>OX422207.1:261924385-263124385 GCA_949130495.1 Sambucus nigra | reverse complement strand
CTTAATCCTCGGATGTACTCCTCTTTCAAACTGATTGCATTTCTTTATCTCAGTATCCATATACTTAATGGTGTAACAAGATATCTCGGTAAATTTGTCTTCATACTAGACCATAAACAGGGTTGCGACTTAAAAAATACTTTTTGAAGAAAATTTCTTTAAATTGCTCCCAAGTAAAATTCACGATAGTCTAGTTATAGGATGCCACTTGCCATCAAAAATCATGTTCACCTTTGAACATATAAGCTGCTTAAGTTACTCGGAGATTGGCTTCTATTCCTACTCCATTCAGAATTATCACAATTTGACGCATCCATTTCGCAGCTTCATTGGAACTTGGATTTCTATGGAATGATGGAGACCATTGTCTCAAAAATTCTTTGAGAGAGTTCATCCAACGAACTTCTTGTGAAATTTCTTCTGGAGCAGAGTGATGGATTTTTTGTTGTCGGGCTAAAGATGTTAATTCCTGAAGACATCGCACGAATCCTTCAGTGTGGGTCTGTTCAGTTTGAGTTCTAGTGGAGGGAATTCGAGTACTAACCATCCTAAAATATAATAGAACGGTCATAATAATAAATAAGAACATAAAATAAGAATATGTCACAAGCCTATTATATTATACAAGATGGAGTCCAACAATACATTAAATTTATGCCTTATTACCTTCTCTATAACAGTAATTATGCTACAACAGTTAAAGTTAATGATCCTCCTAAAGATTAGTAAGACACACCATGTACATTACTTTATTATACTATATAACACTAGGAGATTTGAGTTTCTTATAAATTTGGATTTTCCTAATTGGGAAGAGTAACATTATTTTCCGAAGAGTCCAAAACTGGAATATGAAGGTAATCATCTAGTTCTGGAGGATCATCATCATCTGTTGAATTACTCGTATCATAAGACACTCTAAGTATGAGTTCACCCTTAAAAGTAGCATCAGGATACATCGATGGAGTCGGTGGTACATCGATTAAGGTAAGATTTACGGCTTTCTGGAATATCATTGGATCATTAACATAGTCATCCATTTTCCTCATTACTTGCATTTCACCCAACACTCGACTAGTCAGCATAAGTCGCTCTATATCTCTACTGGAACCTACCCAATCCTCATCTATCGCACAGATCATTTCTCTAAGCGTTGTGAGTGCTTTTTGTCGGACTGTATTTTCCCAACGGTTCGTTAGTCCAATATCCACATTAAACATAAATAAATCCCATGTATCCATACTGCAAAATGGAATTACCATATAATAGTAATAAAATAAGTTATGAAAAGATTAAATAACTAATATTTTATAAACTTTTCCCATGTAGAATACTAACTCGGTGATACCTTTAAATTTAAAACATGCTCTGATACCAACTTGTCACACCCTGCTTTTTGGTATGAATGCACAAGAGAATATATATAAAGCAATGAATTAAAGTTAAGGCAGAAAACATAACTTTGTTCATTATGAAAATAGTATAAATATTGTACTACCACAGCAGAGGTAAATTACATTGTATTCGTTGACACGAACTATAAAGTAAAAAAATCGAGACAATCATTGCTCCCATCTAGCTTATTCTATGCCCATAGTCACATGTGCAAACAAGTTATCGATATTTGTCTCTAAAGGGGAAAATATATTATCCTCTTTCTCTCGGGCCATCTGGAGGAAAAGGAATTAGCACAAATATGTTAAGCATGATTTATTAATTCTATAACAAATATCTGTATAGAGTAGAGGTGGAGTGTGTATAGAATACAGTGTTCGTATAACAACGCTAAAGAATCAAAGCTGATAATCTCATACTTATCAGTTAATTAAGGGTTACATAAAGAAAATTAAGGATCTTTGAACTAAAAATCCCATACTTACCAGTACACTAAGGTGGTATAGAAATAAATAAGCCCCCAGTTAAACCTAATAATAAATCATCCAAAATCTTTGGATAATAACTGGTTAGGCACACAGTTAAAGTGACACTTAAACGTATGTAGCAATAAAATCGGCTCTCAACATCGAAAACCATAGTCTAAGTAGAAACATTCCGTGGGATAACATGGTAGTCTACTCCCTAATTAATACTGATGTTTTTTAATAAGAACAATGCACAAAAGTGCAGGGTAAACTGAATCGTTACAACGAATTGTTATAATATCAGTCATTAAATGAGAAGGGTTAAATTTGATCCGGATGATCATAATTAAAATAATCAGTTGATATAATAACATATGATTATGGTAATTTCTACACATACTTGGAATCAAATTTGGCTATCATTGAGTGATATCAGTAGCAGATATCAAGTACGCAAAATTTACTATTAAAGAGGTAAAAGAAACCTACTTGCTCGGTATTTCGAACTGCTTATGGATCAAAAGAGGATATCAGGAGGAGCAAGTACTTGATTCTCTGTATACAATGTTTGGGTACATAAGCATCTGTTGGAATTAGGGTTGCGTTGGTCAATTTATACAAAAAAATTGCATATTTTAAAGTTTTAGGGGTTTAATTGTAAATAACTTAGGACTTTAAAATCTTGGACTTAAGGTTATATTTGAACTTTATTGTAGAAGACCTTTTTACTTAAAATATTTTGAAGTACTTATAGGCAAAGTTTGGGGTTCAAATTCATAAGTTGGAAAAGTCAGGAGGGGTCAAATTGTAATTTAGCAAAAATATTTCAAAGTTAAAACCTCATTTTTCCATAACTTAGGCTAACTTGACCAAACATGGCCTTACCTTATACCATTTCGTCTAGAAAAATAAAATTAAAAAATTGGAAAAAATTTCAAAAAATTTTGATTGGCTACGCGCCCTCACGCGGCAATGCTTTTGGTAAAAAAAGTTCATCTTCAACCTCTCGATTTTTTACTTTAGGGTTTCATATTTTTTACCTTGAATATCTCCCTTATTTCTACACCATTTGAGATGATTTCTAAATAAACTCAACTTAAAATTTCATAAGGAATACAAATAAATAAGATTTATGGATTGAGATGCAGAATATCGTAACTTATATAAATCTGTGTTTCGCCTAAATTTTGACTTAACATTAGTGGTTTTCAAGTATAATACCCGGTCCGAGTAATTCGATTAAATTTCATATAAGTTATGATAGTGTAAGGTTTAATGATCACTATAGAAGAATTGTGGGTCAAATTAAAGAAACATAAAAGAAAAAGGGAAAGGAAGGTCGTTCGAACGACCTAAGGTGGTCGTCAGAAGCGAGATTAAGATGTCGCGCGAAGGTCACATGATACAGGGCTTCAAATGAGATGTTTCTGCATTACTGTGGCAGGTCGCGCGAAACCAAATTTCGAACGAGGTTAACATGTCGTTCGAACGACGTGTCTCGAGAAGTTTTAATCATATTTTTCTTGTGCGCTGTCACATTTCTGGCCCTTGATTTGGTGTGCTATTAAATACAAATCATCCCAAATTGGTCAAAACGGGAATCTAAGGTTTTGAGGAGTTTTATTAAGGCTTGTTTGATCATTTTATTGGGATGAAAATGCAAGAAGAAAGAGAGAGAGGGAAGAGGGCGGTCTTCCACCATGGGAGGGTTTCTCCCGCCATTCAACTACCATAAAACACCATTTTCTTAATGTATTCCACCATATTTGAACCATATACACCTATTTCCACCATAGTTGAAGTAGAGTTATGAATTTGTAAGGTGTTGTTGGGAGTTTTTATAGAAGATGAAGGTGAAACTTTAATGAAGTTTGAAGTGGGTTTTGCTTGAAAGCTTGATTGGAGCATTTTAGAGGATGCATTTGGTAACCCTTTGAGAACACCTTTGGAGGTGGGGGTTGCTCCTCCTTAACTAACCCTTATACCACCATTTAGAGCTATTAGAGGTGGACAAAATATATCCTTAGTATTAAAGACTTTATTTGAATTATTTGTAATCTTGTTGTTAGATTACATAAATATGGTGTATTTGATTATATGATGAAATCATGTGTAGTAAATGATAAATCTATTTATGCAATAAACATTAGTAAAATGTTATTTTCTTGAAAATGAAGAATGAATAAATATTTCAAGATTTTGACATATTAACAGTTGGTATTTTGTGAAAATGGTGTATATTCTAGAAAGATTAATGATAAACATTTTATGGAATAATTTTTTTGAAAATAATGATTTATTTTTTTAAACATTGATGAAATAATGTTTCTTGCAAAAATTAAGATTTTATCTAAAATGGACATTTGTTGAGTTTGAAGAAATTAAATGTCTTTTATGTCCTCAAAGTATATTTTTGCGAGTTTGATGAATTTCTAAATGGAAATATATGTTTAGCCCATTAATTGGATTTTAGGATTTACAATCCATCCTCTCATGAATATAAATTTGTAGTGTTTTGGTATTAAATGTATAAACAAATTTAAACAAGATTTTATTAGGTTTAAACATGAAATAAGAAAACTAGAAGTTCTTGCCTTTAAGTGTGTGAAAAAGGAGTTGAAAGTGTGATAGATATAAAGCTGTAAGGCTACATGTATTGATAAAAAGAAATTGTATTTTCTTATAAAAGCAATCTTTAAGTGTAATTAAATTTATTAAATAAAGAAAGTGAAGAAATGTGTAGTTTGAAATATAGTTAATAAAGGTATTAAATAAGTGTTAATGGGTAAACATTGGAAAGCTGGTGTGTATAACTTGATAAGATTGTAAATATTAACACTTATGAAATTGAAAGGAAAATAATGAGATAAAGATGTTTCCAATTGAGAAGAAAATTACTCCAAGGTTAAACAGGTGTTAAGGTGTTCAAACACTTCAAAAGTTAGTGTGACACAAAGTAACTAGCAAGAGCATATGGTGCGCATATTCGGCGGTATGAAGCCCGTTGAAGTATGCGGTTATTGGAAGATTCCGAGAAAAAATAAAAGGAATAAGGAACATATCAAGAAATTGGTTGTGTAGTGGAATGTGTTAATACAACCTAACTTTAATGAATTAATAAATGTTCCGGTAAAGGTGAAATGGACAAGTAAATGCGTAAATATATTGTTGTCCATGAGGTAAGAAAAATGTAAAGTAATTGCGTAAATGGGTGGTTAAGCAACCTATGTTGTTAAACCTATAATTGACATAAGAATGTGCTGTAAAAGGTTCTCAAAGGCTAAATGAGTATTTTCTAACACGGTGTTCGCGTGTGTTGAAGGGGCGATTTTCAACGAAAATACTAATGTGTATTGGATAAAATAAAAAGGGTGATTTCGGTAAAGAAATGGTTTTCGATCAAATCAAGTGCAGTGGGTTCAAGTATTGAACCGTGTATGTTAAATAAAGTGAGAAATGCTTAAATGAGAAATATGAAGTCCTTTATAAGATTGAGGTAAATTAATCTGGATGAATAAGTTTTTCGGAATTAAACCGTTTCATGCTTTGTATATATATATATATATATATATATATATATATATATATATATATGTATGTATGTATGTATACAAGGTAGTTGCATGTGCACGTAGGCATAACGTGTTAGAGTCCCATTTTCTGCCATTCGATCCTATTATGCATTTTTATATTTTTCACTAAGCATTTGGCTTACTCCCTGGCTTTGTTACGGCAAATTGGGAGCGGGTTCGTATTTTGAGAGCGTTATACTGATAAGTACTTTCTTTATTATTACGTTAGTAGCTCTGTATGCTCGGACCTCAGGGTACTCTCCATAGGTCCTTCACGTAGTTTAAATTGAAACTGAAATCGTATGTTGAATAAGTGGAATGTTAATTAAAATAAAACTTGACTAGAAACATTATATAGGTTATTTCATTGCACTTTACATTTAAAGCTCAGGTCGAATCGGGTTGACTACAAGTAACCCATAAATCTGGGTAGGGGCGTTAGAATTGGTATCAGAGCTCTAAGTTCAAGGTTCCTTTCATGAGTGGTGTGGTGAGGTCGGTATTGGATCTTTCGACATCGGTTTGGTTTGGGTTGGGTTGTTCATGCTAGTTTGGTGACGTTTTAGTTCATGTCCTCGATGGTAAAGTCAAATAGGTTAGTACGATAAGTAAACTAGTGTCAAGTGACATGCAATCAAGTTGATAGTTATTAACCGCTTTCAAGTTTCTGATTAGAATTGTTAGTAATGTACGGTTGTCCTTATGAGCCAATAGTTGTGACACCGTGGTTTTTAGTGTGAGGTGCTTGTGTTTAATATTTGATGGCGTAGAATCCCTTGAGATGTTCATAGAGTGAGATGATGCCCATTAGGTTAGTGGTACGAGTTGCATATGGTCAACGGGGGAAGTTGATGGTTAAGGTGTCACGACTAGGCACTGATGATTGGTGATTGAAAGGAATATAGCCCTTAGGTGCGGCGCTTACGGGTAGTAAATAATTAGGCAAATTTGATCCTTGGGGTGATAACACAATAGATGGTAGTCCGACGAACATTTGAAGTTGTGTAGGCTAATAGTGGCACCACTATGATCTTCTGTGTGAGATGTATTGTGTGGTAACTTTGATGATGAGAGTAGCCTTTGTAGTGGAAGGGTGCAACCGGTACGGGTTTTTACCGTACCGTACCGTTTTGGTCCGAAAAAAATGATTTTGGTTTCATATTATGAAATACCGAAAACCGATTTTACCAAAACCGAAAATACCGTCAAAAATTTGGTTGGTTTTGGTTTTTAGATACAAAAAACCGATTTACCGAATTTACCGTACCGATATCGTACCAAAATTACCGTACCGAAATACTGTACCAAACTATTTATGCAGTGTCAAATTATTTTGGGTATCATACTACTTCTATTTATTTTATTTCTCATGAGTGAGTTTTTATATTCTCTTTGAATTTAAATTTATTAATTTGAGCATTTGGTTTAAGTGTTAAATAATCATGTTAATGAAACAAATATTTTGTTTAATTAATCAAACATTAAACACAAAATGAATTAGGCAGCATTTTGTTAAAATAAAAAGAGTCATTTGTTTTGTTGGCTATATTTCCATTTTTCCCTTATTTCATTTGGGCTTTATATTGTGGTTTGTGTAGAGATCTTTTTTTAGGGTTTCCATTTCATTTTTTTACCTCTTTCTCTCTAAAAAAGTGTGGCCGTCATTTTTGTTTGAGCTCTCTCTCTCTCTCTCTCGTTTATTTTTCTTCTTCAACCTTGGGTTGATTTTGAGAAATAATTTTTTGCGGACTTTTATTTGAGAACACCATTTTTTTGTTTTGAGATTTGGCTTTCGATTTGGTGTGGTTACTTCGTTTTGAGATCGAGTTTCTTGTGATAATTTTTTCGACGCCAGCTGTATTCAGATCTGAGTTCCCTCCGTGTTTTTCGGTGATTTTTTTTCCCGACGAGTTGGCTTTTCTGGCAAAGGTTTATTTTTTCGGTGTTGGAGGTGTGGATGATTTTGACTTTCCGGCGAACATTTTTTGAGGTAACAACTCCCTCATTTTGTTAGGCTCGTCATCTTGGCTCACTCTCGCCAGGCACCAGCTCCCTCATCTCATCACACTCTACTCCGGCTTCGGTAGAGGCAAATCGGTCAGTTTCATCTCGTATCACTCTCATCCGTCTCTGACGGAGGTAAACCAGTTATTTTGGTCTCGTCTCACTCTCCTCCGGCTCTGAAAAAAGCAAACTCGTTAGTTTGGTCTCGTATCTGTTTAAATCTATTGTTACAAATGCTAGAAATTGTACCTGTTTGTGTATGTTTCTAATTGTTCCAAACAACTAGAAATGCTAGAAATTGTAATAGCTAGAAATGCTGGAAATTGTAACAGCTAGAAATGGGTATATCGAATTATATACCAGATTTACCGAATGCATAAACCGATTTGAAATTTTGGTTTTTATCGGGAAAAAATCGAATTGAAACCGAAATTACCGAAACCAAAAAAACCCGAAAATACTGAAAAAATCGAAAAACTGGTCGGTTTGGTTTTTGTTTTTGTTTTGATGTACCGGTCGGTAAATTGGTACGGTATGGTTTTACCATATATAATGTGGTTTTGGTATTGGTAAGGGGTCGTTACCGACCATACCGTACCGGTTGCACCCCTAAGTGGAAATAATGAGTAATGCTCGCCACAATCTAGTAGTAAAGGGTGTATATCTCATATATTGAGGTTAGATGGTTGAATGGCATTCACAAGTATTGATTCTGGGTTAGAACGTATTGGTTCCCTTAGTTGATGACTTGGGTCTAGTGTATCTTGATTACAATGTGGTAATGAGGAATAGGATACCGTGTGGCATCATAGTATAGGCCTTGGTATTTATAGGCAATGCCCAAAATCGCATATCCTACTAAGATCTATACAGTCGTTCTAACTTGTAGATTATCACATAGTGTGATGTTTACATAGTGATGCAATTCAGTTATTAAGGTTGAACATTCATTGAGGAATATGTGAGGCAGGCCTTGAGGTTTATAGGTTGCAGGCGACGTCCTGTACCCTGCCATAGTCCGTAGTAGCCTTAGTTGTGGTTTGTACGTGGCTTATAGTCACGACTGTTTGAAAGAAAGACAAGATTATTATCTAAGCGTAAAGACTCATTTTAGTTGTCGAGGTAATGGCTGGGTGCGAGGTAATCTTAGTGTGAGTGTGGTTTAAAGGTATTTTTAGGTAACCAAAGGACATATTATGTGTGGTGCCATCGGGAATAGATATCGAATGTTATGAGGCCTTAAGGTGTTTGATGGTTAAGGTTCACTATAGGTAGAAGCTCGTAGACTATCATCTTTGCAAGCACCGAGTAATCGTAATGTGGGTCTTGAAGGTTTGTAGAGCGTACCTACAATGATAAAGGTATGGATGATGAAATCTTTTCAATTTTTGGAACTTTTATATGGGAAGTGTTTGGTATTTTTAGGAGACCAATTAAGTCCAGTGGAAATAAGCAGTAGCATCCTAGTAATGATTGTGTTAAGGGTCAGGTGATGACCCTAGATTGTTGGTCGTATAGCATACGTGTCAGCTATGGCTTCCCAAATTGGCACAAATGGGTAGTGTAATCCCTAAGGCAGGGTGATAAATTGTGTCGTTATAGGATTGATGCTTGGATGTCATGAAATGACTAGTATGGGTATGGTGATACTCGATTTCAAGATGTACTAGGAAATGTATTTGAGACTTAGAGTGATGACGCTATGTGGAGACTTGAAAATGCAATCGAGATGGGGTAACATCGAAACATGATATAATGCCAACATGTGTGGATGCTATATGCTAGGGTAACCTTATAAATATAAGTCCTAGTTCTTGGAACGTCTTGTCAAGTCTGTTTCGGATTAGAATATGTAGCCCTGTGTGATATTTACTACCCTAAAAAGGCCAATGGCAACGGGTGTGGTCGCCACGTAAAGTAGGTGTGGATAGAAATCGAAAGTGAGTTTGGTGGCAACCTCGTGTGGTTAAAGGATACGATGAGGTGAGTGACTCACTTGAATTAAGTAAGGTAAGAACAATTTTTGTAGGTTTGTTTATAGCATAACTTTAGGCTAGTTTGACATATCTCGTTATAAATCATCACGCACTGAGAAGACGAACCGAACTCAAGTATCTCCAAGTTTGAAGACTTTCCGACATCCCTATAAGGTATAAAACGATTTAGAGTTTGAATTAATTTATAGAATAATGTTTAGGATGTTTATTTTTATCAAAAACGAACAAGAACTTTTATTTTTGAAAAATATGTTTTCTAAGATACCTGTACGCGGAGTTTTAAAAAAAAATATTTTTTCATTTATGTCGTTCAAACGATATCCATATGTTGTTCAAATTACATCTCAAAGTCGTTGGATCCCTCGTTTGAAGCTTGAATCTATTTTGGATCAAACGACATGCTACTAGTTTGATTTTATTTAGGTTATTAGTGACGAGATCACATCGCGTTCGAACGACATCCCTATGTTATTAGAACGGTTTGCTTAAGTCGTTTGAATGACCATGCCACCTTCAAGACTTTATAAATACATGTTTCATGATTCATATGTTTAAGACTTTTGCGAAAACATATCTGCATATCTAATGTAAAAGTTTTTTAAGTTTTGTGCTGAAAAATACTTGTTTTATTCACAACAAAACATCTTTGAATATTGTTCTTGTGAATTAGTTGAGAACCCTAAAAAGTTTTGTACCTTTGAATAAACCTTAGTGGAGAGGATCTCTATTGCTGACTTGTGATACCTATGGGGATTCTTTTCTAAAGATGAAGGTTGAGGCTGATGTAGGACTGCGGTCATGTAATTCTTGCGAGGATCGTAGTTGTTGCTCCTTAGAGATTTTTGAAAAACAACACGTTATACTTGTGGGGGGTATCAAGTAGTCTGTAAGTCGACTCTCTCGTAAATTTCTCAGTGAATAAAAGTTTTTTCCTTTTGTTTTTTTTCCTGAAACTTGGCCTTGTCATATTTGCTCGTTTGATTTATGTGTTTATCACCATAGATGCATGATTAGGATAAAAAGACAAAATCAATTTAAAATTAGCTTTCGCAATAAAATTGGTATTGCAATTTTTGTTTGAAATCACCCTGGCAATTATTTTTGCTTTTACAAATTGGTATCTGAGCAGGTTACACTAAATTATTATGTTTGATCTTATTTACCTGCTTTTTGATCTTAGATTTATCTTAAACATGTTTATGGAGTTTTTTTGAACTTGACTTGCTTCATGCATTCGGCTTTGTATATGCCTCCATGCACACATGCACGGACTTATTGAATTTTAACCTCACGATGTATATTTGATATTAGTGAGATATTCTCCTATCAATCTTGTCATCTACATGTTTATTTGACTATAGAGAATTTGTGCATGGAAGAATCGTTGCCCGCGAGGATGTGCTTATTATTAAAAAAAATGATGAATGTACATGGGAAAGGGTTGCGATAGTATAATGAACTCATCATGAAAGCCACCGTTTGAAAAGAGTCCAAGAAAAAATTAAGTCAATAAAAAGAATAATATGCCAAAAGGGGGGCAATTAGTTTAGTTTGATATGTTCATGCAAAAGAAAAGAAAATAATTATATTTTGAGGGAGTTTGGATGGAAATATATATCAACGGTTTTGCACAATGACAATGAATCCTAGTTATGCTAATTTTTCCATGACGCTATTGATTTGTAGAATCATCAATATTCTAGGCTTGTGTGGATTGTGCTTGTTTTGTTCATTAAATTCAACTTTAATTGTCAATTGAGGCAAAAAGCTTAATTTGATAAAATTTTGCGGTCAATTAGAACTGCTTGAACATATTTGAGTGTTTGGGTCATAATTATTTTGTTATTAGTTCACACCCATTCATTCCATTCCACATATTGGACATATTGATACAATTCTAGTGTGTAAAGCTTTTATGTTTGTGTCATGTTTAGTGGTCGTTTATACCTATATATATATGTTGGATTTGCTTTGATATATCTTGCATATCTTATGTACGGTATTGTCTGATATTTTTGTAAGTTTTACATATTTGGGGGAGGGGGGGATTTAAAAAAATTCAAAAATAGTTGGTTGTGTTTGCCTTTGAGATGATCATTACATGTGATTGATTTATATATTTTGTGATAATATCTTATCTTCGACATGATGCTTCGTATTTCTTGTTAACGTTTCTACTTCTTTATTTATTTGTCTATTTCGGATAAAAACAAATAGGTAAAGAAAATTAAAATGAAGTTTTAATGAGTTTGAATTATGAGGGAGAAATTTACATTTACTTTGTTTCAAGCTTGATGCGTCATGAGGGTATATGTTTGTTGTCTCATGTGTGTAGGTAACTAAAAGCAAAATTCAGGACACGGGAATGAAGACAAAATTTGCTAAAAGGGAATGAGATTAAGTTTTTGAAGATAAAGAGACTTATGCCATTCCGTTATAGGGTTATGGGATTAGAGTGAGTACTCAAAGGTGAGACACCTAGGGTCATGTTAGGTTCATTAGAGTAACGCAATGGAAGGTGTAAGCTGGGCGCGTGATGATGACTTGATGAGAATATTACCCCTTGGAGTGAGAGAATAATACAATATGGTTATTGGCGAGCTCATACGAGTTGTGTAGCCAGGATAACTTGAAATTTATGGGACACAGGATGTGCAGTCCTAAGATAAAATTGGTTTTGTTGATGAATACGATGGTTAGTTGTATTACAGTTCACGTTGGGTGAGTGTTAATTACTAAAAAGGATTGCCCGTTGAAGCATCAACATGACTTGGGTACCATCTTGGGTGGTACTTTAAATTGTTTAGACTTAGTCATAAGGCAAGTGGGGACTCGGAGTCGACTATGTAATATCATGGTTAAAAAGATGGTGAGCGTTCATGCCGCACGTTGAGTATTTGGTGACTAACCCCATGGGGGGCACGTAGGGTGACCTTAGTGTTGAGTACTTCGATGATTTTATCTTGAAGGATTTCTATAGCTTAGAATAACAGTTGATGAACCCCATTAGTTTAAGGATTAACGGGTCGAGAATTTTGGGGACGAAATTCCCCAAGGAGGGAAGTTTATAATACGCTGTCCCAGTAATTCGATTAAATTTCGTATAAGTTGTGATGGTGTAAGGTCCCATGATAATTATAAAAGAATTATGGACCAAATTGAAGAAACATAAAAGAAAAAGGAAAGGGAAGGTCGTTCGAACGACCTAGGGTGGTCGCTAGAAGTGATATTGAGATGTCGTGCGAAGATCGCACGATAAAGGGCTTAAAACGAGATGTTTTTGCATTACAGTGGTAGGTCACGAAAAAAACTTCTAACGAGGTTAACATGTCTCTCAAACAAGATAGGCATGACATTCGAACAACGTGCCTCGAGAATTTATAATCAGTTTGTCTTTGTGCGCTGTCACATTCTCGGCCCTTGATTTGGTGTGCTGTCAAGCCCAGATCAACCCAGATTGGGCAAAATGGGAATCTAAGGTTTTTGGGTGTTTTATTAAGGATTGTTTGGCCTTTTTTTGGGATAAAAATCCAAGAAGAAAGAGAGAGGGGGAAGAGGGTGGTCTTCCACCATGGGAGGGCTTCTCCCACCATTCAACCACCATAAAACACCATTTTCTTAATGTATTCCGCCATATTTGAACCATATACACCCATTTTCACCATGGTTGAAGTAGAGCTACGAATTTGTAAGGTGTTGTTGGGAGTTTTTGGAGAACATGAAGGTGGATTTTCATGGAGTTTGAAGTGAGTTTTGCTTAGAAGCTTGAAGGGAGCATTTTAGGGGATGCATTTGGTAACCTCTCGAGGCCACCTTTGGAGGTGGGGGTTGCTCCTCCTAAACCAACCTTCTTATCACCATCTGTATCTATTAGAGGTGGAAAAATATCTACCCGTAGTATTTAAGACTCTATTTGTATTATTTGTAGTCTTGTCACTCGATTACATAAATAGGGTGCATTTGATTACATGATAAAATCATGTGTAGTAAATAATAAATATCTTCGTGGAATAAATTTTGGTAAAATATTATTTTGTTAAAAAAAATATTTTGTTAAAAATAAAGAATGAATAAATATTTCAAGATTTTGAAATATTAAAAGTTGGTAAAATATTATTTTGTTAAAAATAAAGAATGAATAAATATTTCAAGATTTTGAAATATTAAAAGTTGGTATTTTGTGAAAATTGTGTATTTTCTAGAAAGATTGATGTTAAACACTTTATGAAATAAAATATTTGAAAATAATGATTTATTTCGGTAAACATTGGTGAAATAATGTTTCTTGCAAAAAATGAAGATTTTATCTAAAAGGACATTTGTTGAGTTTGAAGAAATTAAATGTCATTTATATCTTGAAAGTGTATTTTTGCAAGTATGATGAATTTCTACATGAAAATATATGTTTATACCATTAATTGGATTTTAGGATTTAAAATACATCCTCTCATAAATATAAATTTGGTATTTTGGCATTAAATGTATAAACAAGTTTAAAGATGTTTTTCTTGTGTTTAAACATGAAATAAGAAAAATAGAACTTCTTGCCTTCAAGTGTGTGAAAAAGGGTTTAAAGTATGATAAGTATAAAATTCTAAGACTAAATGTGTTGATAAAAAGAAATGGTATTTTCTTATAAAAGCAGTTTTTAAGTGTAATTAGATTCTTGAATAAAAAAGTAAAGAAATGCGTAGTTCGGAAAATGATTAATAAAGGTATTGAATAAGTTTTAATGAATAAACATTGGAAAGTTGGTGTGTATAATTTAATAATGTTGTAAAGATTAACACTTATGAAATTGGAAGAAAAATAATGAGATATAGATATTTTCAATTAAGAAGAATATTACTCCAAGATTAACAGGGTGTTAAGATGCTAAAACACTTAAAAAGTTAGTGTGAGTAACTTAATAGTGTTTTGAAAAAATTAACACTTTGTAAAAATGGAGTAAAAGATGAGTTTGAAAGAAAATGGGTAAAATAGTAATTTTAGTTAAAGTGGAACATTTTTATTAAATGAAAATGTTGAAAAAGGTGTTTCTCAAAGTGATCCTAAATGAATATAATTTTTGAAATAAAATCAAGGTTAAAATGTAAAGGACATGAAATGATATATTTCAAAGTGTAACACGGGTTAGGATGTAACCTTGAGTTATGGCTTCGACCAGATAAAAAGGGAAAATAGAATAATGTGGACATATGTAAAATATTAAAATTCATGAAAAGGAACTCGGATGACACCGAAAAAATTAAGGAGGGCCGAAGCCCTGGGATGAAAGACCCAAAATAACTAGCGATGGCATATGGTGTGCATATCCAGCGGTGTGGAGTCGATTGAAGTATGCAGTTATTAGAAGATTCCGAGAAAAGATAAAAGAATAAGGAACATGTCAAGAAATGGATTGTGTAGTGAAATGTGTTAATACAACCTAACTTAAATGAATTAATAAATGTTCCGATAAAGGTAAAATGGACAAGTAAATGCATAAATCTATTAATATCCACAAGGTAAGAAAAATATAAAGTAATTGGGTAAATGGGTGGTTAAGCAATCGAAGTGGTTAAACCCATAACTAACACGATAATATATTGTAAAAGGTTTTCAAAGGCTAAATGAGTATTTTCTAACACGGTGTTCACGTGTGTTAGAATGGCAATATTCAACAAAAATACTAGTGTGTATTGGATAAAATAAAAAGAGTTATTTCGTTAAAGAAATTATTTTTGATCAAATCAAGTGTAGTGCGTTCAAGTATTGAACTGTGTGTGTTAAATAAAGTGAGAAATGCTAAAATGAGGAAAAAGAAGTCTTTTATGAGATTAAGTAAATTAATCTGGATAAATAAGGTTTTTGAAATTAAACTCTTTTATGCATTAAGTATATGTGTGTGTGTGTGTGTGTGTGTGTGTGTACAATGTAGTTGCATATGCACGTAGGCATAACGCGTTAAAGTCTCCTTTCTGTCGTTCGATTTTATTCCGCATTTGTATATTTCCCACTGAGCATTTGGCTCACCCCCTCGCTTTGTTACGGTATCTTGGGAGTGGGTTCGCATTTTGAGAGCATTATATATGGAAGTACTTTCCTTATTATTACGTTAGTAGCTTTGTATGCTCGAACCTCGGGGTACTCTCCATAGGTCCTTCACGTAGTTTAAATTGAAACTGGAATCATATGCTAAACAAGTGAAATGTTAATTAAAATAATACTGAACTAGCAACATTATATAGGTATTTTCATTGCACTTTATATCTAACGCTTGTGTCGGATCGGGTTGACTACGGGTAATTCATAAATTCGGGTTGGGGCGCTACATCAAGAATATTACAGGGATTATTATGAACATAATTTGATTTCTGATATGTTAAGGAGTAGTTTTGTTTTGATTTCAAGATTTGAGATGGATTATACATGGAGAATTTAAGGTTTTCAGTTTTATGGTTCAAATAACACTTTTGATGAATTGAAGATTGTTGTGAAAATTCGTGAGTTTTGATCACTGCACTAGAGTTCTAAAGGTTCTAGTAAAAGTATTCATAACTTCAAATCAAAGCTTTAAGCCTTATATGAAAGTTCACCGTTAGAGCTCAAGCTTTAATGGTGTAAATTCATGTTTTTCCTATTCCACACCGTTTTACGCGTAAAAGCTTTAATATTATGATTACTCTAAGTATAATAATCACACATAAATCATTTGAGATTAAAATAACCGAATATAATGCATAAAATCAAAGTGTACCTATTTGCAACGAATTTTTTAAGCTTTGAATATGCTTATGGTGCATGTTTTAACTCATGAAAATGTAGGGTATTTATAGTACTTCAACAGGGAATTCGATTGGTTGCTGGTGGAGGTGGATTTTAGGCAAAAATTCAAAGGATTTCAAAGTGAGTTTAAAATGTCACATGTTTGCATAATGCTAACATGTATTATTCTTGTCTTTTAGTGATGATGTGTTGTACATGTGTCCGCGAGGTTATGTAAAAATACTCGAACTTTGATGTTTGGTAAAATATTAAGGTATATAGCCTTAAAAGTATATTTTAAAGAAATTTTAGGGTATTTTTATAATTTCAAAAGTTTCGAGGGCTGAAATTATAATTTTGTGTTAGTTGAAGTTTATATGATTAATTTGATAAAAAGTTGAGGTTTAGGAGTTAAATATAAGTCAAGTTATGTTTGTTTGAAATATTCAGGGGCTAATTTATAATTATTAAAACTTCAGGATGTCTTGGTTACTTTAGTAAAGTTTTAGGGCATTAAGGGTAGTTTCATTCTTCTTTAGGAGACTTTTAAATTTCAGGTCATCATAAGGGTTTTAAATGAATATTTTAGGAACTTGGTTATCGGCACGCTTGGGTTTGCAAATTCCCGATTTATTATATGAAAACCTTTCAAAGTAATGGACATAACAAAAAAATATGAAAAATACTAGATAGATCCAGTTTTTGGATCTAATTTTGGGAGCGAGTGATGTACTGTCACCATATTAGTTGATGTTTTTAGTGAAATCCATGTGATGATGTGACCCACACATACCACCCAATTTGGTAATAATAAGATTGATCCAGAAAGTGAATCTCTATAGCATTGCTAAAAAAAATATGTCTTAAGGAAGTAATTATTTATGAATTTAAAACCATTTTGTTTATGTTTTTCGATTTGTTTTCTAAACAATTTTATAAATGTAAACTTGATTATTCTATAGGCTTATGATAGTAAATAATAAAATACAATAATTTAAAAGATATATAGAAATTGAATTTTTCTTCACTAATGAATGTTGTGTTAATAAACTCATCATTATTAATAATAAAAATAGAGAGAGTGAAAGTGATAATTTTGGGTGGCTATCTCTTTGTAGTATATTTTTTCAATAAAATATAAGTTTTATTACAAAAATTGAAAAAAAAAATTTATACAATCAAATAAAGTGTTAAATTTAATAATTTATTTATCTCCGAATATATATATATAGTTGTAGCATGAAAGCACCCAAACTTGCCACGTGGCACGACATAAATAAATTTCACCTTACTCATGTTGAGAGCCATTTGGGCCATCACATTGATATTATAACTTCTCAATCTTCTATATTTGTCTTCCTCATACTTTTCATTCATCACTCTTTTTATTTCCATTTTCCATTCCATTCATTTCACATTCCTCACCTTCAATATCAAGGGAACATTTATTTTCTTCTCTCTGGCCCTCTACATTTGTCCCTGTATTCAAGTTATTTCTTCTTTCTAGAAACCTCTTCTCTAACTCTTCCTTCAATCAATATAGTTGCATCAACAACCCCCAAAGGGTGTATAAAATACAAGTAAGTAGGTATCCCATCACAACTTGGATTTTATTCCCTCTCTAATATCTTTTCGAGCCTTGCACACAAACTATCATTTTAGCCATTGTGGGTTTTTAGTTTGCAAGTGTTACTTTATTGAATTATTTGGTTTATCTTGCAAATTCGACAATTTTGGGTTTCAATTAGTAGGTACTATTTTTTCACTCTCACCACCACCGTATAACCTTTATCATTTTTTGGGCTAAGAACCTTTTAGGGATTTTATTTTATTTATAATTTTCAGTTATTTTTTGTTTAAATTAGTTTGTGAAGTTTGTTCTTATTTGCTCTATTTTGAAGATATAACATTTTTTACATCTTACTTGTATTCTCTCTCTCTCTCTCTCTCTCTCTCTCTGTATATATTATATGCTTTTATCTTTAAATAAGGTTTTAGGGGGTTGATATTTTGGGTTTGATTCAATGGAATATTATTGGGATAACTTGAGTTCACAAGTGTGTTTTAAGACTCAAATTTTAAGGAAGTATTAGATTTGGGTAAATACCTTAGTTTGACTTCGGTTGTGGTACGCAATTTGGGTTAAGTTATATTTTTATTTTAAATATATTTTTAATGTTTAAATTTATTTGATTAATTTTATTTTGTAGGTTCTCTTGCATCTCTCTCTCACCCCTTTCTTGATATCCTCTCAGCTCTAACTATGAGATCGTTTCGATCATAGTTGGGGTTAAATATATGAAAGTATGATTTGGGTTTTGCTGTATTTGACAAGTTTTAATTTTTTATTTGTTCTGTGTAATCACCATTTCACTTTGATTTGAAATTTTCTTTTATATTTTGTCTTTGTTTGCGTTAAAAACATTGGTATTTGGATCTTATTTGTGTTGTTGTTAATTTCTTTTGTTCTGTTTATTTAAGTAATTATTCTACAATTTGTTCTCTTTATCTTTACCGACGTTTTATACCAAATTTTTTTTCATCACCATAAGTTGTAACAATAAAAAATCACCTCCATATAACCACCAAGGTCACAATTCGTTTTTCCAAGTGATATTACCTTTCTCTTTCCCCTTCTTTTACTTTCATCATTTTTATTTTTGTTATCAAATTTATATATATAATTTTTTTTGTTTATTTTCAAGTTATACTTCATGTTTTTTTCACTTTATTATTTATTTATTTACTTTTTATACTTCATTTGGAGTCATTTACACTCTTGCGGTTTGGGTGGAGGCAGTGTGGGTTTTTGGCCCCTCCCTATCTCCCTTTCTTTCTCTCTCTCTTTGCTATGGAAGAGAATGCCATCGAGATATTTTTTTCATGTGCTGAAATCCAAGTGCATGGCAAAATTCCTAGCTCATTCTTTTTAGAAACCTTTTAGTAACCTTTTGGCTTTGATACTCTCATTTTTAAATGTTACCTATATATGCACCCCTAAATTTTATTAGGCACCACACACCCAAATGAAGTTGAGATGACTTTATTGACTACTCCCCACCATGTTTGAATATGTGTTCATCCTTTGAAGAATCACGATTCGAATTTTCAATAATCATAATTTTAATTATCTATTGTAATCTTAAAATATACTGTCCTTGGTTGATGTAGGTTCATGTCATTTAAGGAGTGATTAAAGGTACAAAAGTTAAACTTAATGTTTTTCTCATTTTTTTTTTTACTTTATTTTGCTGATTTTGATTTATATTTTATTATATTCCATTAACATGAATTTTTTTATATTTATTTGGACTTTGGCCCCCTTTAGTTATTTGGTATATATTATCTTGGGTAACAAAATTTAACATAATATCATTTTGGGTGTAATTTTAAATGGAAACCATACGCTCATATGGTTTCCATTTAGATACAATTTTTATTAACTTTGAAAATATAATCTTAAAAACTAAAGAAATATTAAATTAAGATAAGATAAAAAAAAATTGATCCAAAACCATTTTACATAATTTACAATATTTTTTGTTTTAAGATGTTTGTGAAAGCATTATTAATGGGATTTTCGATTATTATATTATTTTAGTTACTTGAAAATAATTTAATTCATGAATTTAGTATATGTGATTTATTACTCTGTTTGCTTTATAATATTCTACCTCATATTCACATGCTCACTTATTTTGGTTTGAAGTATTATTGTTTAAAATACTTAATTTCCTTTTAAAACAATTCATTTCATTATTGGTATTCGAATACGTGTGACAATGTATTCATATGTTGCCTGTTTATCCATATAATGAATGCATTGCATATGGCGGTTTAATAAACTTTATTGATTTTATAGAAGTTAATACACCCCCCCTCTCTCTCTCTCTCCCATACACACACACACATATTAAAATATTTGATTTTTTTGTTTACATTGCTTGCCCCCCTTCGTAATGCGCAACCATTTTTTAAATTTTACTAGTTGGAAACCCTCGTGTTGCGCGGGTTATACGTTAGCGTAATAAAAAACAACCGAGTAAATGCAAACATATAAAAATAATAAACGAAATTAGAAATTGATTAAACAGGTAGACGAGCAAAAAAAAAATATTGTATCCAAGCCAGTAAATAAATATCAAAAACTATATATACCATCAACATGATCTTAGATATGATAACCTAAATTATCAATAATGTCAACATAAGCTCAAAAATATAAATATTATGTAGACACAAAATAAGTTGTCCACACAAAAATTATAATAAGAATGGGAACAATGTTAATAATTTACTATTATCCAAATTGAGTTACAATCTTCTAACGAAACTGTTCACCACCAAGTTAAGAAAACCATTGAAGTTAAAATTGAACACAAAAACTCTGAAGTTGAAAAAATGGAAACCATACTAATGAAAAGACGAATATCAAATCTCCTTAATTCTAAAGATCACACAACATAGAAAAACTAATATCAAATCTCCTTATTCTAAAGATCACACAACATATGTGAATATTAATATACATAGGGAACCTCACATCCCAAATATTGAATTAAAATTGGAAATCTTCATCTTTAAATATAAATAAATAATGCCCCAAATCATCAAATATATTACACACATAAATCTCTGTATATTATCAATATATATGAATTTGCCTACTATGAATGGGGCTAACATAGAAGTATAACTTCGAGTAGCTAAGATGGTCACTTCGTCATCTAGCCGTATGAAGCGGATGTGAGCAATCTTATTCCAATCTTGTCCTTTATCCTTTTAAAAACAATGAAAGTAAATCTCCACAAAAAACTGTAGAAATTTAATACTTCCAAACACAACCACTCACCCAAAACAATTTTGCGTTTAGAAAACTTTTTTATAATAAACTTTTCTTGCTCTCTTTATAGGGTTGCATTATGGTACTTTAAATTTCCATTTGATTCTGTGTTTTAAGAAATAAGAGGTCAACTTAAAGTATGATGTTCACGTAAGTTTAACGATGGAAAATAGGGTGTTGGGTACGAAATCTTAGAATGTCCATTTAGTTAAGGTAATTATTCATGTAAGTTTGGTTCATGTGTTCATTTATGGTTATTTGAGATATTTGCTATTAATTAGATTTGGTGCTCTTTGAAGTTCTATATTTTTTGTTGTTCGAAATGTTTTTCTAAGAATCCTAACGGGATGTCTTCAAACCTATGACATTGGGTGTGATTTATATTTGCAATGTATGTCAGCAATCATATGACCTTGAGAATTTTTGGTGGAGAGAATGTTTTTGGAAAAAAGTTAAAGGTATGTTAGTGAATTATTATTATTTTTTAATTCTCATTATTTGTGTAATTCATTTAAAAAAGACGCAATATTCTCTTTTTGCATAAAACCAAACAGTAAGCTAAGAACGTGAGGAATTACTACAGTGAGCTACAAGACTTCAATTTGAATTAAGACTTCAATTTGAATTACTACAGTGAGAATGTGTGCTATGTATTTTGCAGGCAAAATCCACACTATCACCTATTATAATTTGTTGTTATTGGGGTGGAATATAACTAATTATTAAATTTATAAAATACAAGTTCCTCGTGAAGTCATATTATTATAACTATAATAATAGAAGAGTACCCTCATGTTTTAACGTTTTAATTTTTATTCATTTACTCTTATTTCTTGATGTTTGATCTACTTATAATAAAGTTTGCAGATAGTTTACAAGTTTTGATTAAATGGTTAGAGTAACCTAGGTGGTAGAGTTAATGATAACTTTTTTTTATATCCATTGAGGTGGTGGTGGTGAGGAACAAATGAAGTTATTTAAATGATAGAAGTCAAAAGAATTTTATAGATACAAATAATTTTTTGGGAGCAGAACTTTAAAAGCATAGACGTTAGGCCTGAAATTTATACTGTTTAAAATGGTAGAAATATTGTATTATTTTCTTTTGTTATGAACCGATCTTTAAAAACGGTAGAAGTCTCAATAATAATTTTGTAATACAAAACCCACTTTTGTAAAACTAATTTATATATGCTTACTTTTTTGGAGTTTAAGCTATAGAGGTTGTTTAATCTTTATATTATGAAAACAACCTATTTGACAAAAATGTAAAGAAGGAAACAAGATGCACTTAATAAAAAATTATTTTATTTTTTACTTGATTGTTTTGATATTTGGTATACACGTATTACAATTATCAATACTCCAACATTTCAAAAATTTTCCCGTTGTATTGAACATTTTAGTGCATTTTAAAAAAATATATGTAAATCATCAGACTTTACATATTAACTAATAAAAAATTATCTCATTTCATTAATTAAATATATTATTATGTGAAAAACAGACACGACGACTAAAAAAAATAAAGTTTTGATCTGCATGCTAGTATTATGGTGGTAAAGAGATTAAGATTTGAAAGTTAAAATCGGCGTTGAAAATAAACAGATTTGAGAAATTAGTGCGTGGGAAGGGAATGGAAGGAGTGTTTGGTAAAATGAAGTAAGTTGAGTCACCTGAGCACGTTTCAATGTTGCGAAGTGAACACAACACAAGTATTGATTTGACCCCATAGAACACAGGGTATGCTCTCTCTTATAGGAAGCAATCAACATCCCTCCGATCAAACCAGCAGGATCCTTAATCTAATCCCGGAGTTTGTTTGTTCATCCAACCCTAAATAACAAACACACACACACACACTCGTTACTTATTATTATTATTACTAGTATTAGTATGCAGCAAAGACCCAGACGCAGGTGCGAAAGCACAGCCATGGGTGCCATCCTTCTTGATCTCCGTCCTGGTCTCGGAATCGGACCTTTCTCTCTCGGTAATTCCTATCTATTATTGCTTATCATTCATTATTTCACTGTGTTTTACAACTCTTCTTCTTGTTTCAGGAATGCCCATTTGCGAAGCATTTGCTCAAATCGAACACAAACCTAACATTTACGACGTCGTTCACGTCAAGTACTTTGATGAGGTTGGTTGCTTGGTTGGACCCTTGTTTCCCAATTTTCGGTCTTTTAAAATAAATCGTATTTTGATCAACATTTTAAAATAAACCTATGTCTCGCGTTTGTAAAAAAATATAGACTAGTAGTTGGGAAATTGGAGTTAGTGTTTCTCATTTTAGTGGATATACATGAGGAACAGAATGGATATAGAAGGCTCATTAATTATGCTAATTGATTTTAAATTTTCATCCATATAGGCACAGGATCTTGACGACACTACTTTCTTTATAATTCTTGTTATCCAGCACTCTAATAGATACTGGTTTTCTTAGTCATTATTTTAGCCCAAATCTTCCTTGTCCCCCTATTTAATGTTTCACCTTTTTGAACCATTTTTTCTAAATAGGAAAAAAATTGAATTTTTCAAACAAGGTGGATATAGTTAGAGATCATCCACACACAAAAAAAATCAAAAAATTAAATTCAAAAGCGGCTGGGATGATCATCAAAAAGACACATATTTATCAAGTTTACATGAACCCCACTTTTGGACTGAATTTTGTGATCTTTTTTTTGATGATCTCATGACAATGGAGACCATGCATTAAAATACAAAAATCGTAGGTGAGAACTTACCAAAATAAGAGATAAACAGTTATTAATTGAGTCGTCAAATGTCATTGAGTTGTTTATGCCATTGACCGTGACTTCGAATGTGGACTGTATGAGAGGGGAGGTCAGAGGGAAGTTGGTGGAGGGAGAAAAATGAGAGGGATGGTTGTTGCGGCGGAACAAAGAGCGTGTCTAAGCAATTAGGGCACATAGATTAGTGAAAATGGAGAGTTTTGGGCTGGGTTTTTATCCAAACTCACAAAAGAACAAACGATGTCATTCTGGGACAAATTGGTGCAACACGTATCACGCGTGCATCCCCATTGGGATGCGGCCAAGCACGAGGAAGTGACAGGGTCCACGTTATCTCGTTTTATATAATTGATATAATTCATGTCAAGTACTTTTATGAGGATGGACCCAATTAATGAAATCTATGATGATTCCCGATTTTCCGTTTTTGAAAAATATCGTATTTGATCATTTGGTTGTTGAGAAAGTTAAGGACAGATTGAAGTTAGAACCTTCCTATGTCTCACGTTTTTATTTACTATAGAGTAGTAGTTGTGAAATTGAAGTTGATGCTTCTCATTTAAGTGGATAATCATGTTGAACAAAATCAGTGTTCTAAAAAATGCGCCTAGGTTGGTCTTAGGCGTGGGGCTTTTTAGATATGCCAAGTTTTGGCCCTAAGCGTGGATTAAGGTGTGGTCAACGTTTTTTTGAGGTAAGCGTAAAAAAACGCGCGTTTTTTGGGGATAAGGCGTGAAAAAACGAGAGTTTTTTTGAAGTAAGGCATTAAAAATGCTAGTTTTTTTTTTTTTTTTTTTTTTTTTTTTTTTTTTTAATATTTAAAAAAAATAGTATTTTAATTTACAAATATTCAAGCATATTTTTAAGGTATGTACCATTTTAGTATTTTTAATACCCTTGTCATAGTTAAAAAATATTAAAATGTATTAAAAAAGTCCTAAACGTCTTTTGACGCCTTTTTACGCCTAAGGCAAGCCTAGGCTTTTAAGGCTTAAGGCTTGGCTACCACGCCTCGTTCACGTCCCGCGTTTTTTAGAACCTTGAACAAAATGCATATACAAGCTCATTAAATATCGTAATTAATTGGTAATTTTCATCCAAGTATGCACATGATCTTAACGATCTTAATGACACTAGTTTCTTTGTAATTCTTGTTGTTCAACACTCTCATAGTCATAGATATTGGTTTTTAGTCATTATTTAGCCCAAATCTTCCTTGTCCACATACTAATATAATGCGTGCACATATAACAGTATATATATATATATATATATATATATATATATATATATATATATATATATATATATATATATATATAGGCTCCTATGCAGATCACTCGTTTGAACCTTGTTTTTTAAATAGAAAAAAATGATTTTTTCAACCAAACATGGTGGATATGATCTCCATAGTTAGGAGATCCGCAAAAAATCTTCAAAAAATTCAATCCAGTAGCAGGCGGCATTGAAAATACACATTTATAAGTTTACATCATACCCACTAGACTCAACTTTTTAAATGATTTTTTTTTATGATCTCCTGGCTATGGAGATCATATACACAAGTTTGGTTGAAAAATTTAATTTTTTACTAATTAAAATAAATGGTCTGCACAATCATGTCCGCATGTATATATTCTTGTGTGTGTATTCATAATAAAATACATAAATCCTAGGTAAGAACTTTACTAAAATAAGAGATGGAAAGTTACCGATTGAGTTGTCAAATGTCAATTTTGTCGTTTATGCCATTAATTGCGACTTTGAATATGGAATGTGTGAGAGGGGTGATGAGACGAAAGTTGGAGGAAGAAAAAAAGAGAGGGATAGTTGTCACGGTGGAACAAAGAATGTGACCAATCAATTAGGGCACATAGATAAGTGGGAATGGAGAGTTGTGGCGCTGGGTTTTTATCCGAACTGATAAAAGAATAAACGATGTCGTTCTGGGACAACTTGATGCAACAGGTATCACATGTGCGCCCCCTTGGGACTCGACCAAGCAATGGGGAGAGAAAGGGTTCACATTATTATTTTTTTACGATTAATATTTAAATTGTAGTTAAGTTGTTCAATTTCTTTTTATTTAGATCGTAATTAAATCCTTAATTGGTCTAGATTTAGGAGTGATTTTTGGCAAATAGTACTTTCTCTAGTCATGACTCTCCTAGCTAAGTACTATAAATAAGGCATATGGATTTCCCTTGTGCTAATTTTTTCTTTGAATATATTGATAGTTGTAGAATTGTTGGTTCACTTGGCCATGAGATTGGTTCTTGTCCTTTAAACTATGTGGGAATGTTGTTGGATGGTAATCTCAGTAGTTTGGCATTTTGGGACATGAAGTTTAGAAGAAAGGTGGTTTAAGGGATGTTTATCTAGTGGGAGGATCGTTCTGGTACAATTGTTTTTAAGACAAGCATCTGCATTCATATAACTCCCTCCCTTAAAATGCCTATCCAAATTGCTAGAAAATTACTTAAGCTTTGATGGCTTTAAAGTTTAGACGCGAGTAATGATACTATCATATGTTGCGTGATTTCAACCTATGGTACCAAGTTGTTAAATCAATTAAAAAACTAATGAGATCTTTTATTTGTTTTGTGGGTTGGGGGGAAGGGTTTTAGGGAGGGAAAAAAAGATCACGTTGTAAATTGGAAAAGGTTTCTAGAAATCACAAGGAAGAAGGGTGGGGAGTAGTGTAGTTTTTAAATAGAAACTTCTTTACGGTTTGTGGTTGTGGAGATTCCCCCTTGAGCAATAATTTATTTGGTGATTAATCATGAGGACTAGTAAGCTATGAAGCACGAACACGGATACGGGTGTTGTGTCTGACACAACATGGACACGCCGACACAACAAATCTTAATTAATTAGAACACGACACGACAAATAAATATATTTTTATAATTGTATATATACTTTCAACTATTTTGCTCTTCAAAAACAAAAATTAGTGGTGAAACCAATATATCAAAAATTAACATGGTCAAATATTTCATAATGATAGTCAAACCGTAAGTCAAAAGTATCATGCTACCTTTATTCTTTTAACTTTTCTTCTTATTATTCATAAACCCCCACATGATCTAATTTTACATGATGACACTAGAAATTTTTAATGTTTTTAATTTTTGGCACCCCGTTGTGTCTGCGAAATATCTAGGCCGTGTTCACGTAGTGTCTGTATTCTTTAAATGTCAAACAAGTCCGACAAGCCACGTGACATATCCGCTCAGCGTCCGAGCCGTGTCGTATGGTCCGTGTTTCTTAGCTAGTAGATATGAAATTCATGAAAATCGGTGGGACTCTAAGAAGGTGGAAAGAGGTGTTTGTAGTCGGTGAAAATATTTTTCTCAAAATATGATCTTTGGCTTATAAATGCTAGTATCTTAGTTATAGGGGGTGATAAATAGATTTTGCTAAGATCTTTGGATATGGGATCCTTCGTTTAACATTTTTTTTCAAGACTTCATCTCCTATCTCTCAATCATCTTTCTTTATTACGTTGTTGGTGATGTGAACTGGAAGGGCATAATCATCTTTTTTCTCTCCAGATTTAACTCTATAGTTTTTTTTATCCGTTCATTTTTTTGCTATTTTAGTAGTTATGAGGGGGTTATAGGGGACATAAGAATATTCTAAACCATGTGATGTTATGGAGGGAATCATCTTTTTAGGAATATGCCCACTGGAAACGTTCCCTCATCCCCTTCTGTATATTGTACGCATTCAATTTCAACGGATTTTGAGAATGATATGAGATGAGTGTCCCTTTGTTGTTCTTTTCTCTAGAGTCTTTCTTCAATAAAGTTGTCCGTATCTTATCGTGGTCCCCACCTCACAACTTTCCTTTTGAGTATTTCTTTTTGAAGAAATCTTAATGATAGGGAGTATTCTTGCACATGTGGATGGATTTCCATTATTTAGTGACCTTTTGTATAAAAGAGTTCAGTTTGACCATGGGAATTGTTTTTCAAATCCTTTTAGATGTCCTTGTTGATTCTCCTACTCTTCTCCTCCCTATTCTCTTTGAACCATTCAAAAAGATATGGAAAGTTGGAATACCTGTAAAATTATTGGTCTCCAAATGTTTAGCCTCTAAGGGGGTACAGTGAACACTTGTGGTCTTATTAAAAGGAAGAAACCAAATACTTTGTTTTTGCCCTCTTGGTGTACAAGTGCAAAGATAATTATGAATCTATCGATCCTTTACTTTTTTTCATTTTAGCTAGAGGAAAGTTTTGGAGGCGCTGGGGGTTGTAGGTGTGTGTAACTACATATTTTCTTGTTGATGGTATGATTTCATTGCCATGGATTGGAATTTGGAGGTGAGAAGAAGAAAGCACCATGCCTTCGGAGGTGCATAATTATTATTTTGGCTTCGTCAATTAGGTTGGAAAGAAACTCGAGTGTTAAGGACAAGGAAAGTTTTAAAGATGAAGTGTGGGAAAGGGTAAAATATTTTGCAACTTTATGGACTTCTACATCTAGATTACCGAGGAGATTGTTGTGATTCTTATGGTTGAGAAGTGGTTGGAATTCATTTCTTAAGAGGATGTAGCATTTTCGGCTAGGTTCTTCTATCAACTTTTTGGGGAGCTAGTTTTTTTCAGTATTTATCTGTATATGCTTTTTTTTTTCTTGCTCATGTTTCTTTTAGTGGACTGCTGGTCCACTTCATTTTAACTATTTTTAAGTGTTATATATACATTTACACACACACAAAACATATTTTGTTTCTGATAAAATAATGTGTGGAATATTGGCCACGTCACAGCTTGTGTATGAAAGCTGGGACTTCTGAAATTTTGGATGGGTCACATTGCGAAACGGTAAAAAAGGGCAACATTGTACGCAATACAGCGCTATTTAAAACATTTTCTATAACAAAAAATGGGTTATAGACAAGGGGGGTAAGGCTTGGTGCGATGGCAAGTGCTTGCCCGCCTTAAGCGATACGTCGCGGGTTGAGTTTTGGAAGCAGCCTCTCAAACAAATGGGGGTAAGGCTTGCCTACATCACCCCCTCTCCCTCTCTCAGACCGTGCTAAAGCGGGAGCTTTGTACACTGACTTATTTTTGCCATCCATGTACATGTTTTGTTGCTGTTGTCATCATTCTATGTTTGGTATCAATGTCCTGTGTGGTGAATTATTTCGTGAATGCATACAGCGGTAACATTTATAGATTAACTCTTGTGGAGTGAACTTTATGTTACTTGTATTTGATATACCAGCAGTTTTCTGATGTGGTTATATTTGTCAATGATATACTTACTTATCCTTAGTGTTTTGCTGCCAGAGTTTCAGGTTACTGTTATACGATCCTATTAATTTTATGAAATTTGGTTGAAGTTACCTGGATGTCTTACTTGATTCTCATTGAGTTCTTTTAGTATGTAGTGTACACACCCATTCTTATGTATATTTCTCACATTCTTATGTTGCGATTATTATTTGATATCCTATGCAATGGTGATTCATGGATTTGTTCACTATTCATGGTTCAGTAGGGTACTGGCATTTTGCATTTGTAGGAGTGGGGCCGGGTCTCATTAATTTTCCTTTTTCCTGCAGGAGCCTTTAAAACTGGATATTGTTATAAGTTTCCCGGATCACGGTTTTCATCTCCGCTTTGATCCTTGGTCACAGGTAGTGTTTGTACTAGCATCTTTTATGGCATCTTTCTGCTTGGGCTTGTTCAATTGTTAACCATTTTCTTTTATGAACGAGGACTTTGAAACATTATTGGCTACATGCAGTGGAGGACCTACGTTATGTGTTCAGGGGGCAGTGGCTCCCAATAGCTTTCAAAAATTTAATTTATCTTTTGCGTGTATAACCTTCGCCATTTTCAAAACCACTCCAAAAAAATATTACAATATCCTTTAATTTATATCTTTTACTCGTTTCCACCTCTCCATCCAAATTACGAGGACACCACCTTTGGTTGTGTGGAATTATTAATTTGCACAAGTGCCTTATTTTTTGGACTTTCCACCTCGGTCACAAACACTAAAAAATGTTGCTAGCCTCATTTTATGTATCATCCCCCAAAATTATTCGGCCTTATGCATACGTGAGGATCCCCCCCACCCCCACCCAACAACCCCCCACGCCCATAAATTCTTGCAATATTGTATCAAGTGTCGTTTTTATTGTTTTAAAGTTAAAAGAAAATTGTGTAATATACGTAACTTGTATTATTTTTAGTGTATGGCTTTTAGTATGATTTTCACTTTGAGGTCCATTTGTTGTGCATATTATAAAGTTTTGGGGTCCAACGTTTTTCATAGGAAGAGGTTGGGGTCGAAATTATCATAAGTACTCATAAAATTCATAATGGATCTTCACAAGCATCATAAAAAAATTTAACACTTTTGGATCTCAAGAAATGCCACAAAGTACAAATAACTCTTTAACTTTTACAATAAAACCGTATCTGATCCTTATACAGTCTATAGACATTTATTATGGAAAAAGTTTTAGGAATATGTGAATGTAAACATAACAATTGGTGGAGACATGCATAAAGAGATGGTGCTCTACCCAACAAGCAGATGTGGAACTCGACTTGCACCCAATATCGTATTTTTAATATTATGATTGTTTTGTATTCTACTTTTATCATAACTTTTCAGTAAATATCAATAAGATATTTTGGCCACCATCAAATGAAATCCTTGATCCCCCTTGAATCTAAGTTATAATAATTTAACCTGCAGATGTCAAATTTTCTTTGTATAGTAAGAAAGTACCCGTTTTTTTTTTTTTTTTTTTTTTTTTTTTTTTTTGTGTGTGTGTGTGTAGAGGGCTAAGTAAGCATTAACACATGAACTTGAGGGATTGAGATGCACGAACTTACATAGTGATTTTCACAAGCTAAAAACATCCTTGATTTTGCCACACTTTTATTTGTTAGCATTTTTTTTCCGTAATGTGTGCCAAACATTCTGCCTGTTCTAGAATATCAGTGTATTGTTGAACTTTCTCCCATCATATTGAGTTGTTCGGTTAAGGTAGTTTGGAATTCATAAATTTAATTAGATATTTAATAGTTATGTATGGGTGATTAAAATTCTGCAGAACTTTTTTCAGTTGTGTTCATTTTTCTTTGTTTATCAATTCACCTGCACATATTTGGAGTGCCTCTACTTACACTCTACATATTGGGGGTGCTTTTTGACCCTTTAAGGGTCTACGCAATACAAATTTGAAGACGGTGCATATTGTTGATCTAATTCATTTTGTTATCAGATTCTCTTTGAAATTATTCATTACTGTCTTAGTAATTTCTATGATAGATTTTATTTGACTTATCAAATTTTACTGTGTCAGAGGCTGCGCCTTATTGAAATTTTTGATGTCAAACGGCTTCAAATGCGCTACGCAACTTCGTTCATTGGGTGGGTTTCATGAATTTACCTTTACATTTCATGTTTCTTTTGTTAACACTTTATTCTTCAGCATCTTGACATTCATCTGTCTTTCAGAGGACCATCCACTTTAGCTACTTTTGTAGCTGTATACGCAGTTTTTGGGCCAACATTTCCTGGAATTTATGACAAAGATCGAGGCGTTTACACTCTCTTTTACCCCGTATGTTTGGCACATGCTTAATCATGACATTTTTCTTTTCTTTCCTTTTCTTTTTCCCCTTCCAACCCTTTTTCATTTGGAGGTGTTTGATGCCTGTATATTGCAGGGATTGTCCTTTGCTTTTCCAATTCCCTCTCAGTATACAGAGTGCTGCCACGATGGAGAAGGTATTGGATCTAAACTCGTGCATCGCATCTCCATACATGTACGACTATACTATATAGCTTATGGGTTCACTTCCTTACCGTTGTCATAGCGGCATTGCCCTTGGAGTTTCCGGATGGCACAACTCCAGTTACTTGCCGCGTCTCTATATATGATAAATCTACAGACAGTAAAGTTGGTGTGGGGTCGTTGATGAACAAAGCTTCTGCTCCTCCATTGCCTGTTGGCAGTCTCTACATGGAGGAGGTGCATGCTAAGGTTTGATCACTTCCTTCAGTAGCATTGCATGATGATAAGGCATTTTATGTGTTTTTCTTTTATATTGTAACATTTATTTTATTCTTGTGTGTTTGCATATATATACGCACATGCGCAAACGCGCGCACATGCTCACACACGCGCATATATATTACTTGAAGGCTCCTTGTACCATTTCTTACTATCATCATCAAGTCTCAAGTACGAGTTAGTGAAAATATTTGTTTCCTATCTCCCTTCTAGTACCGCGCTCCAGTTCTCGCTATTCTTTTTCTGTACTTTAGCGCCCATATATCCTAATCTTGTGTCCCGCTTTTGTTCTGAGAAGGAGAGTATAACAAAGAAAAATGAGAAGGTTCTGTTCCAAAGTTCTATTGATTTGTTACATCCCGACCATATCTACAAAAACTAGAATAGTGCGCCGCCAAATGTCAATATGCTCATATAGGTAGTACTATGCATACAAATTCTCTGTGATTTTATGCTTATCCAATTAATTATTTTAAAAAAAGGAAATTATCATAAATTTATAATGATTTTTGGTCCTTTAAATAGTATAATGTTGTAAAGCGCCCAAAAATAAAAATTGAATAACAATTTGTGGCAAAAACATTGACTAATGCTGCGCCTCAATGATACTGAGAGAGGAGGGAGATAGTTGTTTTTGTTGATTAATTGTTGGTCTTATATAAATTAAACTGGTTGAAAAAGGAATCTTGTACCTGGCTTCAAGTCATTGTAACTGTTAATCTTAATGTTTCAGTCATAAAAACATCAACATTAAGTTGCGTCTTAGGAAAAATTAGAATTCATCTAATCATAAAGAGATGGTATTACGATTTGGATCTGATCCTGTTCAATATATATGTTTGCTAGCTAGGGGAAGAATTATGGTTTGCAGTTGGTGGCCAGCATATGCCCTTTGGTGCATCGCCACAGGTCAGTTCTGTTTCTTTTAAGTGTTCTCATGCACTCGAATTCCCTGGTTTGCTTGTAATTTTCTGTTGGATTCCTTGGTTACTCATCCACTATGTTTTTCACCCCCTTAATTTGGTTTGGTATCATACACCTTTTCGTTGACATTATTCATCGTTCATATAAGTGTCTTTGTGATGTGTACGAGGGTTCCGAGATTTATTTATTTTGTTTATTTTATTTTTCACGTTTTATTAGGTTATTTCCTTATTTTAGTTGCTATATTAGGTGAGAGGGTGACATTGTCTTTTAATGTCTTTAGTGTGCTCTCTTTAGTCTTTTTGCACTTCAGGATTATCTTGGCTAGCAAAATATCCCCACCTATAACTAAGGCCCCTGGCCGCTATTTGTAATTACTTACTTTTGAGAGATGAATGAGAATCAGAGAGAGAACTTAGGCCATTGTTCTCTCAACAAATGTTGTTGTTGTAAAACGCTTCTGCTTACATCACTTTGTGTTCTCTTGACTGGTTTACATTTATTCTTCTTGATCAAACTCGTACTATAAGTTTTAAAGATGCCAAGACAGTTTCATAAATGTTGTAATAAATATATCACTTTTTCTCCTTACAGCGCGTGCGAGCATACAGTTTACACACTGCACTATGGTAAAAGAATCCCAGCATCTTCCCTAAGAAAAGAAAAAAGTACTTTAGGCAATACTAATTGAAGGCTCAAGCACTATGCTGGGATTGTGGGTGCTTCTTATCGATAATTATCATATAGTGACTGATGTGGGGTATTTTCCCTCAGCTGGCGGGTCACACGGCTAAGGGCGGAGGCTAGCTGGCTTCGCAAGCTTGATTCGAGTGGACTGACCGAACCTCATTCGCTCCGCCATCACATGGGCCATTAACAAAGGGGATTGAGGAGCAGATAACTTCCACGACGTTATCTCCACTTCACACCATCTCTAGTTGGACCTTACACGACCCTTGACCACTTCCACCATATGAGTAGTAGTGGGACTCCCACCCACATGGAACTCCTGCACGTACCACTATATAAGACTGATAGGTTTAGTTGAATGAGACATGCAATAATGAACTCCGGCATTATTGATTGATTCGGGAATGTCCTTTCTCCTTTAAGGCTAGTAAACTCCATCAGTACTTTGCCCCGTTTATTTCAGGCTGGACCAAACATCTTTGTGTTGTGTGGTTGTCTTCTTTTCCTATTATTCAATATGTGAGATTTCTCTCCAACAGGGACATTTGAGATGAAATTTTTTATCCTCCAGCTTTGAAATCCAAAACTTGAGAATAGTAATGACCAGGAAGAATTCAAGTGTGAAATTAACCATCAAAGAAGAATATGTAGCTGAACTGTTTGGAACAAAAGGAAGATAATGTAACTTATAGTTCAGGAGGTATAATTACAGCTGGATTTTCTATAACAAGAAATATGAATAAATTGTAATAATCCAAAACCTACCGATTGTTGTATAACTTGATTTCTTTCGGCATGATTAACAAAATTAATCTTGTACTAATTTGGTATATTTTTTTATGGGAGCAGAGGCCTTGTTTTTGTAACAATTTTCTTATTCAATATAGTGACCGAGTGAGGTTGGGCCTTGCCTGCAAATCAGCCTGTACTCTTTATGTCTCTCCCACAGTTGAACTGAAGTGGGTAAAGACCACATCTATGCTTTCTTAACTGTCTTCCCAAACTCTTTTGGTCATCCTTCATCGCAGACGTACACATATTTTGATAGTTCACAATGGCGTTCATTTCTAACTTTTTGTTTTCTTCCTTCCCTATATAATTTTTTTTATAGAGAGAATAAGAAAAGAAACTATGCCCTTAGTAACTACATCATTTATGCGGCCCTCGTATTACTTTCATCGTGAAGTTGAATTTTTGTAATTGCACATAAATGGATCAGCTATGCCGATAGTTATAATCATTTATTATTATTTTTTTTTTTTTTTACTTTTTTCTTCCAGGACGTGTGGACTGAATTGGGCCGTCCTTGCGGAATCCATCAAAAACAGGTATTGCCGGGTCGGTCCCTTTTTAGAAATTGAATAGTAAAAAAAACCCCATAAAATGCAATGCTAATTTGATAGTGTTTATGGTTATAAGTTGAAGCTCCTTCTACAAAGCAATGAGATTGACTTATAGGTGAATGGGAACTTGGCTGTTGAAGGATGTTGAATGTTAGTTATTCTTGTGGAGACTGATTTTATTAGTTCTACAGGTAGACCAAATGGTGATTCATTCTGCCTCGGATCCCCGGCCTCGAACGACCCTCTGTGGTGATTACTTCTATAATTACTTCACTCGTGGCTTGGACATATTATTTGATGGGCAGGTATTTTTCTTTTCTTTTCGTTGATATTTTTACTGTCGTAAAGTTGCATCTATTATTCTTTGCACTTTAAATTGTGGTGTTAATTTTGTAGACTCACAAAATCAAGAAGTTCGTTCTGCATACCAACTATCCTGGGCATGCAGATTTCAATTCATACATGAAGTGCAATTTTGTTATCTATAGTTCTGATTGTAAGTCCTTTTCAGTCACAGAAGGTTCCTGTTACCCTTGCTAATTAAAAAACTGGTATATTTATTCTCTGGAATTGCCTGCAGTTGATGGGCCCTTTAATCACGAAGTAAATACCTCTAAATGCAGAATTACACCAAGCACAAAATGGGAGCAAGTGAAGGTGAACATGTTTTTCTAACTCCGAATTGCACAAACTTCTTATCTAGAACGGCCAAATGTTTGCAGTATGACCATGGATTAGGGAAGCATGGGTTCAAATCTTGTATGGTAGCAGGGGTGAAACCACACCTAGACAGACGGGGGGCCATGGCGTCCCCCGAGATTTTCAAAGTCTATATAATGTTTTATAGTTGAATCCGAGATCCAAGCTGCTTTATATGTTATGTTAACGAGCCAAACACAGCAAAAGCCTCCAAGCTAGTCAGTTTATTTTCGTGTTCACTGCAAAAATGTTTGGGGTATGACATCGTGGCATGCTTTCATCATTCTTGGTCACCCATAAATATCTTGGTCTGCCATATATTAAAAACTATCTTTGTCTCTCTCTATACAAGTACAATTCAATTAACCTTTTCTTATTGTACAAAAGCTTTTCTTCTAAGACATTTTAATCTTTTATATTCAACTAAACGTGTCAATTTTTTTAATTTGAGTCAAATACTGACTAATCTTAAAAATTAATGTAGAGATTAATTCACTATTTTCATTTGATAATATAATACTAATTAAACGGGACTGTCTTATAAAATTGAGATACTAGTGTTTGGTCCTAACTTAGTCATCACGTTTGTTAGTTGATATCAGATAGTGATCAATGCTATCTTGTAACTTTGTGTTGGGTGCGAAGAATTTTTTTCTTCTTTCAAGAAATCGTGTTGAGTTCATGTTAATACATCATTTTAAAAAGTGTCAACCCCAACAAATGAGAACTTTAAATTTATTTTAAAATATTAATTATAAGTTATATTGCTAAAAGTAAAAGATCAAAATGTTAAAAAAACTGAAAGTAAGTCTGTGCATGTATATTTCTATCTATTTTGCAGCTAAAATCAAAATCAGAAAAGATCCAGCCCTTTAATCCCATTACCAATATATATTGAATCAACCGATTGAGTCGGTCTGGTTCCCCCACGCTAAATCCCTGGCTTCACCCCTGTATGATAGAACTGTTGATTGATCCTTTATTTTATTTTTTTATTTTTTAAATATTTTTATTCTTTTTAATTGCTGAATGTTTACTAATTGGAATTTCTTGCTCAATGGGCTTATGATACAGACATTCAATAATGGGTTTTAGCTGTTTCTAAATTATTCTTCATGAATGTTGCCAAGATCGCCCCCTCCCTCTCCCCCTCCCTCCCTCCCTCTTTCCCTCCCTCCCTCTCAACACCTTCAAAAAAAGTAATAGTGAGAAAGCAAAATTATATGATAGGATGGTGTAAATAGGGTTGTGGGTGGTAATTTTTAGCATTGTAAAAAAGAAACAAGAAGGGGGAGAGTAAAGGGTTTGTGTGTCTTCAATAATACCAAACACACAACCCAAATACATATTTATTTAGTGAGAGAAGATTACGACTATTACAATATTGCCTTTGATAAAATGATAAAATAGAACTCCTTGACAGTAAAAAAATAAATAAATAAAAAGACAATAAATATGAAGTAAATGAACGTCAAATGGGAAATAAGATGAAGAAAACTCTTGTCTCAACTCTCTATTAAATCTCAAAATGGTAGAATGCGTCAAATGAGGCTACAATAGGGGTATTTATAGGTGGAAGTAGCTTAGGCTCCAAGCAATGATTTTAATTATAAATATACCTTTTTTAGATAATACTACTTCCTCCTATAATACCAAGCAAACAATTATTAAAATAAAAATACAACCAAATAAAAAAATAAAAAAAATAACAAAAACACTGTAAAATCCTAAAATGAGAAAAATGTCCTCAATCCATATCATTCTTCCCTACATGAAAAAAAGTTCGTCCTTGAACTGAAAGGGAAAGACCCTCGGTATCACCCTCCAAAATAGTGATAAAGAGCATGCTAGGGTGTGGCCTCATTTGTCTCGTCCAAGTACTCAGGTCCTCCGGAAGCAAATAGAGCACGACGACGTGGCAATGAACACTCTGAAGCCCTATGTCCAACTACCCCACAATTGTAACACTTGAATGTCACCGGGTGGGAAGATGAGGGAGGCGGGGTAGTTGTGTCTGGCGTCACTGTCGTAGTAGCAGGAGTAGGAGTACTGGAGGGAGCAAGTGGAGCAGAAGTAGTGGTGCGCGCACGAGCAGAGGGAGCTGTCTGATGAAAGGCCTCCACCTTTGTGGCATACTGTATCGCCTTCGCAAAGGTGGTAATGTCACGTAAAGGAAGGTCTCGCTGAATATACCCCTGGAGGCCACGGATGTAACAAGTAATCCTCTTCTCTTCTGTCTCTCCAAGCCAAGCATGAATACACAAAATCTGGAACCGCTTCGTATAGTCCAAAACAGATGAGTCTTGTTTGAGAGTCTGGACACGGAGAAAGAGGTCTTGCTTGTAGGTGGTAGGAACAAAGGCAACCATCATCTCTGCACGCAAATCTGCCTATGACTGAATAGGTGGGTCTGTCCTTCAATGGCTTGGCGCTGCTCCAAATTGTGCCACCACACTCGCATAACCCTGAAATTTGGTCGCTGCCAGAAGGACGCAACGTCGACAACTCAACCTCTTATACTCGAAAATGCGCTCCATAGTAACGATCCAGTCAATCACCGCATCCGACTGAAGATGACCATCAAACATCAGCACATCCACACGGATATGTCCCTGCATGCTCCTAGAAAGCATCCGTAAGGCCAAGCGGGCAATACGGTTGCCTCCCTAAAAATCTATGTCATCCGCCTCAATCTCGTCATCGCCTGAAGGAGGATCCTCAACTGGGGCTCTATGCTGCTGCTTTCGAGGCGGTGGACGAATAGGAGCTGGTGTGGGAGGGGGTGTCTCAACCGGTGCTGGAGGTGGAATATATGGTGGGATTGCTGTCACGGAAGGGGCGGGAGATGGTGTTGTAATCACGGGCTGTCTCAGTGGGCATTGATCCATCAAGTGTCTTCTCTGATAGCATAAGAAGCAGTGTCGCTCAGAAATGGGCACAAATGGCGTGCCCTTTGGACTCAAAGAGTCAAAAGGTGACATGTCATTGCGCCACTCCGTCGGGGGAGGGGGCTCAAAATCTGAGAGTGACAGGAGTCGAGGGGAAGGGGGTCCATCTTGTTGATGGTGTCCTAGCCAATCCTGCACTTGCTCAAATGTATCAACTGGAGCTGAGTGTGCAGAACGGGCATCAGAAACTGAATGAGGGTGAGGGACGTCGCCTCGATGTCGAGGAGGAGGTAGGGATGTGTGAAGTAGAGGTGGGTGCGGAAGCGTGGTGAATGTTGTATGGGGGTGGGGTGTGGGTCAATATATGTGGGTAGGGCTGGGGAATGGATGGAAAATAATGGGCGTAGGAGGGTTCATGATGCCTTTGGGGGTGGTGGCCGGGATATGTAGAGACATGGAAAAGATGTGGGTCGTATTGGGAGGTAATAGGGGTGGGATTTAGGGTTTGTGGAGGCAAATTAGTGAAAGGTATGGAGATGGCGGTTGATGACCAATTAAATTTGGATCGGGTGGTGGAGGAGGGGTTTTGTATTTTTTAAGGCTAGGGTTTGCCAATTGGAGGTTGGATTGAAAATTGGGAAGGGAAACACTAGAAGTGGGTTGCTTTGGGCCTTGGATGGAGGGTTTGTGGAATGGTTTAGGGTTTTTGGGGGAAATTAGAGTTCAAGATTTGGGTGGGTATGTTTGGGGACGGGGAAGGAGGATCCGTGCTTCTCGGGAGGGGAAGGGTGTGGTTGTGACTCGAAGATGGCATGGGAGGGGCTGTGTACAGGGTGTTTCTGGGGATTCCTCTAGAGTCCATATGAGGATTGGCCACCAATTGGTGGTTCCGATCAGAAACAGGGATGTTCGGTTGAATTTCGGCGGCTCCAAGGGTGCTCCAGGAGATTCCGGCCATTCGGGGTTGATTCCGGTTAGGGAGATGTTGTCCGATGATGATTTCAGTGGGCCCGCTTGTTTCTGAATGATGGCCGACCATTGTGGGGTGGTCTTGAGTGTCGATCAAGATTGGTTGAATAATCTGGTAGACTTCCGGTGGATAGCCGCCATTATTATCAACCCTCTCTATTAAATCTCAAAATGGTAGAATCTTTCAAATGAGGCTACAATAGGGGTATTTATAGGTGGAAGTAGCTTAGGCTCCAAACAATGATTCTAATTACAAGCCTTTACTACTTCCTCCTATAATACCAAGAAAACAAATACTAAAAGAAAAATACAACCAAATAAAGGAAATAAAAAAAATTGCCATAAAATCCTAAAATGATGAAAATGTCTTCAAGCCACATCAAAATATAAAAGAAAATTAGTCCATTATTGAGTCACAAGATTTTCCTTTGTAGGTTAATAGTGTTGCTGGGTGAAGTTGTTACAATTGATATTCTTCTGCAGGAGATTCTTATAATTCTCATGTATTTGTGTATGTTCCAGCTGTCACAAACTTGCTTCTCTCTGCTTCTGCCATTCATGCTTTGATTCTTGTTTAATGATATTTAAAGTACTTTTTCTTATGTAGGAGATTCTTGGGGATTGTGGCCGAGCTGCTATCCAAACACAAGGCTCTACAAGCAATCCTTTTGGATCCACCTTTGTATATGGTTATCCGAATGTTGCATTTGAGGTGAATTGCTAATTAAAATTTGATATATTTTTTTTTTCTTGGTGTCTTCTGTAGATTTTATCCTCCCTGCTCGTGCATGGAAGAACTGTCCCATCTCTCTCTCTCTCTCTCTCTATATATATATATATATATATATATATATATATCCCATTATGTTAACTCTGTCACTATGCTGTTCTTTTCTTTCGTCCTTAAGCAATGGTAAATGGATTGCTTAATAGGTTCTTGCTGATATTTTTGCAGGTTATGAAGAATGGTTATATTGCTACTGTAACTCTCTTCCAAACATGATGAGATGTTTATGGTACGGGGATTTTACACTTCCTCTGAGTCATTACATTGGATTTCTCTGCATGCTCTTCCTATTTATATTGTTTCATAGCTTTTTGCTCATTGGGTTTTGCTTGTGTATTCATGGAATGGGAACATATTTGTTTCCGTTTGCAATTTCGCACTAGAACTTCTCTTCCTCAAATGTGCTATTTGGGGCATTTCTTAGGTGTTGGGTGGCTTTTAGTTGAAGAAGGCATTTAAGCTATTAGTAATACTTGAACCTTAGGTGTCTTGATGATCCAACTCTAAAGGACTCCAATTGATCCCATGTTCAAATGTGGTTATATTCTTGATTAAAATACATGTTGCTGTCAATCTGATGAGTGATAGGATCTCACTGGGACTATACTATACTATGGCAGGGCCAAAATGGCGCCAAGCAGGGTGCGAAGCTGCACATACTGAATTTTGTATATTTTATTTTTATTTTTATTTTCCAAGTGATTAGAATTGAAGTGCAATACTTTCAAAATTGGGACATTCCCAACATTAATTTTGAGTTGGTTGCTGATTACTTGCTGGTCATCAATTAGAATTTAGCCACAGTTTATTTTTTGAAGTCCATGTTTGATTGTCAATGTAACATTAGTATTACAGGAATGAAATTTATCATTATTTTAATAATTAGATTAATTATTAGAATAGATGCCCCACCCACTAGAGAAAAATTATGGATAAGTGGGTGGGGATAAACTTTACTCTCAATGATCTCAATTGTGCTATGCTTCGAGTTTGGATTGAAACGGTTGATCTGGCTTGACACTGTTGTTTTGGCAGGGTTCAGGTGGGTTTTGTATAGCTGGTTGGTGTTTAAGCGGCAAGTACTGCTTTACAAATATAATTGTGCAAGCAAAGATATATGTACAGTTAATGTAATAACTTTGTACAGTTTGTATGTAATATCATAAGTTCCGACTTGTAACTCATCTCGTAATGAAACATCTGTAGTTTGTTAATAGAATATATATGTTTACAGTCGTCTGTGCGTTCTTGCAATTTTTCTAGGCATGCTTCAGGCATTGGGTAGATTTATATACTTCTAAGGTCTATTAGGAAAAAATCTCTTCTATTCCTCTGGTAGGATGAATATAATTTGATGTGACCCGAAAGCAAATCACAATTAATACGACCACTAATTAATAAAAATCTTTCATGTGGTAATTGAATGCTGTCCCCAATGGGGTACACAATACATATCGAGGGAGAGGGAAGATTTTAGACTACGAAAAGGTTCAAAGAAAGGGACAAATGCAAAAATGAAAAAACTACATTAGGAAAAGTAGTGATTCTTCTACAGACAAAAACCACCCAAAAAACACTGATTAACCTAGTTTTCAGTGATGCAAAGGAAGATAATTTGTAGAATAATATCACCGAGAAAAAGTTCCCAAGAGGAGATTCCCCGCCATGAGTATTTCTAGCAATTGCGTTCGTGCTGGAACTCATGTGATGTCATGAGTGATATTACTAAAGGTGATCTTCCATGACACTACGTAGTCTAGGATATTTTTACGAGTCATTTACTGTTTGGGGAACATTTGTTTACAGTATTTTGTTTCTGGGTACGTTAGTTTTCATTATTGTTGGATGAGTATTATTTTTAGCGATTGGTGTTAACATCCACTATTTACAACCCCTTACCAATAATACCATTGTTTATAATGACGGATCTACCCTTGTTACAAATCAGAACGCTAATTAAACAATCAACCATCAAATCCTCTCTCTCACACCCACTTTCTCTCAACCGGCTAAAATTATGAATTTACTCGAAGGTTTGTTCATGGTCGGAGCTTTGTTCCCTGGATGTTTGTGTGCTGGACGTTTGTTATTAGAGTTCGAAGGTTTGTTTTCCTTTTCTTTTGAAAAAATCATTTTATTCTGAGGATTTTGTTTTGACATTTTGTTGGCTGGACCCTTATTAAATGTTTGGTTGGATTTTTTTTTTGAAAGTTTGAGTTATGATTTTTTTGGGTGAAGGTTTGAGTTATGATTTTTTTTGGCCAGATGTTGGGTTTCAATTCATGGCTAGAATTTTTGGGTTTGATGTCTAGGGTTTTGATGGCCGATGGTTTTTAATGGCTGAAATTTTGTTTCTGGTCGGAGCTTCAGTCATGAGGTTTTCTTCATGTTGATGGTTGGAATTTTGGCCGGAGTTTTATTTATCTGAATTTTTGCCGGAGTTTTATTTTTGGAGTTTTATTTATTTATTTTTTTTTTCCGGAGGCTTCTAAAAATCAGTTTTTTTTTGGCTTGAGAATATATTTTCTTGGCAGAATTTTTTTTTTTGGAAATAATATTTTTAACTAAAAAATCTTTTTAAACAGTTTTTTTTAATCATTTAATAAACAGTTTTTTAAATATATAAACTGCTTAAAAATCTGTTTATATATTTTTTAAAAATCAGTTCATATATTTTTAAATGTATAAACAGTTTTTATAAACACTTTATATATTTTTTAAATATAAAAGAAAGTTTTTATAAATACCTTATATATTTTTAACTGTTTTAATATAAAAATAAGTTTTTTAAATGCATTTTAATAAGTTTATGTATAAAAATCAGTTTATATATTTTTTAAATGTATAAACAGTTTTAAAATTTTATATATAAAAAATCAGTTTAAACGTTTTTGGTTTTAATAATTTTTTTTGGTTAGAAACGCTTTTGTTTTCTTGGAATATATTTTTATAACTAGAATCAGTTTTATTTTTTAATTTTTTGTTGGAATCTTTTTTTTGTAGTTAGAAATCTTTTTTGGATAGAAAACAAATTTCTTTTGTTGAAAATCAATTTTTTTGGTTGAAAACGTTTTTTGCTTGAAATATATATTTTTAATTGAAATCAGTTTTGTTTTTAATTTTTTGCTGGAGATATTTTTTTTGAAGTTGGAAAACATTTTTTTGGGTGGAAAACAATTTTTTTTTCGCTGAAGATAATTTTTTTTGGTTGAAAAAGTTTTTTTCTTGAAATATATTTTTTTAACTGAAATGAGTTTTATTTTTTAATTTTTTGCTTGAAATATTTTTTATGTAGTTAGAAAGCATTTTTTGGGTAGAAAACAATTTTCTTTTGTTGAATATTAATTTTTTTGGTTGAAAACGTTTATTTTCTAGAAATATATTTTTTAATTGAAATCGGTTTTATTTTTTAAGTTTTTGCTGGAAATATTGTTTTTTTGTAGTTGGAAAGTGGAAAACAAATTTATTTTTTTGAAAATCATTTTAATGGGTTAAAAAAGTTTTTTTTCAAAACATTTTTTATTTCAGGAAATAACTTTTAAAACTGAAAATTATTTTTCTTTTTTTGAAATTCTTTTTTTGAAAATCATTTAAAAAGTTATTTTTAAAATATTTGTAAAATTATTTTTAAATAGTTATAAAAAAAACAGTTTAAATTGTTCAAACACTTATAAATTGTTGTTCAAGTAGTTCAAACAGTGTGTTGTTCAAACAATACGCTTTTAAAATTGTAGTTCAAAGTGTTCAAACAGTTATTGTTCAGTTTGTTGACTGAAATTAAAAGATATGGACAAAGAAGTCATTTGGTAATTGAGTGATAACTGGCAAATGGAAGTTTAAGAACTTCCGTTAAAATAACACCCATGTAACAATAATGAAAACTAGCGTACTTCAAGAACCAAATACAGTAAACAAATGCACCAAAATAGTAAATGACCCAATTTTTATTTACAAATAATTTTAAAATGTCCCCTCAATGATTTTTTGCTAATTACTCTAATAACCGTAACTAATTATGACAATATTCTTTGTAGTTTCTCTTATTTTTCAACTACTACCACTATTACTACTCTTACTCCTACTCCTACTCCTACTACTCCTACTAATAATAATAATATTATAATGACAAATTAAAATATTCTTGACTTCATGGGTGATTCATATTCCCTTATACATCACAAAATCTCTTGCTTGTTATAACAAGTAGAAAAAAAGAAGTAATAAATATTTATATGTTGTGTGAAATATGAGGTCGGCGTTTAAGTTTTATGATTAAACTTGTGAAAAATATGGCATTTGAAAAACTTTGGACTTCAATCAAATAACAAATGAAGGGAGACAAGAAGTACGTCGGACTACTGATGTTTGGCTTAAATATTTAGGAAACAAGGCTGCTCATAGCAGTTAACATATGTATTAGGATACATCCCAAGTTACACACATGATTTTGAATTCATCAAATGATTGTAAGCCACTCGTATCCATCGATGAAATTAAGCGAAATAAATGGTTGAGCCTCTTGTTGAGTTAGTTCCCTGGACCAAGACACACGTCCTCCAAAGTCAGCCCCTGGTCCCCAACATTTGAATTGTCCATAAAACACTGTCCTGCGAATGCATATTTTTATTCTTTATATAAATAAGCAAAATGTGTGTGTGTGTGTGAGAGAGAGAGAGAGAGAGAGAGCATACATTTCTCTACTTTTATCTCCCCAATTGTACCAACCTCTAGGGAGGATGATTTTGTCCATGTAAGTGTAGGCAAACACCACCCTGGAGAAAGGACCCCAAGCTCTGCCCAAGTAGAGGGCACCTGATCCTGTGATCATGCAGTTAACGAATGAGAATCCTGTTTTTTCGAAAGAGCTAACCCTCTTTTGGGCAGTGAGAGAGCCGTAGCTGTCGGTGATGGCGTGGAGGTGGCAGCCCTCATAGAGGGAGAGACCGTCCCCGAATATGAAATCCACTGAGCCTTGGATGTAGCATTCCTTGAAGTAGTGCCTGCCTATGTGATCATACAGGGTGTCTTGTGCTCCAATAAACCTGCAACCTATAAAAGCAGCAGTGTCGGCTGAGATCCTAAGCGCTACTGCTTGCTTTCCTAGTGCTCCTGACGGCGGAGATGGTGCTTTGTTCTGTTGCATACATCACATTATATACAAGAGTAATACATGAATATACTAAATTGTCATGCAATTTGCCTTATCATATCATTCACATTATTGATGTGATAACAACATTATCGTATAATATAAATTTGTGTGCCATTCATCTGGTATGTATCAACATTACATATTGAGGATCCAATCTGATTGAAACACATCCATCGTAAAAAAAAATGGCCACGGTTGTAATACTCCACTTCTATGATCTGCTACTACAAAAGTCACTTAGGCACTCTGTGAAGTGTTTCCATGTGACTTTTTGAAATACGTGTGAGGTTCAATCAAAGGATCCTTAAAGGGTTATTGGGGTAATTGCTTGCCTTGATTTTAAAGAAATAAATACAAAATAGTAGTGCGTCATTCCTTTTATTTTTGATAATATTAGCACTGTCCCTTAAATTTAAGAAAAATAGTTGACATTAAAAATTGTTCACTTGACTGAAAACTCCAGGTTATCCCGTGTGTATGATAGAACAAAAGAAAAGTCTTAACAGTCGTACCATTAAAATGTTGTGATAGTACAACATCACTCAGTTAGGAAAGGTAGCTGACCTTGAAAGTGATATTCTTTGCAATGAAGTAAGGAGCATCCACTGCAAATGTTGCAGAAGCATAGGTACCCATTGGCCTCCCACTCTCTCCCCTTTTGTCTGCTGTGTCATCCCATTCTATGATGGTCTCGTCTGCACCGCCTCCTTCCAGGCTAATATAAGCCTTGCTTAATGGAATTTCAACCTTCTCTCTACATATATATATTTCCATCCAATTTGTGTTCTCAATATATTTAAGAAGTGAAAACTTCAGGGACTAGACTAGGCAGTGAAATATAATGGGAAAGTCAAATTAACCTATATACTTAACACGATTTAAAAAATTGCATGCCTGGAAAAAATATAATTAAAGGATTTTCTTGCATGTTAAGCCAGCGTGATTGGCCTGCAAGAGACTACAATAAAGTTATAGTTAACAAAGTGAGAGTGGTACACCATAGCAAGGCAAAGAACTCCGATTAGAAATTACCTGTAAACACCTGCACTGATAGAGATAACCACCCGGCAGAGATTAACAATTGGAAGCGAATTTACTGCCTTTTGTACCGTATTAAAATCTCCTAATTTTGGGTTTTTATGCACTTTGATGGTTAAGCAAGGTTTGAACTTGTTGTTTGCTTTTTGGAAGAGAGAGTGCTTTAGAGAACCCATTTGTTTAGCCCAATTCACGTACGCTTCTTCAGGCACCAATAGCATCCCATTAGACCTGTTGGAATGAGATGAAAAGTTTGAGCTTCCGAGCAGTAAAATCCAAGTTAACAGCTTCAATATTATTGTTAACGTCATTATATATATGGACCACTAATTTGTACTTTTATTTGCGTTGCAGAAGAGAATTCAAAAAAATTATGAGAATGAAGAAGTGAAATGCTTAGAATATGAACACCATGATGGAAACTATATAATCTATAAATATCACTTTCATGACAAACTTTTTCCAAGTTGGGCATATTTAAAGGGAGAGATATATAAGAAAAGAAAGGAACTGTGCAGTAGTAGACACTACAAGATGACCTTTGAATATTTGATGTTTCTCTTTGTAGTATAGAGAGCTAAGATGCTAAGCTAATAGGAGAAAGAAGAAAAGGAAGTGATGTTCATTTGGGAAGAGGCGTGGTGGGTGATAATAAAACTGTTTCATGATGGAGATGCTACATAAGTCGATGAAGAATGACACCACCAATGTCAGTTCAATGATGTCCAATATCAAATTTATTATATATGTTCGTTAGTAAGCACCCCAGCCAGTTTAGAAAATCCTTGATGTCAATCAGGGACGAAACCAAGATTTATTTTTCGTGGGGGGCCAATTTTTTTTATAGATAATTTTACTTTTTATTTTCTATAATATAATAGATACATTCATCACCTCACCAATCTTTTTTTTCCCATGACCCGTATAAGATATCCAATTATCTACTACACACAAAATCAATTCTAAATTATTATTTATTTTTTGAAATGCTTTTATTATTTATTGGCATTTGATGATCTAGTAAAATTTATTGATAGAAATATATTCATTCTTTGAACTATACAATAATAAATTGCCAAATTTCATTAATTTTCAAAACATAAAAAGTTAAATAAGTTAACATAAATGATAAGTCTCATTTGTCAATTAATTTCTAACTTTAACCCTAATCTTTGCTTGTACTCTAAAATCCCGCAATAAGAATAACAACAAAGGTGAAAAATTAGGCTTCTATGGTTGGGTCAAAATTTGTAATTAAGGTAAATTTGACGGTCAAACATTGGGTTCATAATTTAAATTACAAAATATAGTTGACAATTGAATCATAGATCTACAGTTAAATTATATGGGAGGGTTAATAGTAACTATTTTCTCATCATCTTCTTTAGAACGATATGGATCTTTCTTTATATCCAAAGACCGAACAATCACGGGGGTACTTAGTGGATGCATTTTATATATATTAAAACGTTTTATTACATTTTCAGTCTAATTAGACTGATGGACTAAAATTCCATTAGAATTTTTCTCGATCTACAGGCCGAGACAAAATTTAGTTTTCCCAAGGTCTTTCATCTCAAATTCCTTTTTCTATATAGTTAGCAGTTGTTTCGAGCTATTCTGGATTATTTTCATACCCGTCCTTGGACAAGTATTCACCAAGACGGTTGCATCACATTCTTCCGAATTGTTTTAAACCGTATAATGAACGTCTCAGTTCGATCAAGCGCGTACTCCTTGGTTTCGCTTTAGGCAAAGGAAATCTTTAAGGGATTTTCATATATAATTTTGTGTCTAAATCCCCGTATAAAGAAGCGATCACAATATCCATGAGTCGCATACCAAGATTTTCAAAAACCGCTAAACTAATCAGATATTTGAAAGTTATATTATCCGTAACAGGGGAGTATGTTTCCTTAAAATCAATCCCAGATTTTTGCAGAAAACCTTGTGCCACTAGTCGTGATTTATATCGAGTGATTTCATTCTTCTCATTTATTTTTCTTATAAACACCCACCGGTAACCTACCGAGTTAAAACCTTTTGAGGTTTGTACTATAGGTCCAAATACACCACGTTTATTTAGCAGCTCAAGTTCTGCCTTAATGACAATTTCTCATTTTTGCCAATCTATTCTTTGTCGACATTCATTTAGAGTACGTGGTTCATTATCATTATCATTACCCTGAAAAATTCGTGTAACTACTACATATGAAAATACGTCATCGATGAGAGTTTCTTTACGATCCCACATTTCTCCTGAATATGTGTGAAACATAGATATCTCATTATTATCATTAGGTACATTTGTCTCTTTAGGGGCTTGTATAGTCACTTCAAGGAGTTGTGTCTTTTAAGAGACAATAACCTCTTCATGGATTTCAAATAAAGTGGATCTTTTATTCATAACATCTTTAGGAGTGTTATGAGGGCATGATTTTTCATTTGATCTCCACTTTCGAGGAGAGGAATCTTTGGAACCTATAGGTCTGCCACGCTTCTGGCGTGCAATAGATTCATTTCCTACTGGAATCAAAGTTTGTCCCACTGGTATATCAATTCTAGTTGACACATTTACAGCGGGCACATGAGACTTGGTTACTTTTGCAGCATCATTAAATGCATCGAGTGATTTATTTGCAATTTTCTGAAGATAATATGTCCTTCGTACTTCATGCTCATATTGAGCAGTACGGGGGTCTAGACGAGATAACATGGAAGTGTTCCATGTTAATTCTTGCCATTTTTCAGGAACGGACCGTACTTTTGGTACGTTCTTTCTTCCCCCCAATGGCGAAAAAAAGTGTCTCATCAAAATAACAGTCCTCAAATCTAGTGGTAAACGTATCATCTGTCAGTGGCTCAATATAATGAATGATTGATGGAGAATCATAACCAACATATATTCCCAAACGACGATGGGGATCCATTTTGGTACGTTAGGGTGGAGAGATAGGCATATGCACTGCACAACTAAATTTAAGTATGTGTGATGTGTTTGGTTGACATCTAAACATAACTTAAGAGGGTGAAAAATGATGATAAGCAGTAAGTCTAAGATTAATTAACTTAGCAGCATGCAGGATAACATGTCCGCAAGCAAAGACTGGGAGTTTGGATTGCATAAGTAAAGGTCGTGCAATAAGTTGCAAATGTTGAATTAAGCTTTATGATTTGATCAGAAAAATATGCTATAAGTTTTATTATTTGAGCAAGTAATTTTACAAAGGCCAAATTATGAGTAGATAATAATCAAACATATGACCAACGGGTGGATGCATCAATCAAAATCATAAAGTATTTAAATGGTCCACTACAAGGATGGGTGAGGCCACAAATATCCTCTTGAATTCTTTGTAAAAAGGGTGGTACCTCAGAAGCAATTTTGAGAAAAAGATTGCTTAGTGATTAATTTACCTTGAGAATAGGGGATGCAAAAATGATCATCAAATAAGTAAGTTGTTTGTTAACGAGTGTCCATGAAATTTATTTATGATTCGACGCAACATGTTTGATCCAGGGGGACCCAAGCGGCCATGCTACAGTATTAAATTATTAGGATCATTAAGCTCCCATCACATGACAGTATGCGATTCTACAACATTAATTATTGTATGGTATAACCCCACGGATAGTGCAAGCAATATCTTTAGTGTGAGCTTTTAGCTTCCAACACTAGAAGTAGTGCAAATGAACTCTTTATTACCTTCATAATATGTTTCTGGATAATACTTGTTCATTCTTATGTCCTTAAAACTCAATAAATTTCTTCTGAAATTTCTTGAGTATATAGCATTATTTATGAATAAGCAAGTACCATTAGCTAAACCATATGGGATCTTCCGGAGTCTTCAACGATCTTAGCAGGACCAGCTATAATAGAAACATTCGTTTTATTACATATCGAGAAAAACTTCTTGTTTTCCAAAATGGTGTGGATTCTCCCACTATCTACCAGACAAGTATCATCGTTTGCTCTTGCTTTCGGATCCATACCTTTAACATGGTTAAATATAAATTGAAATTCAATCCACCAATCGTACATGCATTGTAAAAAAATGATCAAAACCATTCCATTAACTAATAAATGCGCAAATAAAGATACTAAATAAATTTTTTATGTTCAAATGCTAAAGTATTAGTGTCTCAATAGTAAATATAAAGCTGATAAATAAATAAATAAATAAAATATAATCATTTAAGTCTTCAGGACCATCTTAAGTGGTTCTCCAATCATGTTATTAAATGTCTCAACATTAATAGCCTTTCCATCCTCATCTTCATAAAAGTCATTAGAATTGAGATCAGTATCATCAAGTCTCCAATGGTCTTCAAGACCTTCCATAATGTTTGTCTTCACTCCATTTTTTGAAGCATGATGTTTTTCCACTAATTTCTTGGACGAACGACTGGTACGTGTCCAATGCCCAATACAGCCACATCTATGATAAATATCATTTTCGATTTGGTGTATTTGACTCAAGGTTCTAAAAAACGCGGGGCGTGATCGAGGCGTGGAGGCCAAGCCTTAAGCCTTAGAAGCGTAGGCGGGCCTTGGCGTAAAAAGGCGTTAAAAGGCGTTTAGGCATTCTTAATATATTTTAATATTTTTTAACCATAACAAGGCTATTAAAAAACTAAAATTGTACATATCACAAAAATATGTCTGAATATTTGCAAATTAAAATACTAGTTGATTATTTTAGATGAGATAATGGTCTGGTTTGTAAAAAAATTCTTTAAAAGGTAATATCGTTTCACTAAAGCATTGTTATTTTTAGAAAAAAAGTGTGCATTAAGGGTTTTACCAAGAATAAGGCGTGAAAATCTTAAGGCGGGGCGTTTCTCTCAAGCCTCAAGCCTAGGCGGAGCCTAGGCGAGTTTTTTAGAACAGTGATTTGACTTATGATTCCATTTATTATTATGATCATTCCACTTCTAGTGGTTCTTAATTTTTGTATTCTTTATAGGGATTTGATTATGGTAGCTACCTCTTCTGGATTTTTCACGGCCCCGTTGCATATTTCCTCGATCCCTTTCATTATTCTGAACAGAGTTAGCATTCACTTCAGGGAGTGCTACAGATCCAATGGGTCTAGATGTATGATTCTTCGTCAGTAAGTCATTGTTCTACCCAGCAACTAGGAGACATGAGATTAGCTTCGAGTACCTTTTAAACCCCCGCTCTTGATATTGGTGCTGCAGGAGCATATTCGAGGCATGAAAAATTAAGAAAGTTTTCTCCAACATATCTGCATCCTCTACCTTTTTCCCGTATAGCTTGAACTTGGAGGTAATTTGAACATAACAGAATTGTATTCAGACACAGTGTTGAAATCTTAAAATCTTAAGTTGATCCATTCATGCTGTCCACATAGAAGTATGACCGATTTTGGGTGGTCATGACGCTCCTTCAGTGAGTTTCATAAATCTAGAGGATTTTTCACACTCGGGTACTTAATTTTTCAATTATTGTGTATGTGATGCCTAAGAAATATTAGAGCCTTATCTTTATCCCTTCGGGACATGGTATTTTCAAGTGTTATTGCATCACTAAGGTTTCGAGCTTGTAGGTGGAGTACAATATCTTGACACTAATTAAGATAATTCACCCCAGAAAGTTCAAGTGCTTAAAATTTGAGTTTAGAAATATTTGACATTTTAAACTGTTTAATTAATAAATTATAATAAAAAAATATGTAATGCATAATAAAAGCAAATAATAATTCAATATTATTTGGAACATCATGTGCGCAATTAGGGCTCTAAGTCATTGATTTAATAATTAGAACTTCAAGTTTGTGCTATTTATTTGTGAAAACTTTAGGTTCAACACATAAAATAATTGAACTCTGAGCTCAATTTTATTAATATATTGGGATTTAAAGATCCCCACCATATTGTGTCAACGCTTCAGGTTTAATCATGCTAAAAAAATATTTGAAACTTTCAGTCTAAATTGCATATTATTTGGGGATATATTATTTTTACCGAAAAATAATCAAAACTTCAGGTTTTGATTTAATATGTATATTTTATTGGAACTTCGGGTTCAAATTTGAATAGCAATTGGGAACTTCGGGTCCACATTTTAAATAGCAATTGGGATCTTCAGGCTCCAAAATTTATATTGCAATTGGGAACTTCATGTTCCAAATTTTAAACAGTACTTGGCAACTTTGGGTCCCCAAAAATATAAATTATTAAAGAACTTTGGGTCTCAAGATTTAATTATTTGTACATAAACTAACTTGATTAAAAAAATGCTTCCTTAATTAGCAAAAAATAACATTGGGCTGTTGGGAAAAAATAATTGCTTATAGTGGAAATTATTTTCAAAATACATGATTGTTGTGGTAAAAATGCTTATAAATGTTACTTTTGATAAACTTCAGTCACACTCCAGGATGAGAATTTAATATACAACACCTTCGTGGAATTTCTTCCTTACTAATATTTAAGTTATTTCCAACATATATTTCTTCATGTTACTTATATTTTGTTTGTTCAAACCAACTATTGCTATAAAAGGTGAAGATGAAGATGGACCCACTCATAAATAACATACATGCTAAATAGTAGATTTAAAAAACGAGACTAATCGAGAGTTTTGCCGAATATCGGATTGAAACTTTTATCAAATCGTGCTGATAATGTGTTAAAAGAAATAGGGCACAAAGAGAATTTTGAAGAGATAAAGAGTTTCTCATTAATTGGTGTGTCAATAATATGGGGAGGGGGTTCACCCTTATTTATAGTACAAGTTGTTAGAGTTTTAATAGGAGTGGACATCCACTTAAATAGAATAAATTTAAATATTTATAACAAAATCCAAATAAAAAAGTTGAACTTCCTCTCAATTTTCTCACTCTAAAATAAAATAACTTTAAGTGGGCTTTAGTTTGACTTTGGAGATAACATGGACTTAGAATGAATAATTTACTCATGCCACAACAAAGCAACCACGACTTTTATAGAAGGAAGAGAAAAAGCCCACATAGAGCTTAACGTTTGTTTTAGTAGAGTCTTGAGACTCGAAAACTGCTAGGAAACCTTTCATCAAACGATTGAGTGAGTCCGAGAATAAACTAAAAATAAACTTTTACAGCTATATGGGCGAATATACAGAAAATTTTAGGAAGCCTTATGTCAAGCGTTTGAGATGTTTTAGGGTGAATCAACCAATGTTCTGTTTGGAATGAGGAGACAAATAAGATTGATTCCGTTGTGAAGAAAAAATGACGATTCGGGAGATTTCACGACGATGAGAGGTTTGAACGGTTGGGTATTGACAGTAATGGTGTTTCTTTTATGTCTTTAAGCATGAAGACGGGATAGTGACGTTGCCTTAAAATTTAGGCTTTGACACCGTATTAGAATAGATAAATAATATTGTATTATATTTTGATATGATTACATGAGAAGTCTATTTTATAAATAGATATGACATTGTGAGAAAGATACAATGACTCGAGGGTGTTTACTTTTGCCTCTTACCCCTTAATCTGAATCACTCATACTTCAGAAGTACTAAATAACATTGTTTTTAAAATATTTGGGCCTGTTTGGTTCTCTATGCAGAAAATTCGATTTAAACACTGTTTTTAAATACAGTTTTAAAATTCAGTTTTTTGTATTTATAATTATTGGTGTGCGTTTGGTAAAATTATTTTTAAATACAATTTTTTGAAAATTTGACAAAATTGACAAATATGTATATTTATATCATACATATGCGTGTGTGTGTGTGTGTGTGTATATATATATGTATGTACATATAAACATACATAAAACTTTCATACATACATGATACATGAATGTATACATACATACATACATACATCATAAATTATATACATGTACATTTAATAACATGTATTTTTAGGTATATTTAATGAGGTATGTTGTGGAGTTTATATATATATATATATATATATATATATATATATATATATATATATATATAAAACTTTCATACATACATGATACATGAATGTATACATATACATACATACATCATAAATTATATACACGTACATTTAATATCATGTATTTTTAGGTATATTTAATGAGGTATGTTAGGGAGTTTAACTCTCTCTCTCTCTCTCTCTCTATATATATATATATATATATATATATATATATATATAATGATGTCGCATATATAATTCACTATAAAATTATATACATACATGAATTGATAATATTTTTTAATACATATGTACTATATGTATATTTTATATTATTCCATACATTAATAATATATGTATAAAACTATATACAAGTATCATGTATCTATTGATAATATTATTTAACTTTATATTATTCCATACGTAATTTTGTGTATATGTACATATATATTTTTTATTTATAAGAATTACACACATTAATGTATTATGTATGTATATTATATATTAAGGTATAATTGCTTTAAAATATTAAGAATGAATAATTCTGAGTTGAAAAATAAAAAAAAACAGATGTTATAAAACACCCAAAATCTGTTTTCTGAAAAACTTGATTATAACACAGGAATATTATAATTCTGTGTTTAAAAACAGGTTGCCAAACGAAGATTTTTATCAGAATTGTATTTAAACACAGAAAACAGAATTATAGTTGCAAACCAAACAGGCGCTTAAAGACTATTGACTATATTTGCCTATGAATGATTATGAGATAATATTATCTCTGAATCTGAACACTAAATCTGAATCTGACTAAGTACGTCCATTCAAAGGTTCATGGATACATAAAACCAAACATATTTTTTAGATTCAAATATCAGAATCTAGATTCAGACTTAACACTTAAAATTTAGGTGAAGAAATAATGCACACTTAGTGAGCAAGAAATACACACACACACACACACACACTAGGGTGTGCCCGTGCCCGAAGGCATGGCGATTTTTTTTCAAACTACATAATCACAAAGTGACGAAAATTTTCAAAGTACGTAATTACAAAGCGGTAAAAATTTCGTTCCCCAACAAAAAAAGTCTCAATAATATTAATGGTCCATCTTGAACCTCTCATAAACATCATAGCCATCAAATACAAATTGAAGTCATAAAGTTTTTTTACAACACAAAAGTGTAAATAATTGAAAAAATTTGGGCAAAATTTCCACTGTTTATGGGACTATCCACCCTGTTTAATAAATAAAAAATACTCCTACAACAATACGAATAGTCTCTCCTAAACCTTGTATAAACATCATATATTTAACTTAATTCGTGTAGAAACATCAATATGCAAAATATCCACTCGGTCCAGCAGCTACTTGATCCTCAGCAGCAACAGCAACCTCGTTAGCGGGATCCTCTTCACCGGATATCTCTAATGCATCACTCAATTCTTGTACTTCTTTTTGATCCAATATTTAGAACGCCTCTCCTACTCCAATAACAATGACAATGCATATGTACAAAATCAAAGGATAAATTAACAAAACTTTGTATCAAAGTAGTGGCTAACACATGAATTAAAATATGGACAAAAATTGAATAGTGTCAAAAAGTTATCAAGATAAATTAAAAATATTACCGGGGCAATTCTCTAAATGATTCAAATGCACATACATGAAAAAATATTACTTAAAGGACCAAATGCAATCTCTTTTTCTATTATTGTCTCCGTGTCAATAGTATAACATCTCCATTTAATGTGTGGTCATATTTTTTCTAAATAATTTCAACATGTAAAAATTATAACTCTCATACCCAGCCACGTCATATCCGGATAGAGATTGAATTGAACCCAATGGAGATGGCATTTCCTCTTTTTATTTTTTATTTTTTATTTTTTTTGTGCAGGAACTATTATTTATTTCGAAGAACTGTATCCCTATCAGAGGCCTATGGTCATTCAACTTTATATGAGGCAATATAAACAGTAAAAAGGGTAATGCTCTAAAATAAGTCAATCCATAAACATAATGATTGGTCTATTTTTTTGTGTGAAGAAAATGTCATAACTAGATTAAGCTTCGTTGCAATAAAAAAATGCCGTTAAAAATTTGGGTTCATGCAAAGAAAGCCTAATTCGAGAATTAATGAAGAAATTAGTTCCTTTAAAACACAACTAACAGAGCCACGACCCCCAACCAAGTTAAAGAAAGTTATTAGTTTTCCTTACCGGGCCTGTGAAAAGGAGTAGGGTTAGAATCTTTAGGGCCTTCCGTCACCTAATGGACCTGTTGAACTGATCTTAATGATGACGAGACAGAAGTAGGGGGTCAATTTTGTCTCGCTGGGGGAAGAAGATGTTCAAAAGTTGCGGGCATGCTGTTTATAATCATATGCTCATAATGGGATGCCCACCATACTTTAAAAGCCTCTCTTGAAGAAGGGTCCAGTGGCGGGCGAACAGTGTGATATTATCTGTGCTGTGTAAATTTTTTCGAAAAGGGATGAACTTTTGGCAATACCTATTGCTTTAATGCTCAAAACTTGGAGTGATGAGATTTAAGGTCCGAAAACAAATGTCATGCAGTGCTTCATTATCAAGGACCTGCCATACGTATAATAAAGAAAATCCAACTGTCCATGTGTCGTTATAGTTGTGAATAGAGAAAGAAAATCCGTATAGTTTTGGATTTTCATTATCAAGGACCTATCGTACCTATAAGAAACAATCATCAGTATAGTTGAGAATAGAGAAAGAAAATCCAAAACATCAATTCATACATTTGAAAATGGATAGGAATGAAAAAAATCACCATAATTTCATTAAATTTCAACTCACCATTCACATGTAGATATTCATTTCGAACAACGGTCCGCGTATTTTTAAACTACAAAGGTCATGTACGTTATAGTCAAATATTAATCTTTATCCCCAGCTCATACCTTTAACATTTTTAGAAATGGCCTGAAGAAATGCAGCCCAAAAAGTATGCCATACGTATCTAGTTTGCAAAATCATCATAAACTCAACAAAAAACATAACAAAATTTAAAGAATAATGCACTTATAATACAAAAACTAAAAAAAACTTGACAAAAGCTTTAGATTTAGTCAACTTCTTCCATCTTTCATCTTCCTACCCTCATTGTTAGCATCTGCTTCCTCTATTGGGGGAATGTTCGCATCAGGCTCACTTGTCTCCTCATTAATGCTAAGACTAAGGTTCAATATACTATGGATCCGGTTCCCAAATCATATTTATTAACCTCTTGTCCTCTTGAAAATTGATGACTTGCTCCAGAACCCCAAATTCCTATGTCCAAATGATGTCCCCCTAGCAAACCTGAAATCGCTAAAAACATAATACGTATATGAGTTACAAAAATGATGATAATCCTCAAGAACTTTCAAAACTAATAAGAGTGTATATCAATATATTGATGATAATCCTCAAGAATTTACAAATTATATAGAGAAATAGGGTATACAAAATGAAAATTATATTAGATCTAAAATAGAAAAAGAAAAAGAAATGGAAAAAGATAAATTAGAGAAAAACTTCACAAAAAACTTCATTCTAATGAATGAGTGAATGTAGAACCATTTTAATAAACTTTTAAAAAACAAACTTACCAATGTCAAATTCATATTATTAAAGGCATAATCCAGTCTAAATTATCGAGCTTACATTCCCAACTAAACGTCCACTAATAAAATCAAATTGCAGTTTCATGTGTGTTCTGTATACAACACATACACAAAACAATATTATACAATTCGAAACGTACTCGCCAAATAACATATATTTATCGATTACATACAATAAGAATTAAACACCCAAAATAAAGTATTGTACCATTTAAATTCCAAACCAATGAAAAAAAATCGTACTAACCAATTTGCTTAGCTAAGATGAAACAACTATATAATCTGAAACAATTGTATAATCTACACAATCTGATAAGCCAAGCTGAAACAAATGTATAACCAATCTGATTAGCCAAAAAATACATAAAAATCTTAAAATTCAACCAGCATTTAAAGATTGATCAACAAACAAACTAACTCCACACGTGTTTTTATTTATTTAAATTCTTTACTATACTTATCAAGGATTAATGTGTCATTTGAATTGCAGTTATGTGGATCCAGAATATGCTAACACTAGCTCCAGAATATGCTAAGATTGGCTCCAGAATACCCTAATATTTGCATCACACCTACTCGAATAGTCCGAAAAGCAAGAAACAGTTACAAACACCAAATTATTAAGCGCGAACCCAAATACGTATAAATATATACACGAATAAGTACTGAGGCAGATTTAAACCTCAAAAATCCTAAAAGTTAAAACAATAGTTAAAGTGATAGAATGAAGGAACGAGGGAGAGTATACCTGATACTTTAACGTCTTCAAAACCAATTTCGATTTTGCTTCATCAACTTTAGCCATTAACATCCCTGATTGAATTGTATCTTCCTCAGCCTTTTTCCCTTCAATACCAGCACATTGTCTTTATTTATCAGCCCTCCCTTTTTCAGCCTTCACAGTTTTAATGCTTCATTATCTTTCTTTCTTCTCACAATGCTCTCTCATTACACCGACTATATTATGCATAATGGAACTATCCACCCTCTCTATGCAAAAAATATGTACGAACTGAGGCATCACCAACTGCATATGTAAAATATTACACTATCAACCCGAAAGTTAAGGATAGTCTACAAAGAGAATCAAAACCAAAACAGTAACATTGACATTAAACCATTAATGAAGTATCTTTGCCTTTGCTTTTGAAATTAACTACAATCACATTCAATGACAATGAAAACATAAAATGCAATTGCCACTAATATTTGAAATAGTATTACCAATACCAATTATGCGAGTGTTCAATTTTTATGTATTATTTTCACTAATCTCAAAGGTTTTAAAAAGTGAATGAGAAAAGTGAAAAGCATCCAAAACAACATATATGCAATTTAATATGGGTAGTACCCAAACATGTTAAGGCCCGACCTATTAACTAATTTTGTGTTATCATATCGTATCGCATTTTTCCAAGTCTACCCAAACTCAATATATTGAGGTTTTTCTTTTTGAGGAGGGGGAGTAAAAATATAATTCGTTTGAGGAAGGAATTTTGAGGTGTGAGTCTTCTTGTAAATATGAGTTCCTCATTTGCATATACAAGCTCAAGCCTTTGTTCCTATACATGACATTCAACACCAATTTATCATACATACCCACTGTGTGGACTTCAACAACATTTGATTTCAAGAAGAACATATTTCAAATAGAGCATTCATATACACATATAGAGTGCATTAATATCAAATAGAGTATTCATAAATACTGAGATTCATATTTTAAATACAATAAAGTTTAATACTGACATATCAAATTACAACCCAATGGGAAATGTGAAATAATTTACCAGCGAATGAAATGAGGCAAATAGACAATGAAATCTCTCCTCTGACGCTGGTGAAGTGACGGGAGAGGCATTGGAATGAGAAATCCACAACCGCAAGTGTATCACACCATATAAACAGTACTGCCCCTTCTCAACGCTGATCATGTGCTGCACCAGTAGAACTGCCCCTCCTCTGCATGCCATGCATGCTTCCGCCTGCTCCTCATGACGTGGTCACACACACATTCTTAATTATTGACATAGAATTGCCAAAATGAACTTGGAAGTATAAATAATATATATAATTATGCATAGAGAGAAACAAAGGGCCATATTTTTCTTTTGACATGCATGAGAAAGGAAAAAGAGGAGTCCACCTAAACAATAGTACACATTCGACCATTGTAAATAATAATATAAAATCCAACAATACACAGTACACAGTCTACACCTGTTCCTTTTCCACATCCAGGCCTCTACCTATTGGACAAATTTAGATATCTTTCCCCATTCACTGCTTAAACTCACCTCATTATATAAACACCAAAATAAAAATGTCAAGCATTCAATATCAATAAACTCCATCTTCCACTCGGAGAACTTTCAAAACACTAAAGAAAAATTTTCAAGTTTCCACACAAATATTCATTTTAAGAGACTTCCATTCAAGTATGATTAAAGTATCAAACCAAAATGAAAGCCAAACAACGAACTTGGGAATTTATGAATCTCACATGCACGGGATAATGCCATTAAAGTTTTTATAACGAGCTTGATTGATCAGTTCTTCTCTGGCATTATGTTTATGACTACAATTTTCTCAAATGTGAAATCTAAAATTAATTCATTTGTATATGCCAAAGTCAGTACATCTGGTGCGGGTGTAAATAATATAATTATTATGGAAGATATCCCAAAGCATGGGAAATTAAATAGCACAAAAATAATCATGGTCTAGAAGAGAAGTAACTTTGAATTAAGAGATTGTTTCTTTGGGGAGCCTTGGGAATGAAGTTGTATCAGGCCATTGAGAGGGATTTAAAGTCCCAAAATTACTAAGTCCCATATTATGTAGATCCCAGTCAAATAGAGAGGATTTTAGATTGTATTAGTCCATTTATTTTTATAATACCAAATAAAATCAGAACAAAATAATACTAAATTGTTAAAAACATTATCCTTCAGAAGAATACCAAAATCGATAGACATGAAAGTGTTCATGTTTGAAATGAAACGAAGGTCAAACCACACACATGGAAAGTTAAACCATTTAATACTAACCTTAGAGGAATGGTGTCCTGGTGAGAGGTGCGACGTGAGATCTGCAGCTACGGGGAACTGATTCTTCACAACTGTTATAGTAAATACTATAACACTAAAAATAGCAACTTGTTTAAAAACATATTTTTTTTCATAAATTATATACCACATGCCATTTGTAGACCAAAGTAAATTATTAAATTCAAATAAAATTACCTAGGAACAACACTCTCACTGAAATTTTTTTTATCTAGGAACAACACTCTTACTTATTTTTAGGTATTTGTATTTTAGTGAGAGTGTTGTTCCTAGATAGTTAAGGGACTATGAAAACCATACAAAAACCAAACTAAAAAAGATACAAACCCATAAATGTGAACATACCGAAAAACCAAACTCATTGTGTTTTATATAGTCTCATAATTCAATAAAAGATACAAACTATACAAATTAGCACCCATACCCAGATCATTTCAACCTTTGACACAAAACAAGGTAGACATAACATGTGTCAATAATAAAAACAGAGATATAAAACAGAATAAAATAAAAATTCCATTTCTATAAGCAACATTTATCTTATATAAAGAATGAAGAAGCCAAACCATGAATTGCTTTCATATAGGTTGTTGTGTTAGTGTACTAACTGTAACTTCTTGATCTTCTCAGAAATCCAATGGACCCCTGAACCCATACCTTACGCACCTAGATGGTTCTCATATCCAAATCAGAATGATAAACCTTAGAGTTTCAAAAACAAAATCGTGGAGATGTTAATCAAAATCAAAATCAAAACAAACACAATGATAAACCCTAGAGGTTGAATTAGAAATCTGTAAAACATGTGAAAAGAGAGTACCTTCTTGGATGATACAAAGATGCAAGAGATGGAGAGGATGTTGGTCGAGTGAGAGAAAATGAGCGCAATGGGGGTTTGTGGGAGATATCGAGAAAGGGAGAAGGAAGTGCGTGGGTAAAAGTTCGGAGTATGTTACCATAATACCCTAATTTCTTAATTAAATTGTAAGTTTGATGAGTAAAAAAGACGGGGAAATCAAAAAATTGATGGGTAGATTTTTAAAAAAGATAGAAGTGTGATCTCAACCTTTCATTTTGGCAAAATATGTAAGGAGGTGGCATTGATCTATACCGTTAAAAATGTGTATATTTTCAAAAACCAAGCTATCATATATATATATATATATATATATATATATATATGTGTGTGTGTGTGTGTGTGTGTGTGTGTTCGTGCGTGCGCGCGTTCATGCATGCGTGCGCATGTGTGTTACTAATAAGTGTAATGAACTACTTTTCCCATTTTTTAACATTTTAAATTGGAATTATTGTTTTATGCATAGAATAAAAGACGTTACTAAATGGGCCTTAAGACTTACCATAACACGATGGTGATCATTTTCTTTATCACAACCCTAAAACAAACATAAATTGGGATCGGGATAGAAATGTCACAAGGCTAAGAGGTGATATAGTCGATGTTTTTGTGTATTTGGGACATGTTTTGAGTTAACACGACACAACATGACAAAAATTTTTAGGACATGAACATGAAATGATACAACTTCATATTTTTTGCATTTGACACGAACATGACCCGTACAGAACACGACATGACACAACTAACACGATTTATAAAATTTTACACTCAATTATACATTAATAAACACGATAACCTGACTCATACTTTTGATACGGCTACAACACGACATGACTTATTTTGAAAATACCTATGATAAACATGATATATCGTGTTAATTTCAGACCATGTTATCGTGCCAATTGACTCTCTTATAAAATTGACACCTATATTTAACATGAGATGATGAACAATAACAAAATAAAGGAAAAATGCAAAATTAACCCTAAAGTTTGGAGTAATTTTTAATTTCAGATCCGATGTTATTAAAGTTGCAATGTTAACCTTGAATTTTAATGATGCAATTAAACCCACCGTTACATCTCCGTTAATATAACTTAACAAAAATGCTTACGCGGTGGCGTTTAATGTGGTATGTTTATTAAGTTTTCCAATAAGATGGTGCCACATGGCTGATTAAAACACCCCCTTATTTTATTATATTTAAACTAAACACCTTATTGAAAGTTAAAAAAGAAAATAAAAACTATGGGTTAATCAAACGCCTAATGTTTGATCTTAAAGAAACCTACCCACTGCCTTCTCCAAGATCTTCAACCACTTCCACTCCATCATCTCCGATCTATGCCGCCTCTATCGCCACCACTACTACTTTGATCTCTCCACCACCTTCACTTATCTCTTTCTCTCTTTTATATTAGGATCTCTTCATTTCCTCCTTTGCGATATTAAGATCTTAGAGAAGATAGTGGGTGCATTTGATGGTTATTTATACATATTGGTTAGTTTTGAGTTTTAGATATGGACATCTACAACTATATTGATATGTAAGATTTATATATTTGGATCTATGATGTTTCTTTTTTTAGATTGGAGTTTGTAATCCAAATTATTTTTTTTCTAATTTAAAAAAATATATAAGGATCAGATTCATATGGGTTCATAAGGGATTTTGATGATATTTCACACACACGCGCGCGCGGGCACACACACACACACACACACACACACACACACACACACACACACACACACACACACTATTTTTGTTATAAAAATCACATGGATGCTATTTCCTTCTCCACTCCTTATTAATTTTCATGTGGATGCCCACCTTCCGCCATGAATGGTGGATTGTTCCCTCCCTTTATGTATAAATAAGAGGAGATATTGAGATCAAATGTATGTATAAAAAAAGAGAGAAAAGATCACACAAAGATAAAAGAAGAGAGGGTAGAGAGAAATGTGAATACATAATTTTATTCTATCCATATTTGTGTTACACATATTATGCGTGTGTAATTCAATGCTCAATTTTATAACACATTATTAGCAAGAAATCTTATATATTCCATCTCCCACGTAACTAATGAAAGGTATCGATCCAAAACTGCAAGCAAGCGATGACACCTGTCTAGTTAACAGTAGAACAACCCATAATATTTTGAAAAACCAAGATTTTTTCTCCGACTAGGTATATGATACAATAAATGTTTCCACAATATCCAATCTCGTTAAAATTATTGAAGGCTCTAGAAGAGTCCTCACGGTGCTACCTAATGCTACCTACTTATTCATAAAAAATGCAATATACTCGAGCAATTCCAGAAGAAATTCTCTAAGTTATAAAGACATCAGAATGAATGATTATCATATGGAAACAAGTAACGAAGGTATCAAAGTGTTCTTTTGCCTTACTTCTTGTGTTGAAATCTAAAATCTCACACTAGAAAACGCCTTGCATTATCCATGGGATTATACCACATAAAACTTAGTGCTATAGAATCACACTCTGTCATAAGATGAACGCCCAATGACCCTAATGCATTGGTATTATGGAACGATCAGTCGGGTTACCTAAGATCCAACATGTTATGCAAGATCATAAATAACTCGAATGGGCACGTTTTAGAGAACCAACATCTCACCTAAATTAGTGACCATTTTTGCACCTCTTGTGCACAAGTAAAATTAATCACTAAACCATATTTTCTCAAAATAACCTATGTGTTTCCATTGTTCTTACAATGAGTATAAGGGGATACTTGTGATCTTGTTAACCCTTTTGGTGGAACTTTTAAATATTTTATGATTTTAATTGATGCATCCACTCAATGGCCACATATTTGTTTACTATCCACTCGAAATTTGACTTTTGCAAAATTACTTTCTCAAATCATGAAATTCAGAGCACACCCAGAGCACATTTTCCTGATCAACACATCAAATCCTTTCCCTTAGATAATGCAGGTGAATTCACTTCTCAAGTTTTTTATGATTGTTGTTTATCCATAGGTTTCGATGTTGAGCACCCAGTTCCCCACATTCATACACAATATGGTTTAGATTAGTGAGTGATTAAACGTTTGCAACTGATAACACGACCTTTGCTTATGCAATAAAAACTTTTCATCTCATCTTGGGGTCATTTCATCTTACATGCTACCAAGTTAATTCAACTTCGACCAACTGCTTACCACTCTTTTACCCCTTCACAACTCACATCAAGATGTCAACTAAGCATATCGCACTTACATAAATTTGGTTGTGCCATATACGTACCTATCTCACCACCAAAACGTACCAAAGTGGGTTCCCAATGTCGTTTGGGCATATATGTCGGTTATGATTCACCATCAATCATTCGTTATATGGAACCTTTGACAGGTGATGTGTTTAGTGCTAGATTTTTGAACTATCACTTTAATGAAGCATTCTTCACGTCGTTAGGGGGAGAGAAGAACGTGCTTGGAGTACGCGCCATTCTAGAAGAACGACGAGAATTAACATGAAATACTTTCACTTTGTATAATCTAGACTTACACACTGCTCAATGTGAGCATGGATTGTAAAGGATAATACATCTCCATGGAATTGTAAATCAATTACCCAATGCATTCAATGATGCAACAAAAGTGACCAAGTCCCATGTGCCCGCAACTAATGCTCCATCCAGAATTGATGTTCCAGCGGGACAAACTTTCATTTAAGTAACAAATGAATCTGTTGCATATAAGAAGCGTGGATGACCTATATGTTCCAAAGATTTAACTCCCCAAAAGCAAAGATTAAATGAAAGATCATTCCCTAAAAATGATCCAAAAGAGGTTATGAACAAAATATTCAGTTTCTCTAAAACCCCTGATGTGGTTAGTGTCTCTGAAAAGACATAAGTCCTTGAAGTGACTATAAAATCTCATTGATAAAACTAATCCGCTTTAGGGTTTGTAGAGAAATATACAAATTTTTATTTTTCAAACTTTTAACAAACCTTTCACTAAAACAAAACCACAACAGTTGTGTTAAACAATTTTACCAATTTTAGTCTTAATCTAATCATGCATCTAGGTCAGTACAAGCAGTAATAAAATAAACAAACCACAACACGATTATGTTTGAGAAAACCCCATAACAGAAAAAACCTCAAACGACTCAGCCACACAAGCCCACTACGAGATAGGTCTAGTTACAAGGACAAATTAGACTTACTCACAGACTCAATGCCTTTAACCTTGACGCACATCTTCATTCCTTGTTACCTTCTACTCATCCACTATTGTATGCCTTCCAATAGCCACACAATGCAGGCACATTCCCACGTCTCAGTATCCTACCGATCTTACTTGTCTATTGACTAGTCCAGCCATCGTTCAACACAAACACGATCTCCACCACTCAAAATTCTCATTGTATGAAGAGCAAACCAGTATGGTGCAACACATAAGAGATCTCAAACATACATATAGACGTAGGATTATTAGATATCAAAATTGGGTGTAAACTAGGGTTTAGGAGGCATAAGATGTAACTTGGAAAATCGTTTTCGCGAAAACCCTCATTAAAAACCGATGCCAGACTTGCTTATTTATAGAAAACACATTTTTTAAGGTGACACTTTTTTTTGATAAAAATCATTCGAACGAAAACATATGGCTCATTTGAACGACGTATGTATTGTCGTTCGAACCAAACCGAACCTCGTTCGAACGATAATAGCAAACTCCTTTGAACGAGCATCGAATGACCTTCTAATAAACTTTTCTTTGTAAACAGTGAAACGTCGTTTGAAGTTTGTTTGAAGCTCGTTTGAAAAAAAAACCCATGTATCTCTTTTGACGAAACTATAAAATCATTTGAACGAACATAGGAAAATCATTTGAATAACATAAATAAAAAATAGTTTTTCTTTAAAACATATATTACAAAAAATGCCTCGAAATTATTTTATAAAACAACACCCAAACGTATCCAGGAATCAAACATAAATATGTATTCATACCTTCATTGGTATTCCTCGGATGTTGAAGACGAATACTTGGCACGTAACCCAATGTATCCTCGATGATACTTTAACTTTATCGCATGGTCTTTAATCACACATCATAGTCTTTAAGGACACACAACTCAAATCCTAACAGCCTATAACTCAAACAAGTTTTATTCAAAAACAGAATTAATCCAATACCTATAAATTGACTCAATTCGGAAATTTGTCCTTACAAATCTTCCCCTTTGGCTATTCTAGGACAAAACTTAAAATGAAAAACTACTGGGCCATTAAGCTCATTAAGTCACAATTTCTAACCCCAAAAGGAAAAAAGTTATAGGCACTTGACCAACATAAACTTGAGTGTATTTGCTCTTATGTAAATCTATTCCGCATCGCTACTAACCTGCACATTTAAACATACCTTCAAATGAAAAGTGAATATAATAATAAAAATATATAAAGTGCATATGAACTCCCCTTTATCTAACCGTCTCTGCCTAAGAAAGGACGTCTCCCCCTAAGTTGAAGATCCCCCCAACATGAAAATAGTTAGATACCATTTGTCCCCCTTTATGTTCGGAATAGACACAGAATAAGGCGCACAATAATAAAACATTTCTCCCTAATAAAACCACCTAAGTGAAGCATGAGAAATCATAAAGGAAAAATAAATATATCATGCAGTGGTATGAAGCAATCATTCAATGACAAACAATTTGACAACACAAGTACAGAAAATCTAAGCTACGAACAAATAATATCAACTGTGACGCAAGCATTTAAGTTTAAGATACCAAGATGGTCATAGCACATGCCAATTTGAATAAAAGATTAAGTATAAGGCAATAATGGATTAAATAAAAATAGAAAGACTTAAAACACAAAATACAAAACATACCATATATATGTGTATGACAACACATATACCAAGAAAGAACATACACATATATAGGTATAAATGATCACAAAAGGCACAAACACAACAATATTACACACTCGCATAATATCATTGTGTCTAAATATGGTGGTATGGAGTGAAGGGGAGTGAACTAGAAACAAGAGAAAATGACCCAATCACCCCAAAATGTCCAAGTAGATCTATCTAGATGCAATATTTTCATCAACATTCGATTTAGCCTCACATGTCAAATAAAGAACTCAAAATGACAAATAAACAAAATGCACACTTGCCTAGAAATTTTGATGATTCTCGAATCAATAGCATCAACATAATTAAACTCAATTAGGTTTTGTTGTGCAAAACCATTAATCTTCAACTAAACACCTTAAAAAATTTATATCATCTTATCTCTCTTTTTCTTTTGAAGATATCTAATTTTTGAAGTATTAATGTAAAATTTTTTGGCCTTGGTAATTTATTTTTATTTTTATTGACTATCAATATTTTAGGCTCTTGCCAATGGTGGCCTTTCACGCAAAAGAGATTGCTCCTTTTGTAGCTCTTTCCAGTGCATACTCAAATTTTTAATAAATCATCAAACTCACGAGTAATGGTTTTTACAGGCACAAATCCCCCTTAGTATAAAAACAAATTATGTATATGACAAGATTGTTGGGATAATACCTCACTTAGCTCATATGACATATGGAGTTAAAATTCAAAAGAGCTTGTGTAAATTGTGTGAGGAGGAATATACAAAGTGAATCTGTTATACAAAACTACTTTATACAAACATGATTAAGAACAATCTAAGCATTGAAAATAATAATAAAATGTCCTAGTCAGATGGATACATGGAAGGAATTGGATTCAAACACACCGATAAGCCACACAATATGTGTAAAACCAAAACACACAAAACTAAGAATATTTATATGTTTTTAAACATTCTTCAAAATGACTCAAAATACAAACAAAATCTTTTTGTATTTTTCTCATTACCCCCCCTGAATGGAAATTCAAAATACAAAAGATAGATATCACACAACTAGAAATATCATATAACATGAAGCATAAAAGCAAGTGTATGAAAATATGCAAGTGATTAATAATAAGATATAACATGTGATGAATTGTGTGAAAACATGCGAGAATCAACAAGCATACTATTAAGTGCCTCTAAATCGGATCTCTAAACCCACATAAGTGTAACGTGACGATCTAGGGTTTGGGGAACCTTATTGACACCAACCTTAGACAACCTAAGACCATTTCTAAGATCGTAACAAAAATGGATAAGATGACCTTTCCTACCATAATGTGTGCAAGTGTAGGAACGAGGAATATTACCTTTCGGTTGACTAATTCTAACGCCCTTAGCAATGGTTGACTCTCTCAAATCTTTGGTCTTGGCTTTAGCAGTGGAAGTATTAGTATCATCAAATCCAATACCACACTAGTCATCTTTGATTTGGACGGTGCCTAATATTTTATCCAATATTTTTTACCTAGACTCCAAATCGTTTTTGACATTACTCGAGTCTCATAACTTTTTCTTTAACTCCACAATCCTAGACTCGAGAAAACCCCTAGTCTCTTCAAACACAAGAAGCTCCTTCTTCAATATCTTCATAAAACCAGGAAGGCCATCTCTCTCGCCCTCAATTTACTCGAGTTTCTCCTTAAAAGTGTTCTCATGTGCCCTAAGATCCTCAATCAATTCATCATCATTATTTCCTATGGCACGTTCTTTCATCTTAGCGTTTAAATGCATGTTAGCATTTTTCAACTTCAACGACTTCACATATAACTCCCTAAAGGCCATTCGGAGCTCACTATCCTCCTCATCTTATTCTCCTTCACCACTCCTCTCCTCACTAGCTTGGGAACCGAAAGACTAGACCTTGGAACCATCATGCCCATGATTATTTTCATCGGGACAAGACACTTTATTTAAGCCTACATGACTAGCCATGAATGCAGTGTAGTTGCGCACACAGGGGGAATCACATTCCTCTTCTCACTCACTATCACTAAGGGTAGTATTATATACCTTCAGTTTCTTGCCCTTCTTCCCTAGTCTAGTGGGAAACTCATGAGAATAATGCCATAACCCTTGGAATTCAAAGAACATATACCGGTAATCACTACAAAAAAAAGTTGCTTTTAAGACCCTATTTTTTGAGACAGACAAAATGTAGTCTTTAAAACATACTTTTTTATACGGATATAATGAGCCGTCTCAAAAACTATTATTTTTTGGGACTGCTAATTATATCCGTCTAAAAAAGGTCATTTTTTGATACGGTTAATTATACCCGTCTCAAAAAAGGTCACTTTTTGATACGATTAATTATATCCGTCTTATAAAGTAAAGCAAATGAGACGGTAAATACTTACTGTATCAAAAGATAAACCAAATAAGACGGCTAAAAAAATTAATTCCCACCACTAATTATTTTCATCTCCCGCTCTAACACTTTAACTTAACTTCCCACCTCAAAAAAAACAAAAAACAAAAAACAAAAACAAAAAACCTAAATCTCGTCACCTACAAACCCAAACCGCACCCCCTCCCCCCCCCACCCACCCACCCACGCACGCCCCTTTTCTTCTCCGTCCAACAGAGGCGCCCTCCACCCCCCCTCCCCCCCCCACCCACCCACGCACGCCCCTGTTTCTTCTCCAGCCAACAGAGGCGCGCTCCGCCCCCCCCACCCACCACAGCTGCGTTTTCTCCCTCCCCCAGCTGCGTTATCTCTCCCGTTATTTTCTTTTCATGGTAAGTTTTCATCCTTACTTTTTTTTTGAGGAAAACAGCATAGAAATTATTGTTATTAATTTATTTATTATGTTTCTTCTTCAAAATATGCTACTGTAAATAGTATGTTGCACAATGGTAACAATGGGTGATCAAAAATTATTCTTTAGACATAATTAATGATGCCATATACATAAAACTGCAAATAAATAACCATATGTATAATACTTATATAAAATGTAAATAAAGAGTGGATGCTTATTTGTTGATTTTAATTTTTTTTGTAGCTTTCAATGTGACCTAATAAGAAGATCTATAATAGGCTATTTATTTTGTTTGATGTTATATAGCATTATGGTTCATGTTGGCTCAATGATTCTATAATAATTTTTTATTTAATTTTTAAAGAAATTCTTAAATGCATGAACCAATTATTCAAAGATCCTAAAATTATTCTTCTCCCAAACCATTAATGTTTTTTTTATGTATTTGAGGTTTGTAGAACGATTGATTAGGTTTTTGATGTAAAGTTATGATTGGTAGATCTTTTTTTTTATGTATTTCTAAGAATGAAGTTAAATGATATTGGGTCTTATTACTACAAAGCTAAAGGCAAGGATAAAAATGATTTAGGGATCGTTTGGTTCGAGGTTTAGAAAAGGGATGGGAATTCTTGATTCCAGGAATTCTAAGTTCCTGGAATCTTGAATTCCTTTCCATTGTTTGGTTCGAACGGGAATTCTTTTTTTTTCGGCATCTAAATTATTTTCCCATATTAGGAATAAATATCATTTAATTAAAATACCCTTATACTTGATTTGAGTGTGTGCGCGCGAGTGTGTGGTGAGTGTGTGTGTGTGAGAGAGTATATGTATGTGTGAGAGAGAGAGAGAGATAGTGTGAGAGAAAGAGAGAGAGTGTGTGTGTGTGTGAGAGAGAGCGCGTGTATATGTGAGAGAGCGTGTGTGTGTGATAGAGAAAGAGATTATGTGTGTGTTGTGAGAGAGAGAGAGAGTGTGTGTATGTGTATGAGAGAGAAAGAGAGAGAGAGTGTGTGTGTGTGTGAGAGAGAGAGAGAGAGTGTGTATATGTGTCTGTGTGTGAAAGAGAGAGATAGAGTGTGTGTGTGTAAGAGAGAGATAATGTATGTGTGAGTTTAAGTGAGGTGGTATTTTTGTCTCACCACAAAAGTAAACTAGAATGCCCGGGAATATAGGATTCCCCCATTTTAGAGGGGAAATGAGAATTCCAATTTTGTTGGAATTATAAATTCCAGTAATTCTAAGTTCCTCCCAAATTTCCAACCAAACATTGTAATTCTAGATGAGGGGAATTCTAAATTCCTTTTCCAAACCTCGAACCAAATGAGTCATTAAAGTTCTACAACTACTTTGGGAGCAAGTATAGAAATGAAATTAACATGTTAAAGAAGTAGTATGAGTCTCATTCCTTCTTTAATTACATATCTTTTCTCAGAAAAAGTTTGTGACAATGAAGGAGTACGAGAAAGAAAAGAGGAAGAGAATAGAAGAGAATAGAGCAAAATTGAAGGAATTGGGAATACATGAATTGCATTCGGCACTTCAAAACAAAGATAAAAATAAAAAAAGTGGTTCAAAGAGTAAAAAAAAAATCATTGGTGATGATGACGAGTTTGTGCCACGTGAAGAAGAAAATGAGCATACGGATTCAAACGAGGATGAAAATGGGTATGTGCCTTGTGAGTTTTTTAATGTGTAAATGTTTAGTGACGTAGATGTTAATTAGTTGATTGTGTGAATTTTTGTTTGATACTTTCCATTATCATGCGTGCATTAATACTTCAGTATTTCAAATTTGAATTGCTCGGTTTAGTTAGCCATAATAATACTTAAATTGATGTGATGAATTATGTTCTTATTTTATAGTTTGTTCTCTTTTTATGTGCTAATCTTTTTAGGAATTCATGTTTGCCATTATTAATCTTTTTAGCTTTTCATCATCTTACGAAAACATTATTAATCTCTTTATCTTTATATTATGAAATATAAATTTACTGACATTTTTTTTTAGATTCATATATGGGAACCATGGATAAGAGTTGGATTGATTTTCGCAATCGGTGTTCAAAGGAATACATTAATGGGATTGAAGGGTTTCTTAACTATGCATATGCTAATAAAAACATTGAGACAACGAAAATCTATTGCCCCTGTAAGAGATGTGCAAATCGAGTGTACCACGCCCGACAAACTGTGAGAGATCACCTTGAGATGCATGGTTTCGACAAGACATATAAGGTTTGGATTTTTCACGGAGAAACTTTTGGTGGTGTAAGCAGCAATATAAATACTCCGGGGGATGATATGTTAGTTGATGATATACATATACCTGTTGAACTGAGTGCTCGAGATAACATGGTTACAATGGATCAAGAGGGAATAGGTATTTCCCACGCGCATGACAATATGCGTGAGGAGGAATATAACACCGAAGATGTCTTTGAATCCGATGGAGATGTTCCAGAGTACTATACTCTTATGAAAAAGGCTCAATGCGACTTTTATGAAAATTGTCCGCCTGGGATTACCGAATTATCATTTGTTGTTGAACTCTTGCAAATGAAGCAACTTCATGGTTGGACAAATTGTTCTCTCACGGCTTTATTGAAATTTTTGGGGAGGATGTTTCCGCATGCTAGAATTCCCAAGTCTTACTACCAAGCCAACAAGCTAAAAAAAGACCTGGGATTCAAGTACGAGACATGGGATGCATGCCCAAATAACTGTATGTTGTTTCGTAATGAAACCGAGGGTCTTGAAAAGTGTGGCATATGCGGATCTTCTCGATATAAAGATGAGGACTCAAGTATTGATGGTGTCCATGGTCCGAAGGTAGCCGTAAAGAAAATGAGATACTTCCCTTTGAAACCGAGATTGCATAAATTATTTTGGTCATCCCATTCAGCTCCTTTAATGAAATGGCATGCTGAAGAAAGGATCGACGATGGTGTAATGAGACATCCCGCTGACTCTCCTGCTTGGAAAACTTTTAATGAGAAAAACCCTTCTTTTGCGAGGGATATTCGCAATGTTAGACTTGGGTTAGCTGCTGATGGATTTAATCCGTTTGGTAATATGAGCATTAAGCACAGCACATGGCCAGTTATCCTCATTATTTACAACTTACCTCCGTGGTTGTGCATGAAGCAACCTAACTTGATTTTTTCTATTCTTATAGATGGACCAAAAGGACCCGGAGATAAGATTGATGTATTTTTATAGCCATTGATTGATGAGTTGATTGAGCTATGGGTTGATGGTGTACGCACTTACGATGCGTCAAGTAAGGAGTTCTTTCAGTTGCATGCATCGTTGTTGTGGACCATTAACGATTTCCCCACTTATGCGATGTTATCGGGATGGAGCACAAAAGGTACATTTGCTTGCCTTTGCTGTAACGAAGACCACCAGTCAATGCGATTAGATAAGGGTAAGAAGTTCTGTTATTGGGGTCATCGTCGATTCTTAGACTCGCGCCATAGGCTTCGTAGGCAGAAAGCACCATTTAATGGGAGGGTAGAATTACGTCCATCCCCACTTAAACTTTCGGGCTTACAAGTATTGCAACAGTTGAATGATCTTGACGTTGAATGTGAATATAAGATGGAAGATGTCTTTAGAAGGAGGGAAAGAGAGGCGTTAGAAAAAAGTAAACAGGTAGTTCGAAAATGTAGATTTGGTTGGAAAAAAAAGAGCATATTTTTTGAATTGCCATAGTGGAAGGATAATCTTATTCGCCATAATCTTGATGTCATGCATATTGAGAAAAACGTCTGCGATAATGTCCTGTTTACATTGTTGGGTACTAAAGGGAAGACAAAAGACAATTTACAGGCTCGAAAAGATCTAAAAAAATTGGGTATTAGATCAGAGCTACATCCTCAACCACGAGGGTCAAATCTAAAGTACCTCCCCCCAGCAGAGTACACGATGAGTAACAAAGAGAAGGAGATTTTTTTAAAAGTGTTGCAGAATGTTAAAGTTCCTGATGGCTACTCTTCGAACATTTCACGGTGCGTGAACATGCAAGAAAGAAATATTTCGGGATTAAAGAGCCATGATAATCATATTTTAATGCAACAATTACTTCCAATAGCCGCGAGAAGGGTATTGCCCACTCATATTGTCAAAGCCTTGATTGAATTGAGCAATTGCTTTGTTATACTGTGCTCAAAAGCAGTTATCGCAGCTGATTTGGAAAGGTTTGAAGATCGGATGGCCCTTACACTTTGTAGCCTTGAGAAGATATTCCCTCCGAGTTTCTTTGATGTGATGGAACATTTGCCTATACATTTGCCGGACGAACTCTTAATTGCTGGATGTGTCCTTTACCGTTGGATGTATCCGATTGAAAGGTACCTCCACACTTTAAAAGGCTACGTTGGTAATCGGGCTCATCCCGAGGCCTCGATTGCCAACTCTGTTATTCTTCAGGAATGCATGACTTTTTGTTCCCAGTATGTGGATGTGGAAACTAAGTCTAACCGACCGGCTAGAAATGATGACTGGGGGCATATAAATGGTCGTGCAATTGGGAAAAAAGTTCAATTTGAACTTGATTCTGTAATGTATATGCAAGCTCATCGGCACGTTCTTACCAACACTGAGGCAGTGGCGCCATTTGTTGAGTAAGTTTTATTATAAGTAATTGGTGTTTTTGAAAACCATTTTTATATTTTTTGTGGAATTGACATATGGCTATATGTTTACTTGTAGAAAGCATCTTGCGGAACTTTTATCAAAGTATCCTCAAGATTCACAAAAGCATCGTGTTAATCGTCTTCACAACGATGAGTTCCACAAATGGTTTAAGGATTATGTAAGCGAAAATATCATAACTAATAGTTGAATTATGAATAAATACTATACTTTTATATTGACATTTACTTTAATATACTATAGGTTAATAAATTGGGACGTGACGGTGTGCAAGTATCCGAAGAAATCAAATGCTTGTCTTTAGGTCCTCTTAAGGATGCGGTCAGATTCAACACTTATATTGTTAGCGGTTTTAGATTTCGAACAAAGAGACTTGATAAGGGAAAGAAAACTCAAAATAGAGGAGTTTTTATAAAAGCCGAACAAATGAGTTATTCTAGCCGGAAGGATAAAAACCCCATTGTGGGTGATATTACATACTATGGGGAACTAACGGATATTATTGAAGTTCAGTATCTTAATGGCATAAAGTTTGTGTTATTCAAGTGTGATTGGGTTGAAAATCGCATGGGTACAAAAGTTGACGAGTTTAACTATACGCTGGTGAATTTCAAGCATTTGAAATATAAAGATGATCGAGAGAGTAACGAACCTTTCGTACTAGCATCCCAAGCAGAACAAGTATTTTACGTGCATGACCCTATCGATACAGATTGGCATGTTGTTGTTCCCATGACACCAAGAGACCAATTTGATAGGTACACGACAGTTCAAGAAACTGGAGAAGAATTATTTCTTAATGGAGATGAGCCGTTTGTCATGCAAAATTTGAATGAAGATCACAACTTACGGTGGGTGAGGGATGGAGATGGATTAATAGTTGACACTAGTGTTGTTCAAGCTAATGATCATGAAGATGCAGATGCAGATGCAGACGAAGATGGAGATGAAATTTAGAGGGGCAATGCTTGAGGGAGATATAGTTATAAACTAGTTATTTTTGTTTTTGAACTGGAGCATTTGTAGTTTGGTTTTGTACTGATGCATAACTGAGTAGTGTTTCTTATAACAAATGCATAACTGAACAGATAGTTTGCTGCATATCTGAACATATATTTTGTTAGTTTTCTGAATTAGCAAGTTTGCTGAATTTGCTTTGTGATTACTGAATTCGCTATGTCATATGCTTTATAATTAATAGTTGTTGAACGTTCACTACAAATTGATCATACTTCTCCTTAATCTCAGTTCTGGCCTTTTCATAATTAGCTTGCGCAGTCTTATGGTGATATTCAACTCAATGAAGGAGCAAATTTATACTATATTTATGTTTCATGAGTCGCACTCAAATGTATGCCCATGCACATAATGATGCTCGTATATTCGAGCTTTATCAGGAGAGCCTCTTAGGAGTCCCTGCATTTCTTTGTCCTCGATGATTTTGGTTACCTTCCGTCTCATTGAGAAGAATTGGCATAATATGAGCCTATTAGTGATTTTCCACCTGAAACTGTGTCCTTACACCTGGCACGTTTAGATGCCAGCATAAATATCAATTTTTTATGGGATTCAGATCTGGGTTTGATTCGTTAAAAACTCAGATCTTTAATACCTCACATATGCCAACTATGCGAGGTATTAGATGAGTCATGGTTATCTTTAATACCTCACTTACACTTATATAAATGAGTCATGGTTATCGCGACCTTGATTCACATGCCTAAGTGCGCGCAATGCACCCTAGCCTTTTGCTACCACAATAAGCCAAATTCGACAACTGCTTGCATTACTGCTCGATCTGCTCATTTTGTAGAAGCAGCATTGCCCAACTAGTCTTCGCAAAGGTTAAAGTTGAACACGATAGTGATACTTCTAAGCCAAGAAAGTCCATAAGGTAACGGAACTTCAGCAAGGGCAGCAGCAGTTTCAAGAGCTTATCAGTAGTAGGCTCGTTCAGCAAAATGGGCAGTTTCAAGAGCTTACCGATTATAGAATGCATAACAAAATGACATCCTAATCAATAAAAAATAATTATCAATCAAACATCCAAATTAGAAGATTAGTATCTCATAATATTTGGGATCATGAGATAATGCTCACTCTTGTCTATGCTAAGTGTACTAAAGAGGATATAAGAAGTTTTTGGAGTGACTTGAAGGTCATTAGTAGCTCCTATGGTGATATTCCTCAAGTTTTTATAGGATATTTCAATGTGGTAGCTGATCAGAGTGAAAAAATTAGAGAGAATATTATTGATAATCAAGCTGTGAGTGAATTTAATGATTGTGTTACTAGTGATGGTTTCCTAGATATAGGCTACCAAGGGACTAAATTCACTTAGAATAACTATAGAATTAAAGATGATGCTATTTGTGCTAGGCTTGATAGAGCCTTATGCAACCTTATGTGATCCTCAGTCTTTCCCCAATGCTTAATTGCTCACCTTTCTAAATTATGCAGTGACCATTCTCCCCTAATCTTGTCCATCAATACCCCTTTAGATTCTTCCCCTAGACCTTTTATTTTCCAAAAAATGTGGCTCAATCATCCTCTTTTCCATCCTCTTATTATCAAATCTTGGGATTTCCTAGTAGATTCATCTCCTACGATTAAATTTTCAATCAAATTGAGAAGATTGAAGAAAGCCTGGAATAAGAATATTTTTAGGAATATTTTTCAAAATGTTCAAAAGTTAGAAGATAATATCCTTGTTACTAAAAATGCCTTTGATTATATCCTTAGTCCTTAAAATAGAATGGAGATGCATGAGATTAAGGTGGATCTAAATATAGCTTTAAAACTTGAAGAAACTTATTGGAAGCAAAAGTCCAAAATAAAGTGGCTTAATGATGGAGATGCTAACAATAGGTTTTTCCATTCATCTGTGAGAGCTACCACTTTCAAATTGGGAATTAAGAAGATTAAGGATGATAATAATTAGTGGCATGATAAAATTGAGTATTTTGAGAAGTTTTTCATCAATCACTTTATGGACAAATGGGCTGCAAATCCTATTTCTAATGAAGATGAGCTTATTCATGTCATTTCATCTTTAGTAACTGAATATTTTAAGGACATGCTGATTAAAGTGCTTTTGGAAGATGAAATATTTCAAGCTATGGAGAGTCTTAATGAAGAAAGTAGCCCTGGCCCCGATGGCTTCTCGGGTCTGTTCTACTCTAACTGTTGGGCTATTATTAAAGAAGATCTAATCAAAGCTGTTCAATCCTTTTTTGAACATAGTTATGCGCACGGTGCACAAAACTAAAGTTCCCCATAAACAAATTTATCTTCGACCTATGTCCTCTGTTACAGGTCCAGAACTCTGAATCACCATTTTCTTTTTAATATGAAGTTTTATTCCCCCAATACCCTCCAAATGGACTAAGATAGTTATTAAACTCGATTTGTACTTATTAATTCCACCTTCCCATATTTACTTGTGAGATTTCAACATAAAATTCCATGCCAAATTCAAGTAGGAATATATAATAGTAATATACAATTCTATGGCCCATGATTCCATTTAAGTGGGAATATATAATAGTTTACCTCATGATTCCATTTAAGTAGGAATATATAATATTAATATACAGTTCTCTAACCTAATTCAATTAAACTAAAAATTCTCACTTTAGGCCTATTAGTCTTGAATTTTTTTTCTTAAAAATTATCTCTAAATTGCTAAATAATAGAATGGCATGTCTTCTTCCTTCTATTATCTCTGACAATCAATCAGGATTCATAAAAGATAGAAATATCCAAGACAACATTCTTCTAGCTCATGAGATGATAAGTCTTTTGAATAGGAAATGCCATGATCTTAATGTGGTAATCAAATTGGATATGGATAAAGCTTATGACAGGGTTTCTTAGATTTTTCTCATTAAAGTTTTGAGAAAAATTGGATTTTGTGAGACTTTCATTGATTTCATATGGAGATTAGTTTGTAATAACTGGTTCCCTATAGTTATTTATGGAAAATGCTCCTAATTTTGTCATCTGATAAGTCCACCTAATTTCTTGCGGTCTTAGAAAAATTAGGAGCTGAAGATGGCCCACTAAAAAACTGCTCCAACTGTTGGGAGTGTTGATTGATCCCTTTTCCTTGTTTTTCTCGAACATCCTTATGCAGAGAGGTATAATTTTTCAGATTGCCTTCTCAAACAACGCCTTTTATTTTCAACAATCTCCTTATCTGCTTCGATCAAGTTTGCAGTACTGAAGTCCAAGATTGCAGCCATCATATGTGCGCGCAATGCACCCTAGCCTTTTGCTACCACAATAAGCCAAATTCGACAACTGCTTGCATTACTGCTCGATCTGCTCATTTTGTAGAAGCAGCATTGCCCAACTAGTCGTCGCAAAGGTTAAAGTTGAACACGATAGTGATACTTCTAAGCCAAGAAAGTCCATAAGGTAACGGAACTTCAGCAAGGGCAGCAGCAGTTTCAAGAGCTTATCAGTAGTAGGCTCGTTCAGCAAAATGGGCAGTTTCAAGAGCTTACCGATTATAGAATGCATAACAAAATGACATCCTAATCAATAAAAAATAATTATCAATCAAACATCCAAATTAGAAGATTAGTATCTCATAATATTTGGGATCATGAGATAATGCTCACTCTTGTCTATGCTAAGTGTACTAAAGAGGATATAAGAAGTTTTTGGAGTGACTTGAAGGTCATTAGTAGCTCCTATGGTGATATTCCTCAAGTTTTTATAGGATATTTCAATGTGGTAGCTGATCAGAGTGAAAAAATTAGAGAGAATATTATTGATAATCAAGCTGTGAGTGAATTTAATGATTGTGTTACTAGTGATGGTTTCCTAGATATAGGCTACCAAGGGACTAAATTCACTTAGAATAACTATAGAATTAAAGATGATGCTATTTGTGCTAGGCTTGATAGAGCCTTATGCAACCTTATGTGATCCTCAGTCTTTCCCCAATGCTTAATTGCTCACCTTTCTAAATTATGCAGTGACCATTCTCCCCTAATCTTGTCCATCAATACCCCTTTAGATTCTTCCCCTAGACCTTTTATTTTCCAAAAAATGTGGCTCAATCATCCTCTTTTCCATCCTCTTATTATCAAATCTTGTGATTTCCTAGTAGATTCATCTCCTACGATTAAATTTTCAATCAAATTGAGAAGATTGAAGAAAGCCTGGAATAAGAATATTTTTAGGAATATTTTTCAAAATGTTCAAAAGTTAGAAGATAATATCCTTGTTACTAAAAATGCCTTTGATTATATCCTTAGTCCTTAAAATAGAATGGAGATGCATGAGATTAAGGTGGATCTAAATATAGCTTTAAAACTTGAAGAAACTTATTGGAAGCAAAAGTCCAAAATAAAGTGGCTTAATGATGGAGATGCTAACAATAGGTTTTTCCATTCATCTGTGAGAGCTACCACTTTCAAATTGGGAATTAAGAAGATTAAGGATGATAATAATTAGTGGCATGATAAAATTGAGTATTTTGAGAAGTTTTTCATCAATCACTTTATGGACAAATGGGCTGCAAATCCTATTTCTAATGAAGATGAGCTTATTCATGTCATTTCATCTTTAGTAACTGAATATTTTAAGGACATGCTGATTAAAGTGCTTTTGGAAGATGAAATATTTCAAGCTATGGAGAGTCTTAATGAAGAAAGTAGCCCTGGCCCCGATGGCTTCTCGGGTCTGTTCTACTCTAACTATTGGGCTATTATTAAAGAAGATCTAATCAAAGCTGTTCAATCCTTTTTTGAACATAGTTATGCGCACGGTGCACAAAACTAAAGTTCCCCATAAACAAATTTATCTTCGACCTATGTCCTCTGTTACAGGTCCAGAACTCTGAATCACCATTTTCTTTTTAATATGAAGTTTTATTCCCCCAATACCCTCCAAATGGACTAAGATAGTTATTAAACTCGATTTGTACTTATTAATTCCACCTTCCCATATTTACTTGTGAGATTTCAACATAAAATTCCATGCCAAATTCAAGTAGGAATATATAATAGTAATATACAATTCTATGGCCCATGATTCCATTTAAGTGGGAATATATAATAGTTTACCTCATGATTCCATTTAAGTAGGAATATATAATATTAATATACAGTTCTCTAACCTAATTCAATTAAACTAAAAATTCTCACTTTAGGCCTATTAGTCTTGAATTTTTTTTCTTAAAAATTATCTCTAAATTGCTAAATAATAGAATGGCATGTCTTCTTCCTTCTATTATCTCTGACAATCAATCAGGATTCATAAAAGATAGAAATATCCAAGACAACATTCTTCTAGCTCATGAGATGATAAGTCTTTTGAATAGGAAATGCCATGATCTTAATGTGGTAATCAAATTGAAAATGGATAAAGCTTATGACAGGGTTTCTTAGATTTTTCTCATTAAAGTTTTGAGAAAAATTGGAGTTTGTGAGACTTTCATTGATTTCATATGGAGATTAGTTTGTAATAACTGGTTCCCTATAGTTATTTATGGAAAATGCCCTGTTTTTTTTCTTTCTTCAAGGGATCTCAAACAAAGGGATCCTCTCTCCCCTTATTTATTCTTTATTGCTGTTGAGGTCTTAAGTAGAGGTTTGAATAATCTGATAATGTCAAAGAGGGTTTCAACTTTTTATCACCCTCTTATAAGTATGATTAGATCTCATTTGAGCTTTGAAGATGACATTCTTTTTGGTAATGGGGGTAAAAGGAGTCTACAAAAACTTATGGCTTTTATTTAAAAATATGAGGTGTTATCAGGCCAATTGAACAATAGAATGAAGAGCAGTTTTACTATGGCAGAATCAACTTCTCTTGTCAAAAGGAATCTCATTGTTGATACTCTTAATATTCTTTTTAAGAAGTTGCCTCTCATTTATCTTGGTCGCCCTCATTTTATTGGAAGAAATAAAGTCAGCTACTATAATGATCTGGTGGATAAGATTAGAATGAAGTTCATGGGATGGAATACTAGATTCCTTTCTCAAGCAGGCAGATTGATTCTTATGACCCTCTGGTATTAACAATGTGATATTTTTCAATGGTAGATGTGCTCAAGTGTAAAAACTTACACAAGATTATTCCATATAATGATTCCTGCTTCAAAACTTCATTTCCACCAATTCAAAGAAAGATGCTTATTGTTAGATGGATTCCTCGAAAGCATATGTGTTATAAGCTTAATTGTGATAGTAGTTCTAAAGGAAAGGGTTTTGTTTCTGCTTATTTGTTCCACGCTTTAGTCTCTAGTGGGTTGTGATTGAGTTATTTTCTTGGGGTTCAACATATTTGGGTTAATCTAAAACCTTAAGTGGTTGCCAACTTAGTTTTTGGACCCAAAAATGAGAGGTTTATTGTGTCTCAGATAAAAAATCCAAAATTCTCAAAAATATTTGTTTTGGTTGTATGGCCCATCCAGTTTTCCACGAAAGCTTGAGTCGAGATCTTTTTATGGAGTAATATTTTAAAGGAGGGAAGAATGATGTATATGATAATGATGCTAATGGATGAAATCAAGATCTCTATGACTCAAATTAATAAGTATTTATCAGTAATGGGTTTAAGTTGCTCCTCTTATTCTTGGAAATGATTTTGAAATGAACACGATCATTTTAATGTAATGATCGATCCTTTTATATTTTGTTTCATGTTTGATTAGTTTTATAACCGATGTTTAAATGTGATATATAACTGAAATGTAACTTCTTGCTATGATAAATGCAAATATACAGATCCATGACATTGAGGCGTCGTCGTCGTCGTCGGTTGACTATGTCCGACCTCATAGGCGAGGAAAGACTACTCGAGAAGCAACCACTCATAACTCCAGTGAGAAATGATTTAGAGAGGACATCTCAAATTACTCCCGTGCAACACAACATAAGGGACCATGGAAATAGAGAGATGCAACCACAACTTTCACCAAATATTGAATTAACATACCATAATACACACCTCAACTCAAGAGCTCAAGTTTCTTTATTTCAAACACCTACACGTCAACTTTCCCCAAATATTGAACAGATTGATAATTCAGTTGGGAATGCCAATCCTCCATCCACTTTAGATGGTGAGGATCTCACAGGTATGCTATGTTACACAGTGTTTGTATATCTCCATTTGTATTACTATTATGTTTATATTCATATTGAATAAGATGTATAAACATTATTTATCAACTTTTTTTCCAGGTACAATGGCTACCCTTACTAGTAAAAAAAGGGTTAGAAAGGGGGCAAGGCCTTGGCTCGAATGGAATGATAACAAAAAGAAGATATTGGAATGGAATGAACTTTGTCAGCCAGTTTGTAAACTTGAAAGTAAATTGATGTCACATTTAGGTTATTACGCAAGGTGTGGAAATTTATTTCCATTGACAATGTTGGATTGGAGAGAGGCGGACGAGGAAGCACTTGATAATATTTGGAAGGAAGTGAAGGTAACTTATTAGTTTGATTTATTTATTTGTTCTGTTGTACATTAGCTGTCAAGTTTTAACTAATTTATTCTTTTTGTTCTTAGAATAACACAAATGCACCGAAAGGTTTTAAAGAAATCTGCTTTGCAAGGATGGGACTTGCGTGGAAGCAATGGAAGCATCGAGTGAAGGCGAATTACTATAAAAAGTTTCAAACAGATGAAGAGCGGTTGAGTTATACGCCTGAACGAGTCGAAAAAGATCAGTGGCCTGAATTGGTGAAATACTGGGGTCTAAAGAAGATTAAGGTATAAATATCACATTTATTAAGAATTTTATACATACATTCTTCTTCACTAGTATCATATTTTTTATTTTTATTTATTCAAATATTTAGGATATTGCCGATCAAAACACTAAGAACCGTGAAGTTGAATGTGCTTACTCAAGGACAGGACGAAAGTCACATGCTAAAATAGCCAAGGAGGTTGGAATTTTTATTATTATAAATATTTCTGATTTTAATATAAGAGTATTAATATACATACATTGTTTTTTTTCAGAGGATAGAACTGGGGGAGCCCATCGACAATATTAGCATGTGGAAAGCCACTCGAGCTCCAAATAATAAAACTTTTAGTGTTGAAGATGGATCATTTGATAGAGCGGTATGTATAAATATTAATTCGTAAGAGATGATTGAAAGATTTATTTAATATTTGTTATAAATTGTGTTCTTGAAAATTATTTTATGTTCATTAATAATAATATTAATTCAATTGGTAGAAAATGCTTGAAAGATGACTAAATGAGCTACCAGAAGAGCAACAAAATGACCCAGAAGTGCGGAACAAGATTTTTACTGATGTAGTAGGATATGGAGGGCATGGGTATGCTTTATTAAAGGGAGCAGGTATTAGGCCAACGTCGACAAAAGCATGTTCATCTCAGTTATTATTGGAAGAAATTAACCAGTTAAAGAAAGAAGCTGAAGATCGAGAGACTCGACATCTACAGGAGCTTGAGGAGTTAGAGATTCGCAACCAACAAGCTTTACTACAGATGAAGAATGATATGCGAAGTGAAATGCGAAGTGAAATGAAAAGTTTGTTCCAAAGTTTTACCCTTCAGCAAGCTTCCACTACCTCGACGATTCAGTCCGACTAGGTAATACAATATAATTCATACATATAATTACTTATATATATATAATGAAAAATTCTCTTGTTTAAAGTTAAATTTTCAATGGCGGTGGGGAAAATTTGTTATGGTGGTGAGAATTTATTATGGTGGTGGTTAAAATTTTCTGCTGTTGGTGTATATCATTCTTAGAATCAATAATTTTGATGTTTAAAACAGGTTGGCTACCTGTGGTTTTCATGAATAAACAAAGGAGACTCTGCCGAATTTTTTAAAAAATAATAATAGTTGGATATTTATATTGTTAATGATGAAAATATACTATATTGATTCATTTTGCACATTGTATTGTTGACGAGGGGTATTAATTCTGACATAATCGAAACTATATATTTTTTTGTGCAGGTGACAATTTTTGTAGAACATGCAAATGTTAATTAGTGGTTTTGGAGGTCGTACGCTTCAGTGTTGCGGAATTAGTTTGATAAAATCATTTCGTGTTTGGATTAATAATAAATTAATGTATTTTTGTTGTCAAGTCAAATATTTGAACTTAGTGTTATAATTCTTGTTTTGATGAATATTTGGAGATGGTTGTAAGAACTCTATTTATTGTTGAATGAAAATGATTCGTTCTGTTGGTTGAAAATCATCTTATGTATTATATTTTATGATTATTCGTTGTTTGTGTTGTTTCAAATGTAATTAAATTCTATATTAAACTTTAGCGGTAGATTTTATTCTCCACAAAATATTGGTGCAAAAATTTTAAGATCCCTTCACCCGTTTTGGGATGGATAAAACTGTCCCAAAAATATATTAAAGACGGCTATGTTGCCGTCTCAAAAAGGTTTTTTAAAATAGTAATCTTTTGAGACAGATTAATTTTCGTTTCAAAAACAATCTTTTGTGATGGCTCTTGTGCCGTCTCAAAAGGGTCATATAAAATGAGGACCTTTTGAGACGGATCTGTTCCTGTTTCAAAAAACTCTTTTGAGACGGCTATGGCGTCATAAAAAGTATTTATAACCCCCTATCAAAAAGACCCCCCCTAGCCGTCCCAAATAGCGTCACAAAAAGTATTTGAGACGGATAAATGATCTTTTAGGACTCTTAGGCCACCGTCTCAAAAGCTATTTTTTTTTGTAGTCTTCTTAGGACCATCCTTATACTTCTATCACGGTCGTTAAAGTTCTTAATTTTTTTCCAAAATTTTTCTCATCTCTAAGCTTAAGAAACTTATTGAACTTCCTAGCAAACCTATCTATTTATTCAACATCAAGCTCACTGTCACTATAAGAATCCAACACATCCTTTTTTTGGTCTTTTATGGAAATACCCTTCTCTTTCTTCAGAGGACACATGTTCATCTAATAGGTTTGAAGTTCATTGATAAGTTATTGGACTCTCATAGCGTCGACACCACCTAGGGAATCTAGAATTGTGACTTTGGCGTTTAATCTTTTAGGTAACGACCTTAAGATTTACGCACAACTCTAGACTCGGGGATCACCTCACCAAAGTCAAACGAGAAAATGATAATATCCGATAACTTAACATATAAATCATCAAAATACTTTTTCTCTAACATCTTAATCATCTCAAACTTAGTCGTCATATTTTGTAACTTGGAAAAACTATATTTGTTCCCTCGTGTCTGGAACATTAAATATCCTAAGCATCCTTTGCGCTCTCTCAAGTCATAACATGTCTAAAATCTTCAGCGATCATAACACAAAAAATAGCATTCACACCCTTGAAATTAAAATTTGAGGTATTCTTTTCAGCTGTTGTCCAATAGGCATACACTTTAGGAGCACCACCTTTAGTGGGAGGAGTTCACCCATACTTAATCGAGTTCTAAACATTCTCATCGATCAACTTAAGGAAACATCGCATTTGCATCTTCCAATAGGAATAGTTTGACCCGTCAAACAATGGAGGCCGACCAATGGAACTACCCTCTAAGTTAAACTCCATCTATACCCTAAATAAGCACAAAACAGGATCTATCACACTAAACTAGTGTGACCTGCTCTGATACCAATTTGAGAAAGCTAATGCGCCCTAGGGTTTGTAGAGAAATACCACCAATTATTAATTTTAAAAGTTTTGATAAACTTTGTACCAAAACAAAACCACAAGTGTTGTGTTAAATAATTTTACCATTTTTTTTACCTAAGCATGCATCTCGGTGATTATAAGCGACAATAAAATGAGCAAACCACAACACGATGATGTACAAGGAAAACCCACAACGGACCCAACCACACAAGTCCACTATGATATAGTTCTAGTCATAAGGACACATTAGACTTACTCACACACTCGATGCCATCAAGCGTTGATGCACTTCTTCGTCCCTTGTTACCTTCTTCGCAGCCACTGTTGGACATCTTTCAATAGACAGACAACCTAGGCACGTTCCCACATCTCGGTATCCCACCAATATTAGTTATCTCGACCAGTCTACACTACACTAAAATAGTTGACTTGTCACGATATTTGACAGTGACAAGTCTGGGGGTGATAACTTCTTTCTCATAGACTTATCACGATAAAAGATCGTGACATGTTCATTAGACTTCTCATGATCCTGTCATGGTTTTTAACCTTGACAAGTTTTGTCACGGTCAAAGACCGTGACAAGCCCATGATAAAAATAAAACCTTTGTCACGGTCAAATACCGTGACAAGTTCGTGACAAGTTTCTTTGTCATGGACTTGTCACAATTTTTGAAAATGATAATTTAGAGCAGAATTTAAAAAAAAATGTTGGGCAGTATGGCCACTGCCACTGCCCAGCAGTATATTTGTACCTGTTATAGCAAAATTGTACATATCCAAACAACATATATCAAAATAAAATAGAAATAATGTACCAAATCATGGCATATATAATCCATATCTAAATAAAATAAAAATGCAAATATCCATATCCAAACCAACATGTACCAAAATCAAAAAAATTAAAATACAATCCAATAACCAAATAAAAAAGATAGAAATAATTTCATGAAGAAGGGTCTTGAGAAGGTCAGGGGAAGAAGGAAGGCCACATGACATATGAAGTAAGACACCCCTCAATATGCTCAACGCTGCTTTGTACGCGCAACCACAAAGGTGAGTTATCCTTTTCATCCACCACATGCGTGATGCGCACTCTTGCCTCAATGTCTTGGAGGGGACATCGATGAACCATCATACCCGGGCCGAAGCTCGGGTCACTCAACCCCCTCGCTATTGGCTCCCCACAATATATGTCAAGTAGAAACAATCTCGGCTAACTAATTGTTGACATAGGCCGCTCGACGGGGGTCACAATAGGAAATAAATCATCATATGGCGTCAATTCCATGCGTATTGGCGATGGAGCAGTAATTTCCTCATCCTCGTCTACCTCTACCTCCTTTTCCTTCCCCTTCCCCTTGACCTTGCCCAACTTACGCTTCATGAAGGCATACATATCTAGGACCATCGCCTCCAACCTTGATAGTTTATCGTCATGGGTGTCCTCCTTATGTGCCAATTTGGTGTTTCTCATCTCCATTCTGATTATCCTCGACTTCCCCACCCGTGATCTCACCCCCTAGTCCTCCCCTTGTGATTCGCCCTGGGCACTTGACTGAGTGCGTCCGTAGCCGAAGATCCTTTGTCGGTATCAGACTGCGACTCATGCACTTCCTTCAGCTTTGTCTGAAAAGATAAAAGTATATAATTAGTTAATTAAGTAAATAAAAAAATTAAACATTTATAACTTACAATGGTGGATGCGACGCTCTGGACCACCTCCTTATCCTTTCCTTTTTTCGTCCGAATTGCCACATAGGCATCGAGCCTATGTGGCCTACCCCCAGGGCCACTCCCCGTGTCCTGAAATAAAATGATACAGAATTAGTAAGTAACCAAAGTAATGCTAAATTAGAATAACATAAAACTAAAATTAAATAAAAAAACTTACCATCCTGTGCTTCACCTCGGAATAAGACGTCCTCCCGGAGTATTGCACGTCCAACTTTTTCTCCCAATTATCCTTCCCCGATTGGCGAGATGCCAATTGCCGCTCATTGATTTCATTGTCGACAAACTTTTGCCACTTCTGCCAATGAGATAGGCTCTTTCGGGGGGACGGTGTCACGTACTCTCAAAATGGACTCCCGGGTCTGCCCAAAGTACCGTGCTCGTATATTCTTCTTTCAGCTCCTCGTCCTTGCCCTTTATTGTTCTCTCAAGCTTCATATTTTTCGCATAGATTGTGACGAGCGTATTACAAAATTAATCATGCAAAAATTAAAATAATGTAAAAGTTGTAATAATTTAGACTTATTTTTTCAATTCTTCAACATCTTCATGTGTGTCAAATAGATAACAAGCTACTTGTTCATATTGAAAACTCATTAATTTCACTCGTTTTCCCATCACATGACCACCCTTATTGATAAAATCATCACTGTCATCCACGCTGGCCGAGTCAGGCATATATTCTCGAGTGTAGATTGATGACTCCACGATGATGTATTCCTCTGCAATTGATCTTTCAATGTATCGTGTATTCTTGACGTAATGTTTGAAAACTTTAATTAATCTTTCAAATGGATACATCCACCAATATCTAACTGGGACGAAAAGAAGTGCCTCGTCATATAGGTGTACCAACAAGTGAACACTTATGTCAAAGAAAGATGGGGGAAAGTACTTCTCCAAGACACAAATAACTTCGTTCACCGCTAATTTTGCGGCCACTATATGATCTCGATTGACTACCTTCTCACATAAAAGTGAGAAGCAGATACTAATTTGCATAATATCCCTCAACAAATCCTTGTGCTTGGAGAAATAGTGCTTAAACAATAGAGGAACCAATTGCATGATCACATACCAATCGTGGGACTTACACTTATGTAAATCATGGGTAGCATAATTCACAATCCTTTGCAAGTTGGACAAAAAATTATATGGAACTTTAAAATTATATATTGTGTCTGAAATCACTATCCTTTCCTCCCTCGTCACAGTAAACGCATCAGGGGGAATCATTGTCCTTCCCATACTGTCTTCTTTCAACAATAGTTTTGGCTTAAGTTTCAACGCTTTTAGGTCTTTTCTTGTATTTTCTTCATCCTTCGAATGAATCCCCCCAAGGCATGTTCCCACAATATGTTCAATGATGTTCTTCTCTGCATGCATCACATCCAATACATGGCGCACCGGGTTATTCTTCTAATAAGGCAAGTCAAATAAAATTAACCTCCTAGACCATGCCTTTCTTGTATCAGTTTCATTCCCAATTGGGGTCTTCTTATACTTGTCATTCTTAAATTTAGGATTCTTACGTGGCATATTAGGACCACAATAATAAGATTTACTTTTAATTTCTGAGCCTGAAAGTTTTGTCGGCGGTAGCCTATGTTCAACCGTTCCTGATAAAAAATTAGAACCCTTCTTAAATATAAAACTATGAGCGGGGGGTAAAAATCTCCTATGGCAATGGTATACATTTTTTGAACTAGCGGAGAGACGAATAGATTTAGGCCTTCTCTCCACAAATACGACACCCCAAATAACCATTTACTACACAACCGGATAATGTCCCATAAGCTGAAAAATCATGAATTTTCCACATCGACATAGCTTTCAGCATAAACTATTCTTTTTCTAAAAGAGTCATATTCTTTCAAACCCTCTTCCCACGACTCATTTAATTCTTCTACCAAAGGATCCAGGTAGACATTAATGTCCTCACTTGGTGCCTTTGGCCCAGGTATCAATAAAGACAACATCGAAAATTCAGGTCTCATTCACTTTGAAGGAGGGAGGTTGAGTGGGGCTAGGATCACCGGCCATACACTCTTATTGGTGCTTAGATTTTTAAACGAATTTAAACCATCTGTTGATATTGTCAAACGAATGTTACGCTGTTCTCGAATAAAATCGGGATACTCAAAACTCAACCTCTTCCAAGCTATAGAATCAATTGGATGACGCATGATATTATTCCCTGCTTCTACCCTAGCATGGAAAGTCATTGACTCATCTATCCATGGTACTATGAAAAACCACTTTAATCTAAGCCCAACGGGAAAATATTTCAACACTTTTTAAGGCTTTTGAGCTTGTGCCTTCTTTTCCAGTAGATTGGACATATCTAGGTTCATTGCATACCGGACACTAATCAAGATTTTCATACTCCTTTCGATATAGTATGAAGTCATACAAACAAAAATGGATTGATTTATACTTCATTCCCAAACCTTTAAAACTATTTTTCATAGTATTACATAGTTGTTTGGAAGCGTATTCTTCTCGGGTAGCAAGCTCTTCACCCAATTCAAAATTCATGTCACGCTATTACCAGACAAACCATATTGGGTCTTCAAACTATGCAAACCAACCATGGCATGTAAATTTTTTTGATCTTTCTCACCGCCAGAGTATAACGGCGAGCTCGCCTTAAATTTTAAACTTTGGTAGTCATCGTCAAGGTTTATCCCGATATATTCATGAGCACCTGAACCTTGTACATCATCAGTGACCTCATTCTCTTTCACTTTATGAACTCCATGCGCATCATAAACTAAGTCCTCTAGCATATTATGATCTACATTATCATCCTCCCCTTGTACATATATCCTACTTGTTGAAGGTTGTTGTGAAGGTGCTCAGGGACAAAAGGAACTTTCGATTCCTCGTGAAAAACCGAAATTCGATAACTATCTTGCATACCCCATCTTAACAAATGTAGTTCAACTATTTTCCACTCAAACACCTTATCATTCTTACACCTAGTACATGGACGTTAAAACTCTTCATCATTATGACATCTCTTTGCGTATTTCATAAATTCATCAGCACCTCTACAAAACACATCCCCTACTCTATTTGTCTCACACATCCACTCTTTGTATTTAGGATATCCCATCACAGCTACTATAAATAATCACCTATTATGGGTAAGAAGCATATATTCATGGATTAGTATAAACAAAAGTGTGAATATTTAGTTCCCATTAGTATAAACAATCACTTATTGAATGCGTACGCATAAGAACTAGAAGGTTGTTTCTATGTGTAAATTTATTCGTGCATTCAAATTCAAATTCAATTTTAATTTGAAATTGAAATTGAAATTAAAATTTAATTTATAATATTAATTCCAATTTCCTCCCTCTCCTCTAAAGGGTGAGTAGTCCTATCCCATTCAAGACCGCATATTTCTATAATATACTTAACATCTCATGCACATTGTTCCAATTTGAGGAAAATTCGGCATCATATCCCTATAGTTCTCTAAGTACACAACATAGATTTGCAAGTGTGAGTGTTATTTTAATTTATCATTTGAAATAATACTTAACATTGCATCGTCTAGTATGTACCCAGAGAACATTAAGATACAACTGCAGAACTTCCCCACAAAGTAACAAGTGTAAGCCACTAAGAATATTATTATACAGAAACTATGCAGTCCCAAACTGTCCAAATGGGACAATTCGAGAGATCTCATTATAGGGGTAATGACTCTTGAACGGGTCTAAGGGATATTGAATGCGTACTCATAAGAACTAGAATGCTAGTATCTATGCGAACTATATGTAATTTAAAGTATGCTTCATTTAATTATGTGTTATCACAATACGAGAGATTTCATTTAATTACATAATTTAAAGTATGTTTCATTTAATTTAAAGTACGCATAAGAACTGAAATTTATACCAATTTATACCAATATCAATACCAATTTATACCAATATCAATACCAATTCAAATTCAATTTCAATTATACCAATATCAATACCAATTCAAATTCAATTTCAAGTTAGAGAAACATGTCCTATAGAATTACGATGTATACAAATTAAAAAGGTTATTAACCAAACCATTGACCAAACCAAGAATCAACATACATCCCGTATTCCTTATATAGTCTGCAAGACAAAAAACTATTAACAATAACAAGTTCTCAAGTAAGGGTTCATACTGTGTTCTTTCACAAAGAGGAACACATAATTATTTTACAACGGTGTGTTACGTAATAAGGAGGTCCATCAATATATTTCAAATGTTCCCAGTCATCTATAATATTATTACATGGCATTGATAACGCCCGCGTGACAAATATTAAAACCCCACACACACTAATTCACACACACACACCCTCTACACACATTACCCCCATACCTACACATACATATCACTACACTAAATCTGCCTAATTCTCACGGTCATTGACCTTGACAAGTTCAACTTGTCAAGGTCAATGACCGTGATAATTCAAGGAGATACAACTTTTTTTGTCACGGACGTGTCACGGTCGTGTCACGGGCCATGACAAGTTTAGTCACGGTTAATAACTGTGACAAAGCCTTGACCCGTTTTAAAAAAATTATCACGATCATTGACCGTGACAAGTCCGTGACAACCTTATTTGTTAAGGACTTGTCACGGTCAATGACCGTGACAATTCTGGGCAGAATTTAAAAAAAATCTGCTGGGTAGTATGGCCACTGCCACTGCCCAGCAGTATATTTGTACCTGTTATAGCAACGTTGTACCTGTTCAAATATCATATATCCAAACAAACTAAAGATAATGCAAATATATATTCAAAATAGAAACAATATACATGACGATATAATCCAAATATAATTCAAATGTACCAACTTAAAAATAATGTCACTACATGTCTGGGGTAAATGTGAGGAGGTGAGTAGGCCACACAATATACGAATTGACACACCCACTAATATACATTGTGCCGCATTATTCACGCAACCACAATAGGGAGTTCTCCTTCCCGGGTATCACATGCATGACGAGCACTTTGGACTCGATCTCTTGAAGCGCACGTCCATGAACTATTCCACCCTGGACGATATTCGGGTCCCTCAACCCCCGCTCTATTCGCTGGCCATCAAATACATCCAATATGAACATGCTCGGCCAACCAATTGTCGATATCGGTCTGGGGAAGGGATCCAAATAAGGAAGTGGATTATCGAAGTACGCACGTGTTGGTGATGAAGCGGCGAGGTCCACATCCTCGTCATCCTGCGCCTCGTTCTCCCGCACCTCCTCCTCCTCCTCCACCGCCTTCTCCTTCCTTTTCCTCTTACGGTCTCCGCCCAACGTACGCTTCATGAATGAGTACATATCTTGGACCGTCGCCTCCAAACGGGACAGCTTCGCGTCATGTGAATCCACCGTTCGAGTGTGACACCCCGACTAATTAATTACCGGGTAGCTACTCCTTTATTAAATCAATACAAAATGCCAAGTTGGTCCAGTTAATAACATCACTGTCGAAAATATTTTTAATGATTACTAACCACCTAGTATTTAAAAAGTGAGTTGTCAAATTTTAAATTAAATCTGATTAACATGCAATAAATGAAATATAGAAATGTAACACAACCATTCACGATAAAGTCCAACTATAGTGAATCAACAAATAAAGATGAGTCTAGATGAAATACTCCTCACAACAATCCCAATGTGAAAAGAAATAAAACAAGTATGCATCCTGAATTAATTACAAGCCAAAATTCTGAATAACTGAAAGAAATGAAATGCCTCTAAAAGAAATGGGCGACATGCCCTACAACTGATGAAATCTGAATATAGAGTCAAGGCAAATGAAGCGTATACTAGCAAGGCCCTGTAACTTCCACAACATCTACAGCTCGTCACCTGACTGGAAATACTATGCATGGTGTCCTTGTGGCTGGGAACCTAAAAAGGTTTTTACAAAAAAGTAGATTTGAAAGCAAACGGGTCAGAGCCCGAAAGTGGAGAGTATTTTAAAAATAGCAAGTGCTTTAATAACATTTAAAACAATGAATTCAAGATACATGTTAGGACGTGCTCTTACATGAAATACTCACCTCTCGTCTAACTGTGCACTCCTAACGTTCCTGCACCCATTCATGTGTTATTTATCTCTAACTAGACCGTCATAAGTCCTAACCCAACTACTCGATTCACAATATGAATTCCCGATGTTATCGCTTAATTAGATAGCTTTACTTGAATTCGGATTCTCAATTATTAGAATTACCGTTTACTGGAGGTTATCCCCTTATTTATCTTCTCAAGGGGTTACTATAAATTATTCTCATAATTAAACATAAAAATTCCTTTTCATTTAACCGTATATTATTCACATCATAAATATACAATATAAGCACCCCGAGGCTAAGCTGCGGTGCACACATACTCTGCTATCCATCCCGGTACATCACGTACATAAGGATTACCAATTCTGAATCTCTCAGTAATTGTTAGAATAAGCACAACACACAAAAATGGAGGCGAACATAATTCAACATATCCATGGGTCACGTACATACCTACGCTCCATAGTCAGCTGACTTAATAACTCACAATTAAGTCATTCCCTTGAAATATGTCCTCTAGGTACCAAACTAAATCCGGGCACACAAGGATTAGAAGGCCCTAAGAAAACGTAAACCTCCCGTGATAGCAAGTATGGTAGGTATGTCATACACAAAAATCATATACTAAGCATTCAAACATCTTAGATATCTCAACGTTAATAAAGGTACATTCTACATCCTTATACCATTATTCCAATTTTATACATTTTAAGTCTTCCGATAATATAAAATGTAGACTGTCGACACATCTCACGTCGTAGTTTCTTGTACTTAAAACCTATCTCAAAGGGTCTATTAATTTTCCTATTATTCTCACATATAACATCATTATTCTTAAGGTCCTTACTTCTGCCCCAAACCTCATTTCACCAAATTATTCAAATTTACTCTTTTAACTCTAACGTTATCTCACTCATCGGATTTCATTAGATTTTAGAATAATTCCTCAATTTGAATTCTAATTAAGGTCCAAATTTAATAACGATACCTACTGGTCTTCCTTAAGTCTAAGGATATCCATAAAGTCTCCAATAATAATTTCTAAGGTTTAACACCATTAAAATTTAACTAGGAAAAATTTTACTCTTTCTGGGAAGGTCGATCGATCGACCTTGACCTTCGATCGATCGATGGTGGTCGATCGATCGACTGATGAATGTCGATCAATCGATCACACCAGGTAGGCTACAGACTGCTTCGTTTTGCAGTCCTCAAAACGTCCCAAAACTCCATTATAAAGCATGAAACTCTAAGATAACGTTATAATATCATCATACAACCATCCTACAACATTGTTAACGTTCTAAAACCAATAATTCATCAACCAAGGGCTTTGTTTGGATCAAAACTTCATCAAGAATTCCAGATTTCTATTTCTTTCAAGAACATTAATAAACTTCTTCTTAAATCCGTTTTTAGATCATCAAGGGTTATATTTTGAATTCATAATTCGTCCAGAATGTTTCTACATGCAATAACTAACATAGTTCATAGTTTTAATCTTCAAATTCATGGGTCTATATCAATCTTCCAAGATAAATTCGATAATTTCCCTAAACATGGAAAAGCATAACATTGAATCAATTGTAATTAAATCACTTGCCGTATGTTCCAGATTTGTTGTTGGTTGAAGATGGTTGAATTCCTCTCTCTCTCTGCAGAATTCTCCTCTCTCTCTTTTCAGAATTCTCCTCTCTCTCTCTCTCTCTCTCTCTCTCTCCAAGCTCTTCTCACAAGATGACAATGGAGGTGGGGGTTGGTTTTTGGCAAGTTAGAAATAGTTTCTTAACTTCTCCCGTAGCCCATTAAGTCATTTAGTGTAGTTAGTGGGTTTAGTGGATAAAGAATAAGTCAGATTTTTATTTCTAATTTTCGTGGGTTTTAATTCCCAAATTTTCGAAATTACCAAAATGCCCTTTTAAGTTATCGGTATGGGCCGATAATTCCCCGGGACCCAAACTTAACCCCCGGCTAGTGTTTTCTGACTATTTCGACCCTTCTGGACACGTTGGCGCACTCAAAATGACCATACGGTTAATAGAAATAAAATTCACTTTTTAATTAAATAATTACTTTCCTGACGCGACTGTCACACGTGTCTCAACAAAATTTCCCAAATTGCCGTATATCAATCTTAAGACTAATTCAATTTTTCCAATATTCATATATTGCCATATATACACATTATAATCAAATACCAACTCACATCTCGTTAGTATTTTATCCGGATTAATTCTCAATTAATTCACATTTAATTTAATTAATCCCATAAATAAATATCGATAAAAATGCGGGGTATTACATACTTCCCCCCTAATAACAGAATTTCGTCCCGAAATTCGGAACTAAAAACTACCTGGTAAAAATAACTCTGGATAACGTTCGCGCATCTCATCCTCGTGCTCCCATGTGGACTCCTCGACATTATGATGTCGCCACTGAACACGCACTAACAAAACTATCTTTGACCGCAGTTTCCACTCACTTCGGTCCAAAATAGCAATCGGCCCCTCCTCGTAGGAGCTATCGGGATGGAGATCGATGTCCTTCAAAGCAATGTGAGAATGAGCCAAATCATCTCTAAGATATTTCCTTAGCGAGGAAATATGAAACACATCATGAATCCTATGCAAATGCTCCGGTAACCCAAGTCTATACGCAACAGACCCAATCCGCTCGATGATAGGAAATGGTCCCACATATCTCGGTGGCAACTTCCCCTTCTTCCCAAATCGCATAATCCCCTTCATAGGAGATACTCTGAGTAAATCCTGGTCCCCCACTTGGAACTCCCTGAGGAACCTCTTCGCATCAGCATAGCTCTTCTGCCGATCCCGAGCTACCCGAATTCGACTCCGTATCAATTCTATCCTTGCCAAAGTATCCTGAATCACTTCCGGCCCAAGTAGTTTGTTGTCCCCCACCTCCAACCAACATGCTGGGGAACGACAAGGTCTACCGTACAACGCCTCAAATGGAGCCATGCCAATGGTGAACTGGTAGGAGTTATTGTAAGCAAACTCCACCAGTGGAAGATACTGCTCCCATCCACCCCCGAAGTCAATGATGCATATCCGCAACATGTCCTCCAACATCTGATTTGTACGCTCGGTTTGCCCATCGGTCTGCGGATGATAAGCCGTACTCAACCGCAATTCCGTGCCCATGGCCTCCTGAAAACTCTCCCAAAACCGTGAAACAAATATCTTGTCTTTGTCGGACACGATATTTAGGGGCACACCGTGAAGTCTCACTATTTCTGCAATAAAGAGCTGGGCATACTGTCCCGTAGTGTAGTCGGTCCTTACGGGTAGAAAATGAGCGACTTTGGTCAACCTGTCCACAATTACCCAAATGGAGTCGTGACCTCTCTGTGACATAGGCAACCCCATGATAAAGTCCATGGAGATGCTCTCCCATATCCACATCGGGACCTCTAAAGGCTGTAGAAGTCCTGCCGGTTTCTGATGGTCCACTTTTACCAGCTGACAAGTGGCGCATTTAGAAATAAACACGGAAATATCTCTCTTCATCCCGCTCCACCAATACTGACGTCTCATATCTTGGTACATTTTGTCCCCACCGGGATGTATCGCGAACCGTGAGCCGTGCGACTCTGCCATCACCTCGTATCGCAATTCCTCCCCTTCCGAAACTACCAGTCTCCCATTGAAGCGTAATCCCCCATCTGAGCCAACGGTATAGGACTCGACTCCCTATGTTAATAGTCGAACTATCTGCTCCTGACAGAACGAGTCATCTGCTTGTGCCTTTACCACTCTCGTGACAATCTGCGGTGTAACAGTCATCACCGACATGAATGATCGGGCCACTGCATCCTGGTGTCCCAACTCCTTCCACTTTGCCTTCCACACCCCTGCCACCTCATCCACTGGCCTACGGCTCAACGCATCTGCTACCACTTTAGCCTTCCCCGGGTGATATTGGATATCGAACTGATAATCCTTCACAAACTCAAGCCACCTCCGTTATCGCATATTCAGCTCCTTCTGCATGAACAGGTACTGTAGGGACTTGTGGTCCGTGAACAATCGAAACTTCTCCCCAAAAAGGTAATGTCTCTAAATCCGAAGGGCAAATACAACTACCGCTAACTCCAAATCATGGGTAGGGTAATTCTTCTCGTGAGGCTTAAGCTAACGGGAAGCATAAGCTATGGCCTGACTTTCCTGCTGCAGTACACCTCCAAGTCCTTGTAAGGACGCATCGGTGTAAACAAGATACTCAACTCCCGGTCTCGGCAATGCTAACACAGGTGCTAAGGTTAACTTGTACTTCAACTCATCGAATGCCAACTGACAGGCATTACTCCAAATGAACGGCACACCTTTTCGAGTCAGATGTGTCATGAGACCCGCTATCTTGGAGAAACCCCGAATAAACCTCCTGTAGTATCCTGCTAGGCCCAAGAAACTACGGTTCTCAGTCGGTGTCGTGGGCTGTCCCCACTCCCTTACCGCGGATACCTTCCCCGGATCAACAGATATCCCCCGGTCGGAAATAATATGCCCCAAAAACTGAACCTCCTTCAGCCAAAATCCGCACTTCTCATACTTTGCATACAGCTCGTTCTGACGTAGCGTCTGCAAAACCTGCCTCAAATGCTCGGCGTGCTCCTCCTCTGTCTGGGAGTAAACCAGAATGTCATCAATGAAGACAATAATGAATTGATCTAGGAACTCTCTGAACACCCTATTCATCAAGTCCATAAACATGGCTGGAGCATTGGTCAAACCAAAAGGCATAACCCGAAACTCGTAGGAACCATATCTCATTAAGAAAGCAGTCTTCGAGACGTCCTCTTCCATGATACGCAACTGATGGTAACCAGATCGCAAATCAATCTTCGAGAAGAAAGAAGCTCCTCTCAGCTGGTCGAATAAGTCATCGATTCGGGGCAACGGATACTTATTCCGTATCGTGACCTTATTCAACTCCCGGTAATCTACACACAATCTCAACAATCCATCCCTCTTCTTTACGAACAACACAGGGGCACCCCACGGTGAAGTACTCCTCCGTATAAACCCCTAACCCAACAACCGCTCAATCTGATCTCGTAACTCTCTCATCTCAGCTAGAGCCATACGGTAAGGTGCACGGGCAATAGGCCGAGTGATCGGTGTCAAATCAATCAAAAAATCTATCTCTCTACTCGGAGGTAATCCAGGTATATCCTTAAATACATCGGCAAACACTCGAACAATCGGAATCGAATCAAGTGGTATCACCACTTCCTTAGAGGTCTCCTCCTCTATGTAGTACAAATGAGTGGACGATCCTCCCTCAGGACGAGGCATCGCCACTAAAAACATCTCTTGCCCGGGAATGGAAAAGATAATACTCTTACTAAAACAGTCAATCATGGCTCGGTACGCTACTAGCCAATCCATACCAATAATGGCATCATACTCGGTCATCTCTAACACTAACATATCAGCGGGTAAAGTAAACCTCCCGATCTCTATACCCACACCTCTACACATAAGCGAAATCATGGAACCCCTACTCAACGGTGAGTCTACATAAGTAGCGGTGCTCTCTGCGGTGTCTAATAACCCAATGGTGCGTGCAAATCTCATAGCAATAAAATAGTGTGTAGCCCCCGTGTCAAATAAAATGCGCCCCAGAGTCCCCTGAATAGAGAACATACCCTCAATAGCTGGCGGATTCTGTGGGGCTGCGACCTGCTGGAGCTGATACACTCTCCCATACTGAAGTTGTCCCTGCTGAACTGGGACTGCTGGAATGAGTGATAATGCTGCCAACTGTGTCGCTGGGAGGGCGGCGAGAAACATAGGCCTCTGTGGCTCATGTCGAGCACCCTGCTGCTGTTGCTGTGGGGCCCTGCCCTTATCAGGACAATCCTGACGTTTGTGGCCAATCTTACCATAAATGAAACACTTCCCCTGGAAGTTTCCCCCTCGCTGTCCCTGCTGACCACGGCCCTGGTGACCATTACCATTTCTGCCCTGGCCTTGCTGGCCCTGGTGAAACTGCTGCTGTTGACCATTTTGACCCTGCTGGCCCTGATGGCCGTTATGACCCTGCTGGCCATTCCGGAATCCTCCCTGACCGTTCCTGAAACCCCCTGATCGGAATCTCTTAGAATCCCCCTGCTGGGAACCCTGATCACCCTGCCTATACTGACCCTGAGCCGATTGTGCCCCGTTGGCACCATTTCCCCCTGTCCTGCCCTGATGGCTGGACTCTCCTGATCGCTTCCCCTCTGTCATGTGAAAGCGATGGTCCTGGCAATGGAGCAATGCAACGTTATCCACATCAGAGTAGGTGGACAACGATAGATTCCCCAACAAGTGCTGACGGATCCTCCAAGTCAATCCATCTGTGAATTTCTGAATCTTCTTCTCTTCCGTCGGTATCTCATCCGGCACAATGTTCAGAAAATTTGTGAATTCGGCCTCATACTCGGCCACAGTCTTACCCTCCTGTCTAAGGCTCATCAACTTCCTCCTCATTTCCGTATGAACAGCTGACGAAAAATATTTGCGGTCGAACCGCACCCAAAACTCCTGTATAGAGAGAGTATCTCTCTCCTCTGCGGTGGTAATAGACTCCCACCACTGCAATGCAGAACCTACTAGCTTGAAAGTAGCTAGTATCTGCTTCTGAACATCGGTACACTCATACATCCTCAGGTGCCTCTGAATATCCTTCCTCCACTGACTAGATACCACAACATCGGAGCTACCAGCGAACTCCGGAGGGTGTGCTTTCTGAAAAGACTCTCGAACATGTTCCCAAGCAGACGGGAATGCATGTGCCTGAACTGGCGCGGCTACTGGTGCCTGGGGTGGTGCCTGCAGTACAACGGCAAGAGCGGCATTTACCGCTTGGGCTACAATGGCTGCAACCTCGGCGGCATTCATGGTGCCCTGTACTGGAGCTGGTTGTGGCTCGGGCTGTGCATCCCTAGGAACTCACTGCGCACGTCGTGGAGGCATCTGAAATGAGAATAAAGTCTATAAGTTCGCAGTTATAAACTTAAAACAGCTGAAGAGCGAAGCATACATAAAAGAATACAACAGTCCTAAAATATAGGGCTCTACATCAAAGAAAGCTCAGCGAAAACATAATAAGCCGTACAGATCCTAAAGGACACTAGAACCTGATGCTCTGATACCACCTATGACACCCCGACTAATTAAATACCGGGTAGCTACTCCTTTATTAAATCAATACAAAATGCCAAGTTGGTCCAGTTAATAGCATCACTGTCGAAAACATTTTTTAATGATTACTAACCACCTAGTATTTAAAAAGTGAGTTGTCAAATTTTAAATTAAATCTGATTAACATGCAATAAATGAAATATAGAAATGTAACCCAACCATTCACGATAACGTCCAACTATAGTGAATCAACAAATAAAGATGAGTCTAGAGGAAATACTCCTCACAACAATCCCAATGTGAAAAGAAATAAAACAAGTCTGCATCCTGAATTAATTACAAGCCAAAAGTCTGAATAACTGAAAGAAATGAAATGCCTCTAAAAGAAATGGGCGACATGCCCTACAACTGATGAAATCTGAATATAGAGCCAAGGCAAATGAAACGTCTACTAGCAAGGCCCTGTAACTTCCACAACAGCTACAACTCGTCACCTGACTGGAAATACTATGCATGGTGTCCTTGTGGCTGGGCACCTAAAAAGGTTTTTACAAAAAAGTAGATTTGAAAGCAAACGGGTCAGAGCCCGAAAGTGGAGAGTATTTTAAAAACAGCAAGTGCTTTAATAACATTTAAAACAATGAATGCAAGATACATGTTAGGACGTTCTCTCACATGAAATACTCACCTCTCGTCTAACTGTGCACTCCTAACGTTCCTGTACCCATTCATGTGTTATTTATCTCTAACTAGACCGTCATAAGTCCTAACCCAACTACTCGGTTCACAATATGAATTCTCGATGTTATCGCGTAATTAGATAGCTTTACTTGAACTCGGATTCTCAATTATTAGCATTACCGTTTACTGGAGGTTATCCCCTTATTTATCTTCTCAAGGGGTTACTATAAATTATTCTCATAATTAAACATAAAAATTCCTTTTCATTTAACCGTATATTATTCACATCATAAATATACAATATAAGCACCCCGAGGCTAAGCTGCGGTGCACACATACTCTGCTATCCATCCGGTACATCACGTACATAAGGATTACAAATTCCGAATCTCTCAGGAATTGTTAGAATAAGCACAACACACAAAAATGGAGGCGAACATAATTCAACATATCCATGGGTCACATACATACCTACGCTCCATAGTCAGCTGACTTAATAACTCACAATTAAGTCATTCCTTTGAAATATGTCCTCTAGGTACCAAACTAAATCCGGGCACACAAGGATTAGAAGGCCCTAAGCTAACGTAAACCTCCCGTGATAGAAAGTATGGTAGGTATGTCATACACTAAAATCATATACTAAGCATTCACACATCTTAGATATCTCAACGTTAATAAAGGTACATTCTACATCCTTATACCATTATTCCAATTTTATACATTTTAAGTCTTCCGATAATATAAAATGTAGACTGTCGACACATCTCACGTCGTAGTTTCTTGTACTTAAAACCTATCTCAAAGGGTCTATTAATTTTCCTATTATTCTCACATATAACATCATTATTCTTAAGGTCCTTACTTCTGCCCCAAACCTCATTTCACCAAATTATTCAAATTTACTCTTTTAACTCTAACGTTATCTCACTCATCGGATTTCATTAGATTTTAGAATAATTCCTCAATTTGAATTCCAATTAAGGTCCAAATTTTATAACCATACCTACTGGTCTTCCTTAAGTCTAAGGATATCCATAAAGTCTCCAATAATAATTTCTAAGGTTTAACACCATTAAAATTTAACTAGGAAAAATTTTACTCTTTCTGGGAAGGTCGATCGATCGACCTTGACCTTCGATCGATCGATGGTGGTCGATCGATCGACTGATGAATGTCGATCGATCGATCACACCAGGTAGGCTACGGACTGCTTCGTTTTGCAGTCCTCAAAACGTCCCAAAAGTCCATTATAAAGCATGAAACTCTAAGATAACGTTACAATATCATCATACAACCATCCTACAACATTGTTAACGTTCTAAAACCAATAATTCATCAACCAAGGGCTTTGTTTGGATCAAAACTTCATCAAGATTTCCAGTTTTCTATTTCTTTCAAGAACATTAATAAACTTCTTCTTAAATCCATTTTTAGATCATCAAGGGTTATATTTTGAATTCATAATTCGTCCAGAATGTTTCTACATGCAATACCTAACATAGTTCATAGTTTTAATCTTCAAATTCATGGGTCTATATCAATCTTCCAAGATAAATTCGATAATTTCCCTAAACATGGAAAAGCATGACATTGAATCAATTGTAATTAAATCACTTGCCTTATGTTACAGATTTGTTGTTGGTTGAAGATGGTTGAATTCCTCTCTCTCTCTCTATCTCTCTCTCCAAGCTCTTCTCACAAGATGACAATGGAGGTGGGGGTTGGTTTTTGGCAAGTTAGAAATAGTTTCTTAACTTCTCCCGTAGCCCATTAAGTCATTTAGTGTAGTTAGTGGGTTTAGTGGATAAAGAATAAGTCAGATTTTTATTTCTAATTTTCGTGGGTTTTAATTCCCAAATTTTCGAAATTACCAAAATGCCCTTTTAAGTTACCGGTATGGGCCGATAATGCCCCGGGACCCAAACTTAACCCCCGGCTAGTGTTTTCTGACTATTTCGACCCTTCCGGACACGTTGGCGCACTCAAAATGACCATACGGTTAATAAAAATAAAATTCACTTTTTAATTAAATAATTACTTTCCTGACGCGACTGTCACACGCGTCTCAACAAAATTTCCCAAATTGCCGTATATCAATCTTATGACTAATTCAATATTTCCAATATTCATATATTGCCATATATACACATTATAATCAAATACCAACTCACATCTCGTTAGTATTTTATCCGGATTAATTCTCAATTAATTCACATTTAATTTAATTAATCCCATAAATAAATATCGATAAAAATGCGGGGTATTACATCGAGCTAACCCGGTGTCGCTCGTCTCCAATCTGATGATCCTATATTTGGCCACCCATGAGCTCACCCCCTTGTCCTCCCCATGCGATCAGAGCCAAGCACTTGGTTGAGTGCGTCTGTGGACAAAGACGCCTTGTCGGCATCAGACTGCGACTCATGCACTTCCTTAAGCTTTGCCTGAAATGACAAAAAGCACATGATTAGTAAACTAAGTAAACTAAAAATTATAACGTAATTAATAAAAATTAAATCGTCGGATTACTTACAATCGTGTCCGCGACGCTCGGGGACACCTCCTTGTCCTTCCCCTTCTTAGTTTGAAGAGCCACATAAGTATCAAGCCTATGCGGCTTACTCCCGGGCCACTCCCTACCCCCTGAAATAAAATAAAGTAAAATTAGTATCGGCCCCGCAAAGTAAAATAATGAAGAATAATATATTCTTGTAGTTATAGAAAAATTAAATCTTACCTTCATCCTATGCTCCACCTCGGCGTAAGACGTCCGGCTGGAATAGTGCACGTCCGTCTTTTTTGCCCGATTTTCCCTCCTCGATTGGCGAGATGCCAATTGTCGCTCCTCGATCTCATTGTCAATGAACTTTTGCCATTGTGCCAATGAGATCGGCTCCTTGGGCGGCACGGATTCACGCCATTGGATAATGGACTCTCGTGTTTCCCAAAGTACTGTGTCCGCATATTTTTCTTCCACGTCTTGTGTTGCTCCCTCAACTGCTTCAAGACGGAATCGCGTAGCTTTGGATCCAAGTTGAATTGTTCCTGTCCAACAAATACAATGTTAGTTGCGAATAAATATAAATATAAATATAAAATAAAATTGAAATTAAAATTGAAATATTCATATAAATATAAATATATTACCTGCAATGCAGCCCAAACAGCTAACTTGAGCTCATATGGCAACTCCTTCCAACTCATAAACTCCGGGCCAATGACCGTCTTTACAAGCTTGAGGGATCTCGCTAATAGCTCCGACTTGTTCTCGATGGTAATCCCAAATTTGCCATATTTGGGGAGCCTAGGGGCCGAGGAACCCTCATCGTCTCCGCTACCACCGAGCCCAGACGACATCATCATAACCAGCATCATCATCCCTGCCTTAATACCTGAAGGAGACATTTGCTGTAAAAAAATGTTATTAGTACAGATAAAAAAAAATTAGAAGAAGACATGCAAATATGTACAATTACTACAAACCACCCCCTGCCCCCACCCCCACCCCACCCCTCCCTCACCACACACACGCACACGTACACGTACACGTACATGTACACGTACACGCACAACCCCCTGCCTCCCACCACACACACAATAATCCAATAATGATTAATAATTATATATAGTATGTTTCATTTAATTATGTCGTATTTATATTAAAATTCAATTATTAATAATTATATATAGTATGTTTCATTTAATTATGTCTTATTTATATTCAAATTCAATTATTCAAAAGTTGAAAAATCCCACCCCCATATGGACAATAATCCAGTAGTCATGCCAGTTTTAAAACTAACCAACCCAACATTTACTAAACAAAATAATCCAACAGCAATGTCTACAACAAATGTATATCCCATACTCCTTCTAATTCATCTACTCAATTAATTCATCTACTCAATTAAACTACCTTGCCCCACCCCCTTCTCCCATCCCTGCCCCCACCCCCACCGCCACCCCTCCCCCACCACACACACGCACACATACACGTACACATACACACAACACCCCCTGCCCCCCACCACACACACAATAATCCAATAATGATTAATAATTATATATACTATGTTTCATTTAATTATGTCTTATTTACATTCAAATTCAATTATTAATAATTATATATAGTATGTTTCATTTAATTATGTCTTATTTATATTCAAATTCAGTTATTCAAAAGTTGAAAAATTCCACCCCCATATGGACAATAATCCAGTGGTCATGCCACTTTTAAAACTAACCAATCCAACATTTACTAAACAAAATAATCCAACAACAATGTCTACAACAAATGTGTATATTCAAATTCAATTATTAATAATTATATATAGTATGTCTTATTTATATTCAAATTTAATTATTAATAATTATATATAGTATATATTAATTTACTAATTTACAATAAGGGGCAATCATATATTAATTTACTAAAAAAATTAATAATCAATCAATTCTTTACAAGGGACACTACGCGCACACACACATAGACACACACGCAGCCTCCCACCCCTACCCCACCACCCACCCCCATCCCTACCTACACCCCCACCACACACACGCACACGTACACGTACACCCACCCCCACCACCCCACCACACTCCCTGCCCCCCCTCCCCCCACCCCCACCACAACTGCACACACACACAACCCACCACCCACCCCCTGCCCCCTCCACCACCACACACCACCACACACATACAAACATATATACACATACATATACACACATATATATACACACATACATATACACACATATAGAAATGAAAGAGAAAGAGAGGAAAAAAATATACCTTAGAGAGCGCTGAAATCGCTTGTAGAGAGAGAGAAAGAGGAAAAAAAACGGTGGGGAAAAAAAGAGCCTAGGGCTTTTTTTACTGAAGATATTGTCACGGTCGTGTCAAGGTCCTTGACCGTGACAATCATTTTAAGAATTGTCACGGTCAATGACTGTGACAAGTCTGTGATAAATATTTGTCACGGACTTGTCAAGGTCATTGACCGTGGCAATAACTGTGACACAAAACGCGTGTTTCTTGTCACGGTCAATGATCGTGACAAGGGTGACCGGCTGAAAGGTGACATTTTGGCCATTTTGGTGTAGTGTATACACCTACCCCCACACCCTATCCCCACTGCCCCTCCAACCCCACACACCTACACATAAACCCCTCCCCCACGCCCCCTTCACCCTCCCCCTCCCCCGCCACCAGTGCCCCCATCCCCACACACCTATATGCAGATCCACCTATACCCATACACCTACACACACACGCAGTCCTACACACACACACACACACACACATATACACATATATACAAAGGAAAGAGAGAGAGAGGGAAAAAAATACCTGAAACGTAGATAGATAGATAGATAGATAGATAGAGAGAGAGAGAGAGATAGAGATAGAGATAGAGATAGATAGATAGACAGAGAGAGATAGAGAGAGAGAGAGAGAGAGAGAGAGAGAGAATTGGTGGTAATAAAAAACGGTGGGGAAAAAGAGGCGATAGGGTTTTTAGTAAACATAATTGTCACGGACCTGTCAAGGTCTTTGACCATGACAACTTTATAAAGTTATCATGATCAATGATCGTGACAAACCGTTGTCATGGACTTGTCACGGTCATTGATCGTGATAAAAATGCGTGTTTTTTTTTGTCACGGTCAATGACCATAACAAGATTGGTCGGCTCAAAGGTGACAATTTAGCCTTTTTGGTGTAGTGCTAACCGTCGCTCAACACAAACACGATGTCACACCTTATTTTTTTTGGTATCAATGTATAAGAGAGTAACAAAGCAATGAATTAAAGTTAAGGCAAAAAACATAACTTTATTCATTAAGTAATGTCGCTCACTTATTGTACTACCATCACGGATGAATTACATTTAATTCTTCCACTGAAAAACAAAGTAGGTCTTAAAAAACCACCACTCCTTGCTCCCATTTTCTTTAGTCTCCACCCATATAGTTAAATAAGCAAACATGTGGCCCGTGTATATCACAAAAAAGTCATGGGAGACTATCCTCTTTCTCCTAGGCATCTGGATGAAAAAGGAATTATCACAAATATGCTAAGAAGATCTTACCAATTTTATAATAAATAATATCTAGATAGAATCTTGGAGTGTGTATAGAATTTATTATGTGGTACAAATTGTATAATAAGAAAGTCAAGGAATTTAAGCTGATAATACCATACTTACCAGATTACAAATGGGTATAGAAATAGATGAAGCATCATCAGTATAACCAAATTATAATTCACCCAAAACCTTTGGGGAAAAATTATCGGCTAGGCACACAATCAAAGTGGCACTCATACGTACGTAGCTAAAATTCAGGCCCTCAAACATCTGAGACCTTAGGCTATGTAGAAAAAATTCGTGGGAGAACATGACAACCTACTCCCTACTTAATACTGATGTTTTTTTAATAAATAATATGTACAGAGGTGCAGGGTGAACTGATTCAATCATTACAATGATTTTAATGATATCGGTTACTAGACGAGAAGGGTTGTAATTGATCTAATTGAACATACTTAAAAGCAACAAGAGATATTATAACATATTAGTATGCTAATTTTTGCACATACTAGGAATCAAGTAGGGATATCACATAGTGATATCAATAGCAGTAAAATAGGTACGCTAAAATTTACTATTAAAAGGGTAAAATCAACTTGCATGTATTATTAGACGAGCTTGAGTATAATTAAAGAGGAGACCGAAAGGTGATGGTACTTGATTATCAGTACACGAATACATTTTTAAGTCAGGGTGGTTGATAATAATGTTGGGTTGGTGAAAATAACTAAAAAACCATGTTTGTTAAAGTTTAGGGGCTAATTTATAAATATTTTAAGGACTGAAATCTAAGGCTTAAGGAAAAATTTGAACCTTACTGCACAAAACCTTTTGACTCAAAATTTAACAAATTATATGTAGAAAAAGTTGGGTTTAAAATTCATAACTTGGAAAAGTCAGGAGCGATCAATTTATAATTCTAGGAAAATAGTTATAATATAAAACCCTAATTTATAGAACTTGAGCTAGGATTGACCAAACACCGCCTTACCTTATACCGATTTGACCAGAAAAATTTAATAAAAATATTGAATTTTTTTTTATAAAATTTTAATTGGCCACGCCCCCTCACGCGCTTGGTCAAGGTTTCTGGTTAAAAATTCCATCTTCAACCTCTCGACAGTTGACTTAGATTTTAAAAAAAATTTGACCGTGAATAACTCTTTATTCTCTAAACCATTTGAAATGATTCCTGAACCAATCCAATTTGATTTTTCAAAAAGAATCCAAAAACATAAATTTTATGGATTGAGGTTCAGTATTCGTCAAGTTACAAATACTTTATGTTTTTCAGAAATTTTGACCAAACTTTCGAAGCTTTATAGAATATGACAATGATTTCTATGCATATGGTTGGGTTTCTACTATCTTAAGGAAGATTTTGATTTTATTTTGAAGGATTGAGGTGGTCTAGTTAGGGAGAATTTGAAGTTTTCATTTTTGTGAAACCAAAGACACTTTTGAGAAATTGAGGTTCAAAACATATGATTTTTTGAAAATGATCGCTGCCTTTGAGATCCTAGGCTCATAAGAAATCTATTCCGCACTTTGAAACTGGTTCACAGTCAAGGAATCAAATTTCACCATTAAAGCTAAATCTTTAATAATTTTTTGGTGGTTTTTTTCGGATAGAAGCTATTTGAAACGTCAAAGCTTGGTTTTGTTGATTGGTATGATCCTAATAATAACACAGAAGACAATTGGATTAAAAAAACAAGGTTATACACATAAAATGATAGTATACCAGTTTGGAGGGAAAAATTTAAACTTTGGGCAGGCTTAAGGGGTGAGTTTTATTGCTTATAATCGTGGGGTATTTATAGTAGGAGGTGAAGGGAGGTAATTGGAGCGAAAATGAGGTGGATTCTTCCTCTGTTCAAGAAAATAAAGATGTGGGAACTTGATCTACACATGGTTACATGGTGTAACCATGTGAGTTTGGCTTCTTCTGCCCACGTGGAGGCTGATGTGGGAGGGGGTAATGTGTAAATATTCAATTTTAAGTTTTTGTCCTTGGTTTGGAAGTTTTATATTTATTTGGTTTAATTGTGGGATTTTTCCAAGTTTTAGGGGCATTTTTATAATTTCATGAAAGTTCAAGGGTTAGGACTAGAAATTCTAATTAGTTGAATTCTAGAGGTTTAATTTGATATAAGGGTTGGGTCTAGGGGTTAATTATAGGCCAAGTTATATTTATTTGAAAAGTTCAAAGGGTATTTTTGTGAATTTAAAGCTTCAAGGGGATACTTGGATAATTAAACAAAGTCATATGTTTAATGATGTAGTTTCATCTTTGTTTAGGATATTTTTGAGTTTGAATAACACATAAGGGAGATAATGGTAATTTTAGGTAGTTGTTGATACTAACTAGTTATGGGTGTTACATTCTACCTACCTAAAAAGAAAATTCGTCCTCGAATTTTACCTTAAAAAGGTCAGGATATTATTTTCTCATTGCTTGTACTGGTTCCCATCTAGCTTCTTTCTGATTTTGATATTCCCAATGTATTTTTACTAGGGCAATTTATGTATTCCTAAGGAGTTTCATCCAACGGTCTAAAATCTGAATGGGGCCTTCTTCAAACTCATGATTCGGTTGAATAGATATTTCCTTCCATGTAATGACATGGGTTGGATCTAGATTATATTGACGTAACTAGGACACATGGAATACATTATGAATATTGGATAACTCCACTGGTAATTCTAACTGATAGGCTACAGAGCCAATGCATCTAATAATAGTGAAGGGTCCAATATATCTAGGTGCTAGTTTTCCTTTCTTTCAAAAGTGTAAAATCCTTTTTCGAGGAGAAACTTTTAAAAATACCATGTTGGAAACTTGAAATTCTAATTAATTCCGACGATAGTCTGTATAAATCTTTTGGTGATCTTGAGTCTCTCTCTGATTTGATGTATCTTCGTAATAGTTTTTTGGATTATTTCGGGACCAAATTGCTTGCTATTTCCTGATTCAGTCCAATATGCAGGCGATCGACATGGTCTTCCATACAAGAATTCGAATGGGGTGACTTTAATACTTTACTGTGACTGTTGTTATACGAAAACTCAATGAGTGGTAAATGCCCACTTCAATTGTTGGGCATATCTAACTGACAAGCTCGTAACATATCTTCTAAAGTTTTAATTATACGTTCAGATTGTCCATCAATTTGATGATAAAATTCGGTACTTAAATGAAGTTTAATACCCATTGAAGCTTGAAGTTCTTGCTAAAATATTTCTACAAAACAAGAATCTTGATCTGATACTATAGATAGGGGAATTCCATGTAACTGGACAATTTCTTGATTGTAAAGTTTACTGAGATTTTGAAAAGAATCGGTGGTTTTTACTTGTAGAAAATGGGCAAAATTGGTAAGTCGATCTACTATCACCCAAATGGAGTTATATCCTTGGGACATGCGAGGTAGTCCACTAACAAAATCCATGGTGATATGATCCCATTTCCATTTTGAAATTGGTAAAGGTTAGACAAGGCCACCAGGACACTGGTGTTCTATCCTAGCCAGCTGAGAAGTAAGACATCTTCTCATAAAGTTCTCTATGTCATTCCTCATATTTGGCCACCAATATTATTTCTTCAATGCATGATACATTTTGGTACTTTTGGGGTGAATCATGAAGTTGGAACAATGGGCTTATTATAATACTTCTTCTCATAAGGATGATTCCTCAAGCACATATAATCTATTTCTAAATCATAAGCCTCCTTCCATGTCATAAGCGAAGTCTCGAGTTCCAGGCTGGGCTTGCTATTTAATAATAAATGGATCTTGGGCTTGTTGTGATAGAATCTTCTTTCTAAGATCCGGATAAGCAATTATGTTGGAGAATTTTAAGAGAGACGAGGTTGGTTGAAGATAATATTGATCTATAGTAGCAGCAATATCATAAGAGATTAAGGTCTCAAGTTTCCCAATAGGGTTACGTATTAAAGATCCGGCTATCACATTACCTTTTCTTGGATGGTAGTGTAATTTAAACCTATAATCTTCCATAAATTCCATCCAATGCCATTGTCTCATATTTAAATCCCTTTACGTGAAGATATATTATACGCTTTTATGATCTAAAAAGACATGAAATTCTTCACCATACAGGTAACAATGCTATACCTTTAAAACAAAGACCACAATGACTAATTCAAGATCATGTAAAAGATAATTACACTCATGAGTCTTAAGCTGTCATGACCCGTATTCCACTACTCTTCCTCTTTGCATCAAAAGACAACCTAAGCCTTGCAACGAGGCATCACTATATACATTATAACTTACATCACTAGAAGGAATAGTTAGGACAGGGGAAATAGTTAATATATCCTTTTATATTTGGAATTCTTGATCGCATTCAACATTTCATACAAATTATACTTCCCTCATAGTTAGATTTAGTAGTGGGAGAGCGATTCAGGAAAATCCTACAAGGTGGCGGTTATAACCTATTAATTCGAGAAAACTCTTTATCTTGGTGACATTAGTGGGGTTCTTCCATTTTAGAATGGCTGAAATTTTGGATGGATCAACTTGGATTTCATTCTCAGAAATCTTGGGAATTTTACTTTCGTCATCGAGAAGTCACACTTGCTTTTATTGGCATACAGTTTATGGTTTCTCAAAGTGCCTAGTACCGTTTATAAGTGTTTGGCATGTTCTACATGACTTTGAGAATGAATAAGGATATCGTCAATGAATACGATAAAAAATTGGTCAAGAAAAGGTCTAAATATTCTATGCATAAGATCCATAAAAGCCGCGGGAGCATTGGTTAAACCAAAAGACATTACGGTAAATTATAAATGTCTGTAACAGGTTTGAAAAGTGGTTTTTGAAATATCTTCTTCTCTTACTCGTAACTGATGGTAACCAGATCGTAAACTAGTTTGGAAAAGAATTTTGCTCCTCTAAGTTGATCTAATAAATATCCAATTCTGGGTAAAGGGCATTTATTCTTAATTGTCACTGAGTTCAACTTACAGTAATCTATGCATAATCTAAAGCTTCCATAATTATTTTTTACAAATAACACAGGTGCTCACTAAGGAGATGAACTAAGGCAAATAAAACTTTTTTCAAGGAGATCATCTAGTTGGATACAAAGTTCACGAAGTTCTAAAGGATCCATTCCACATGGAGGGATCGAAATAGAAAAAGTGTTTAGATAGAGATTAATGGTAAATTCTATTTCTCGGGAAGGGGGTATACCTGGCAATTCTTTTGGGTAAACATCATTGAATTGTTACAAAATTCTAAGAATTAAGGAAGAGGAGGAATTTTGAATTTGGGATGTTGAAGGTTCGAAAGGACCACCTCCTCGAAACAAAAAAGATCCATTTTCTTGGTCTCGAAAATATATTCTCTTTCCATGACAATCGATATAAGTGTGATGTTTTGATAATATATCCATTCCGATAATAATATGAAATCCGCAAATATCTAAAATTATCAAATTTATAGAGAGCGTACCTATATCTGATGAATTTTACAACTTTCATACCCTTGAGTAGGTGTATTAATTTCACCTGTAGGTAATTCTATTTCCAAAGGAGTAGTTAGAGATACAGGCAAAATTTGTAAAACTTCATATAGTTTAAGGCTTAAGAATGAATGTGTTGAACTCGAGTCAAATAAAATATACGCAGGAAAATAATGAAAGAGTATTGTACCTTCCATCACATCGTGTGAATTCCGTATAAGAAATATAGTATAATTCTTTCCGTGGCGAGGGATTGGTTAAAGTTTCCTAATAGGCTTAGGCATACGCTGATTTTGAAAAGGACGGGTTTCTCTAATTCTTATAGGATTGTCTAGTTGACAACAGATTGTAGAAGGATTCAACTTAGGGCACTAAGGGTGAATATGTCCTACTTCCTAACATTCGTGATAAAGAATCAAAGGATAGGTGGTGCTATGACGAATTTGGGAATAAATTTACCCACTCGAATTGGGATAAGGTTGGGGTCGAGGTAAAGTTCTGGCAACATGATTATTTCTTGGAATTGGGGGAGGGTAACGTACATAACTTGGGGAATTTCATTCAATAATTGATGCGACTTCGATGAGTTGGGAAAAATCTCGAATCTGCAAAGGGGTGAAAAAAGTTATAATTCATGGGTTAATTCCTCTCTCAAACTGTTTGCATTTCTTCATCTCAGTAGCCACATACTTGGCTGCATAACGCGAAAATTCGGTAAACTTATATTCATACTGAGCTATAAACAAACTTGCTTTTTGTAACCTTAAGAAATCTATGGTTAATTGGTCTCTATCGGTCTTGGAAAGTACTTTTTGAAGAAGATTTCTTCAAATTGTACGCCGGTCAAAGTGGCTATATTATGGTTTCGGGCTATGACTTTCCATAAAAAATTGGCTTCACTTTCAAACATCTAGGATGCTAAGGTTACTCAAAGATTGGCAACGATTTCGACCCCATTAAATATTTTTGTAATCTGATGCATCCATTTTTCAGCTTGACTTTCCTAAAATAAGGAGGGTCGTTGTCTTTTAAGAGTCTCATTTGACATTTTTTCTAGAACTGGGTGTGGAACCTGTTGTTATTGAGCTAGATATTTCAGTTCTTGAAGACATAGCATAATCCCTTCAGTGTGGATCTGCTTAGTTTATGTTTCGGTAGAAGGCGCTTGAGTGATAACCATTGTAAAATATCATATAACAGTTTCAAATGTGTGAGAACATTTCTTAAAAAGAGGATATGAAACAACCTTAGATATATTATACAAAGGAGTTTAGAGTAGTATGTTACAATCTGTATTGCTTAATTTCACACGAGTTAAAGTTAGTCATCATCCTAAGCTAGTAGTCTAGCACACTATGTACACTACTTTATTCACATATTTTACATTAGGAAGAAGATTTTCGTTTGGATTTTCTAATTGGTAACTAAAGTATCTGTCTCGGAAGGATCAGTGTCGGGAACACATAGAAATCCCTTGATTCATAAGGGTCATCATCTGTAGATTAACTGGAATTTGAGGAAATCCCAATGAGTTCATTGTTCGAAGTAGCTTCAGGATGAAGTGGAGGAGGTGGTTGTGCATCAATCAAAGCAAGATTAATTGCCTCTTATAAAATAATCATATCATCCACATAGTCACACATTTTTCTTAAGACTTGGGCTTCTCAAGAAACACGATTTATCAAGACCAATCATTTCACATCACTGCTGAAGTCATGCCATTCTTCATCAACAGTCCTAAACATTGCACTACGACTTATAAAGGTAACCTCTCGAACTGTAGTATCCCATCGGTGGTTGGGTACGATGTCTAAATTAAATAGGAGGTAATCCCATATATTCATGCTCCAAAATGAATTTATTATATGAACAGATAAAGAAGTTACAAAAATGAAAAAGAACTAATATGATATGAAAATTTCCCCGAATATGATTCTAACCCGGCAACACGCTCTGATACCAACTTATCGCACCCTGTTTTATGGTATGAATGTATAAGATAGTAACAAAGAAATGAATTAATGTTAAGGAGAAAAATATAACTTTATTCGTTAAGTAATGTCGCGCACTTATTGTACTACCACCACGGGGTGAATTACATTTTATTCTTAAGTAGAAAAATAAAGTAGGTCATCGAAAACCAAACTCCTTGATCCCATATTTTTTAGTCTCCACCCATATAGCTAAATAAGTAAACACGTGGCCCGTGTATATCACAAAAGGGAGGGGAGACTATTTTCTTTATCCTAGGACATATGGAAGAAAAAAGAATTAACACAAATATATTAAGCAGATCTTACCAATTTTATAACAAATTATATATAAATAGAAGCTTGGAGCGTGTATAGAACCCACTGTTTAGTACAGTAACATGGTAAAAATTATATAATAATAAAGTCAAGGAATTTAATCTGATAATCCCATACTTACCAGATTACAAATGTGTATAGAAATAAATGCATCGTCATCAGTATAACTGAATTATAATTAACCTAAAACCTTTGGAAAAAAGTAACCAGCTAGGCACACAATTAAAGTGACACTCATACGTATGTAGCTAAAATCCAGTCCCTCAAACATATGAGACCTTAGGTCAAGTAGAAAAATTTCGTGGGATAACACGACAATTTACTCCCTAGTTAATAGTGATGATTCTTTTAATAAATAATATGCACATAAGTGTAGAGTGAAGTGATTCAATCATGACAATGATTTTCATGATATGAGTTATTAAATAAAAAGGGTTAAAATTAATCCAATTGATCATACTTAAAAGCAACGAGAGATATAATAACATATTAGTATGATAATTTTTACACATATTAGGAATCAAGTAGGGCTATCACATAGTGATATCAATAGTAGTAAAACAAGTACGCTAAAATTTACTATTAAAAGGGTAAAACCTACTTGCACGTATTATTGGACAAACTTAAGTATAATTGAAGAGGATATCGGGAGGGACTGGTAGGTGATTATCAGTACACAAATACTTTTGTAAGTTGGCATGATTGATAATGATGTTGGGTTGGTGAAAATAACTAAAAAAACTGTGTTTATTAAAGTTTAGGGGCTAATTTATAAATATCTTAGGGGCTTTAAAATCTAAGGCTTAAGGTAAAATTCGAAACTTGGTGTAAAAGTCATTTTGACTCACAATTTAACAAAGTAAATGTAGAAAAAAGTGGGGTTGAAAATTCATAACTTAAAAAGTTAAGAGGGGTCAATTTGTAATTATAAGAAAATATTTATAACCTAAAACCCTAATTTTCTATAACTTGAGCCAGGATTGACCTTATAACATTTTGACGAGAAAAATTTAATAAAAATATTGGATAAAAAATCAGAAAATTTTGATTGACAACGCGCCCTCACGCGCTTGGTGAAGGTTTCTGGTTGAAAAGTTCATCTTAAATCTCTAGGAAGTTTACTTAGGTTTTGAAAAAACTTTGACCATGAATAACTCCCGATTATCTAAATCATTTGAGATGATTCCTGAACCAATCCAACCTGATTTTTCACAAGGAATCCACAAATATAAGTTTATGGAGAGAGGTTCAGTATTCCTCGAGTTACAAATTCTGTAAGCTTTTCAAAAAATTTATTCGAACTTTCAAAGCTTTAATGAAAATTAAAATGGTTTCTATGCATATGGTTGGGTTTCTACTATCTTAAGGAAGGTTTTGGTTTGAAGAATTGAGGTGGTCTTTTTAGGGAGAATTTGAGGTTTTAAGTTTTCTGAACTAGAAAACTCTTTTGAGAAATTGAGGTTCAAAACGTAAGATTTTTTTGAAAACAATCATTGCACTTGAGCTCCTAGGCTCATAATAAATCTATTTCTCACTTTGAAACTGGTTTAGAGTCAAGAAATCAAATTTCACCACTAAAGCTCAGGCTTTAATGAAGTTTTTGGTGTTTTTTTTGAACAAAAGTTGTTTAAGACGTAAAACCTTGGTTTATTGATTGGTATGATCCTAATAACAACACATAAGAATATTGGGATTGAAAAAATATGGTTTAGCACATAAAATAATAGTATACCTGTTTGGAGGGAAAAATTTAAACTTTGGTTAGGCTTAAGGGGTGAGTTTTTTTGCTTGTAAGTGTGGGGTATTTATAGTAGGAGTGAGTGAAGGTCATTGAAGTAGATAATGAGATCTCTGTATTTTTATACATATTCAAGAGAAATGTGGTATCAAAATAAAATAGTCATCGATGACATATTTTCGAATCCAATAGCTACACAAATTTCAGAGGGAATTATTGATGATAATGAACCATATAGTGTAAATAAATGACGACAAATAGAAGATTGCCCAAAATGAGAAGTTGACATCGAGGTAGAACTTGAGTTTCTAAATAGACGTGGTGTATTTGGACCTATAGTAAAAATCCAAAAATATGTTTACCCACTAGGTTACAAATGGGTGTTTGTAAGAAAGTGCAATGAGAAAAATGAAATCTCTAGATATAAAGCACGACTTGTGGGACAAGGTTTCCTGCAAAAACCAAGGATTGATTATGAAGATACATACTCCCCCATTATGGACACTATAACTTTTAGATATCTGATCAACTTAGCAGTTCATGAAAACTTAGATATGAGACTCATGTATGTTGTTACAACTTATTTATAAGGGGACTTAGACAAAGACGTATACATAAAAATCCCATAAGGATTTAGTTTTTCAGAACCAAAGTCAAATACTACGTACTTAATTTGACTAAGATGTTCATTGTATGATCTGAAACAATACAAAAGGATGTTGTACAACCATCTCAATGAATACTTGTCTAAGGAAGGGTATGAAAACAATCACATATGCCCCTTTGTTTTATAAGAAAATCCTCAAAAGGATTTTCAATAGCAAAAGTTTATGCGGATGACATAAATTTAATTGGGACTCTTGAAGAGCTCGAGCAAACTATGAACTATTTGAGGAAGGCATTTTAAATAAAAGACCTTAAGAAAACAATTATGTCGCAGCCTGCAGACCGAAAGAAATTATAGTAGGGTATTAGTACATCAAACAAATTATACCGATGGACAAAGCTCACCCACTAAATAATCCTATGGTCATCTAGTCTTTAGACATAAAGAAAGATCCACGCCCTCTGATTACGCGTGGAAAGTGTGTTCGTGTAAGGACACAATCGTTGTTTTCGTTTCACCGCGATAATACAAACAAACCTAAGTTACAACTACACTTGCGATACAAGTATAGCGGTAAGTCGGGTATAGAAAATCCACAGAGACAAGTTTCTAGAATTTATAAGGTTTAATACTCCTAAATAAAAAGTGTAAAAGATAGATATGAACAAAAAGAAAAAGATGCGAAAAAGGGAAATATTAATCTAGGCGAGTGTAAATTAAAATAGATTAACAAAGTGAGTAAAACTAAAGGTTGCGTCAAATATCCCTCACCGAAGTTAATTAGTATAAAATGGTTACATGGGTTGACGAGTTATTAAGACTGCGTCTCGTTTCGACAGTCAATTAAATCAAGAGTTGTCATACCCCCGAATTATCATAAAAGTCTAATACAATTTTGGCATCAACAAATACTCCAGAAATTACGCACGAAAGGTCGTAAGAACAGGATTTACATGATATGCCCCATCAAATCTCCTAGGCATAATAACTAGGGCAACGAACCCGAAATAGACCCGTAAACACCATCACCAAAGAAAAGAAATACGTCAACCCGAGTGAGTTTAATTCAAACACAACCTAGACTAATTTCGGTAGAAAGCATACTAAAAATGCGATATAAAAACGCGGTAAATAAATGCGATAAAACTACACTAGAGAGAAAAAAATGAAAGCATGTGAATCTAATCAACAAAGCATGTAAATTACTCTACAAAGCAAGAAATAAGGAAATACAACTTATATTAATAGAGAGGGAGGATGAAAGTGAAAATTAAAAACCCAATTAGGTGTCAATCCAAGAAGAAATGAGCTCTCAAACCTCCAAAAACCTAACCTACTCTATCTAAAACTGAATATCTGATATTTACCCAAAATTCCATTATATAGTAAGTTGGAATTAAAATAGAAAAGAAAAGGAAAAAGAAAAGAAAGGGGAAATATCTGCAGAAAACAGGGCATCGATCGATCGATCCCTTTGATCGATGGTTAAAATATGAGCCCACTGTCTCCCCATGATGGAAAAATGCTGAAGGATCGATCGATCGATCAAGCAGGGCTGCAACACAATTCCTCCTGTTTTGGCATGTTTAGTTCTCTCCTCCGCTAAAATCGCCGTAACTTCTTCATTCGGACTCGGAATCGTGCACCGTTTGCTGCTACGTGAAGCTTGCGAGGAGGGATACAACTTTCGTGTAGATGTTGGGGCAAATGCCCAAAATATGAAAAGACTAAATTTTCCTTGAACGTGCGATTGCGTACGGAACTTAAGCGGAATGCGTCCGAATCCCATTCTTAGTACCTAAATACCTACAAAAGCTCAATTATACCTCATATAGCATGTTAACAATATAAACCGAGGTTGTCTGGTTAACGAAACGGGCTTAAATATAGAGAGTAAGGCACCCGAGGGGGATAAAATGCGGAGGTTCGATGGATGAAATATGCTATATTTGCGTATTATCACACCCCCTAACTTACACATTGCTAGTCCCTAGCAATGAGATAGGATGCAACAAGAACAACAAGTAAACCAAAAGCAGGAGATAGTACAAAAGTATGATGTAAATGCATAAGGCCACTTTCGCGGGTAATTTAATTGTTTTTAGCGTATGCAATAAGCCGTTAAACCCCTAGGTTACCCTAGTGGACGAGTGTCGTCTCGTGAGGGTTTTCAGGGATGAAACCCACAAACATCATAAAGTTTCCTCAAAATATGCCCAATCAAGTATGCAACAAACTCAACAATACGAACGAGATTTCAACATGTTATTAGCATAGCAAACGAATTCACGTGAAAAGTCCGTAGTTATTAACATTATAGAATGCACCTCAATGAATTGAAACCTTAAAATGTGGGAGGGGAGTGAGCACACGTAAAATATGATTTAGCAAAAACTTAAATAACTCGGATACTAAATATTAAAGCATGGATATAAGTTAAACCTCATGGGCATTACACTCAAAAAATGAATTCACTTAAAACAGGGAGGTAACACATGGGACATGATGGCATAAAGAGTAAATGTAAAGGGAAACTAGGCCACGCATGTGTCACAATTGAAGAACTCTATATAGGAAATAAAAACTGTGATCTGATACCGCACATAAAAGGAGGCGAAATGTATTTTCATAGATTATCAAAACTATTTAAACGTTTGAATTACATCTACTTAAGATCACATAGGACTTTAATAGGGTTGTAATGTAGGTTAGGATAGGGTACGAAATGAAAAGAATGTATATACGGATTCAAAGTGTTTGGGGATGAAACTCGAGATAATGGGAAAAAGTGGGCAATTTCAAAATTGGACAAATGATTTCCACACGAGCATTGGATATAACAATTTGAGAGTAATCAAAGCTTATTGAATCACTATAGACAATATATACAAATTTCTCTTTCTTTTTCTTTTCTTCTTTTTCTCACTTTCTCTTTTGTTTTCAACTTTCTTTTTTTCTTCTCTTTTTCACTACACTTTCTTCTTTTCTCACTCTTTTCATGCTCAAATTGCAACCAAAAAACAACAATATCATTCAATCCCAAGTAACAATCCAAACAAGGGTATGTAAGGTAATATGTATGGTATAACATTCCAATTTGGAGTTGGTTAGGGGATTTTGGGTAATGAAACGAAATGCAAGTATTTATGCTCAAGTGGGTTGACTAGGAAACATATAAAAGGTGAGGTCAAGGTCATATGGGTGATATATAAAGATGGCCTATGATCATTTCAAAAAGTTTACGCAATTCTCGAGTCAAAACAATATATAAAAATCATGCTCAAGTAATACATTTCAAGAATGAACTCAATTAATGAACGATCAATGAAAGAATAAAGAGATTACCGATGAATTCAACGTTTTCAAAGAGGAAAGAATAGTGTATAACACTCACAAATGATGAAAGGTACAAAGTTTACTCGGTGTAAGTATATACAATGTAACAAAAGATTACCGAGTTATAAAAATCTTAAACCAAGTCAATAAAGCAAGAAAAATGCATGTGCTCAAGGGATAACGTTTAATTCACGAAGTTATTCATAACATCAATGATTTGAAGACTAAAGTCTAATAACTTCTAAAATCGAGAACATACATCATTGGGTTGTCAATTGGATCGGGAAATTATTCAATTTTATAATTGGAAACAAGGGCAAAATTCCCAACAAAGGAGAAAAAAGAAAGAAAATATTTTTGAAAATTTTCAAATTTTTAACAAAAACATGCTTTGTAACTAAATTGTAGTTAAATTCAAGGACTAAACAGTGAAATGGATAGAATATCCCACACCCCCGAACTTAAATGTTGGATTGTCCCCAATGCGTCCATTAAAGAACACAACACAAAGATAGGAAAAGAATGATATTACCCAAATTTGGAGCGATCTCCATAAGTACAAGTCCAAATGAATCTGCAAAACAAGTAAGTACAAAGCATAGGAAGAATATGTACCGATGTATTAAGTTAAAAGAATCTATGTCACAAGTCACAATAATATAGAGGGGCTGAAGTGAAAATACTAGATAAATTGATGATGAACATTTTGATTTTATAAAATGGAAGGTCACACACATCAAAATCCAATAAATAACCTCAAACTACATTCTCATTGCTCATTCCATAACTTCGATACAAAACAACTTAATACATTACAACTATTAAAAAGAAAGAAATAATAAAAAAAAATACAACATAATATCCGTCCCAAAAATGCAAAAATAACCCAATATAGCAGTAGCCTAGTGGCCGGAACCACTAGGACCGGAAGGATCCTGAAAATGAGGAGGTAGAGGGGCGCCTGAATCATGCCGCTGCAAATAAATTTCTCTCATCATCGCGTGCATCATTCGGAACTCATGCCTCTGCTGCTCTCTCGCCTGCCTCTGCTCGGCCCTGTCCTGTCGCAGATCGGCCTCCTACTGGTCCAGGAAGGACTCCCATGTAGCCCACCTAAGTTGGGTCTCCTTCCAGCGCTGGTCCTGCACTGCCTGAAATGACGCAAAGCGGGCATCCAAATCTATGTGTGGCACGTGAGAACCCTCACCCTGCTCCATGTGTCTCATCTCTGCCTCCTCCTCTGCCATGTCATCAGCATCTGTCCTCTGCCTCTTGTTCCGCAGTTCTCCCCACGCGTGAGTCAACATCTTCGAAATGTTGTCCTTTGTAAGAAGCCCTAGTGGCTCATGCCTGTGATCAGCGTCGTACTCTGGGCAATCGTGAGAAGTGAAGATCCTTGTGATGAGGGAAGGAAAATGAAGGGAATACCTCCAGTCAATCTCCTTGGATGTCGCAAGCATCATCTCCAAAAAGATTTTGGGCAAGCTAATATCGCCCAAATTATTAAGTATAGTGTAAATAAATGCTGCATGCTTGTGACGCACCTCAGATCGGTTGCTCGTCACCATGAAAGAATGGACGTTGATGTAGTGAAGTAGTCTCGGTAAGTCCGCCATTGCGTCCGAACGAAATACACCCTTCTTTCATCCCTCGCCCGATGCAAGGGACTCAATCAATGTCGCATGGCCAAACATATCCCCATCCAAGAAACTGATAGGATCCGCAGGGTCTGGCACACCCATAAAAGCAGCCAAGACTGCATGACGAAGCGAGATCCGAACTCCATGGACCATGGCCTCATACGTAGTAGACCCCTGCCCTCTCACCTTTACTAATATCGCGTAAAACATACGGACGAGCTCTTCATTAACGCGCCCATTGGTAGCGAGAAAGGGCTCCCATCCCTGTCGGCGCAACAGAACCCGCGCCTCATGTGGTATGTCTTCAAGTTTCTAGGCAAAATGATAGCCCAAAGGCCACTCGAAAGTCTGAAAATACGCCTGAAACCAATCCCACTCTTGCTCACAACGGAACCCCTCGAAGCCTCGGTTAGGCACGCACCTAGTGAACTTGTATTTCTTGAGATTTGCCATTTCAACATACAAAAAAATAATTAAGCAACACAAAAAAATTGTAAGCACAAGTAATGGTTAGTTAGTGTACGAGTTGAAATGGTGGGTGCACGTGCGCAAAACCGAGAGAAAAAAATCAACATTGCGATAAAATTTGTCGAATTGCGGCAACGAGTAAAAATACCCAATTGTGCGCCAAAAATGGATTGAAAACTGTTTGGGGCATTTTAGCGAACATTTGGTGTGCGCAATGTGCGGCGAGGGTGAAAAATACCATTTGAACCAACAAAGTAGCCCCATTCATGAACACAACCACAGTGCAACATCAAAAATGTGTTCATGAATGGATATATAGCAATATATTAAGCAAGAAAACTATTGGAACAACAAAATCAGGGACACAACCAACACACATTCAAACATGTCAAGAATATGGATAAAATAGTGAAAACATGACATAATTCAACCAAAATCTACAAATACACAAGTAAATAGGAAATATTATACCTTTAAAATGTAGACTAGGGCTGAAATTTGAAGGAAATGGGGTTGGGGGAAATTAGGGCTCGAAAGTGGAGAGAAGAGAGATAAAAGAAATGTAGGAAAGTGAAAAAAAAGGAAGCAGATTTCGGCCTTTAACTGGACGATCGATCGATCGATCATACAGGAAAAGGACCACCGCATGCTGTTTTTGAAATGGGGGGGGGGGGGGAATTTGAAAATTAGGCAAATGCATGGGGGTAGTGTATAAATATGTGTATATATATAGTATATAGGAATAAAAATACAACTAAAAAAATTATAATAAAAAATAAAAATAAAAATAAAATAAAATAACAAAGGATTAGACTAAATATGCACATACATACACATATGTTAACCAAAAAATGAAAAATATATACGACGAGCGACACACACGCATGTTCACAAAGAAATACAAAATAGAATAAAAATAAAAACAAAACAAATGCAAATGCCTGAGAATGAGTGTGTGTAAAAATAAAGAGAAAATCTTTTTGTGAGTGTTTTCATTTTTTTCTTAACGAAAGTATGCCGGGACGCGCAATTTCTGTAATTTCAAGTTCGTTAAACCTACATAAAGAGTTAGAACCAAGCATACAAAAAAAATATAAAAAGAGATTAACTAATTACACTAGACTAAATTAAAAAAATATGAAAATTAAAAAGTTAAGTATATACAAACTACATATAGAACTTCTAATTAGCTATATACTAAAAGTTGAAATTTTTGAGGGTCCATCCAAAACATAATTTAACTTTGACGGATCAACGGTGGACCCTCCCGAACATGCATGCCTCCCGAAAAAGAGGAATTCCGTTCGAACAACGAAAGGCATGTGTAAGGCGGTAAAAGTGAACCATCCCCATTTGAAAATTTGGGAGGGAGGATAGGGGATTTGGATAGGATGGGTGATGAAGACACATGTGGGCCAAGAAAAAATGAATCATCTCCCAAGTATTTTAAAATTGGAATGGGAGGTGGCTCACACAAAGGCAAATATGCGATCATGGAAGGTGACTCGAGCAAGTAGTCCTCATTGGCTAAAAGGTTTAAAACATTAAGTTTGAAACCGAATCATTGGGTACTTGTGACGGTGTGATAACAGAAAATAAAAATGAGGAGGAAAGAGATTCAAACACAAGAGATGAGTTATCATCGCTCAAAGTTGGAATTCCAAAGGAGATCGGATCATTTTCAATGAAACTTTCTTCTTTGGGATCCAAAGTCGAAATCATTTCATTGTAAATGGATACTACATCCATTTTGTCCTCGCTTTCATTCTTAATTAAAATATGGGCTAAGTGACGAATGGTTTGTTCCAATTTAGGCACAAAGTCCTCAATTGGTTCAAAACATTCCTCGACTTCAAAAGTCTCGGAAGAGAAATCATCGTCGGATTCAAATAATAAATAAAATTCATCTTCCCACAACCGATTTTCTTCCCGATAGAGATTTTCCATTTTCTCATTTACAAGCATACACAAGCCCTCACCGAATATCATAGGCCGAGGTGCGGATTCTTGAAAATGCGAACTTTAAAAATTACCATCGGACTTAAACTTAAACTCGTTATTATAAGACTTTTGAAAAGTAAAGCTATTAGTTTCAACATTATTATTATTATAAGGAGGTAGAGCCCAAAATCATTGCCATCCTCCTCAAAATTCACGCACTCCAGAGTTTGACTTTTGTAATACTCGCCCAAAGTCATTTTAGATGTTGCAATTTTTTGGGATTCTAAGTATTGACCAAAAGTCAAAGGTTTGCAAGAATTTTGAGAATTATCGTAATGATTACCGAAAGAATTGGAATAAGACATGCTTACCCCCAAAATGGCTCGAAATGGCGAATTCCACAAAATAGATGCGTGCGCGATGAATTCAAGCGATTCTTGGGGCTCAAATGTAGAAGTCCTACAAAAAGGTTAGCGAAGCAATACAAATAGAAAGAAAATATTACGAAATACTAAATCAAATGAATTCTAAAAAAAACTAATCCCTGTCAACGACGCCATTTTGATTACACGTGGAAAGTGTGTTCGTGTAAGGACACAATCGTTGTTTTCGTTTCATCGCGATAATACGAACAAATCTAAGTTACAACTACACTTGCGATACAAGTATAGCGGTAAGTCCGGTATCGAAAATTCACAGAGACAAGTTGCTAGAATTTATATGGTTTAATACTCCTAAATAAAAAGTGTAAAAGATAGATATGAACAAAAAGGAAAATATGCAAAAAAGGGAAATATTAATCTAGGCGAGCGTAAATTAAACTAGATTAACAAAGTGAGTAAAACTTGAGGTTGCGTCAAATATCCCTCACCTAAGTTAATTAGTATAAAATGGTTACATGGATCGACGAGTTTGTAAGACTGCGTCTCGTTTTGACAGTCAATTAAATCAAGAGTTGTCACACCCCCAAATTCGCATAAAAGTCTATTACGATTTTGGCGTCAACAAATACCTCGAAAATTACGCACGAAAGGTCGTAAGCACATGACATACATGATATGCCCCATCGAATCTCCTAAGCGTAATAACTAGGACAACGAACCCGAAATAGACCCGTAAACACCATCACCAAAGCAAAGAAACACGTCAACCCGAGTGAGTTCAATTCAAACACAACCTAGACTAATTTAGCTAGAAAGCATACTAAAAATGCGGTAAATAAACGCGATAAAACTACACTAGAGAGCAATAAATGAAAGCATGTGAATCTAATCAACAAAGCATGTAAATTACTCTACAAAGCTAGAATTAAGGAAATACAACTTATATTAATGGATAGGGAGGATGAAAGTGCAAATTACAAATCCAATTACGTGTCAATCCAAGAAGAAATGAAGAAATGAGCTCTCAAACCTCCAAAATGCTAACCTAATCTATCTAGAACTGAATATCTGATATTTACACAAAATTCCATTATATAGTAAGTTGGAATTAAAATAAAAAAGAAAAGGAAAAAAGAAAAGAAAGGGGAAATATTTGCAAAAAACAGGGCATCGATCGATCGATGGTTAAATTATGAGCGATCTCTCCACGATGGAAAAATGCTAAAGGATAGATCGATCGATCAAACAGAGCTGCAACACAATTCCTCCTGTTTTGGCATGTTTGGTTTTCTCCTCTGCTAAAATCGCCGTAACTTCTTTATTCGTACTCGGAATCGCGCACCATTCGCGGCGACACGAAGCTTACGAGGAGGGATACAACTTTCATGGATGTTGGGCCAGGTGCTCAAAATGTGAAAAGACTAAATTGCCCTTGAACGTGCGATTGCGTACGAAACTTAAGCGAAATGCGTCCGAATCCCATTCTTAGTACCTAAATACCTACAAAAGCCCAATTATACCTTATATAGCATGTTAACAATGTAAACCGAGGTTGTATGGTTAACGGGCTTAAATATAGAGATTAAGGCACCCGAGGGGGCTAAAATGCGTAGGTTCGACGGATGAAATATGCAATATTTACGTATTATCACCGTCCTAAAGAGAAAAATGAAAAGGCATTGTGTCTAAAAGTACCCCGCTTAAGTGCAATTGGCGCGCTATTAGACATAACAAAATGCACTAGACCGCATATTTCCTTCTCTATTAACTTACTTGCTAGATACATTTCTAAACCAACTGAAAGGCATTGGACTGATATTAAACATATCCTAAGATATCTAAGTGGAACCACTGACTTGGGGTTTATTTATTCTAATAACTCCAATAGTTCAAAGTACGTGGATTATGAAGGTTCTGGATACCTCTTCGATCCTCATAAGGGGCGATCTCAAATAACCTAGGTATTTTTTAGTGGTAATACTACTTTTCTTGGCGATCTACTAAACAGATTTTAGCAATAACCACTTTGAAATTTTATCTCTTCGTGAAGCTAATTGTGAATGTGTATGGTTGAGATCTTTAATTCAACACATTCATAGTTCCTGTCAATCACTTTATAATGCAGATGTTCCAAGTATCATCAAGGAAGACAATGCAACATGCATATCACAAATTCAAGAAGGTTTCATAAAAGGAGACATAACAAAGCACATTTTACCAAAATTTTTCTTTACCCATAAGTTTCAGAAAAACAATGAGATTTAAGTCAAGGAAGTCCGTTCTAGCGACAACCTAACTGATCTTTTCACCAAGTCACTGCCAAAGTCAACATTATAAAAATATGTATATATGATTGGCATGCGTAAAGTTCATCCTTAGATTATATATATGATTGTTTTTATCAGGGGAGTTACAAGTCAGTGGGAGCTGAGAAACCTTATGTGCGATACCGATTTAAATAGTTACACAAATTCCAATCACAAACTAATTTAATTATAATCAATTTATGAATCAAATAAATTTAGCCTTTAAACTCAAATAGCAACGTGCGTGCAGTGCCAAACCATCATAAATAAAGTATGCGACACAAATTTCAGGAAAAATCCCCTCAGGGCAAAACCTTTTTATTTCATCATAATTGTAAATTGCTAATTACACGGTTACAATGAAATACAGTTTGACACTCGAATACCCGCAGACGTTGATCGATGTCGTCAGCAATAAGTCCACACTCAGCAAACCTACATGAACTGCAATCCAGTCTTCAACCCAGGAACACCGCAGCACTCCCCAATGACACACAATCATAAAACTCCTTCGAGACTCACTCCACAATAGCACACAACCCTCAGTTGTAGAGATCTCTCCACAAAGTATGAACAATAGCAAACGATATTTTTGGGTTCCACAAAACAAATCACACAAAACCAATTGGGATTGTGAATTGAAAAACAAAAGTTATGAACCCTCAAATGGTTGGAGAATAGTATGGAAATGTATTATGTGAAAACTAGCTTTTCTCCACACGAAATTCAATAGTCTGACACCCTTATTTATAATAAATATCAAGGTGGTGATGCAAAAACCTCTGTCGTTCGAACGAGGGACGACGTCGTTCGAGCGATACTCCATCTCGTTTGAACGAGATGTGACGTTGTTTGAACGACAGTCACTTATCCAAATAAAATATTAGACTTTTAAATATTTTACAAACCTTAAAACTTAAAACTGTTCACGATATCAGAAAAGGTTTATCCAAAACTTTTATGATAAAATGTTTTTGAAAAAATAAAAGTCATTTATTACAAATTTCAAAAAATCATTTTAACTTTTATAAAAAATATCTTAACACTTTTAATGTGAAATGTAAATGAAACCTAAACACATTTTACCAAATTCATCCTTGCTGGGCTTGAATGTTGAAGTCTTCATGTAATTCGGATTTGTCTTTGTAGATGTAATCTTCTCAATCCTTCGATGACTTGTAGCAACTTGTAGCGATATATGACATACTTAATTGTAACGGACAATGTCCTTACATGAGCATCCATAAATATATTATCCATGACATATGCGCATTATACTATTTTTCCTTTACTTTGATTTTTTTTTTCCAGCGATTCTCCTGGTAAAGGTTTTAACGAGGTAACATCAAGTGCAATCGAAACCAGGTAAGTGAAGAAAAGTTGTACTATTTTTTCTTCACTTTGGTTTTTCCCACTAGGTTTTCCTCAACAAGATTTTGATGAGGCAACTTTCATTAAATAACAGACATCTAGAAAAGATTATTATAATAATTACATTATATGGTATTGTACTCTGTTTCCTTCACACGGATTTTTTCCCATTGGGGTTTTCCTGGAAAGATTTTAACGAGGCAGTCATCATTGAAAGTGTGGTCATCCAAATAAGATTCATAATACTCAAAGATTTCAAGTCCTACACTCCATAACAAGGTTTTAATGAGATAATCGTCATTGAACTTACGGTGGACATCCAAGAAGGAATGTGATAAAAATTACATATAGATGCTATTGACTTCTCTACTCATTAATTTTCATGTGGATGCCCACATCTCACCATGAATGGTGGATTGTTACCTTCCTTTGTGTATACATAAGAGAAGGTATTGAGATTAGATGTATGTACAAAAGGAGAGAGAAAAGATCATACAAAGATAAAAGAAATGTGAGTAAAGAGAAATATAAATGCATAATTTTGTTCTCTCCATATTTGTGTTACATATATTATATGTGTGTAATTAAATGCTCAATTGTATAAAAATTTTTTTGTTATTTTTTTTAAATTAGTGGGCTTAGACTTCATAGTGGATTGATGTTGGAGGTGTTGGGTGGCAGAGATGGTGGTGATTTGGATAGTTTTTCCGTCTTTGGCTTGTAATTTTGGACTTTAGATATTGATGTAGGTAGTGTTCGGACTGATGAAATGAAATTGTTAATTATTCTTTTTTCCCTTTTTAGCAGAGTTTCAACTTATTAATTGTAAAATATGCAAATATTTATGAGACTCATTTAGGAGGACACATGTCAATAAACTACTGGCCACTATTTGTAAGCATACCACATAGGACGTCACATTAGTGTTTCTGTTAAGTTTTTAAAAAGAGATGGGATCGTGTGTTTAATGAAATCAATTTTAAAAATTAAGAGCTAACATTGTAACTTTTGAAATATCGAGTTTAAAATTAAAATAACTCCGAATTTCAGGATTAATTTTGGATGAAATACAAAATTAATCTAAGTTTGACGTTATTTTCAATTTTTAACCTGAAGTTTTAAAAATTGCAATGTTAAGTAATTTTATCGCTCCACCACATCTTTGTTAAGAGATTTGACATAATAAATAGCATAAGAGAATATGATTTCTACTCATTCACTTTGTTAAGTCTCTTAAAAACATTGGATTTAAAATTAGAAATGATCCAAAATTTTAGAGTTAATTGCAATTCACCTTAAAAACAACTTGGATTAATTTTGAATTCTTCCCATAAAAAAACTTTCCAAAAGGAAAAAAAAATTCCGTTGCCGGGACTTGAACTCGGGTCTCTCAGGTGAGAGCCGAGTATCCTAACCAACTAGACTACAACGGAGATGTTACCTCAGCATGAAATTATTGAGAATGACATTTTGATAGTAATTGAATAGTCTGTCGTTCTTCTTCTTATTTCGCTATCCGTTGTATTGAATTACCAACCATACCACTAACGACAATACTGAAAGAACAAATGGGTTACTTCAAACAGGTATTTCCTCATTGTTTTAAATTCTTATTTTTTTACGTAATAAGAATTTGATATATACATCATTTTTCGACTCCAAGCTCTTTATGCATAGGGACTTAATTTAACAATAGTAAACAAGTACGGTCATTGATCGATTGTATGTGAAAAATGGATAGGGACTCTTTATTTATTTGGGATGGAAGGAGTATTTATATTCCCTTCCTGTTACCCCAGTGCAAGAAAAATAGCTGGATTAGTTCTACATAGAGCTGTTACATTTAAGTGTGCTATGGTTGCTTCCTTTAATGATGCTACAAAATAACTCAACAGCTTATTTTTTTGGGGATTTTTAGCGGACTTTACTGAATATTTTGGTACCTTTTCCATTGGGTAAACGTTAGACTTACAATCATCACTGAAAAATAAGCAAACAAGAAATAAAATAAATAAAGGATTAAATACCAAAAAGTCACTCAAACATTTTTTAATACACACTTAATCCAAACTTTTTATTTTGTACCAAAAAGTCCCTTATTCTCTTATTTTTAAAGTTCCGCACCAGCGGTATGGTAAAGCCTTTTTGGTATGGTAATGGTAAAACGTTTTTGGTATGGTGAAGGACTTTTTGGTGCAAAATAAAAAGGCTTTGACCAAACGTGTATTAAAAAAATTTCGAAGGACTATTTAGTATGCGCCATAAATAAACAGCCTGAAGCCCCTGAGAGTACGGGGTTTCGATTGTTGCGTAGGGTTGGGATAGGAGAGATGTTTTGTTTTACTTCATTTTGTTGTTGTTCTTCCACTTGGAGACAGACCTATGTCACTGGATGGATCAACCCCGATTGACATTTTGTTTTTGAAATCAATTAGTGCTTTTGTATTTGGAAAGAGATATTTGGGTTAGTGGTGGTTGTGGTGGTGCAGTTGGCGGAGACTTAACATTCGATTTTTGGCAAGGTTAGTGGCGGTGGCAGCGGCAAGGTTGTGGGAAGAACTGTGAGAGCATATCTATCTTAGTTTTTTTAATTTTACTTATTTTACTTATTTCTCTAATATATTTTTCTGTCTTTTAGATTTCAAATTATTTTCTTATTTTTTTTAAAATTGTATTCTGTTTAAAAGGTCAAGTGCATTTGCACATGATCGTTAAATCCAACATTTTCCTAATGGAAAAGGTAACAAAGTCTAACATGATTAGTAAAAGGTACTAAAGTCTACAAGCACTAATTATGGAGGTATTTAAGTAAAAAACCCTTATTTTCTTTATTTAATGATGTCATATTTTATTTTTTTAGAGAGACGTAAGTGGAGACGAATATAGATAGGCTGATTTTGACCAGTCTTTTTATTTCTATAGGAGAAATTTGATATCCTTTGGTGAGATCCATCAAATTTGTTTTTGAAAGGAAGAAAATTCAAACTCTATATGTAAACATACTTCCATTGAAAAATCAGTAATGAAAATTGGTAAAGTAATTGGCTTACGATCGGTATCGAAATGAAGATGTCCTTACATAAGTAGGTTTGGGATTTCATGGAAAGACTCTTCAACGATTTTTAAATCTCAAATAATTGGAGAAATGAGGCTGCACATGTGGAGAGTTTTGGGTGTGTTTGATCCATAGACGGCCTATTTCTTATAATAAGATGGCCTTATAATTCATTTTTGTGGCCTGTTATTTTGAATTAACATTTCAGAACACTGCTGTTTGTTTGTTTGGACATGCATGTGTAATACCCCGTATTTTTGACTATATTTATTTTGGGATTAATTAATTAAATTGCGTATTAATTGGAAATTAATCCGGGTTAATAATACTAATGTGATGCGAATTGGTATTTGATTATGTGCATATATGATTATATATGTATTTGCTATTATAAAATTTGTCGTGGGATTTATATACGGCATTTTAGAAATTTTGTTGAGACGCGTGGGACCGCCGCGTCACGGTATAATATTTTGATAATAAAAGTGAATTTAAAATCTATAATCCGTATGGTCGTTTTGAGTGCGTCAACGCGTCCGGAAGGGTCGAGATAGTCAGAAAACACTAGCCGGGGGTATAGTTTGGGTCCCGGGGTATTTTTAGACCATACCGGCAACTTAAAGGGTATTTTAGTAATTTGGTATTTTGGGTAATTAAAAGTGACGAAAATTGAGAGTTGTAATCTGATAAGGGATTGACCCAACCAACCCTTTATTAACCCCATAAGCTACGTAGGTTATCATTTAGTCTTCCAACTCTCCCAAAGAAAACCCTAGCCGCCATAGCCATCTTTGGAAGAAGAAAGCTTGGAGAAGGAGAGAGAGAGGAGGAATTCTGCAGAAAATCTGCAGAAAGAGATTACAAATCCAACACCAGATTCAGAAACAATCAAGGCAAGTGATTTATTCCATTTAAATTTCAGAGAATGCTTCTTCCATGTTAGATTATTCATAAATTTTGTATGTTCTTAGAAGATAATGAAAAACCCATAAGATTGGAGTTATTAGTTTGAATTTTGGGATATAGGTTGCATGTAGAATGTTATTGGACGATCATATTATGTGAATTACTGCCTTTTGTTATACCAAAAACGGATTTAAGATGAAGTTTATGAATGTTCTTGAGATAAAATCTGGAAACTAGGTTTTTGATGAAGATTGATCCATATGTAGCCTATAGTTGTTGAATTATTGATTTGTGGACGTTAGTAATATTGTAGGATTGTTATATGACATTACTATAACGTTATATTTGAGAATCATACGTTAGAAATAAGTTTTGGGACGTTTTCAAATCTGCAGAACGAAGCAGTCCGTAGCCATACCTGTTCGATCGATCGATCGACATTCATCAGTCGATCGATCGACTAGATCGATCGATCGATATTCATAGGTCGATCGATCGACCTTCCCAGAATGAGTAAAATTTTCCTTAATATGATTTTAATGGTGGAAACCCTCGGAAAATATGTTTGGAGAACTTATGAATACCCTCACCTTTAAGGGAGACCAGTAGGTGTGATTATTATAGTGGACTTTAATTAGAATGCAATTCGGGGAATTATTCTAGGTTATTGAAATTCGTTAGAGAGGTAACGTTTGGGTTAATAGTGCAAAATTGTGTAATTCGATGAAATAAGGTTTAGAGCAGAAGTAAAGACCTTAGGAATAAAGATGTTATATTTGGGAATAATCGGAACCTAATAATCTATTATAGATAGGTTTTAAGGTTAAGGGACTACGACGTGAGACGTGTTGGTGATTTAACTTTATATTAACGGGAGACTTGAAATACATAAGTTTGGAATAATGGTATTATGGTGTAGCTTATACCTTATTAAAATGGTGATATCTAAGATGTGTGAATGCTTAGTATTGATATAGTATTTGTGTGTATGACATACCTACCATACTTGCTATCACGGGAGGTTTGCGTTCGCTTAGGACCCTCTAATCCTTGTGTGCCTACGGGGGGGATTTAGACTGGTACCTTGATGAACATAGATCATAGAAGGACTTATTGTGATATTAATAAGTCTGCATGACCATGGGAGCGTAGGTATGTGCGTGACCCATGTGATGGTGACTGTGTTCGCCTCCACTATTTGTGATTTATGTTATCTGAACTATTCCTGAGAGATTCGGAATATGTGATCCTTATGTACGTGATGTACCGGGATGGATATCAGAGTATGTGTGCACTACAGCTTAGATTGCGGGGTGCTTGTATTGTATATTTATGATGTGAATAATATACATTAAATTAACGGAAATCCTCATGTTAATGTTGTAAAAATATTACGGTATTGTTTCGAGATATATAATGAGTTAGCTGATACTTATATCAATGACATAGTTAGTAACTGAGTTTACGTTAAACCTCTATTTAATTACGAGCATTGTTATGTTAAATTAACCGAGTAAGATGGGTAGAACCTTTGGTAGTCTAGCTAGTTACGTTGTCACTTAGCTAGTGGAAAGGGTAGTTATAGATGGGTACTTACGTTAGGAGTGCACAGTTAGTCGAGAGGTGAGAATTTAATGTGAGTGCACGTCCTAACATGTACTTTGCATTTAATGTTTTAAATGTTTTTAAAGCACTTGCAGGTTTTTAAAATGATTTCCACTTTCGGGCTCTGACCCATTTGCTTTCAAATATATTTTCTTGTAAAACCATTTTAGGTGCCCAGCCACAAGGACACCAAGCATAGGATTCTCATTCAGGTGACGAGCTGTAGCTGTTTGTGGAAGCTACAGGGATTTGCATGTAGACGCTTCTCTCATTTGGATTCCAGTCTCAGCATCTATCAGTTGTAGGGCATGTTGCCCAATTCTATTAGACATTTTTACATTTCAGTTTTCAGACTCTAGCATGTATTGCTCAGTATTCAGTTTTAGTTATTTATTTCAGTTTACTTATCAGTTGTGGGATTTGTATTGAGGAGTTTTTCCTCCAGGGTTTATTTACATTTTGTGATGGTTATTCGTTTTACTTCAGTATGGTGAATGGTGTTATTTAGTTATTCATTACTCTTGTTGCATGTTAATCAGATTTAATAAAATTTGGCACTTACTTTTTAAATACTAGGTGGTTAGTAATAATAAAACGTTTTCGACAGTGATGCTATTAACTGAACCAACTTGGCATTTTGAATTAATTTTATAAAGGAGTAGCTACCCGGTGTTTAATTAGTCGGGGTGTCACAGCATGACAGTGGCAAAGCCATAGTTACGTAGCATTAAGTTCATATGAAGATATCCAACTCAACAAAAGGAACAGAAATGTAAGAAGAGGACAAAAGCAGAAGGGCAAAAGTTTTATACCTAAGTGTGGGTAGCCCTAATACTGATGTCCTTGTTAAACATAAATGTTCTTGCAGTCCCTTGTCATGCTCATAGCTTCCATGGCTGACTTAGCTTTTCATCAAACAGGTAAATTGCAAGTAAATTAAACAAACTAACAAAAGATAGAGATAAGGAGGAAATAAAGAGAGAAGAGGGAAAGCATAACATAATGAGATGAGAAGAGAATAGATAAGAAGGATGTATTTTTCATTCCAAAATTCGATGACCCATCTGATACAACATATCAGCTATATAGACTACACTTCCAACAACTTTTACAACAACTTTCCTCAAACAGAATACAGAGGATATAGCTTTAACTAACTACATGTAACTAACTAAACTAACAACTCAAATTAGTAATTGACAACTCAACTAACCAGCTATACGACTCTCTCAGTAATCCTGACAATGCCCTCCCCTTTAAAGATCCTTGTCCTCAAGGATTGGGGTTTGAACTAACAAGTAATTGGGTCCTCCGGGATCAAACATAATCGGGAAAAAAATTCTAAAAATCTTCCTGATCATCTTCACATGCTGCTTCATATTATGGCCTGATGGGGTTGCACCACTTTGTAAGAAAATCCAACTGGCAGCAGAAAATCCGATCCAACTTGCTACACTGATGAGTACATTGCCAATTGACTTTTTATCACCAATTATTATTATTTCTCTTTCATTGTTTTGATCCCTAACATTCCAAACTTTGTGTATGGTCTCATCCCTTATTTGTGTGTTATTTTTGTCCATATTAGAGTAGTCTCCTAATACAAAAGGTTGAACAATATCCCTCACTTTGCCCACACCAATACTTTTTCCCAACTTGTTTGGCTCATCATCATGTTCTTCCAGGGATTCATCTACTTTTAACTTGTCATCTTTAGCCTCATTACCAATTCCCACTTCCAGTGAAATCCATATTCCTCATCTTTGATCTTTGAATCCTTAAATTCATCATCTTGTAAATACTTCAGTCGGTCCTCATGATTACTTCCACAATCCTCCTCAATGACAGACCAACTAATTGCCTCTAAAGTCCCATTTCTCTTGTCCCCTTCTTCTTGATTTATCATCTGAGTCTCATTTTCCCAAATAACTGCGATTTCGGGGCAATGGAATTGTGGATTATAATCTTGTGATCTTTTGGCTGAGAATTCTTCTTGTAGTTGGGCAAGTTTTACAACATCACTTAGTTTGGCAGGAGCACATAATTGAATAAATCTCTTCACCTCTTCATTGAGACTCATCATGAATTGATCCATAGTAACTTCAATTTTATTCTCCCAAATGACTACAAATTCAGTGCAAGGCAATTGTTGACTGTAACTTTGTGATTTTTTGGCTAGAAACTCTTCTTGTAATTGAGCTAACTTCATAGCATCCTTTAATTTTGACGGAGCACAAAACTGAACAAAGCTTTTCACCTCTTTGTTGAGCCCATTTATGAATTGACCCATCATAAATCCTTCCAATTCTTCTATTGTTTTTCTCATACAACCTAAATTTTTATCCCAGTTTTCAATTCTTGGATCTGTTGATTGTAATTTGGACTTCATTTGGGAAATTTGGTACTCAGCCTGTGGTGAATTTGATGTCAGAAACAAATGAGATGAAGTAGAGAGAAAAGGAGTATCTGGAATTGAATTGAATTGAAAATGTTAGGGTTTCAAGAATTATATTTCAGAAATTGGAATTATAATGAATTTGGAGAAGAAGAAGATTAGAGCGAGAATGAGAAAAAAATATTAGGGTTGGAAAAGAAAGAATTAGAAAGATTAGAAATTTGTGTTTTGGGATTTTCTGAGTTTCGAGTTTCAAATTGGGCAAGAATCGGAGGCTTTGATACCATTTGCTATGCTCATAGCTTCCATGGCTGACTTAGCTTTTCATCAAACAGGTAAATTACAAGTAAATTCAACAAACTAACAAAAGAGAGAGATAAGGAGGAAAGAAAGAGAGAAGAGGGAAAGCATAACAGAATGAGATGAGAAGAGAATAGAGAAGAAGGATGTATTTTTCATTCCAAAATTTGATGACCCATCTGATACAACATATCAGCTATATAGACTACACTTCCAACAACTTTTACAACAACTTTCCTCAAACAGAATACAGAGGATATAGGTTTAAGTAACTACATGTAACTAACTAAACTAACAACTCAAATTAGTAATTGACAACTCAACTAACCAGCTATACGACTCTCTCGGTAATCCTGACATCCCTCTTCCCATAAGGTAACCTATACTGGCATTTCAATAGCCTCTCGACAAAGGTTATTTTCTTGTCAATGTTTCCCTCTTTCTCCAATTAAGTTTCACCATTGAAAAATCAAACTTCTTGAGAAAACATTCAATTTAGTGTAATCACTCATAAATTGATATCGAAATTCGATTTTAAATTTGAAGCTTCCCTCCAACAAAAGTGTGAACCATAATATGTTGTTTGCAGCCCTTGATGTAATGTGGTTTATATGTTGTTATTGTATCTGAACAGTTGGGAAACTTTGAAGGTGAAATCCAAGCTTCTATAAATTTTCAATCTCAAAATTACTCACGGCACAAGCCAAGTGGACGCATTTGAATCGGCTCATGCCAAAATAATCTTGCAGAAGTTCTATGTTAAGAACTCGAAAATCAACATTAAGAACAGGTATTGGGAAGTTACTAAGTGTCTCATTTTTTATGCTTTCACAAGCAGGTTTTGAACTCCATCAACAAACTTTATTATAAAAAATTTTTCTGCTTTCCCGGTGCTTGGTCAACTTACAGTTCTCTTTCGTATGGTTGGGGGACCACTCTTAAGGTAGCTATTTCACTGATTGAGACAAGGTGTTTCCTGCATGTTCGGCTGAAGGACCAATTTCAGGTTTTCTTTATGGATATGTGTCATGTTTCCTATTTGATCATTGCTTGTAGAGTTTAATTTTACCATGGGGGCGTTTTAAAGGAAGTCTGGCAGTATCAAATAAGATTATCTATTTGTACCTATTAAGTCTAACATCCAAGTTGATTGACTACGATCATGTAAATTTGGATGTCATTGATTAATTCCCAGCTTAGGTTAGATAAATTTGAAACGAATATGTACATTTTCCCTAACCTATATAGTATTCCTAACATCCAAATCGATTGACTATGATCATGAAAATTAGGATGTCATTGATTAATTCCCAGCTTAGGTTAGATAAATTTGAAACGAATCTGTACATTTTCCCTAACCTATATAGTATTCCTAACTTTATGTGGATCGGTATCATTGGTTGCCTGTGCCATGTCATCTTTGTATCTCTGTTTCTATGAAGCGCGAATTCTTCAAACTAGCCAACAAAGCACGAATTGTTCAAACTGGTCAACGCCAGCATATTTGATAGTCTATGAGATTTAATTAACAATTCTTCTTGTATTCTTTAAATTATCACAAAGAAGCTTACAGTTGGCTAAGATTGATGATAATTTTTACCCAAAGTCCTTCATCTACAGGTCAAGGGGAATGTTTGAGGAAATTTGAATGAGGTTGTGTTGAGACGTTGCCGCCTGGCTTTATTTTAGGTTAGGTAAAATTAAAGACTTGAAAGGCGTCGGGTAAAAATGTTTCTTCATGGATGATATTAGCGTTTACACTATTTATTTTTTATAACCATTTTTTTTTTGTTGAAGATAACAAATGCAATTGTTTTGTACCAAGATTAATGTATTTGTCTGTACAAAATTAAAGAATCATAAAAATAATTTATATCATTATTGCATTTTCCAATGCACTCGAGTCCTGATTATTTGAGAATTTTCAAATCGCTGCACTTACATCTGTGCTTCATAAGGCAATCTCTTATGAGATTGTGGTTTGGTAGATGAGGGATAGTGGCACTAACTAGCCTTGGCATTATGTATATAGATTACCCTGCATAGCCTATTTTAGTGTGATAGTTCTTTACCCCGCAAAACATTATTTATTTAGTTAGAACCTTGATACTAAGCAAAACCCATTTACCTTTTCCTCCCTCAAATTTCTTTGATCAATTATACCAAGAGAATCTTTCGTACCTTAAGGCTCCTTCCTAGTTTTGCTCCATTAGCTAGTCATCATAATTTACGGAGAGGAGACAGCGAAACAATAATTTTGGAAGATGTGCAACTTAACTTGTGACACGCATCCCCATTTCGCACTATGCTAGGCCACTTGCACGATTTGTTTATGCATACATCTATAGCCATATTTACTATTTATTATCACAATCACTAGAGAAATAATAATACCTTAGCCATATACGTATTATTGGTATTTACGTTTTAAATTGTGGTTCACTTCTAAATTAGCGATTTGAGAAAATATTTCATCTCTCTGCCCAAAACTTCAACAAGATTTGAAATGTATATATATAAAAAAAACTTAAAAAATGTGCTGATTGATGTATTTACATAATTAATCTGAATATACAAAATCCAAAGTCTTGAACATCGTTACAATATTATACGATTTTAATAATTCAAAATTTTAATCACCTAGTATTTGGAAGTAACTCGAATCATTTGAACTACATGGTTTAAATGAAGTTATAAACCTACACTCACTATACTATATAGAGTGAAATGAACTCTCCTTTTGTGCGGGTTTCATGTTTGTCTCATGAGACTACTGTCTCTTCACTTCTCCCCCTTACACAATGTCGTCCTCATTGGATTAGGACATCAGTATCAACCTTGTAGTCACCAGACACTACCCTACAATTGGACTGCCAGAGTCATTAATTTTAAGCAACACCAATGTTTCTAACACCTGAAATAGTTACTGTGTCTATGGTGCAAGGCTGGAACTTTTATTTTGTGTTGGCTACACATATTCTTGAAGTTCCAAGGAGTTTGGAAGTGACGACTTTAAGAATTGGTTAATTTTAATGGTGTAGAATTGGTTACGCATACACTTTTATTTTATGGTGCATAATTGGTTAATTTTAATTGATGGATTTGTAATTTGAATTCTTATATTTTATTAGTTAGGACCCCATTTTTGTAGGTATTGGCCCCACTTCTGTATAGGGGTTCATCTCGGAAAGACTGCTCGTCTGTGATATTAATTGGAGTGGTTAATGGGTATTATGAGAAACTAGTTGGAAACCCGCGCGATGCGCGGGGTTTACGCGAGCGTAATAAAAAATAACCTAGTAAATACAAACACGTAAAAATGATAAACGAAATTAGGAAATAGATTAAATAAGTAGATTACCAAAAAGAAAAAATACTTGAGTTGTCCACATAAACTATAATTATAAAAAGGGGAACAATGTTAATTATCCACTCTTGTCCAAATTCTATCACAATCTTCCAACGAAAAAACGGTATGTCATGTTCATATCAGTTTTTTACACGAAACCGTGTCGTGTTTGTGTCAAAATTATGAGTTGTTTTTATCATTTTTTGTCATAATTTTATTCATGTTATTATTCCTACCTTATTTTAGTTGAGCATGGCCTTTAATAAATTGTGTTAGTCATACGGGTTGTGTTCTATAGGGTCGTGTTCGTATCAGATTAAAAAATGAAATACTGTCGTATTCATGTTTGTGTAAAAAAAAATTGTCGTGCCAAAATTCGATGCAAGAATACGAATTGACCCCTTAATTTAAATAAATAAGAGAATACTTTATGTGATTATATAACAATTTATTAATGCAATCGGATAACATTGACAGTGTATTTCTAAAATCTGTTCTAGCTTGTAGAATATTTCTTATGAGAGTGAGAAGGGCAATACATACCATGTTATAATGAAAAGAGGTAGATAAAATTTTTGGAAAAAAGACGTTAACATTTTACACATATGGGATAAACACCTTAACAAAAACCAAACTCCTCATTCATTCATGACATATATAACAACATACAATATATAAAAGGTATGAATGAAAGGGAAAACGTAAGATACAATTTTTAAAGAAAAATTTGCTTGGCTGTATGGCAATAGAAAACGTGTAAAGAAAAGGGTAGAAACAAAAAATATTAAAAACATTCCCCAATAGTTTTTGGCAACTCAACAGATCTCTATTTCTAGAGGTTGATTGGGACAATCTTATGAAGATTTTCTATATTTACTGCAATGAGTTATCGCCTCATAAAATTCTAAAAGTACCGGTCTTCCAAGAACTTCCCAGGACCCGATCCACTCTCCTTTGTGTGACCTCCACTCACCCCCAAATTTGACCAGAAGAGTTATCGAAATTCTTTTATCTCTACTATGCTTTAAAGACCAATCATCATAATTAACCTCTTCTTTGGAATGAGTCAAACCAACTGCTATACTAAATATATTCATAAATAAAGGTCAGCTTGTCAGTATGTGTATGTGTATTTTATATACACATTCGTTTGTGTGTATGATTGTAGATCAAGGTAGGTACCTAATTTCATAAACGTATATGTCATAGAAAATACATAAGAAAGTTCAACAATTTATAAATGACGAAAAACCTGCTCGAAGAAATTTAGTTTGTGACTTACTCGTTCAAGAACTACTGGTCCATACTTACTGTTGGAATAAGAACAATCTACTCAACCTGAACCCCTTTTCGTCTAAAGTTTTTGTCGAGCAACATGATCCAAAAAATATAGACCCTCGAGTCTCAAAACTATTCGTACAAATCACCATCTTGATACTTGGCGAAGAACCTACAAACCAAAAAATTAATCTTCCTCTTAGAACTTTCCACGAGCAGCTTTATTCTATTAGAAAAAGTAGAGAGTCGTCAAGTGCAAAGAAAGAAGATACGGGCTTCGTAAACATGTCAATCAATTATCGAAAAACACATAAATCCAACCCACTGGAATGTGCTCTACAAGAGCTAGCCAAAAACACCGAGATGGGAATTGGGCTCTAAAGGGTCAGCCCATAAATAAAATTAAAAGGGAAATTACAGATTAAGAATAGGATTACAAAAAATTAAGCATGTACAGTTTTTCACCGACCAAAGACCAATGCAATCAGAGTGAAATGCATGGTTGCACAAAGGATGAATTCTACATCTCTCACCCTCTTTAAAATCCTGCATGCATATCACGCACTCTTTATAATTGCATGTATTATTTTCATACGTTGACTACTCCTACGAAATTATTAGTAGACTTGCAAGCATATAAATTGTGTGAAAGTACTGTGTACCAACTTACAGTGAAAAGTTGTAAAAAAACATAGGGTGTTGTAGTCCCTCCGTGAGTCTGCAATATCTATAATTGCCTCATTTTCCAAGCCGTACAAAGGATCACGTATGATCAATCTATCAAACACATCATCTATAAAAACTCACAAACAACCCATATTAAGATAGTGAAAATTTGGAAGTGATTAAGGAATCACTTCCAATTAAGGAATCATTAAATAAAAGTAATTAGACCCACATCATCTGTAAAAACCCACAAACAACGCACAAATGTTAATTAATACAGAAAAAAATGTAGCAGCCACTGAGTCACACCGAATCTCCCAGTGTGATTACCTCAAGAACACAACCCGAAACCAACTTATTCTTCTGGTAATTATGAAAAAACATCAACAGTCAGTATGATATCAAGAATGGAATATCAAAATTGACGCTCAAGTATACTACACAGATAATACATGCACACATATTTACATACATGTATCACGTGTATATATAGATGTCCACAATACAAAATAGTGAAAAATGGTTCCTTATAATCTGTCTATAAGACTATAAGGGGAGAGAGCCATGTAAAACCGAAAAAAACATAAAAACCCACCTATAAAGTAAAATGTTCAAATTAAATATTGAAGAAAATAATTTCATAAAGAATCATGATCAATTAATACACACTGAAAACAAACTCCCCAAATTCTTCAAACAACAATCAATTTCCATCAAAACAAAAATGAAAGGAAAGAAGAATTTGGGATGAAAGCTCTTCTTGAAAACAATCCATCATTCAAAACTTTAATTTCACATGTAAATCCCCAAAACTACAGAGTTCTACCATACATAAATTAATACCAATTGGATCATTTCCATCAAAGTTTCAAAAAAGGCAAATATAACCTGATCACTCGTTAATGCAAACTTACCGTATAAATACATAAGAGAAATTTGAGATGTTTCACACCCGTGAACAAACAATTGGTGTTCCCTAAATAGAACTAAGGGTTTTAGAACTAAACCTGAACCTTATTTGAAAGTCTACTTAGTTAAGCTGAGATCACACTTAAATATCTCAAAAACCTACACCTGATCAAACACAAATACCAATACACAGCAAAATACTAAAAACAAAAACAAAAACAAAACCAACTATAAAACCTTGTATCGATTTCACCTACTACTATGCAGGAGGCTTAGAGTGAGTCTGATTCACAAGATAAAACCTACAAAAAACAATAAACAAACATTACAGAGGTCAAAAGATCTGAAAATAGAGGGAAAAAAATAGTACTCACTGCTCAAAAAGCATATATTTTTCGTATTTTTCTATATATAAATTATGAAACTCAGAAATTAGATGAAATTAGATGAGTGTCATTGTATTTTGAGAAGGGAGGTCTGTAATCATGGAGCTCTGACCATTTTCTTTCTTGATGTACGAAATCATGGGGCTTTAATCCCCTCTTTTCTTTTTGTCATATATGCTCCATATTATGTCCGATCAAAATAAATCGATTTCAATAATCAAGAATCTTCAGCGATCGATAATGGATATATAGTCGATCTGAACTTCTACATATTTATTAGCAGAAATTAGCACCGAGTGAAGATCCTTCGCAACAAAAGCAACATTGAAAGGAAAATTAGCAGAAATTCGCTTACCTTTCCAAACGGCGATGTATTGCTTCAAAACGCCTTCCATTCCATTCAATTCGAATTTTGGTACTTTGGGGATGTGGAACACTTTCAACGGAATCTTGACTTTAACCCTAGATCTGATCTGGGCGAGTTCTTTTTCGTCATCTTCAAAATATTTGAGCTCAGTTTCTCAGAAGGGCGATGAAAGTTGGAGTGCTGGAATGGGAGAAGAAATTGGCGATTGGGCTCTTAAATATTTGGAGTCTTGGAAGTTGGATTATATAGGAGAAATGAAGTGATAGAAAATAGGCTACGTGGATATCTTAGAAATACGACAAAATTAAATGCTTTGCCTACGTGGATAGGCTAGTTGGAGAGGAGTCTTAATGCCTTGTTTTGCATTTTATAGTAATAAGAGATGAAGCGGCCTCATGTCACCTAAGCTGATATTTGTTGTGCCATGACGTCATTTTGGGCTGAAATAGTTCACGCATCATCGTTCATTTCTTTGAAGACAAGTTAAGAAGAAAAAAATCCCGGATCTTTTTTACTATAGGTCCATTAGATATAATGGACAAAGTTGATTCTGAAGTTGACATTGAAACCTCTCGTCTTCATGATGCAATAATGTAACTAGAATTGGAAAATAACAACAACTGTCAGAGAATTTTTTTAAGCTTCAATAATTTGGTTGAGTAATACTAAGAAGGAAGACATAGTTTTTGCACTTAATTTTGAGATAAAAGTGATGTGTAATAATCATAGTATATTTAGGTCACATGAGGTCCATTAATATTTAATGTGGTGATGACACATCAATTTATTTCAAAATTATATTAAAAAATTGGATCTCCTTAATATTTTTCTTTGGTTATATATATACTACATATACACATAACAATAATAATAACAGGTATACTCTCAAATTGGACCATCTAATGAGTTGTAAAAAATAGATTGGTTGGTGTGTTAGGTTCCACTTAAAACATTGACCAATGCATTGCTGAAACACCAGATGACTTGATTTGAGAGTAGAGGTGAAAATTTTAGAAACTACACGAAAATACGATACGGAACGACACGAAATTCACATCATATGTCGTGTTCGTATCGTGTTTGTGTTGGATTTTTTTGACACGAAATCGTGTCATGTCGTGTTCGTATCAAAATTATGAGTCGTGTTAGTCATGTTCTCGTGTCTTGTCATGTTAATCATGTTTTTATTCGGATTATCGTGTCTATTTATGTTTAATTTAGTGTAAAATTAAAGAAATCATGTTATTTGTATCGTGTTGTGTCGTTTTTTATTTGGGTCGTGTTCATGTCAACTAAAAAAATAGGAACTCGTGTCATGTCGTGTTAGTGTCCGAAAAACCATTGTCTTATCGTGTCGTATCGTGTTAGTCCGAAATACGGTCCAAAAACATGAAATGCCACCTCTATTTGAGAGTATACTTAGTATTACTTGTACACACACATAAAAAGATAGGTACTAAAATAATCATTTCCCATGTCAATAAAAACTAGACCAATTACAAAAAAAAAACTACAAACTTCAAGGTTTCATCATTTTAGAGAGAGAGAGAGAGAGATGCAAGATGAATTAGTAACAAATTTTGTGGAAAAGATAAGGTTAGAGTGGAATAATAAGGTTAAAATTCTCTCTTTAATTTTGATCGAAAGATAAAGTGATGGTGAAAAAAAATGACAAAATTATATCTCTCACTAAAATATATCAAACACTTTTAAGGCTTTTTATAGGATGACATTAGGACTGTAAGCGGATATTCGAAAATTCGCATCCGTCTGATATCTGAATCCAAATTTGCGGATATTTATTCGAAAAAATGGAAACGAATACCAATAAAAATACTCTATAAAAATATCTGAGAAAACGGATACAAGTAGTACTAGTATCCGACACGGATAATCCGTATCCGATGCGGAGTATCCATTTTACCGGCTATCCGTATCCGTCAAACATATGTTTAAAATATTACTAATAATATTAGTACTCGTAAAATAATATTAAAAAAACCTTAATCGTTTATTCCTTAAAACAAAATAAATATATACTCCACTCAAAACAAAAACACCCTAAAGTTATTATTTTATTGGGTATATTATGAAATGCCATGTACTATTATTTTATTGGGTATATTATCATGGAGTTAAACTAAAGTTACAATACACCCTATCACACAAAACATACACCCACTAAAGAATATATACTCCACTCAAAACAAAAAAAAAACTAATTTCATCTCATTTCTCTTTCGTACAAAACAAGAGAAAAGAAACCATTATTTCACTCCACAAAAAACCTTCATTCTGCCACCTCCCCCTCCGCCTCATCAACCCCGCCACCACTTCTCATCAACCCCTCCGCTGCGCATCAACTCCGCCACTGCTCATCCCCTCCTCCTGCAACAGAAAGTTCACAACAACAGGTACATACAAAATAAAAATAAAAATATATAACTGTATTTATATATTGTTCATGTGGTTGTTCATTAGTTTCCTTAATTATAAATAAATGTAAAAGAGAAACAAAAAAGTAAAGAGATGGTTTTGATTGTGATGAAAACTGAAGTTAACAACAGGTATATTATATACAAAAATAAAAATGTATACTTATTAAAATAAAAAAATCAGTATGTTTTGAAGACTAAAAGGTCCATGAGGTTATCATTCTCAATAAATTTGATTTAATCTAAAAGGTGCATATTTATTTCTACTGTTATGGAATGTTACTGTTATTTTTTTTGAATGGCTTTAAGTATATATGGTTGTAAAGTATGAATGACTTTAGGCCATGTTATCATTATGAATTGCTGATATTATAATGGAAGCCATAATTGTTGATGTTAGGAGGTAGTAATTTTGTTATATATTTATTTGGATTGGATTGGATATTTTAATAGTTATTTTTTGTAATGGCTAAACAATGTAAATGGATACATATATTATCTGAATCCGAGGTATCCGAGCAAATACGGATATGGATAGTTGTTTTAACTATCCGGGCGGATACGGATACGGATACGGATACGGATAATGCATCCAAATAGCGGATACGGATATGAAAAACATGGTACCCGATTCGTATCCGTCCGTTTACCACCCCTAGATGACATGTCAACCTCTTATTAAAATAAATGATTTTTTATGTAGGGAGAATTGATAACCAACTATACAATATTTTTTGTGGTTATTTTACTCGCGTAAAAATAAACACGTTAATTTTAAAAAAATATCGAAGGACCCAACTAATAGTTTAAAAAAACATAGATTATTTTACTTATTTTTTATTTGGCACATTACCATAACGATATTAGCATAAAGAATTTATTTCTCCATACACATTGATCGTGTATTACATCTATATTGGTCGAGTTTCTTCATATAGCCTTTTAAACAAAATTTTTCTACATTACGTACACTTTCACCTTTTAGCAACTAGACTAAGAACCGATCCTTGCATTCCTTTTGAAAAAGGGCGAAGTTGGCGACATAATTGGAAATGGTTAGGTAATAATAACTTATAATAATTTACTTCTCCTTGGGTAGAGACTTTCAGGATAAGTGGAGCTCCTAAGTAATTCTTGATTTCTTTCAAGACTTTGGAGCATTATTCATTCCATATTATGTTCCTTTCCTTCCTCAAAACTTAAAAATGGTCGGCACCGATCAAATGACCAAGAGGCAAATCAATTTAAGGCTTTAAAGCTCGCTTTTGGACTTCCATAACAGTGTCGACAACTGAATAGTTCTTAGTGCTTTAATTTGGTTGGGGGTTAAACTTTATTCTATATTGGTTGACTAAGTATCTGAGGAACTTGTTAGAACCAATACCAAATGAGCACTTAGAGGTGTTGTGCTTAATTCTATAATAACGAAGTATTTTAAAGGTTTTTAGCAGATCTTCCAGGTGATCAATCTTCTTTTAACTCTTTACGAGCATTTTTTCTATATAGACCTTTATAGTGTATGTCGAGATTCTCTCTGAACATTTCCCTTACAAGCCTTTGGTAGGTTTCCCACACATTCTTCAATCCAAAATGCATAATTGCATAACAATATATTCCAAGGGTCGTGATTAATGATGTTTTATCCCGATACAGTTTGAACAAAGGGATTTTGTGATATCTTAAATACGCATCCATAAATCTCATCCGTTAGTGGTTTGTAGTAGCATCCACCAACTGGTTAATCTTGGGAAGATGAAGATGTCTCTAGGGCAAGGTTTATTCAGTTCTATGAAATCCATGAAATCTTTGTACTTTCCATCACTTTTTTCACCATTACTAGATGTGATGACTATTTTAGTAATTAAACTTCTATGACGAACCTTGCATCCAGAAGTCTCTGGACCTCTTCTTCAACATCCATAGCCTTTTGGGTGTTATTCAATAAGACTAGATGATAAGTCAGATCCTCATGCAATTTATGGCACATTGCTTCTAAATATATTCCCTACATCCAATAAAGTTGTCATTCAAACGCATCTTGGTTATTTTTTAGTAATACAACCAACTCTTCCTTCTCTTCGGTTGATAACAAACTTCTAATAATGAATCTATTCTTTTGGTGTTCGGTATGAAAATCTACTTATTCTAATGGAACCATGGTCCAACTCACTGGTGCAACCCTTATCTCCTATGCCATAGGTCGCATGTGCTTTAATTGATATATTGTGGTGGTAGTGGGGGATTTCTCTACATTTCCTTCATATTATGTAAATCTATAGTAATTCAATGTAAATCAAGTAATAACTTGATATAATAACACTTTTTTTTTATAAATCATATCATGTAAGTGTTCATATGTTGTTCATGCATAAGTGTGTGAAAAGTGTTAAATGTGTGATCATTCTATATTGTCAGTCATAATTTGTATATAGCTCCCACCTTTGTCATCATTAAAAAGAGATTAGGGTTGAAGATTTCTTGTTATCAAGCATCAATGAAAGGTACAATATGACAGGATACATCAAGTTTGAGGCATTTTAAGAGGCCATCAATAATATCTCTTTTTCGGTCTCATAAATGCCGTTATTTGTAGACAACTCTCTAATGGCGACTGAACTAAGCTATTAACCAATTTCCTACCCTTGAAGTATGGTGTTATTATTTTTATATAGAAAAAGTATTGAATACATAGGTGATATGGTAATTATAGTAACGATGTAACTTCCTAGATTAAATTTTTAAAGTTATCATTAGCCTCACTGTTAATACCAAAGTTAGTATGCTGATGTGGACGAATAATAAGAAGACACGTGTCAATCTACGTGGCACAATAGCAACGAGGAAGATCATTCCCCCGACCAACATACTCATTCCGAGCAACAGGTGTACTCCGAGGAACACCAGTCTTCCGAGGAACCCCAGCCCTCCGAGGAACTCTTGCCCTCCGAGGAACTCCAGTGCTCCGAGGAAGTCTTGGACGATGAGCAACTAAGGAGGTTCGAGCTGCATCTCGACCACATCATTGATTGCCAGATAATCAACAGTTCAACTATTCATTGAATGCTTATCATCTTGACACACACGCTTGAAGAGCATTAAATGAGTTACCCTTTCATATGTATATCATTTAATGTATCACCCTTTCATGTACAGCCTAAGGGCTATAAATAACTTGTATCACTCTCATTCAAAGGGACCGGAATTTCTTGATAGCACTTGTAATCGAGAATTCCCAAACACTCAGCAATAACATAACAGTGGACGTAGGCCATTCATACAAGGCTGAACCACTTTAAAATCTTTTGTCTCATTTATTTATCTGTGATTGAATAATTAGAGTAATCTAATTTTTTACATCAACGGATTGGCGCCGTCTGTGGGAATGATTGTTATTATCGTTTTTCACCGAAAATCATTCATCATCAATGGCAGATAACCCGGAATCCAGCAATCAAAACGCTGGAAATCCTCTAAATCCCTCTGCACCTCAAGATCTGGCTAGGATTATGACGAATCTGGCTCAAGGACAAACCGCCATGCAGGAAACAATGAGGCAACTCATACAGACCCTTCATGGCGGTGCACCTGCACGTTCAGGACAGCGAAGTGGTCAGAGGCAAACTTATTTACTTCCTTCACGATCCAGGCGTGCTGAATCATATCGTAATGAGGAATCTGATGATTTTTCTTATCAACCTGGGCGAACTTCATCAATAAGGGCTACAGATACTGATCAACGTATCACTCTCTCTCCAGAAAGACCCAGTGCCTTGGAAAGACTGAGTAGGGTGTCTTCTTTCAGTCGATTAGGCCCTAGGAGGAATAGGATTCCACCTAAGACCATGTCGAGGAGTTTTCGACGACCATCAGATCTAAGAGAAGGATCAACACAATCACGACCAGTTTCTCGTCAAGATAGATCTCAAGAGGCCACATCAGAACAATCAATTGCTCGAACTAATAAGCCCGAGGAAGGAAACGATGCGTGGAAGGGTTCCATTCAGCGCTTAGAGGATAGATTGGGAGAAATGGCTAAGGCGAAGAATCCCTTACATCGAACTTTTGTTCAAGGGACACCTTTTATCCAGGCCATTGTGGGTTTTCCTACCCCGTCAAAGTTTAAAGCACCAGTGGTGACCCCCAAATATGATGGAAAGACAGATCCTGTTCTACACGTAGAGCAATATCAAGCTGCTGCCGACATTTATGCTGTCCCCGACGAGATGAGATGCAGAGCATTCTCGGGAACTCTTACTGGATCTGCCCAGATATGGTACAACAATATTCCTCGGGGTAAGATTTCAACTTTCTTTCAGTTGGACGAGTTGTTCATCGACAATTTCTATTTTGGGGCAAAGCCAGTAAAAAGAGTAGCACACTTGTTAAGTGTTAGACAAAAATCTGGTGAGAGTACTAGAGATTACATAACTCGTTTCAATAACGAGAAACTGGAAGTCATAGATTATGAAGAAAAGACATCAATCACCGCCTTGATGAGTGGGATGTTGCCTAACAAGTTGTATTACACTTTGGCCAAAGATCCACCTACAACTATGTCAGAATTGATGGCGAAAGCGGCCAAAATCATGAATGTCGAGGAGGCTATGGCTGCGAAGAAGAATATGGATAAAGAAACCAAGGTGGAAGACGACAAATCCAAGAAGAAAGAGCATAAGGGCAATGGCGGTGACAAGCATTCTAAGAATAATAAATCGTCATGGGAAGTCCTGAAGAAATTCGATAATTATACTCCTTTGAAAATGGGTATTAATCATGTCTTGGAAGAAATCAAGAATAACGAGGAAGTAAAGTGGCCAAAGAAACTGAGGTCAAACCCTGACCTGAGGAATAGGGATAAATATTGTGAGTTCCATAAGGATAACGGCCATATGACCAAAAATTGCATAGCTCTTCAGAACGAGATTGAAACACTCATCCGAAGAGGGAAACTAGCAAAGTATGTTGATCGGGGAGGCGAAAGAAGAAATAATGACCGAACTAGAGAATGGTCTAGATCTCCTCCTCGAGCAGAGGAGAAAAAGAAAAGGGATCATGAAGATGATACAGAGGATGACCCCGATCTTCCCAAGAAACCAAGGAAGCCAGAACGAGAGGTATTGTCAATACGCTTTGGGTCATTTGATTGTAATGTCATTACAGGAGGAGATGCAGGAGGAGGAGACCTTACTGCAAAAAGAAAAGCTTACCTCGGTTAGGATCAGGCTTGATCATACATTCAACGGATAAATTTGGCTGAAGAGGATCGCCCGAGGAAGGTAAACAAAGAGAAGCTGGTCATCGGTTTTTCAAAAAACGACCTTGCAGGTGTTCTTTACCCTCATGACGACCCTTTGGTGATCAAAATGAGGATGAAAGAAGTAGTGATTTCAAGAGTGCTGGTATATAATGGTAGTTCGGCAGACATCATGTACTATTCATGCTTTGACAGTTTTAATTTGAAATTATCTCAATTGGAACCTTATCACAGACCTCTATTGGGTTTTGCTGACGAGAAAGTCTTTCCACTTGGGACGATCAAGTTGGATATATTCATTGGAACTTGGCCTGCTTGTCGAACAGAAAAAATATGCTTCTTTGTGATGGATAAGAATGTGCAGTCAGCTTACAACATCATCATGGGAAGAGTTGGTTTGAAGAAATTTGATGCAGTCCCATCTACAGTACATCAGTGCTTAAAATTCCCTAAAAATTTCGGAGTAGGAGTTGTGAAAGGTGATCAGAAAGTAGCTCGGGAATGCTATTATTCGTCTGCCGAGCAAGAGGAGCTTGAATAATCAAGGAAAAAGACTACTACCTACCAGGTGGATGAAGGTACAAAAATTGAAACACTCGATCCTAGAGATGAATCCCAACTTGTAAAAGGACAGGTGGTGGAATCTACAGACAATGTTATTCTGGACGACGAGCATCCTGAACGAGTAACCCAGATAGGTTCATCGTTAGATGCTTCAATAAAATAAGAGTTGATAACTTTCTTGAGAAACAGGAAGAAAACTTTTGCGTGGAGTCATAAAGACATGCCAGGAATAGATCCAAACTTCTTATGTCACGAGCTCAATGTGAATAAGGAGATCAAGCCTGTAAAGCAAAGAAGAAGAGTATTTAGTCCCGAGAAGAATCAAGCTATACAAGAGGAGGTCGAGAAGCTCCAGAAAGCCCAATTCATTGAAGATGTGAAGTATCCAGACTGGTTGGCAAATGTGGTGATGGTGAAGAAGAAAAATAATAAATGGAGAATGTGTGTTGATTTCACTGATCTCAACAAGGCATGCCCAAAGGATCATTTTCCATTGCCCAGAATTGATCAACTAGTGGATGCTACCTCGGGACACGAGCTGCTCAGCTTCATGGATGCTTACTCTGGTTACAACCAGATCAAAATGAAACCTGAAGACAGGGAAAGCACTTCTTTCATTACCCCTAGAGGAACTTATTATTATAATGTTATGCCTTTTGGTTTGAAAAATGCAGGAGCGACATACCAGCGGCTGATGAACAAGGTTTTTGCTGAACAAATCAGTTGCAATATGGAGGTCTATGTCGACGATATGCTGACAAAGAGCAAGAAAGCTGCAGATTATTTAGTTGACTTAGGTCAGACCTTTGATCAACTGGATAAATACCAGATGAAGCTCAACCCGATGAAGTGCACCTTTGGAGTACGAGAAGGAATGTTCCTAGGGTACATCGTCAACCAGCGAGGCATTAAGGTAAATCCAGCAAAGATCAAAGCTCTTTTAGGGTTGCGATTTCCAACAACGAAGAAAGAGTTGCAGAGTCTTACAGGACGAGTTGCAGCGCTCAACAGATTTGTATCCCGAGCAACTGATAGATGCCTTCCATTCTTCAAAACACTTGAAAAACTTTCGAGTGGAATGGTGAATGTGAAAAAGCCTTTCAAGACTTGAAGAAATATCTGGGAGCACCTCCACTGTTGTCCAGGCCAGTAATGGGAGAAAAGTTGTACTTGTACCTGGCAGTATCAGAGAATGCAGTCAGCTCGGCATTAATCAGAATGGAGAATGGAATTCAGAAACCAATTTATTACACAAGTAAGGCTTTCCGAGGTGCAGAGATCAGGTACCCGAAGCTGGAAAAATTGGCATTGGCGTTAATTGAAGTAAGTAGAAGAATGAGGCCTTATTTCCAGGCCCATACCATCGTCGTATATACCGACATGCCATTGAGACAAGCCCTTCATAAGCCAGAAAAATCAGGAAGACTGATGTATTGGGCAATAGAGCTCGGTGAATATGATATTGTGTATGAACCCAGATCATCATTAAAAGGGCAAGCTGTAGCAGACTTTATAGCAGAATTTACATATCCTGATACCCCCGAGGAGCAAAAGTTGCTCGCTGACCAACCTGTGGATGTTACAGGATCAACAGACATAAGTCCAGATCAACTCCGATTGGTAAAAGGGCTTGTGGATGTAGAAAGACCATCAAATTCAAACCCAGACCAACTCCGGTTGGTAAAAGGGCGAGAAGAGATGGTCGATGAAGAACGAAAAATACCAGGGGAGGATGAAAGGAAACAACAGATATTTCACCGAGGAACTCTGTCAGATAAGACATTTGAAGACGAGTTACCTACATGGAGATTATATGTAGATGGGTCATCTTGCACAACAGGTTGTGGGGCAGGGATTGTTTTGAACACACCAGACGAGATTAACGTGGAATATGCCTTACGATTCCAATTCAAAGCTTCCAATAATGAGGCTGAGTATGAAGCCTTGATAGCAGGTCTTAATTTAGCAAAGATTATGAAAGCGCAACAAGTGATGGTATTCAGTGATTCTCAATTAATTGTGAATCAGATGATGGGAACGTATGCAGTTAAAGGAGAATTAATGGTCAAGTATTATGCAAAGGCGATGGAGTTATTGGCAGAATTTGATGCCATTCAGTTGATCAAAATACCAAGAATGGAGAATGCACAAGCAGACGCACTGGCCCGACTAGCATCAGCTACTCGTACCGAGTTGCGAAGAACGATACCAATTGAGGTGTTAGAAAGTCGAAGCATAGATGAAGACCTGACGATGAATATTATTACTCTTGATTAAGGACCATCTTGGATGGATCCCATCAGGGCATATGTCGAGGAAGGAGAATTACCGAAGGATAAGATCGCTGCCAAGAAATTGAAGTTTAAAGCTGCTCGGTATGTACTAACTAATGGTGTATTGTATAGACGAGGAATTATGGCAGGTTTGCAAAGATGTGTACATCCCTCCGAGGTGAAAGAATTGATTGAAGAGATCCATGAAGGGTCTTGTGGAGCCCATGTAGCAGGTCGGACACTTTTGCAAAGGGTGATGATGCAGGGATACTACTGGCCAACGATGAGGGCTGATTGTATAGCCTATGCTAAGAGATGTGATAAATGTCAACGTTTTTCTTCCATCCGACGTACTCCACAAGCATTGTTGACACCCAAAACTTCCCCTTGGCCATTTGCCATGTGGGGAATTGATCTGGTTGGACCACTGCCAATGACCCGAGGAAGATTCAAGTACCTCGTCGTGGCAGTGGATTATTTTACTAAGTGGGTAGAAGCTGAGCCACTTATTGATATGACGTACGAGAAGGTATACCAGTTCGTTTGGAAGAATATAATCTGTCGATATGGTCTCCCTCATGCCTTCATCACAGACCATGGAACACAATTTGATAACGAGGACTTTGCCGCCTATTGTCATCAGTCAAACATTTTAAAGGTTCATTCAGCACCAGGCCATCCTCAAAGCAATGGGCAGACTGAAGTGACGAACAGAACAATACTAAATGGTTTAAAGAAGAGGCTAAGTGAGGCTAAAGCTAATTGGATTAATGATCTACAGTCAGTATTGTGGGCTTACCGAACAACTCCCCGAGTAGCAACTGGAGAATCACCATATATGCTGGCATTTGGAAGTGAGGCTGTAATACCTGCCGAGTTGGGTCTTGCAACACACAGAGTGCTGAATTTCAATTCCTCAGTCAGCGACTTGATGAGGAGATTAGATTTGGACATGCTCGAGGAAGTTAGAGAAGAGGCAGCCATTAGGAATGCTGCTTATCAACAGCGAACAGCCCTGTTCTACAACAAGAGGGTGAAAAAATACGACTTAAAAGAAGGAGATTACGTGCTAAAGAAGGTCATTCTGAAGCACAATAAGTTGGAAGAAAACTGGCATGGACCTTACCGAGTTACTGCAGTTGTCCGACCAGGAACTTACCGAATAGCAACTCTAGAAGGAGAGGAATTTAAGAATGCATGGAATGCTGAACACCTACGCAAGTATTATCAGTGATGTAAAATGTAAAGCAGTTCCATCAATATGAATAAAACGATGATATTTCACAATCTTCTCTCCTTTTATTGAAAGTTTTTCGGGGAATACTAGTGTGTTTAACACTACGCTGCTCGGCAGTAAAACAACGCTGCTCGGCAGTAAAAAGAAGACGATAGTTCGAACCCACGACCAACTTCGGTTGGTAAAAGGGCGAGAACAAACTACACTCCTTTGGTTAGGAGGCGTACACTAGCGTGACCAACTCAAGTTGGTAAAAGAACTAGTGGACATGATAGTTCAAACCCACGACCAACTCCGGTTGGTAAAAGGGCGAGAACAAACTACACTCCTTTGGTTAGGAGGCGTACACTAGCGTGACCAACTCAGGTTGGTAAAAGAACTAGTGGACATGATAGTTCAAACCCACGACCAACTCCGGTTGGTAAAAGGGCGAGAACAAACTACACTCCTTTGGTTAGGAGGCGTATACTAGCGTGACCAACTCAGGTTGGTAAAAGAACTAGTGGACATGATAGTTCAAACCCATGACCAACTCCGGTTGGTAAAAGGGCGAGAACAAACTATACTCCTTTGGTTAGGAGGCGTACACTAGTGTGACCAACTCAGGTTGGTAAAAGAGCTAGTGAACATGATAGTTCAGACCCACGACCAACCCCGGTTGGTAAAAGGGCGAGAGCAAAAGATGATCGACGAAAACAATCTCGGTTGGTTAGGAAACAAGATATGCTCTCAAATGCCAACTTATGTTGGTCGAGAAGTAAGATATTATCTCAAATGCCAACTTATGGAAGTAAGTTTATTACATAAAAGTTCCTCGAAGAACAAATATTCCAAACTGAACCAAGTATAGTTGGTCGGGGATAAAAACCCACTAACTATAGTTGGTCGACGAGGAAAAATCTTTGACCTTGGTTGGTCGGGTACATTGTATGAAAAAGACAAAATTTACCAAGTATAGCTGGTCGAGGATAAAAACCCATTAACTATAATTGGTCGACGAGCTCAACTTAACAACCTTGGTTGGTTGTAAGAAATTTTAACATTTTTATACTCATTACTTTATTGTTAAGTGATCGAGCAACATTACTAATACTTGTAATTTTTTATTACTATAATATTGTTATGCAAGCACAAATATAAAGTGTTCGACGAGCACAAAACAATAGCAATACAGATTTGCAAACATAAAATGAAAGTCTTTCATTAAAATTCAAAACGAATTACAAGTTACATATGTGTACTAACTATTACATTAAGATCCCTACTCTATTGGTTTCTTTCCCTCTGCTTTTGAAATAGGTTCCTCGCCAGCAGGTGGATCATTTAAAGTCTGAGGAGAGTTAATAAAGTTCAAGTACTTCAGCATCCTAACATTCATCACAGAAGGTGTGTCCAGTAGATGCTCGGGACGAGATACCTCGATCTGAGAATGAAGATTGTAGTCACCAAGGTATTTTGAAATTAAGCTCCGAGGAATGGCACGAGCTGGGATCCATTCCATGTCCAATTTTTAAGGTGGCACAGGCAAATCTAGTAGCCCAGGAGCATGATAATCCCATAAATAATGGCCCTGCTCTAGTTTTAATACACCCAGGGCGTTCAACCATCCCTGTTTATAACCTTCATTATTGGCATTTTCAAGGCGAGTATCCAAGTGATAAAGGGCCTCATTGCAGCCTGCCAACCAGAACTCACGAGGTTGTTTGTGGAATTGGAAAGTTATTCTCTCTAGCTGCTCATGAAGGTTCCTAGCAAAAACATCCTTATTCTTCAGAGCAGACTTTATCGAAGCAAGTTGATCCTCCAGAGTTTGGATTTTCTTAGACATTTCAGACAAAGCCCGATCTTTTGCATTCAATTGGAACGCCTGAGTTTCCAACGTTGATAGAGTACGAGCTTCCTCAACATTACGACTAAGAGCTTTTGATCCTCCCCGAGCAGGTCGGGAACTGGGTTCCTCGATGACATTCTGAGCAGCTCTTCCTCGACCACGACAACCTCTTCCTCGTCCTCGAGTAGCAGCAGAAGTAACAGATCTTCTCAAGGTATCCAACTCTTGCCTTAATTTGGCATTCTCAACCTCTAGAAAGGAAAATCCCTCGTCAGTCACTGGGATTACAGCTGTTGAAGAAGATGCTGCAGACTTATACTGTGCCATCTCTTTCTGCAAATTGTTATTTTCTTGCTCTAGCAGCTCGGTAATCTGTCTACAAGCTTCAACTTCACCCTTTAGGGTTCTCTCCCTGACATCGTACCCAGCAAGGATCTTTTTATGGCCTGTCTCAACAGAAAGCTGTTGATACCTCTTTTCATACCCCTCGTGCATAAGGGCAGTTGATTTTTTGTACTGAGTCTGAAGATCTTCTAGAGTATATTGAAGCTCCTCGATCATGTCATAGTAGGCCACAGCTCGATCAAGTAAGCCCTTCAGGTATTGATAAGCTTCTACTGCTTGCTTTGAAGCATCATGACCGAGGATGTCAACAACTTCTGATACACTCAATTCTGTGTGACCAGCCTTATAATATTCATGGCATTGCTGCATCAACTTTGTATCATTGGCAGATAATAATTCCATTCTAGCCACAAACTAGTAAAGAAGAGAAGGCAAGAGTTAATAAAAAGCAGACAGAGCATCAACAATATAGAGGAGCAAAAAGAGGTGATTTTATTACATCATCAAAAAGAGTACATCGTTCAGAATACAAAGTACAAGTAAAAGAAAAATAGAAAGAGAATACCGAACAACTTCACACCTTTTTCTTGTCTCCTAAGACTTTCTCGGGAGGCTGGGACGAGGAGCTTGGTTGCTCGGTGGGAACAATGATTTGATTGGCAGAAGAAGGGACTTGTTCAGGAGGAGCAGGCAAGGACGAAATCTCCTCGGTGATTATCTGGTTGGGTTGTGGAGCAAGGACTTGATCACCCACTGTCATTGAAGACTCATCAGATGCAGCTTCGTCTTCATCCTCATCTTCAATTACAGGAGGAGGGCCAGGAAGATGTTGTTGAAATAATTCAGAGTCCTCGCTCACTTTCAATTCTTGCAAGGCAGCAACCCAACCATCTCGGAAGTATTTCAAACTCCCATACTGCACCTGGGTCATCATTGCTGCTACCCCCTATCCCATCCTTTGTCCCAACCAGTTCGAAAGGATTTTTCACAGCCACTTTTCTCTTCATTTTCTCCGAGGAGAGCTTCTCGGATAGAAGATCCTCGGTAGCTTTCAACTTGGCCTCCACCTCCTCCTTTTGGCGATTTACTTCTCGCAGAAGGGTTAGCTCTTCCTCAGCCGACTTCAACTTGTTTTCAAGCTCCCCAAAGTTTGCGAGCTTCTCGACATATTTCTTATTCTCTCTCTTCAAGTCCTTCACTTTACTTCCCAACTGCACCTTCTCTGCCTCAGATGCAGCCATCTTCTTCTCCCATTCACCCCTATCCTCGTCATATTTTTGACGAGAATCCTTTAAAGATTGGGCCAAGCCCTGGAAAGCATCCTCTACTCCAGACGAGGAGCTGGAAGCCTTGATTCGTTCATTTTTCTTCACTATGGTGTTAAAGCAACTCACCAGCTGAAAAAGAAAATAATGATAAGTCAGTGCCGAGATACATATATTGACTAGAAGAAAGAAAAATTTAGGATAAGAGAAACTTACTGAAGCAATGTGACGAGTAGCTAGGGATGTCAGCATATCCCTAGACATGTTTTCTTTAATTCCTCGGACTTCAGGAATAATCCAAGTCTTTACCGAGCTCATTGCAGAACTCGGGGGAATAATGGTTGGGACACCAGCTCTACTAACTTGGAGCTGGGGAATGGTTTCAGTCAAAGTGACCGAGGAGGATTTCTTCAATCTCCTCAATGGAACTTCAACAGTTTCAACCAAAGAACTTTTGGTTGGGACCACTTCCACAGGTGCACTTTCTTGCTCGGAGCCACTGGGGGCTTCTCGACAGCCTTCTGAGGAGCAACAGAAGGGGCAGCATCTACTTTCTTTGTCCCCTTTGGGACATCATTCTTGCTTCTCTTTCCATCTCCAGCAGAGGAAGTCTCCTCGAAGATAGCAGGAACTCTTCTTTTGCCCATCTTCTGACTCAGAGGAATGTGAGATTCTGGTGAAGATTCCTCAGAAGCTGGCAATGGTTCACTAATGTTGATCACAGGACGAGCAGTAAAGGATGATGTGTAGCTCCTGTACTGCAACAAATAGGAAGCAGACCTGATGTGCTCGTCTGCAACTCTTCGATGCAAATTCCAGATATGTTTCAAATGCTTTATATTAAATTCTAATTCTTTGGGAGTTTTTCTCTTGCTGTCGACTGCAAATAAAAACATATTGAAATGTCAATCATGCATTTATTCAAACATAATGAAATCATAATTTCAGAAATGAAATAAAATGAATATAACCTATCCCATTGCCATATGGAGGGCATTTGGGACCCTCATATACTGCATCTCCAACCAAAGGGGCATGTTGCCAATTTTTTATAACTACCCCATGTTCAAAATAATCCCTGTTTGCATCAGGGAGGTTGACTACTAAGGCCCTATTCAAAAACCTAGTTTTTAAATAAAAAACATTGTCTAAAACAGCCCATCTGTAACAGTACATAATCTCAGGAATTCCTATACGAGTTCCATGAGTTTGATTTAACCTATGTACCCCATTAACTATTCTCCATGTGTTGGTGGCTATTTTTGCAGGGAAAACATCGAAATACTGACAGAACTCTAAACACAAAGGGTTTGGTGGAAAAGAAAATCCACATTCAGCAATAAAGAGGCTAGGGAACCAATGTCCCTCAGCCAAATTAAAATAAGTTGAAGGTTCAGAAAGACTCTCCAAAGTTACCCAAGAAGGAATAGAAAAGTTAGAACGGAATTTCTCAAGAGATTCGATAATATAAACCATGGTGAATAAAAAGAAATGAAGAAGAAGGAAGAAAATCTTACAGGAAAAAGGAGATCTGTTGACAAACAAACGAAGAAAGGGATGAACGCACAGGAGAGAGAAAAGCTATAGAAAACTCGAAAGCAAAAATTGAAAAGGTAGAAGATGATGGGATTGCCTCTGAAGCTTAAATACTTTGCCTTGGGAAACGGCGAAAGAAATGATTACAAAAAGGAAACTATTACGCTACCGGCGGCTAAAAGGACAAAAAGTGCACGAAGATCGAAGCGCTTATAAAAATGCAAAAAGGCGGATTCTGCGAATTTGGAAGGAAATTCAAATACGAAGAAAAGGCTCCTAAAACCCAGGAAGGTCATTTAATATTGCCATATATCGAGAAAGAATGTTCCATACTCCTCAAAGTTCGAAATATGAAACATTGGGGGCTTCTGTTAATACCAAAATTAGTATGCTGATGTGGAAGAATAATAAGAAGACACGTGTCAATCTACGTGGCACAATAGCAACGAGGAAGATCATTCCCCCGACCAACATACTCATTCCGAGCAACAGGTGTACTCCGAGGAACACCAGTCTTCCGAGGAACCCCAGCCCTCCGAGGAACTCTTGCCCTCCGAGGAACTCCAGTGCTCCGAGGAACTCTTGGACGATGAGCAACTAAGGCGGTTCGAGCTGCATCTCGACCACAGCATTGATTGCCAGATAATCAACAGTTTAACTATTCATTGAATGCTTATCATCTTGACACACACGCTTGAAGAGCATTAAATGAGTTACCCTTTCATATGTATATCATTTAATGTATCACCCTTTCATGTACAGCCTAAGGGCTATAAATACCTTGTATCACTCTCATTCAAAGGGACCGGAATTTCTTGATAGCACTTGTAATCGAGAATTCCCAAACACTCAGCAATAACATAACAGTGGACGTAGGCCATTCATACAAGGCTGAACCACTTTAAAATCTTTTGTCTCATTTATTTATCTGTGATTGAATAATTAGAGTAATCTAATTTTTTACATCAACACTCACTATATAAATGGAGATTTCACCTTAAAGTAAAGAGAGGTGGGGGATTTAAAATTTTCTTTAATACTTTGGGCAATCTTGTCACACTCCTTAACCCAAACATTCATATTCTGTTTTTCAAAACATTTATAAGCATCAAAATTTATCGAATGATATTGAAATAAAATGATTAAGAGATGCCAAAATGTCAACCATCTTCAGAATTTCATTAATTGGGGTTAGTCATTAAACAAACTTGTACATAATTAATTTGATCATTATTTTCCTTCGTCTATGGGTGGTCACTAAGGTGAAGAAATTTCCCAAGCTTATACATAGGCATATTTAGAGGATTTCAACTAATTTATAATACCTCATAATATGAAAAGTCTTTATAAGGTCAGTGATGTGTTCTTCAGTCTTTTTTATTCTTAATGATCATAAACTCAATTAAGACTTCCATACTTTTCCCCACATATAGCCTAAACATTTGTTGAGCCTTTGTAAGCCACTGTAGTTCTTAAGACTAAACGTCACGACTTTTTAGCAATACACAGACAAGTGGTGATAAATTAAGTTTTCCCTAATCGCGATCGATTATCAAAAGTTAGTGATTATACGAGTGAGCATTCATAAAGTTCATTCGCTCATGCCATGTTGTCACATTAACTAGTTAATTTATATGTGGGATTCGATAGTTTTCTTCTTAGAAAGCTTTGTTAAGATCTTTGATATTAATTATGGAAGGCATTTTCGACATTATCACATGAGGCCCCCCAAAAGGAGCACGTTACCCACATTTCCTAATCTAGTGGCACGTGTTAAAAAATTAGGGAAAATATAGCTTATCAAGAGTGAAAGTAATTAGAGATAGAGCTCAATAGTTTTATGACTCCAAATGGAAAATATAAATATGAGGCACTCCCAGGTGGGGTGGGTGGGAAAAAGTGTATGGAACTTATGTTAAATTTTATTCTTATTCTCTCTTTGATAAACTAAAAGCAACTTCCCTTGGTACATAGGTAAGTTTTCGAACCACGTATACCATGTGTTCTTTATATGCCAATGGTATATATTTCTTGAGTTTATTTGTATTTCCCACTTCGCTTGTGTGATTGTTTAATTTAAATAAATAATTTGTTAACTTAATAATGACATCATCTATGGAAAATGAGTTCTTTTAACTTGCACAAGCCACGGTATGATCCCATAACATGAACCCATGACCAATACCCGAGAAGAACTACACCAAAAGACTAAAATTGTCACACTTTTTCGGTCAACACTTGTCACGGTCCTCGACCGTGACAAAAAAAGCACATGTATTCTCACGGTCCTTGACTGTGACAAGCTTTGTCATGGTACCGTGACAAGGGTCGTGACAATTCTGATGGAAGACAACTCACTAAAACCTTTTTTTTAACAAAATACTTCATTTTCCCTCCTCTTTCTCATCAACCCGTCTCTCTCTCTCTCTCTCTCTCCCCCCATGTCAAAATCCCCCATTTTCATTAATTTAAAATATATATATATATATATATATATATATGTTTTAGCTTTATTATAATGTGTTTTCTTGTTGTAAACTAGTTGTGTATAGATGTATGTATTTGATATTGTTGGAATCAATTTGTAAAAAAACTATATTTGAATATTCAAACCATTCTTCATTACAATGTGAATATTTAGCCTTGATATTTGTTTAGGATTCATTATAATGTGTTTGTTTGTTGTAAATGTAATCATTTTGGTTTAAAAATATAAATTTGTGGGTTTATTTATATATATAATTTGGGTGAAAATGACAAAGAACACAATGAACGTTATTCGATAATTTTCAATGTTCTTTAAATATAATATACATAAGTTTTGAAAATTGGATTCCATTAGGTTATAAAGTATAATTAAAACAAATTTGGTATGTATACACGAATTAGGGTTTCAACATGATAGAGTTTCAACATAATTATTTCAATCTTGTTAACATATTTCAACATTAAGTTGTTAGTTAGGTTGTTAATTAGGTTACGCTTGTGTCTGAGTTAATTTGGTTGTTAATTAGTCTCGTGGGGATTAGAACTATTCTCACCCTATTTATTTGAACATAGTAGGTAAAATTACTACAAGCTATTATGGGGTCTCCTCTATACAAAGAGTGGATGGGTGAGATAAATAGACTTGGGGATGTGTACCGTAAATGTGCTATTAAGTTTGTAACGCAAAGAGGTGTCTCAATGCTGAAGAGTTATCCGGTTCTTGCGCACATCGTAGAAATGGTACAATGTTTGAGTGGAAAACATTTGAGTTACATTTTATTAAACGGGGTATGCAAGATGATTACCGCATGTGGGTTTTTCACGAGGAAACGTATTGTCTTTGTATCCCCAAACAAACTCCCGTACAACCGCGAAGTAGGAGAGGAGTGGAAGTACATAAGGATACCGTAAAGAATAATGTATTAGACGATCTAATAGATGATGCCTACAAAATTCATGTAGTAGAAGACAATGAGAATTTTGACACGAACGATAATAAATCTTGTGGTGGAGGTTCTAGTGCTCATGATGGTTTTGGGATAAACCTTGACATTTGACTACCAATGTTTGAAAGTCAAATTGACCCAAATACTATACCCTAACTATGGCAAAGATAAGACAACAATTCATGTCGTGGTTGGTTTGTATATTTTAAAGAGCCATTTTGGTTTGTCTAACAATATCAGGACTGGAGTTCTAAATTGGGTGAAGGGTTTGTTCCCCAAAGATAATACACTTCCAAAAAACAACTCTTGTATGAAGAAAAGTTTTAAAGGTTTGGAAATGAAGTATAAATCAATTCATGCTTGCAAGTATGATTCCTTACTATATTAGAAGGAGTATAAAAATCTTAATCATTGTCCAGTATGTGGGAACCTAGATATGTGCCAAAGCACGATTTGAATGATAAGAGAGGTGCACTTTAAAAAGTGCCAAAAAAAGTATTGAAAATATTTTCCCATTAGTCCTAGGTTGAAGATATTTTTCACCATACTATGGATAACGGAGGCAATGACTTGGCACGCTAGGAAGAAGTAGGGGATAATCTCACACGTCATACTGTTGACTCAATCATTTGGAAATTTTTTTAATTACCTAAATTTCGCCAATGAACAACGTAATATTTGTTTAGCAATATCAATGGATGGGTTTAATCCATTCGGTAATCTAAGCACAAATCAAAGTGCATGGTCGGTGATATTAGTGCCCCTAAATCTAAATCCTTCGTTAGGTATGAGGTCGTAAGTTTCAATGTTATCTTTGTTGATATCTGGGCCAAAGGCACTAAGTGATGACATTGATGTCTACTTGTCACAGTTGGTAAAAGAATCGAATGAGTTGTGGTTAATGGGCAATATTTGACTCTAGCAAACATTAAGAGTTCACATTAAAAGCTATGTTAATATAGGCAATTCATGATTTTCCAACTTATAAGACTTTATTGGGCTGTAATTTTCATGGTTACTTTGGGTGTCCCATTTATAGAGAGGAAACTAGATCTCAACATCTCAAGGATAGTGAAAAAAATTATGTATCAATATCATAGTATATTCTTTCCTACTGATGACAGGTTTATATTTGATAAAAGTTCTCATTTTTTCCTGGTGGGGTCGAACATTGGCTATCTCCAATAAAGCTTTCAGGTTCAGAAATTTAAAGCAGAGCTTCCAAATGTGGAGGTAATATGCTGGGGAAGAATCGTAAATTTAAGAATGTCAAAAATAAAAAGACCTATGCTGAGAATGAAGCCGAGAAAAAGAAGGCGTGGTCTAGGAGGTCAATATTATTTGACTTACCGTATTGGAAGGGTAATTCCGTACGCCATATATAAGATATAATGCATGCCAAGAAGAACATCGACAAACATCTTGTGAGCGCATGCCTAAGTGAAATTCATTTGAAAGATGGATAAAAGGCACAATGTGATCTTAAAGTGTTAAAAATAAAGTTGTAATCATGGTTGAAAGAAGACAGCAGCGGGGGGAATATAATCCCCTTAGGGCATATACTTTGATGAGAGAAGAAAGAAAGGTACCTTTAGACACACTATATAATTTGAAAGTTTCCTATAATTTCATCAAATTTGTAGAGGATTGTGAGCTATGCCACACATGATCTACAAAAGAGAAAGTCTCGCGATTGACATGTGATCATGCAACTGGTCCCCCTGTTGTTTAAACACTATTTCTCTAAGCATAAGGATTTATGGAGGGCCGTTATGCAGATTAGCCTTTTCTTCACACTTTGTTGCACAAAAGTAGTCAACCAAAAGCACATCGTGCTGCAAAAGCAACTATAGATGAAGCAAATTATTTATTCATGCAAAATAGTGCGCGATACTGATTAAACCGAATTCGCAAATTTCAACGTTAACCTTATTTAATCGGTGTCAATTTTCAGACCAAATTAATTCAGCCCCTAAACATGCAACTACGTGTATGTGTCAAAACCATCACAAATAAAATTGCTAACTCACAGATTTCAGGAAAAATCCCTTTCGAGAAAAACTTTTTATTTCATTATAATACTTATAATGATTACAATGAAATCTATAAAGAATTTATCGCAAAAAACTATCAAGAACCTCAATCCTGAATCAACAATGAATCTACTTAAAAGATCCACAAAGAATTTACCGCAGCAAACTGTGTATCTCGCTCGAACGAGCTGCTGAAAAAAATTAATTTTTTATTTCGATAAAAAACTCCGCCTCAACACTTAGAAAATTTTTTTTGACGAAAACTCCGCTCCAACACTTAGAAAATATTTTGTAAAAAAATATTCCAACACTCTATGTGAAATGCTAAGGTACTTAAACACAACCTAACCAAAGTTAATCTCGCGGAGGCTTGAATGTTGAAGAACTTTGATATTCTGATCCGTCTTGACGCATGATTGAACTTGAATAAGTCTTCGACGATTGTAGCAGTATACGACATACTCACATGTAACCCGGATAATAAAATAATTTCCTTACTAATATCCCCATATGTCTATGCCGGCACAAAATAAAAACATCTGAATTATAAAATCAAAATGCCTATACAAATCTAATACCCTCCAATGAACACAAAACTGAAAAGGTACTAAAGACGCAAGTATAAAACTTTTCTTCAAAAATCTTCAAGTCTTTAAGCTTTTCTGATAAGGGTGTGCAAAATAATAATCTTCAATTTTTGTACCTACACACACATGAGGCAAAGCAAGTACCTTCGTGACGCATCGAGTTTAAAATGATATAACAATAAATCATTCAATAATCAAATCTCTCCCATAATGCAAAAACTCCCCCATAATTCGTACTTCCCCTTTTTATTTGACCAAAATAGATAAGGAAATGAATAAACAAAACAAACATGGAGTGCTCACGACAAAATATGCATAAAAAATATGGAACAAACTATGCTCATGCAAAGGAGTAACTCAAAAGCTTCCACAAACTATTTTTGATTTTTCAATTTTTCATAAAATGTAAAAATAAGTTTACAAAAATCACACACCATGAATTTACATTAAGACAACCAAATCATGGAAACAGAATGATGAGTGTGAACATATTCGATAGGCAAATCAATGCAATCAAACATAACATAAATGCACGATGAATATGTGTACTCCTAACGAATGAATCTCAAAGTCCTCCTTAGGTGTTGAAAGTGTTGAATTTAAATGACATCGATTCAATCCATCAATCCATCAATCCATCAAAGTCAAGAATGATTCCCACACCAATAATGTCTAAAACTATGTAATACTTTTTCATGACGCTATCAGGACGTGAAAAAATCATTTTTCATTACTTTCCATCTAAACTCCCTCATAAATAATTATGCATGTATTTTGCTTTTGAGGTGGCCCCCTTTTCGCATATTTTTCTTTTTATTACCTTTTAATTTTTTTCGACTCTTTTCAAACGGTGGCTTTCACGACGAGTTAAATTTGTACTCTCGCAGCCCTTTCCCATGTTTCACTCCTCATATTTTGTTGCAAATAATTCCTCACGGTAAATGGTTCTTACATGCACTACTTTTATTGTCAAGTTTTATTGCATATGGTATGTTTAAAGACAAGTGAGATGACAACATTCTGGCCAATATGTGATAAACAGGTACAATAATCAAACAAATTCGTTCAAGTGTGCAATAAAGGAACTCATGAATCAAACATATAGATAGTAACAACTAATCACATCTCAATGACTCCAAACATTGTAAAGCCCATAAATGGAATGGTGACGCATATCAAAATACTATCAAATCGTCACATGGATATGGAATGAAATTGTGATTCGGTCATCCTAAATGTCCATTCATATACGGTGCAAAACAAACTACCAAAATCTTTTTGTCTTTTTTCAAAAATTTTATCAAAATAAAATATTTTTGGCTTTTTCAAATTTTTCTAAAAAAAGAAAATCTTTTTGAATTTTTTTCAAAAATATATCAAAAATTGAAAACATAACTAAAAAAAGGTACACACTAGCAATAGGTAAAATATCATCATGAAAATCAACCTATGCTAGGAAACAAGTCTAAACCTCAACCGTTAGGTGCGGTGGAGTTTTCCAAAGGTGGTGACATCCTATGAAAAAATCTATCAAGTTATGTGAAGTCTTGACTAAAAACATTACCTGCTCCCTAAGATGTGCAAACTCTCTTGTGTAATCATCCAGAGCATCATGTGTGGGTGTGTGGGTGTGTGTGAACACGTGTAGTAGCAAAACGTGATACATAACTCAACTTAAAACAAAACCCCCTAACGTGCCCTCTCTTTTTACAGTGTGTGCAAACATAAACAGGCGTAGGTACACCTCTCTCAAAACTTCTCATACGCACTCTCCTATCAGGTACGGGACGCCTAGGAGGGTTAGGTTGAGAGACATATGGATCAATCACAAACTCAGGAACCGGCTCAGGTGCAACATGGGAAGTGGACGCACTGTCATAACCTATTTCTCGTCTCTCAACATCACCCAAAACGGGATTGAAAACCATCTTTACAACCTTCTTATATGAGTTCTCTAAAGGGACTTTGACCTCCCGGAACGTTCGAGATCACTCTCTAGTTAATATACACGTGTCTTCATACTAGACACCGTATTGGTCAAATCACTCTTTTCTCAATCTAAAGCAATCAACTGCTCACTCAAAGAAACATTCACCTTCTCGAGTTGACATGATTTTGCTTCAAACACCCTCAAAACCTCTAACTCTCTCTCCAAATCTCTCACCCTAAGACCTAACTCCATATTCAATTTCTTAGTCTTTAATGTGTCGGCGTACAATTCTCTAAACGCAATCTGGATCTCACTATCATCTGCACTTTCACACTCACTATCACCCTCACTCAAAACAGTTAAACTATCCTCCTCCTCGGGGGTCTCACGTGCACAAGTATCCTCATTGTTGTGGGACAAACTAGGTGTGCTCACGTGACTAGCTAAAAAGGCGACAAATTTCCCATGTGAAGACTCATCCCTGGAATCTTTCACCTTTTCCTCACTATCGCTAAGAGTGGATGGCATGGAAATTTTCTTGCCCTTTCTCCTTAGCCTAGTGGGACACTCAAAAGATCTATGCCCCCTACCTTCACTCTCAAAACACTTCTCTTCCTCCTCTTTCTCAATATCTTTCTCACCGCTCTCTTTGGCCTCATTTTTATTTTTCTCAAAAAATATTTTATTGGAAGAATTTTGTTTTGAAAACTTGAGAAACTTTTTAAAAAAATTCGCAAGCATGGCGATATCAAAATAAACCTCACCCTCAGAATCGGACTTACAAACTTTCACTTTCTTTTTCTTCTCTCTTGTGGACACTTCCTCTCCCTTCCTAGACTGGACTCTAAGTGCCATCCCTATATCCTTAGGCTTGACAGTGTCAGGAAACATGTCAATTTCATATGTCCGGAGGTCTCCTACCAGCTTTTCTAATTTTTAATATGCCCAAATTACCTAAGGTATTCAAAACAGTCACTTTTGGGATAAAACGTTTAGGAAGCGATCTTAAAATCTTTTTAACCACTCGTGCATAAGGTATGGGCTCACTAAGATTGAAACTAGTGTTGACAATGTCGATAGACGTGCGTAAAAATCATCAAAACACTCAGATTAAAGCACGGTAATCATTTTGAATTGAGTAGTTAAAATTTGAATTTTAGACCCTTTAACCGCATGACTGCCTTCGTGTGTAAGTTGTAAAATATCCCACGGTTCTTTTGACGTGGGGCGTGTCGTAATACGCCGGAACTCCTCAGGAGTGATGTCACCAGAAATTACACTTAACCCACGTGAATTAAAAGCGATCCATTTAAATTCGTCTTTAGTCTATGTAGTCATAGGTTTTAAAGAAGTTACATTATCTACAGTGACAGTGGGAGGCGTCCACCCTCTTTCATAAACTACCCAAGCTCGCTCATCAATGGCCTTTAACTGTAATTTCATACGAGCTTTCCAGTAGGCATAATTAGGCCCGTAAAAAATGGGCATCCGATTATATAAGTGCTCCATCAGAGAAAATACGATTTTTCATAAAGTAGAATTTTCAAATAAAATCAATATCACACAAGTTTTGCAGAAATAGGAATACACAATAAATTAGTGTAACCTGCTCTGACACCAATTTGTAAAATAGTGCTCGATCTTGATTAAACATGAATTCGCAAATTTCCAAGTCAGCGTTTTTTAATCGGTATCAATATTCAAACCAAATTAATTCAGTCCCTAAACATGCAACTACATGTGTGTGTGTCAAACCATAATAAATAAAATTGCTAACTCACAGATTTATAGAAAAAATCCCTTTCGGGCCAAACCTTTTTATTTCACTATAATACTTACAATGATTACAATGAATTTGCAAAGAATTTACCGCAGCAAACTCTCAAGAACCTCAGTCCTGAATCAGCACTGGACCAACATCAGAAGATCCATAAAGACACGCAATCTTGAATCAACCGAGGAACACCCTTGAGTACGCCCTTTGACACGCAGTCAACGTCAGCCCAGTACCTCCCTTAAGTGGCACCTAGATCAGTAGTAGAGATCGTCTCTACAAGAGAAACTTCACAAAATTGTGTTCTTAGGTTCCAAAACAATTCACATAAAGCAATTGGGATTGTTGTGAATTGAAAAACAAAGGATTAAAACCTTAAAAGTAAGAAGGCAAAGTATTCTGCCAAAGCAGTTTCGTGTATAAAATATTCTCAGGTATTCTGCTGAAAAACGAACTATTTAACACCCTATTTACAAAACGTTAAGGTGGCGCGTCGCTTGAACGAAAATGCCATCTTTCTCAAATGAAGCAGGCTGTCACTTGAACGACAGCTTCACGCGAGATCACCTATCACTCGAACGATTGTGTATCTCGCTCGAACGAGTTGCTGAAAAAAATTAATTTTTTATTTTGATAAAAAAAACTCGCCTCAACACTTAGAAATATATTTTTGACGAAAAACTCCGCTCCAACACTTAGAAAATATTTTGTAAAAAATATCCCAACACTCTATGTGAAATGCTAAGGTACTTAAACATAACCTAACCAAAGTTAATCTCGCGGAGGCTTGAATGTTGAAGAACTTTGATATTCGGATCAGTTTTGACGCATGATTTAACTTGATAAGTCCTTGATGATTGTAGCGGTATACGAACTCACATGTAACCTGGACAATAAAATAATGTCCTTACAATTCAAAAAGTACTTCCCCTAACATTCTTTGACATTAATAATCACTTGTTAGTGCACTTAAGCGTTGAGGCGCTTCTTTGCGGCCCAATAAGATATCGATGGATGTACTCGTTCAAAAGGTATACTTGATAATATACGTTTAGGATAGTTTAATTTACTTTAATTAATTTAATATATGGGTTACTGAGTTTTAATAATTATAATATAGAGGTTAATGAAAGTCTTCAAAGAGTATGTTAAGAATACGAGACGTATTGAAAGATCCATCGCAGAGCAATACATTAATGTGGAGGCATCCATGTTCACCAGGGAATAGATGCCCAGTCCTAACATTATAGACGATGAAGATTAGTTCACTGATAAGGGTGGCCAGGTCATGGGCAAACGAGATAAATTGGCAAGTTTACAATATGATCAAGTGTCTCGTTATATGTATGAAACCCATGAAGACGTCGACGAATGGAGTGCAGAATTTCGTGTTGTAATTTCACTTCGTGTTGTAATCTAATATACATGATCACCTTCTTGATATATTTGTCAATTCAATGTAGAAAATATAATGCGTCCGAACGTAACAAAAAGTGAAGGACATTTTCACATTCAAATAATGAATTTAGACTTTGGGTATCACAAGAGGTAATTAATATATCAAACGTCCCTTATTAAATAATAAATAATTACAAGCTTTAAAAATTATCTAATTAACTTATGTAATCCATAATTTGTGTTTTTGAAGATGGGTGATGCCATATTAAGACTTGGTTATCTCATTAATGGGACCAATTTCACGGCACACGAGTTTAAGAAGTATCAGTTGAATGGTTACTGTGGTGATAATTATTATTCAACACAAAACGATAAGAGAAGCACAATCACCAAGCATAATAAGGCATATGAAATATTAAGGTCACACAACAAGAGATGTACGTGGTTCAGCAAAGATGCCAACGTCCACGGTGGTGTAGTCAGTATTATTTCTATGTTCTCCGGAGAGTGATTACAGAAAATACCATATATCCTTTACCCCGGACCTAGGGTTTATTATATACACGTTTATTCCAGTAAGTGGGGGTGTTAGACTCCCCCACATTTTCCATCTTTTCCTAGAACTTCTCTTAATGGATCGTGGGAAGAGACTAAATCATAATCGGTTAAGACATGGAGGGTCTGGACTTTGGGCTGCCACAATGGGGCTACTCGTCCAGGCCCACCATTCTAATTTCGGGTACCCACAATTGCCCCTAAGTTTGTTGGGCCGTGCTTTAGGCTCAATAAATTTAAATGATTTGTCATAATAGCTCCTTTGTACATCGTGCAACTCTTCCCAAAGTTTGAGGACTGATTCTGGTGGCACCTGCTTCGTGGTTTGTGCACTATGATTAGCAATACTTAAAGGTTTTATTCAGAGCAGTCATCATTTCAAGCTTCCCAATACTCTCCTATTGTCTGTGAGCTCTAGCGATTCACGTCCTCTTCTCCTAGTCTACATTCTTATTGCTTCCTTGTCATTTGAGTTCGTGATTCTTCATCGTTTGAGTCGAACTTTCATCTTGTAAGTCTCCTGTGCCTTCTCTTTGAATTTGTAGTTTTTTAGGGTTTCTCAATGGCAAAGATAGGTAATAGGTCAGTGTCTGAGTTTAGGAAATTTTATAACATTTCAGAGTGGGTAGAGATCGAGTGTGTCCCTCCCCCTAGAAATGTTAGAATGATAGAGGGTGCCCACTGGATCCATGTCTTGCTGCTTTTCCAAGGGGGACTAACTTTCCCTCCCAACGATTTATTCTTGCACTTTTTTGGTTATTTCAACATTGTTCCTGCACAGTGTTCGCCCAATGTGTGGAAGATAATCAATGGTGTTCATATAATAAACCAGTTATATGGTACCAAGTTAGGGATCCCCGAGGTTTTCTTTTGCTATTCTTTTTCTCGAACTAGCTCTGGTGTCCTCTATCTCAAAGCCAGGAGCCTTGACAGGGTATTGGTAGTAAACCTACCTAATTCCCATAAGGACTATTGGCAAGAGGGTTTTCTTGCTGGAAACTGGTAATTTTCTCCCCAGTCTGAAGGGTCGAGGTCTGATAGGTTCTCAGTTCCCTTTTATGGGGAAGAATACATAGGTAGACTTTGCTCTATTCTTTTAATTTTTGTTAATTTGTTATCTTTCTAATTTTTCTCTATTTTTTCTTCAGCGAGGTCAAAGAACTTGGAACCTGCTCTCAGCGAGGTTCGTCTCTCTGAGTTGGTCAAGGCTTGGAATATCAGGGAGCCCTTAGCTGACGGCAAACATCCCCGATTCTCTGCTTTTTTGCTTTAATATAAGGGCGTTGGTTTTAGTTTTATAGCGAGGCCAGTGGACAATATTCCTGAGTTTGATACCTCTGAAGAGACTGTTGTGGATCCTATTCAGTTGGACGAGGAGGAGAGCAGCTCTAAAAGTGATATCGCAGGTGGTGCTGAAGGCAATTTGGGTGAAGGGAGCTCCAGTGGTAGTAGTTCTTCTGATTCGGGGGAAGTTTTTGAATGCCGAGAATCGTCGAGCACATCCAGCAATTCAAGCGAGGAGATGGTTCCTAAAAGGAAAAACCTAATTCGGGATGATGATGACGACGATCACGTGCTCCTCGCTCAGAGGTCAAAGAAGAAGAAGTCCAGTACTGGGGCTGTAGCTACTGGCTCTCGGTCTTCTACTCGGGGGCAAAAGAATAAGAGGAGGGAGGAAGAACAAATGAGAGAGAGGGAGAGAAAAAAGGAGGACGATAGAAAGAAGGTGGAAGAGAAGAAGAGGATGGAGGAGAGAAGGAGAATGGAGAAGGAGAAAGAGGAAGAGAGGAGAAAGATGGAGTCAAGAACGAAGGCTGGGCAAGCCTTAGTCCCGGTGTCTGCTTTGCTCGAGGGGGCCTCAGTTTCCATTTCTCCTCAGCTGGCTCTTGCACTGATCGAGAGGGCAGTTCTCCCTGCAGATCGCCATAGGGCGCTGGGGCCTGATGACAGAGGCTAGCCTTGGTAAGATCCTATCCATTTTTTAATTCTTTAACAAGTTTTAGCTATTTCTCCTTCTTGATCGTTCTCCTTCTTGATCTCTTCTTTATTTCTGGCAGTTTGTGACTGACTTCACCGTGCTCTATCGCTCTCGCGACGAGCTGGTGAGAAGGAATGGCGAGCTGGAGCAGTAGAAGTCTGTTCTAGAAGTCAGGGGTACCCAACTGGAGGCTGATTTAAAGACTGCTGACGCCACCCGAGTTTTTTCTGACCCGGCCCTCGTCAATTCCAATCGAGAGAGGGATGCGGCGGTTAAAGAGCTGGTTGAGCTGAGGCAGGCGTACGACTTGGTTTGCTCGAGCAAGTTGGCCATTGTAGAGGAGAAAAAGGTACAAGTCGAGAAGCTGAAAGAGAAGGAGTCCCAGGCAGCCACCATCAAGGAGGACTTATACAACTCCGGGTGGTCTGTTGCATATGAAGACGCTGAGGTCCAGATATGCTACATCAGTCGTATGAACTTCAAGAAAGGCTAGAACAAGGCCCTCCTAGCTGCTGGTGTGGATGTTGCATCTCCTTTGTCCGATGAGCACGACCCAGGGTCGAGGCCAGTTGTGGATGAAGTCCCTGTCCCTGCTCTCGAAGGTGCTGACCCTGTCTCCCACACAATCTCTGCTGACGTTCCTCTTGTTATGGTGACAGAGGCTATCCCTGCTGAGGGGAGTGCTCCTGCTGATGCTGATAAAGGGAAGCAACCGTCGACTTCTGGGCAACCTGAGGTTTTTAGTTAATTTTTACTTCTAGGACTATCTTTGTATTTCTGCTTGTAATTTTCCCAATTTCTGCTTGATGTACTTTAACTCTCATCAATGAAATGAAAAGGATTCTTTTTCCAAGTGCATTGATTGATTTTTCTTTCCACTGCCCTTTTATTGCTTGTAGTCGATTGACGTTGATGATTACATTCCTGCCACTTCTCAATTGGGAAGGATGCTTGGGCCTGATGTAAGCTCTGAAGTTTGTCATACTTTTGTGAGGATTTGCAAATCTCTGCGATTGAGGAACAAGCGCTTTATAGAGCAAACTGAGCTCGTCGTCAAGTTGAAGGACATGTTGCAGGAGATGGAAGAAGTTGGTGCTTTAGTGCAAGAAGAGGTGAATACACTGCGAGCAAAGCTTCTAGATGCCTCTGAGATCAATTAGGTTGGGGAAGTTCTTCAGAAAGAGAATGAGGCTTTGAGAAGAGAGGTCTTACGACTTAGGGAGCATGCGCCGAGCATCGCTCCTGCGGTATTGCGAGGCTCTTCTTCGTCGCGAGCTAGGGCTGGCTCGAGCGACGTTCTTCCTGTGCTGCGAGGCTCTTCTGGTCCATCCGTTCCGCAAGATGGCAGGAGCACCAAGAGTTCAAATAGGGAAATGGAAGATCTTCGTGATGATGTTCAGCGAGCATATGTGATCGCTGCTGGGCTTCAAAGGGATGTTACTCGACTGCGACACCTATTTAAAAGAGGACCTCGGCGAGTATGGGCCGACGGTTATGACCAGGGTTGGCAAGATGCTCCGATGAGGCTGACAGAGTTTGAAGAGCTCGCCTTCATCAGGGGGTGGTTAAGTGCCTTAAGGGAGATACAAGTTCCAAGGAACTCAATGCTCTGGTATCGCCATGAAATATCAACTTCCACTCGGATGCCTAATCCCTTCCGAAGAGATGATCAGTGGATACCCATCGATGCCATCCCTCGGCAGCTATTGGAGTCAGATGCTAACGAAGTTGAGGAAAAGTTAGTTCCTGCTCCCGATGATGGTCGAAGAGCTCAAGTGGCTGATTATCTCGTTCAGAGGCCTCACCCCCACTAAGATTTTGCTAGTAGTAATTTTATATGTTTTTTAATGTGAATGTTTTGGGCGAGCTCGCCGACTAAACATGTATCACAATTGTTGTAAATATGATGAATTAATATAAAATTTGTGTTTTGGGCGAATTTACCGACTAAACAAGTGTATTATATTTTCCTCATCTGTGTTCAACGATCTTGAGCTTCTCTTGGCTGACTAGATATGCATTATCGAGTAAGTGTCCTTCCAGTCCAGTATGCCAATGAGATACCATTCTTCCCCACTTTACCTTTTAGGTTGTGTTGTCACACTCCCTTAGGCCTAAGTGTGGCAATTGGCGAGGACACACCTGGTGTTGGATGTTTTATCCGGTTGGGATTTTATCTAACCAAACATTGTTTGGTGACCAATTTTGACTTGGCCATATTGCCTAGGGATCTCCTGTAGGGCTTCATATATTGCCAGGGGAAATGCTAAGAGAGGTCTTTCACATTTCATAACGAAAACCGGAGGAGGGTTATTTACCTACTATGGTGTAACGATCAGTGTGTCTGTTACTTGGAAAGGGTGTGTGAGTTGTAGAGTTTAAATCCTACTAGTTAACTGATACTTCGTTGAATACAACTGCTAAACAACTTTGATTAATAAGTTTTAGTCTCATAAGTATAATGCAAAAGAAGAATCTAAAAATAGAATTTCTTGAGATTGGCTGTATTCCATGCTTGGGGTATATCTCTGCCTTCCAACGTTTGTAAGTGATAGGCGCCTTGCAGATTATCTCTCGTTATCTTGAATGGTCCTTCCCAGTTTGGCCCTAGCTTGTCGTCTGATGGCTTCACTGTGCTGCCCAGGACTTTCCTTAGGACATAGTACCCAACTCGGAATGCCCTTGGGTTGACCCTCTTGTTATAATGCCTCGCGACCTGTTGCTGATAGCTCGCTAGTTTTACTAGGGCTAGCTCTCGGCGCTCGTCGGCTAGGTCGAGTTCGACGAGCAATGCTGTATCATTATGTCCCTGGTCGACAAGGCTGGACCTCATAGTCGGCAAGCCTGCTTCTAATGGGATGACTGCTTCCATTCTATATGTTAGTGAAAATGGGGTTTCCCCTGTTGCTCGTCATGGAGTGGTTCGCTAAGCCTATAGAACATGTGGTAATTCATTTACCCATGCACCTTTAGCTCGCTCTAATCGCTTCTTTAACCCGTCGATCACAGTTTTTTTGGAAGCCTCGGCTTGGCCATTGCTCTGAGGATAGGCCACCGAACTGAAATGGTGTCTGATTCCATGCTCGTCGTAAAAAATCTGAAAGGAGCCGCTCTCGAACTGCGTTCCATTGTCAGTGATGATGGTTTTGGGGATGCCAAAATGAGTGATTATATTTCTCCATATGAACCTTATCATATCTGCATCTCGGATGTTCGCTAGGGGTTCCGCCTCGATCCATTTGGTGAAGTAGTCAGTTGCAACCAACAGATATTTACGATTACCGGTGGCGATAAGAAGTGGTCCTACGATGTCCATTCCCCATTGGGCGAATGGCCATGGGCTAGACAGTGATTTTAGGTCGCTAGCAGGTTGGTGGACTATGGGAGCGTGAAGTTGGCATTTTAGGCACTTGCGGTCATACATAACAGAGTTCCTTTGCATATATGACCACCAATAGACTTCCTTCATTGCTTGAAAATCTAGAGACCTTCCTCCGATATGGCTTCCACAGATTCCTTCGTGAAGCTCATGTAGAACTTGCACGATATTCCTTGGGTGAACGCATTGAAGGTAGGGACCGGAGAAAGATCTCTTATATAAGTTTCCCTCTGGAGATAAGTGAAAGCAAGCAGCTTTGACTCTTATCTGGTGGGAGGTCTTCTTGTCATCTGGGAGTGTGCCATCCTTCAAATAGTCCCTTAAGGGGTCCATCCAGCTGGGAGCTGATCCTACCGGGAGTACCTGTTCCACGTCTGGTTGCTTGCTGTCACGGTTAATGGTCGGATGAGTGAGGAAATCGATGGGGATTGTTCTTTTTAGGTCGGAGTCAACTGTTGAACTCAGGGCTGCTAGGGCATCAGCATGGCTGTTCTGCCCTTTGGGAAACTGCTGGACATTGATCTCTTCGAAGCTCGCCATTAGTTTTTTCACTAAGGAGAGGTAAGCTACCATTCTTTCATCTTTTGCATTATAGTCTCCACTTATCTAATTAGAGACTAATTGAGAATCGCTGAACACCTGTAAATGCTTTGCTCCCAAAGTGTGCGCCTTCTGGAGGCCGGTTATTAAGGCTTCGTATTCTGCTTCGTTGTTGGAGGCTGCAAATCCAAGCCTGATTCCTTGTTCAAGGATTGTATTCTCTAGAGTAATGAGGATAATGCCTACCCCTGCCCCCTTTGAGTTGGAGGCTCCATCAACAAACAGTTTTCGGGTTTCTTCTGTCGCGTGGTTCTCCTTTTGCCTTGCTGGTTGAGGTTGGTTGGAAGGTTCCTCGCCCGTGAATTCGGCTATGAAATTAGCAAGGATTTGCCCCTTGATTGCGTTCCTTGGTTGAAATTGGATGTCAAATCGCCCGAGCTCAACTGACCATTTAGACAGTCTGCCCGATAAATCCGCTTTCCTCAGGATTACTTTAAGGGGGTGCGATGTAAGGACGATTATAGTGTGGGCTTTGAAATAGTGCTTCAGCTTCCTCGAAGCCACTACTAATGCAAAGGCGAGCTTCTCCAGTGGTTGGTACCTCTGCTCGGTGTCTAGTAGGGTCTTGCTCGCTTAATAAAAGGGGTGTTGGATTCCTGCAACGTCGCACATTAGTACAGAACTGATAGTGTGGTTGGAAACGGAGAGGTATAAGTACAAGGAATTTTTTTCATGTGGTATAACGAGCAATGGTGGGGAACTGAGGTAGGCCTTGTGCTCGTCCAATGCCCGCGAGCAATCTTGGTTCCATTATACCGTTTTGTTTCCCTTTAGAAGCTGGAAGAAAGGCTTGCACTTCTCGGAGGACTTAGAGATAAAGCGATTTAAGGCGGCGAGCATATCGGTTCGCTTTTGTACGTCCCAGATTGTGCGAGGAGGTTGTATCCTATTTATTGCATCGATCTGGTCTGGGTTAGCCTCGATGCCTCTCTTACTGACCAGGTACCCAAGAAATTTTCCTGACTGGACACCGAAAGAACATTTGCTCGCATTAAGCATCATTCGGTATTTCCTGAGGATTTCGAAGGTGTTTTACAGGTCTGAGAGGTGGTCTTCTTTCTTCTTGCTTTTAACGAGCACATCATCGATGTAGACCTCCATGGTGTCTCCCATTTGATCCTTGAACATCTTGGTGACCAGCCGCTGGTAGGTTGCCCCTGCGTTTTTTAGCCCGAAGGGCATGGCCTTGTAGCAGTATAATCCAACTGTGGTGATGAATGCTATTTTGTCCTGGTCTGGGGAATACAGAGGGATCTGATGATACCCGGAGTATGCGTCCAGAAAACTCATTCTCTCGTGAGCTGTAGTAGCATCTACAAGTTGATTAATTTTTGGGAGGGGGAAACTGTCCTTAGGGCATGCTCTATTGAGATCGGTGAAGTCAATGCAAACTCTCTACTTCCCGTTGCTTTTTGGAACTACTACTGGGTTGGATAACCACTTGGGGAATTGTACTTACCATATGGATCCTGCATCCAACAGTTTTTCAACTTCTTTTTCCACCGCTTTTGCCTTCTCGGGTGCAGTTCGCCGTGCCTTCTGCGTGATTGGTTTGAAGGTGGGATCGACGTTCAGCTGATGGCAGACCATACTAGGATCAATTCCAGGCAACTTGTATGGTTCACATGCAAAAATATCTACGTTGCGTCCCAGCAGAGTTGTCAATTCCTTCTGTTCCTGGTCAATGAGAGATGCTCCAATCAAGAAAACTCTATTACTGTCGCTATCTCCAGCCGTAACCTCTACCAGGTCCTCGACGACCCGCTCAGAGGGGAGGAGCCTGGTCTCCTCTACTCCAGGTCTTCCGTACTTTAATTGCTATTTAGAAGGTGTCAGACCTTCTTCAACTTTTTCGCTGGGCTGATCGGCCTTCTTCTCTATCCTTGGTCGGATAGCTGCTATGAAGCACCTTCTTGCCATTGCTTGATTGTCGTGGATCTCCATTACTCCTCGCACAGTTACATACTTGAGTTTCTGATGGTAGGTCGAGGAGACTGCCTTCATCGCATGTATCCATCCCCTGTCGAGGATGGCTTGGTATGGCGAGTCGATGTCAACCACTAAAAACTCAATCATCTTTCCGAGAGCCATGGTTATTTTTCCAGCGAAGCCAACTAAAGGGACAATAGCCTCCTTTAGGTCGGCGATGCTTAACTTTAATTTTCTGAATAGGTCGAGATACATTACCTCGGACGAGATTCCTTGGTCGACGAGAAACTTATTGACGTCAAAGTTAACTATCCTGAGGGTAATGATCAAAGCATCGTGATGTGGGGTTCTCACTCCCACCAGATCTTCATCTGTGAAAACAATATGCTTATTATAGTTGACGTCATCTGCTCGTCGACGCTTTCCTGATTGTGACTTTGCTAGATCAATCTGAAAAGCCTGCATCACCGCTGTAAGCTTCTTCATCTCCACTCGAGCTGAATTTCCTTAGATCTGCTTGGCATCAGATGCCCCATGAATTACCGCAAACTCATGTCCAGCGTCATCTTCGAGCACGTTCTCAAGTCTCGCCTCTCTATTGGCATCCACTTTCTCTGCCTTTTTCTCCACAAACTCGTTCAAATATCCGGACTGGGCTAGCTCCTTGAGGTGAGAGTTAAGAGCTTTGCAGTGCTCAGTCTTATGTCCTCCCTCTTTGTGAAAAGCGCATATCAGCACATTGTTCCTCTTCGAGGGATCTCCTCCCATCTTCCTAGGCCACTTGATGAATGGCTAGTCTTTGATTTTTGTGAGGATTTTGTAAATTGGTTCTTTAAAGACGGTGTTGACCGCCTGAAATGCTTTCGACACATCATTGTTACCTCTATTTTTGGAGCTATTTTTGCCCCCATTCTTTCCTCCTTTCTTCTGGTTCTCAATCTTGTCACTGCCCTTGGCAGCGAGCTTAGTTCGATCGTTTTCCCCTGTGCTGAGGCGGGTCACATCTTCCACCTTGGCATACTTTTCGATGCGGGCCATTAGGTCGTCGATGGTCATGGCCTCTTTTTTTTATCAGGGATTGGTACTGAAGGGAAGAGCTGGGTAGCCCAATTTTAAAAGAGGCCACTGCCACTTGCTCCGAACAGTCCTCGACCTCGTTGAACAATTCCCAATACCTCTTCGCGTAGTCTCGGAGGGTCTCTTGGGGCATCTTTTTCATTGTCAGCAGAGCATCCATCCTTTTGGGATGGGAGCTACTAGTAATGAATCAGGCCGTAAAGAGCTCGGCCAGGGATTTGAAACTCCTGATGGACCGATGGGGGAGCCTTTCGAACCATTTATGCGCCACATCATGCAGGCTCCAGGGGAAAATTCAGTACATTAGTGTCCAGAGGGTCTTGGCCTGTCGGTACTGCCTGACGTGATCAATGGGATCAGTCTTACCGTCATAAATTTTGAACCTTGGAATGGCAAACTTCTTGGGGGCTTCCTCTTCTTCAATTTCCCTCGAGAAGGTGATTTCATCTGAGTTTTGAGAGCTCGCCTAATGAGTTCTCGGGTCGATCTGGTACTGTGATGGGCAGGATGTTGGTCCATCTCCCTTCGGACCAGATTTTTTATGTTCTCGTTACTGCGATCTGGGCTCCGGTAATGGCGAGCTTGTCGTAGCTGCTCGCGCAGGTCGTCCTCTGACTCGTTTCCCTCAACCTTTTGGGATCCTCGCCTGGGTCTCCTTCCTCGGCTGCGAGACTTGCTCGCCTGAGGGCTAGGAGTGCGGTGCGGACGTCTTTTGGTATCACGATGGAGCTCTTTCTCCAATATCTCTAGTCTTCTTTTCTGGCGAGCATTCTCAACCTCATGTCTACGAGAGGACTCCCTTTGCTCGTGGAGTCTTGCCTCATATGCATCAATCAGCCTGGATATCTGTGTGGACCTCGCTGGTCCTTGGCTTTCTTCTGAGGCTGGCCTCTCTAAGCGATCCCTCTGATCTGAACGTCGAACTTCAGATCTGTTCCTACGAAAAGCGGGTAGTTCTTGGATATCCCCTGCCTGGGGAGCATTGCTACTATGACCAGGCATTTCAAGCTTTTTTTTTTCTGGGTGTGGGCTTTCTCAGGGAAGATAAGCGTTCCCACAGACGGCGCCAATTATGGTGATAATTATTATTCAACTCAAAAAGATAAGAGAAGCACAATCACCAAGCATAATAAGGCATATGAAATATCAAGGTCACACAACAAGAGATGTACGTGGTTCAGCAAAGATGCCTATGTCCATGGTGGTGCAGTCAGTATTATTTCTATGTTCTCCGGAGAGTGATTACAGAAAATACCATATATCCTTTGCCCCGGACCTAGGGTTTATTATATACACGTTTATTCCAGTAAGTGGGGGTGTTGGATTCCCCCACGTTTTCCATCTCTTCCTAGAACTTCTCTTAATGGATACGTGGGAAGAGACTAAATCATAATCGGTTAAGACATGGAGGGTCTGGACTTTGGGCCGCCACAATGGGGCTACTCGTCCAGGCCCACCATTCTAATTTCGGGTACCCACAGTTAAGTATTCTCATCTCGATTTTACTAAAAAAATATTTTGTTACAAAATATCGATATTTTATACAAGGATCTTACGTATTTTAGGGTGAGTGCCAAAGACAGAAACCTCGTTAAAGCATAAATGGCATACTATGGTGTAATTCGAAACATTTTTGAATTAGACTCTCTCTCTCTCTCTCTCTCTCTCTCTCTCTATATATATATATATATATATATATATATATATATATATATATATATATATATATATATATATATATATATATTTTTTTTTAAAGTGGCTGTGTCTTACTGTGATTGGGTAAGAGTTGAGGAATTTTTTTTCGTAAGGTCGATTCAACTACCAATCTGATAGTGGTAGACTTATCCAAGATCAAGAGCAAGGAGCATATGAATGATGAGTCATTTGTTTGTGCATTCGAAAACCCCAAGAAAGTATTTTAATCGGAGTATATCAATAACGAACTGTGGTCAGTCATCTTACACACGCAAAAGAGTCTCACTAGAAGCGTGGATGACCTGGCAGCTCCTGTAGACCATCAATCCATTTTAGATGACAACTTGAACTTGATGAAATTTCCAGATACTTTACATCAGTAGATTTATTTAGGTTGTAAAAAACTATTCATGACTCTTTTCAGTTTCAATTATAATTTTAAGCAACGCGACATATGCATCAACCAGGTGAAGTCACATTAGGCATGTGGATCAATTAAACTCAAGTTGTAATTAGGAAATCTAGGTCAATTCACTTGATGAAAAAATAATAACTCAATTTTTATGGATTTAACAAGATCAATTTGGGATCTTGGTGTAGTGTGTGATACAAGTGAAGGAGTAATGAGGATTTTAAATTTTTTGAAAAAAGAGGGAAAATGACCCATTTATTATTTTTTTTTCAAAATCTTCTTCTCCGTACGCACTGTTAACTTTTCTCTTATCCATACTTTCAGCCAGTATGCAATCATGTAGAAATGGTGTGTGGTCGTGTGAACGGTTCCAAATGGAATCGTGCAACTGGTTTGAAGCCAAATGAAAGAGACTTTAAATAAAATCACATTTAAAATTAGGTATATTTCCAAAGGTATACACAACATATATTAGAATTAATAAACAATAAAGTGGGATTACTTTTTATCAAATTATATATTAATCCTTGGAATTTTGAAATTTTAATTTAACAATCCACATTAGACTTAAAAAATAATAAATTATATATTACATTTTACTACAAATTACAAATTGAAATCCTCATCATCCACCAAACAAAAATTAGCAAACTAAATCGAGATTTCTCTCTCTATCCCCTCTATTGCTTTCTCATTGTGTTTGTGATAAAATGAGATCGCAAATGACCCCCCTTCAACCCTTAAATCTCGAAATTAGATTTGGGTCCCAAATGGGCCTCACCTAAAAGAGCCCAAAAATAACTCTAAATGATTTAAAATCATGCCCGAGCCTTATACTGACCCAATAGGCCTTTAAACCATCGTTTTAAACTATAAACGAACATTTTAAATGTTCCAAAAGCCAATATACAAAATAACTAACTAACCACTCAGTTATTTAATAATTGTTCGATACGAGTCCCAATATTAATTAATTCAATTAATTAATCATTTGAGTAATTTCAATCCAATTTTAATAACACATAATAATATAAATTGCGACATCTTTACTCACAACAAGTACACATAATTTATTTTCACAATTTAATTATTTAAATAATATGCATAAAAATACGGTGTATTACACTCACTTTCTCTCTCTAAAGTGGGAAATTAAGGTTATATCCACATTGGAAAGTGTGCCAAGGGTTGGTATTTATTGGTTTTAACAGGGAACCTAGGGGTTTGGTCTCTTGTACACTTTCTTTCACAATTACCCTTATTGAAAAGACTTTTAGAAAACTCTAAACTTGCTTCACAAGTTACGACCTAATTAGGCCACTTCACCACCTCACATGTTGAGCCCTCGAAGGTCCACGTTACCAGACTCCGTTGTCTTTTTCTTCTTAGGTCGTGGCCTTCCTTTACCTTCCATGACCTTCATGTCCTAACTGTCAGAACACCATTTATGGTCGTGGACTACATCTCCAATTGTGAATTTTCTTATTATCAGCGGATTTTGTCCTAGACCATGACCTTCACAACATAACTATACTTATGTATGTGGCTCCCCGTATGGCCGCGACCTTATTTAGTTTTACGATCATTAAATGGGGTGTCATCGACCGGATGGAAAATTCGAAGTTCCTAGTCCTTAATTATGGTAATAGTTGGTTGATTTCCAAGGTTGATACGTACAAAGAGGACATAAAATCGAAGTTGGACAATTTCCAACACCCCGTGAACCATATGTTGAATGGGTCAAACAGGTGTTCACGGATTTGGGGAAGGGGAAGGCTAAGGATAAAGGAAATGGTAAGGAGAAGGTTGGTAGGGGACCATTACTCCATCCCCCTCATCGATGGTGGGAGACTCATCATCCTCTTATAATATATACTCTACCCCAACCCACAATCCCGACTCCATTTGAGCCATCTTGGGAGAGAGTTCATATCCGTGACACGCGTGGAGGTGACCGAAATGCCAAAGGAGTGAAGGATCCGAACTCCATTGCGGGTACAGTAGTGCACAATCACCCACTGAATCCTTAAGAGTGCTAGGTCCGAGTGGATAAGGTGTTTTCAAGGAAAGAGGACTATTTGTTATGGTTGGACGAGCAAGGTGGTGTATGGCATATCGATGACACGATGTTTGTCCAAATTTTCTCCTCTACCCTTATTAATATTTTTTATTTTATATATTTACGATTAAACTTGGTTTGATGTAATTAAATTTACGTATTTGGTTTTTATGTAATTAACTTGAATTTTTTATCATTTGGTTTAATTTGTGTAATTGCATATTTGGTTTTGATTTCTTTTTTTTTATAATTCATATTATATTGTGTTGATGTTTGGTTTGAGAAAAAAAATCATTTTGTGATGTTTAAAGCGAGTATTATGCTGAGAAGTAGCCACAGCCTTGCAATTATTTTTTTCTTGAATACAATTTTGTCACGGTCCTTGACTATGACAAGAGAAAAATTATTACAGTCTTTGACCGTGGACAAAATTGTGATAAGGATTGTGACGAAATGGCAACAACACAATCCTTATCATGGTACTTAATCATCATAAGTCCGTGATAAAAAATGTGTAGTCCTTAACGATGACATCAGTTGGTTAACCCCTTAGTTTGACCGATTTGCTAAGGGAAAAATGACCATAACAATAGGGGATTGTCACAATCCTTGACAGTGACATGGTCCTTGACCGTGATAGCTCTTTTTTGTTATGGTCAGGGACCGCGACAATCCAAATGCTTTGGTGTAGTGATGAAAATCACAGTTCACATGATATCTAAGAGTATGGGTATATGTCATCGCTACCACAACATATCATGTACCCTAAAAATTCTCTCCATGATAGTAGTAATCCAACCTCCCATTACCAGCCCATAAATGACTATAAGAGCAATATCACTCCATTTAGGTCTCAGAAATAATTGATGCATACCAGGAGCACCAAGGAGAGAAATAAAGAGTTACTCACCGATGCCCTAAGGACAAAGATCGTCTCCAGCACCGCTAAGAGAGGTTAGAGAGTAAGATTCGAAGGGAGAAATGCATGAGCCCAAAGGTTATTAGGATTCTTACTCCTCAAGACTCACAGTCAAGGAAAGTGTTCAAATGTCATAGCAAACATTCTCGAGGGGAGGAAGGTGTAAGAACCCGCTTATTTTGTTATTGAGGGCGATCAGGCCCTGATACCAAAATATACAAGGCATTAAAATTAAATACCATTCTTAGCATGAGACAGAAACATGAGACATTTAAAACTTTTTCCACAAGATATAAATTAAGAATGATCCGACGAATATATAACATCCACCATAATAAAGATCCATATGACCATCCCAACTCCACTATATCTCAAACTCCAAACATAGTAAATATCTACTAGCAATAAAATTGAACTATATAAAATATCTCCAACTGAAAAGCTATAAACAATTGTGGAGTCGAATAACCCACCAATACAAAATCAATTATCTTATAAATAAACGACTCGAAAGGAAAACTAAACTCAAGCAATACAACAAATCTCCACCTGTAAATCCTGCTAATCTCAAATACAATACGACCACATAATATCCTATCCTGAAATGTTATTCAACTTAATGGTTCAGAGCTCATCACAGGAATACCCATCACTCTTCCTAAATAGGGTTCTTGAATCCAATCATAATCATTTTAAGAGATAAATATCACAATAGATTATTTTAAATTAAGAATTAATATAATAACATACTAGTAAAGTAAAATAATACTAACTACCCATATAAACCAGGCCACCTCACTATTCATATCCAATTATGTTTATTTTAACATTTAATTAGATCTTAATCCTTTAACTGGACTTAGTTCAATTATCTAATTCTTTTATTGATGCGACACCACTATAGCCAGGAGACCTTTCTATTGATCTTGCACACACTTTTGGCTCCACAAATGCTCTTTATGCCCTTACCACTTCAACATATCACACCCATATCCATCACTATAGCTAGACAACCCAATTTTAATTATCCCTACACATACTCGTGATGTTCCAATGAATGACACGTCACTATAGCTAGATGGCCCATTTTAGTTGGTCCTGCACATATTGGTAAGGCCAACACATGGCACGTCACTATAACAAGACAACCTAATTTAAGTTAGTCCTACATATATTGGTGTCGCCAATCCATTTTAATACCCTGTTATTATCTTAAGCATTAATTATATTTTCCTTATCATGTTTTCATTATTTCCAACGAGCCCCAACCATAATCCGATAACACACCTAAATCCATCCCTAGAGATCACCAGACCATAACTATCACCTAGTCGCTCACCTAGGAAGAATACCTAACCCAAAATCACCACCTAGTCCCGTCACCTAGGCTAAAGGAATAACGTAATGACATACTACCTAGTCCCATACCTAGAAAATACCCAAACCTATAAGAAAGCATTCACTATTCCTATACCTATGAAGTGTCAACACAAAATATGTCTATTCACTAGCCCCATACCTAGAAAGGAACCTACTAAAACAAGGGATAAATTACAACTACTCCTATAAATCTAAATGTCCCCATGGTGTCAAATTATTAACACGAACAATCTCAACGTAATTATAATTTTAATTTAACATTACAATCCCTCAATTTTCAATCATATAAATATAGTTCCATTCTCATTATATTAATTATATCATGTGCTAATCAAAGTCTACTAATTATTCCAACAAGTTGTCAAATTAAGTTATTTCAATACTGGTGATAATTTATCAATTTAACACATAATACGATTCAAATAAGCATACTAATAATGTTTAATAAAAAATAAATTCATCCTACATCATATATATCAATATTATAATTTTACGAGTCAAAACATCATTCGAATTGCATATACTATTTTTTACATGTAATTTGTCCCAATATCCCACCATAACTAGGTACAACTATCTAAGCATGCTACATTTCAAGTCTTAAATAAAATTCTTAGATTTAATAAAAATAGGTCCATAATTAGGTTCTCATTTTTTCTCATTAAAATTGCTAATTATTTTAATAAAATACGTGTAGTTAATGTTTAGGCACCATTTAAATCAAACAACACTTAAGGAAAACAATAGTGAAAATTCTTTCCTTAAAATAATCCTTTTAAAAATTATGAATAATCACCTGCGTTTGTCTCGCGAAAATAAGAAAGCCCATTCTTGGATGATCTTGAGAAAAAGTGGTTTATGCCTCCAAAATTTGAGTTAAAGATTTGTTTTACTGGAGGTGTAAGTTTTGAAAAAGAGGCAGAAGAGAAACTTGAGAGCTACTGTTTTTTGGTTGAGGAAAAAGTGTTGAAAAAGTCCTAAACCTCATTCCTTTCAAAATATTAAAACAAAAGAGTCTTATTTTTACACAAACAAACACAAACCAAACCATTTTTAATGTCTGCCGTAAACTGGATCGATCCGGCCCTCCAATCTAATTGATCCGATTGGCCTAGGGTCGGGTCCTTGCCCCAAAAATTGTTGTTTTCCTTAAAATAATTTAAATCAAATTCAATTATTTTTGATTCAAATTCAATCACGATAATATAACTATGTCCAAATCATCAAATAAATGCTAATTTCCAAAATTTTAAATTAATTTCCACTCAGAAAATTACGGGGTTTAACAATCTTCCCCCCTAACACATGAATTTTGTCCTCATAATTTGTCCAATTATAAACGTTGTAATGTAAATCCATATAAATAAATAAGACTCTACATATGCCTAACTTTAGAATGCTACGATTGAGCACTCATACACCTAATCCCACACGCACCTACACCACAAGGGAAATATAACTATATATATAAGGCATAAGTAATAAAATAAGGGAGTATAATGCTCTCCCACTAATCACTACTATTTTCAATATAAAATGTTATTGAAAAACCTAAGTCCTCAAATGGTTTATAATCAAACCTCATCTCCAATATCAACACTAATGATATTCACCTCAAGGCCCCTATTTATATCCTTAATGTCCAAAATGACCTTAACACAACTCGCTCTCTCCACAAAGACAAGACTAACACGAATGCTAGACCCAAATTCTATGGAGTACAAATCAACAAGATGAATCAAATATCAAAAACGAGGAAGCTATAATATACTCAAAACCCTTGATACCTAAGACCATGGTCTGATACTAATTGTAATAACCTGCATATTTTGTTATTAAGGGTGATCAGACCCCGATATCAAAGTATACAAGTCATTAAAATTAAATACCATTCTAAGCAAGTGGCTAAAATATGAAACATTTAAAACTTTTTCCACATGATATAAACCAAGAATAATCCAACGAATACAAAACATCCACCACAATAAAGATCCATCACCATGATAACTCCTATAAACCTCAATAAGATTTTTTTTTGAAGAGAGCCAATTTGTATGTTTTGGCTTATTCCGTGTTTAGAAAAATTGTTTGAGTCGTAGGTGAGGACTTTAGTGTGTTGACCTTTCAAGTCAATGATGTAGTTTCTTGAAGACGCAGCGGCCAACTTAAAAGAACTACATCATCGCGCCATGTTTCATGATCATTTTAATCTTCATGTTCCAATGATCTCTCAGTTATGAATGCATATTTATGATGAGCCTTGGTTCCCAAACTCTATCAAAAGGATCTCCAAAACCCTAATTTTCATCCAAGTTTTTTAGGATCCAAGTGTTCATCTTAATATGCTTTGAAGATCCTCTTTTGGGCACAAAGGTTTATTCACTTTATCTTGTTGAGAATCGTTTCTTGCGGTGGAATCCGTATTTTCCGTTTACACATGGTGGACTCCATGGTGTGATGTTGGTGTGAAGAAGCAGTGAATTTCATGTTCCAATTCGTAGACGATTATTGAGCTGTTCGGTGGATACCATGGCGTGTGTGGACTCACACATTGTTGCACTGCGTGAGTTGACTCTTGAGTGACATTAGGTTGAAGGAACAAAGAGAGTCAAGGCTTGCGACGTGTCAACTGTGTGTTGTAAGTCTTCAATTGTATCCTTTGTAGTTCCATACTTAGTAAACTTTGCGTGGCTGGGTCGTTCGAGGGTTTTTTCATTTGCGATTTCCTCGTATATCGGGCGTTGTGGTTGATTAAATTATTTTATCATGCACTCACCTATATTCATGTTTAAGTTAAGATTAAATTGGTTATTTTTTAATCAAAACTTGTCTAAATTGGTGCAACGTTTTATTTTGGATTCATTTGTTTAATTGAATTTAAAATTTAAATTAAAAATAGTTGGTTTTCTTGTTTTGCATCCTTTAACATATTAGAACCCTATAACTTATAGGAGTTTTCAATCTTAAACTTCAAAAGTAGTAAATCTCTACTGGCAATAAAAGTCAAATACATAAAATCTCTCCAACTGAATAACTATCAACAACTGTGGAGTGGAATTATTGACCAATCCCACATCAACAGTCTCGTAAATAAACGTTTGGAAATGAAAACTAAACCCAAGTGATACAATAAATCTCTAGTTGCAAATTCCCTTAATCTCTAATACAATACGACCATACAACACCCTATCCCAAAATATTTGTCAACACAATGGGTCAGATCCCACCTTAGGAATACCGGCTATTCTTCCTAAATAGGATCCGTGAATTCGGTCATAAGCATTATACGAGATCAATAAAACAATAGAATATTTTTAATTAACAATTAGTATAATAAGACGTGAGTAAAGCAAAGCAATTCTAATTACCCACATAAACTAGGCCACTACTGAGTGCATTATTTTGTGTATTTTATACCCAAATTTATACTTTGTTAGATCCATTTTATGTTGTTTAATAAGTTCTTAGGACCGTTTTGTTAAGTAAGAAAAATACAAAAATGATTAAATTCGAATTCAAAATTATAATTTTAAAGGCAAAAAGTTTCATTTCGATAATTTTATAATTTTCTTGAGATAATTTCTGGAAAAATTTTCCAAGTGAAAATTTTGCAGGTAATGATGGAATTTGGTGAAAGTTGTCGATCAGCTAGAAAAAACGTGAAAAAGTTGACTTTTATGAACGTTTGAAAAAAGATGTTTTCACTCTTGTAAAATTGAAAATAATGCGGGAAATTTTTATGCTCCAAATTAGACGAAATTCTATAAGCGTGTTTGGCAAGTAAAAATAAGAGTCCCCGAGTGAGGAGAAATTGAGCACCTTATTCTGATCCAAAGATTAAAAGAGGTGGAGTGTTCGGTTCCAGTACGTTTTCATCCCTGGGAACATTATTTGACACCCAATTTTTTGGAGCAAATTTTGAGAGAGTTTATTATCATTTTAGGGACATGAATTATACTTTTATGGGGAGTTTTTTCTTAAGATTAATTCATAGAAATAATTATTTTTAAGTTTGAATCATTAATGAAAATTATTATTTATTCTTGTAGTCTTATTTTGTATATGATCATGTTATTGTAAATTCTCTACTAAGACTAGGTGAAATTTATCATGCTTAATTTGTATTATGTAGTTAGTTTAATTTCATGTTCATTCCCGACTTATTTTAAAAGTTCGGTATTCACTTAAAATGGCATGAGAGTGTGTTTTAAACCTTCGAAATCATTTGACAATTCATATTTTAATTCTTGGTGTGATTACTTTTTGATGGGTTATGTTTGGACTCGATTGTTTTAGCAGTCCATGCTTAAAGACTACATTTAAAACTTAAAATTGATTTTTAAGGGAATATGCATTTTAGCCGTCTAAATTAGAGACGTTAAATTTTGTGTGAACTTAAATGTTTTATTTTTCAAATTAAACATGACAAGAGTTAGTTTAATTTGAATTATAAAATTAGAAATGACGGAATTAAATTATACTTAATATTAGTTTAAAAGTGATAAATGGATTTAAAGTCCTAGTTTTCTCACATATTTAGTTACACATTTGTGTTTGCTATCATTAGTTGCGTTTAGTTTAATTTAGATATTAATCTCATCTCTACACCTGTAATTTTTTAGTTGAAAAGTTGATAATTTGAAAATTAACCAAATCTCTATGGGTTCAACCTGTACTTACATCATAATTCTATAATAGCCCATACACTTGCGGCAATTTATAATTTGACAACAACCACCGCACTACCCAAGTTCAATTAGGTTTATTTCAAAATTTTATTAGATCTTAATCCTTTAATTAGACTTAATTCAATTATCTAATTATTTTATTGATGAGATACCACTATAGCCAGACAACCTTTCTATTAGTCATGCACATAATCCTGGTGCGATTAACACTTTAACACATCACACCCATCACTATAGCCACACAACCTAATTTTAGTTACCCACACCCATCACTATAGCCAAACAACCCAATTTTAGCTAACCCTTCTTATACTCTTGATGTTGCAACACGAGACATGTTACTATATTTAGATAGACCAACTTTAGTTAGCTCTGCACATATTAGTGAATGCTAACACCCGATCACAATAGACATACGGCCCAAGTTTAATTAGTCCTTCACATATAGGTGGCGCCAATACATTTTAATACCCTTGTATTATATTAGGCATTAATTATCTTTCCTTTATCATGTTTATTATTATTTCCAACTATCCTCACCAATAATCCGAACAAATTAACTAAACCCATACCTAATCCCATACCTAGAGACCAACAAACCATAAGTATTACCTAGTCCCTAACCTTGGAAGAATACCTAAATTAAAATCACCACCTAGTCTCATTGTAATACCTTGTTCCAACTATTCAATTAAATTATATATGAATTATTCTGAAGAGGAGTTAAAGATGATTATGAGATAATTTATGGGCCAAGAATGGAATAAATAAAACTATGGGAGAAGGGTCATTCGAATAACTATAAAGGATCATTCTAACGACATCACTATGTCTTTAGAAGAGAGATGGATGTCGCGAGAAGCAGGGCTTCAAGCGACATGCCACTTATTTACAGTGGCAAGTCGCGCGAACCAAATTTTGAACGAGATGGAGAATTCGTTTGAATGACTTAGGTTTGTCGTTCGAACTACGTAAATAGAAAACATTTAGATCAGATTGTCCTTGTGCGCTGTCATATTTTTGGCCATTAGATCGTTGTGCTGTCAAGCCCAGATCAGCCCAAATTGGGCAAAACATGAATTTAGGCTTTGATAGGGTTTTATAAGGGTGTGTTTGGGGTTATTTGTAGGAAAATAATGGAATAAGAAAGAAAGAGAGAGAGGGAGGTGGGTGGTCTTCCACCTCCTCCCACCACAGACCACCATCACTCCACTATTTTACCATCATTCCACCACCATTTTATGTAGTATTTCACCATGTTCAAGCCTACAATACCCATTTCCACCATTGTTGATGAAGAGCTATGACTTTTGGAGGATTATTGGGGGATTTTTAGAGAAGATGATGAGGGCTTCCATGCAGTTTGAAGTGTGTCTTGCTTGAAAGCTTGGAAGGATTGCTTTTTGGAGAATTTTGGAGGATGCATTTGGTAACCTCTTGAGGCCACCTTTGGAGGTGGAGGTTTCTCCTCCTACACCAACATTTCAACCACCATTGGAGGTATTAAAGGTGGAAGACCTTACTCTTAGTATAAGACTCTATTTTGTATATTTGTAGTCTTGTAGTTAGATTATATGAGTAGGGTGCATTTGATTAAATGATGTAATTAATGTGTAGAAAATAATAAATATTTTTATGAAATAAAAATATTGGTAAAATGTTATTTTGTTGAAAAAAGAGAACAAATAAATATTTTAAAGTTTTGAAATATTAGAAGTTGATATTTATTAAAATGGTGTATTTTCTAGAAATACTGGTATTAGACATTTTATGAAATATAATGCTTGGATATGATGATTGACCCTGTTAAATATTGGTGAAATAATATTTTACAATTTCTTGCAAAAATGAAGATTTTATGAAAAATGAACATTTTGTGAGTTTGAAGAAATTAATTGTCTTTTATGCTTAAAAATGTATTTTTACAAGTATAATGAATTTCTAGAATAAAAAATATTCTTAAACCATTTAGTAGGATTTTAAGGTTTAAAATCCATCTTCTCATGTATATAAACTTGTAGTAATTTGGCACTAAATGTATAAACAAGTTTAAAGAATAATAGGTTAGGTTTAAACATAAAATGATAAAAAGTGAAAATTCTACTCTTCAAGTGTGTGAAACAAGTGTTAATAATATGATAAGGATAAAGTTGTAAGACTATATGTAAAATGTAAAAAAAAAGGTATTTTCTTATAAAAGTTATCTTAAGTGTAAATGGATTTCTTGAATAAAGAAAGTAAAAAAATTTGTGGTTTGAAAAATTGTAATAAAGTTATTGAATAAGTGTTAATGGGTACATGGGGGAAAGTTAGTGTGTATAATTTGGTAATGTTATAAAAAATTAACACTTATGAAATTGAAAAAGGGATTAAAGAGGTAAAAGTATTTCCAATTGAGAAGAATATTACTCCAAGGTTAAAAAAAAGGTGTTAAGGTATTAAAACACCTAAGAAGTTAGGGTGGGTAACTTAATAGTGTTTTGTAAGAAATTAATACTTGTAAAAATGGAGTAAAAGGTAATTTTGAAAACAAATGGGTAAAATGATAAATTTTCTTAAAGTGGAATATTTTTATGAAATAAAAATATTGAAAAAGGTGTTACACAAAGTGGTCCTAAATGAATATGATTTTTGGAATAAAATCAAGGTTAAAATGTAAACGGACATGAAATGATAATTTCAAAGTGTAATGCAAGTTGGGGTGAAACCCCAGGTTTTGACTTTCGTCGAGTAAAAGGAAAGAAGGGATAATGTGGATATTCGCAAAATGTTAAAACAAATAAAAAAGAACTCGGGTGACATCGAGATGATTAAGGAGGTCCCAGAGACCTAGGGTGAAAAACTCAAACCAGAGCACATGGTGCGCATAGCCGGCGGTGTGGAACACGTTAAAGTATGCGGTATTTGGAATATTTGGAGAAAAGATAAAAGAAATAGGAACATGTCAAGAAATGAGTTGCATGGTGAAATTTGTTATACAACCTAACTTGAATGAATTAATAAATGTTCCGGTAAAAGTTAAAATTGACAAGTAAATGCGTAATTGAATGATGTCCATAAGGTAAGGAAAAAGGTAAAGTAAGTGGGTAAATGGGTGATTAAGCAACCTAAGCGGTTAAACCCATAATTAACACAAGAATGTGTTGTAAAAGGTTCTTTAAGATTAAATAAATATTTTCTAACACGGTGTTCGCGTGTGTTGAAAGGGTGGGTTTTCAATGAAAATACTAATATGTGTTGGATAAAATAAAAAGGGTGATTTTGGTAAAGAAATGGTTCTAGTTAAATCAAATGTAGTTGTTTCAAGTATTAAACCGTGTGTGTTAAATAAAGCGAGAAATGCAAAGATGAGCAAAAGGAAGTCTTTTATAAGATTAAGGTAAATTAATCTAGGTAAATAAGATTTCGAAAGTAAAATAGTTCCATGCATTAAGTATATGTATATGTATGTATATATATGTATACAATGTAATTGCATATGCACGTAGTCATAACGTGTTAGAGTATCCTTTCTGCCATTCGATTCTATGCTGCATTTGTATATTTTCCATTGAGCATTGTCTCACACTTTCACTTTGTTACGGCAGATTGGGAACAGTTTCATATTTTGAGAGCGTTATATCGGTAAGCACTTTCTTTATTTTACGTTAATAACTTTGTATGCTTGGACTTCAGGGTGTTCCCAATGGGTCCCTCACGTAGTTTGAAACTGGAATCGTATGCTAACAAAATGAAATGTTAATTAAAATAAAACTGAACTAGAAACATTATATAAGTTGTTTCATTGTACTTCACATCTAATGCACGGTTCGGACCGGGTTAACTACGGGTAACCTATAAATCCGGGTCGGGGTTACAAATAGTATTAAAGGTCTAGCTTCAAGGTTCCTTTTGAGAGTGAAGTGGTGAGGTCGGTATCGAATCTTCGACGTCAGTGTTGGTTTGGGCTTATCATGCCAGTTTGATGACAGTTTAGTTCGTGTCCTGGACGGTAAGGTCAAAGAAGTTAGCAAGATAAATGAGTTAATGCCAAGTGGCACGCGAGTAGGTTATTAGTTATTAATCTCTTCCGCGCTTCTGATTAGAATTATAGTAATTTACAGGCATCCATGCAAGCCAATTGTGGCGATACCATGGTTGTTAGTCAGAGGTACTTGCGTTAAATTCTTGGTGACATAGACTCATCTGAGGTGTCGATAGAGTGAAATAACACTCATTGGGCAAGTGGCACGAGTTGCATATAGTCAACAGTAGAGGTTAATGATTAGGGTGTCATGACTAGGCACTAATTATTGGTGAATAAAAGGTATATAACCCTTATGTGCGGCGCTTACGGGTAGATAACATCGGTAAAGTAATTAGACAAATTTGATCCTTGGGGAGATATCGCAATTGATGATAGTTTGGTGAACACATGAAGTTGGGTAGGATAATAGTGGAAATTCCGTGATCATTTGTGTGAGATGTGTCGTGTGATAAGTTTGATGGTGAGGGTATCCTCAACAGTGGCAACGGTGAGCAATGTTCTTGGCGACCTAGCCGTAAAGGTTGTGTATTTCGTGTATAGAGACTAGATGACCGAATGGCATTTATAAGTATTGATCCTGCAGTGAGAAAGTATTTGAGTTCCTTGGTTGAGAACTTGGGTTTAGCGCATCTTTATCATAATGTGGTATTAAAGAATATGAATTATGTGGCATCTGTGGTGTGGGCCTTGGTATTTATAGGAAATACCTAATGTCCGTATCCTACCAAGATTTATATGGTCGGGTCAACTTGTAGATTAGCACGTGGTGTGATGTTTACATAGTAACGCAATTTAGTTTAACATTTATTGAGGTTAGTTAGGGTGGACCTTGAAGCTTATAGGTTGTAGGAGAGGTCCTTTATCCTTCCAAATCCCTTAGTAACATTACTTGTGGTCTGTACGTGGCTTCTAGTCACAGCCATTTGTGAGAAGGTTAAGATTAGTATCTAAGTCTTGAGACTCATTTTAGTCGCCGAGGTAATGGCTAGATGCGAGGTAATCCAGTGTGAGAGTAGTTCATAGGCATTTGAGGTGCCCATAAGACAAATTGTGCGTGGCATCATTGAGGATAAGGATTGAATGGTGTGGCTCCTAGAGGTGTTTGATAGTTAAGGTGCACCATAGGTAAAAGCTCGTAGACTAGTGTCTTTAAGAGCATCGAGTAACTCGTGATGTGGGTACTGAAAGGTTTGTAGAGCGCACCTACAATGATAAAAGTATGGACGATGAAATCTTGTCGGGTTTTGGGACTTTTCGTGAGATGTGTTTGGTGTTCTTAGGAGACCCATTAAGTTTGATAAAAAGAAAATGTAGAATTCTAGTAACGATTGTGTTGAGGGTCAGGTGATGATCCCAGATTAATGGTCATATAGTGTATGTGTCAGGTATGGCATCCCAAACCAGCATAGATATGTGGTATGATCCCTAAGGTAGGGTGATAGTTGTGTCATTATAAGAGTTATACTTGGATGCCATTGAATGACTAGGATGGATGTGGTGATACTCGGTTTTGGGATGTACTAAGAGGTGTATTCAATACTTAAAAATGATAAAGCCATGTGGAGACTTAAAAATGGCAACCGAGGTGGGGTAACATAGAAACGTGATTGTTATATCAACGTGTTGATGGTATATGCTAAGGTAGCCTTAGAAATGTGATGATTAATTCTCTGCACCTATTTCTAAGCTGGTAAGGGTTAGAGGATGTAGCTTGATGTGGTATTTACTACCCTTAGAATGCCAATGGCGGCGGGTGTGGTCATCGCGTAAATTCTATGTGGGTAGAAACTGAAGGTTATTATGGTGTCAACCTCGTGTGGTCAATAGACATGACAAGGTGAGTGTCTCGCTTGAACTAAGTAATGATTACGAAAGTTTGGGATTTTAATCACGATATGACAAGGCAGGTGATAACTTAGGTGTAGTGGGTTGGTGACATCGTCACTAGCGACTGGACAAGGTAAATGTAGACTAGAGAGCGTGGTGTCCTCCAATCGGGATGGTTCATGTGCACCAAGGATGTCAAAAAGGTAGGGCCTTTCTTCCAAGGAGGGAAGTCGGGTGCTGACTTCCTAAAGGACCCCTGATTCGTAAATTTCATTCGTGTTGCGAGAATGAATGGTTGTGATTCGATTTTCTACTACTAGTGACCCAAGATGGGGTATGCAACTAGGATTCGTGCTCGGTGAGAACCCTAGGAATGAGTGGCATGACTTCAAGAATATGACGTATGTTTATTTTCGTAAGTCAGAGTCGGACTCTTATGGGTGAAATTGCTCGGGATAGTTACTTATTATTTTTTACTCTAGTGTGTTCCTTTTGATTTCGGTAATCGAGAATCAGTATTCTCACCTATGAGTTGACTCAAATTGGTGCCATGTCATGGTACGACGTGGTCAGGCTCGACAAAGCGCAGTGGACAGGGTTTGGTCAATGCAGCTCGATAACTAGGTGTGCCCATTTAAGGTATTATTACTTTTGCATAAAGTTATGCATACGGGTGGTTGTGTTCTCGGCCACACGATTTGATCGTAGTATCAATCTTTCTTAGGACTAGTGGAGTTTTGACTAGACTACTTGACAGTCAGTGGCTCAGGTTGCGAAGAGCGGGATGATGACTTAAGGATACGGTATAGTGTTGGAAATTGAGGAAAACTTAACATATGATGTTTCTTGTCCACGGTGAGTGGATTAGAGTGAGACTCTAGTGAGTACTCACGGATAAGACACCTAGGGTAGTATTAGGTTCATCAAACCGACGCAGCAGAAGGTGTAAACCGAGCGTACAATGATGACATGATGAGAATATTCCATATTGGAGTGAGAGAATATCATAATATGTTTATCGAAAAGGTCATGCGAGTTGTGTAGTTAGGATAACCTGAGAATTAGTGGAATATAGGATGTACGGTCCTAAGCTAGAATTGATTTTGATGATGAATGGGACGGTTGGTTGTATTATGATTTACATTGGGTGAGTGTCAACTATTAGAAAAAAGGCTCACCCATAGAGGCACTGGTACACCTTAAGTACTATCATAGGTGGTGCTAGCAATGGTTTGGACTTGATGGTAAGGCGAGTGGAGATTCAGAGTCGATTATGTAATGTCATGGTTAGAGAAATGGTGAGGGTTAGAACATGTCACATATTGAGTATTTGGTGACCTTAATGTTAAGGATTTCGATGATTTATCTTGGAGGATTTCTAGGAATTAGAATAGAAATTGGTGGACCCCATAAGCTTAAGGATTAATGGGTCGAGAATTTTGGGGATGGAATTTCCAAAGGAGGGAAGTTTGTAATACCCTGTTCTAACTATTCAATTAAATTATATATGAATTATTCTGAAGAGGAGTTAAAGATTATTATGAGAAACATCGTGGGACAAGAATAGAATAAATAAAATTATGGGACATGGATCATTCGAACGACTGTAAGGGGTCGTTCTAACGACATCCCTACGTCGTATGAAATGATATGGATGTCATGAGAAACAGGGCTACAAGAGACATGCCACTGCTTTACAATGGCAGGTCGCGCGAACCAAACTTCGAACGAGATGGAGAAGTTGTTCGAACGACTTAGGTTTGTCATTCAAACGATGTAAATCAAAAAAAATTTAGATCAGATTATCCTTGTGTGCTGTCACATTTTTGGCCATTAGATCATTGTGCTGTCAAGCACTGATCAACCCAGATTGGGGAAAATGGTAATTTAGGCTTTGGGAGGGTTTTATAAAGGTGTGTTTGAGGTTATTTGTAGGGACAAATGGAAGAAGAAAGAGAGAGAGAGAGAGAGAGAGAGAGAGAGAGAGATGTGGGTGATCTTCCACCTCCTCCCACCACAAATCACCATACCTCCACCATTCTACCACCATTCCACCACTATTTTATGTGGTATTCCACCATGTTCAAGCCTAAAATACCCATTTTCACCATTTCTGATGAAGAGATACGAATTTTGGAGGAGTATTGGGGGATTTTTAGAGCGGATGATGAGGGATTTCCTAGAGTTTGAAGTGGGTCTTACTTGGAATCTTGGAGGGAGAACATTTTGGAGGTTGTATTTAGTACCCCTTGTGGCCCTCTTTGGAGGTGGGGGTTGCACCTCCTACACCAATATTTCTACCACCATTGGAGATATTAGAGGTGGGAAAATCCTACTCTTCGTATAAGACTATATTTTGCATATTTGTAGTCTTGTAGTTAGATTATATGAGTAGGGTGCGTTTGATTAAATGATGTAATTAATGTGTAGAAAATAATAAATATTTTTATGAAATAAAAATATTGGTAAAATGTTATTTTGTTGAAAAAAGAGAACAAATAAATATTTCGAAGTTTTGAAATATTAGAAGTTGATATTTTATGAAAATGGTGTATTTTCTAGAAATATTGGTATTAGACATTTTATGAAATATAATGCTTGGATATGATGATTGACCCTGCTAAATATTGGTGAAATAATATTTTACAATTTCTTGCAAAAATGAAGATTTTATGAAAAATGAACATTTTGTGAGTTTGAAGAAATTAAATGTCTTTTATGCTTAAAAATATATTTTTACAAATGTGATGAATTTCTACAATGAAATATATGTTGAAACCATTTCGTAAAATTTTAAGGTTAAAAATCCATATTCTCATGTATATAACTTGTAGTATTTTATCACTAAATGTATAAACAAGTTTAAACAAGAATTAATTGGGTTTAAACATAGAATGATAAAAAGTATAAATTCTACTCTTCAAGTGCGTGAAATAAGGGTTAAAAATGTGATAAGAGTGAAGTTGTAAGACTACATGTAAAATAAAAGAAATGGTAATTTCTTATAAAAGTAGTCTTAGGTGTAAATGGATTTCTTGTATAAAGAAAGTAAAGAAATGTGTGGTTTGAAAAATTGTAATAAAGGTATTGAATAAGTGTTAATGGGTAAATATGTGAAAGTTAGTGTGTATAATTTAGTAATGTTTTAAAAGATTAACACTTATGAAATTGAAAAGGGATTAAAGAGGTAAAAGTGTTTCCAATTAAGAAGAATATTAATCCAAGGTTAAAAAAGAGTGCTAAGGTATTAAAACACTTAATAAGTTAGTATGGTTAACTAAATAGTGTTTTGTAAGCAATTAAAACTTGTGAAAATGGAGTAAAAGGTGATTTTGAATATAAATGAGTAAAATGGTAATTTTACTTAAAGTGGAACATTTTTATGAAATAAAAATGTTGCAAAAGGTGTTACGCAAAGTGGTCCTAAATGAATGTGATTTTTGAAATAAAATCAAGGTTTAGGACATGAAATGATAATTTCAAAGTGTAACACAAGTTGGGGGTGAATCCTCAGGATTTAGCTTTCGCCGAATAAAAGGAAAGATGGGATAATGTGGACATTTGCAAAATGTTAAAACAAATAAAAAGGAACTCAGATGACATCGAGATAATTAAGGAGGGCTAGGAGTCTTAGGGTGAAAAATTCAAAAACCCGAGCCAAAGCTTATGGTGGGCATAGCTAATGGTGTGGAGTTCGTTGAAGTATGTGGTATTTGAAAGATTCCGAGAAAAGATAAAGGAAATAGAAAAATTTCAAGAAATAGGTTGTGTGGTGAAATGTATTAATACAACCTAACTTGAATGAATTAATAAATGTTCCGATAAAGGTTAAAATGGACAAGTAAATGCGTAATTGAATAATGTCCATAAAGTAAATGAAAAGGTAAAGTAAGCGGGTAAATGAGTAATTAAGCAATTGTAAAAGGTTATCAAAGATTAAATGAGTATTTTCTAATACGGTATTCGCGTGTGTTGAAAGGGTGAGTTTTCAACGAAAATACTAATATGTATTCGATAAGGGTGATTTTAGTATGGAAATGGTTCCAGTTAAATCAAATGTAGTGGTTTTAAGAATTTAACCATGTTTGTTAAATAAAGAGAGAAATGCAAAGATGAGCAAAATGAGGTCTTTTATAAGATTAAGGTATATTAATCAGGGATAATAAGGTTTCGGGATTAAAACAGTTTCATGTATTAAGTATATGTATATGTTTGTATATATATGTATACAATGTAATTTCCTGTGCACGTAGTCATAACATCTTAGTCTACTTTCTACCGTTCGATTTTATGCTACGTTTGTGTATTTTCCACTGAGCATTGTCTCACGCCCTCACTTTGTTATGGCAGGTTGGGAGCGATTTCGTATTTTGGGGGCGTTATAAAGGTAAGTACTTTCTTTATTTTACGTTAGTAGCTCTATATCCTTGGACTTCGGGGTGTTCCCCATGGGTCCCTTACGTAGTTTATTTGGAAACGGAATCGCATGCTGAATAAGTTAAACATTAATTAAAATAAACCGGAACAGAAACATTGTATAGGTTGTTTCATTTCACTTTACATCTAACGCTTGGATCGGACTGGGTTGACTATGGGTAACCCATTAATTTGGGTCGGGGTGTTACACTCATCTCCTAGGCTAAAGGAGTAACATAACAACGGACTACCTTGTCCCATACCCTGGACATACCTAAGCATACAAGCGTACACTCACTAGTATGATATCTAGGAAGTGTAAACAACAAATATATCTACTCATTAGTCCCATATCTATCAAGAAACCTACTAAAATAGGGTTGAAAGTAAAATTACTCCTATATATCTCAATGCCCCCGCGATGCCAAACTATTAACACGAATAATCTCTATGTAATTCATATTTTTAATTTAACGTTACAATCCCTCAATTTCAATCATATAAATCAATTACATTATCATTATATCAATTATATCATGTGATAATCAAACTCTACCAATTATTCCAACCAGTTGTCAAATTTAGTTGTTTCAATACGGGTAATAATTTATCAATTCAACACATAATTCAATTCAAAGATGCGTACTAACAATGTTTAACAACAAATAAATTCATCCTACATCATATAAATTAATATCATAATTTTATGAGTCAAAACATCATTCAAATTACATATACTAAATTTAACATGTGATTTGGTCCAATATCTCACCATAACAAGATACAATTATCAAAGCATGCGGTATTTCAAGTCTTAAATCAAAATTTTAGATTTAATAAAAACAAATCCATAGGTAGTTTCTAACTTTTCCTAATTAAAATTGCTAATTATTTTAAGAAAACATGTGTAATCAATATGTAGATAAAACAACACTCAATGAGAATAATAGTGATATTCTTGCTTAAAAATAATCCTCTTGAAAATTATGAATACTCACTTCCGTTCGTCTTACGAATATAAGCAAGTCCCATTCTTTGATGATCTTGAGAAAAAGTGGTTTAAGCCTACGAAAATTGAGTTAAAGCTTTGTTTTAATGGAGGTTTAGGTTTTGAAAAAGTGAGAGAGGATAAACTTAAGAGCTATCACTTTTTGGTTGAGGGAAAAGTGTTGCAGCTTTTTGATTGAGGGAAATTGTTGAAAAATTCCTAAACCTAATTCTTTTTAAAAGATTAAAACAAAAGAGTCCAAGTTCTACACAAACATACACAAACCAAACCACCTGCACTATCTACCAGAAATCGAATCGGTCCGGTCCTCCAGTTGGATCGATCCGATTGACTTGGGTTAGGCCCTTCAATTAAAAATTATTATTTTCCCCCAAATCATTTAATTTAAAATCAATTATTTTTAATTTAAACCCAAACATGATAATATAATTAAGTACAAATCATCAAATAAATTCTGATTCCCAAATATATAAAATAATTTTCGATCTTCAAAATTACGGGGTATTAAGAAGGTTTGCCCTATATCTCTAAGATACGAAACGGATTAAATAGAAAGTTTTATATGAAATGAGGTGGATGTTTGATATACCCAATTTGGGTCTTTCCCTTTGCTCGTGCCTGGGAAGAAGTATAACTGTTAAAGAAGTTTTCGCTTTGCAATTCGAAATTTGTAATGACCATTGCCATATGTATTCCTTGATCTCAAATGAAATTATTTGATAATCTACCGGATAAAAAATCCACTAGCTAAGCTTATTTGTTGGAAAAAAACTTATAAGTTGATCAATGGGGTATCACAATCTAGAATATCTATCCTGGACATAGATTCCTCTGAAACATGATCTCAAACATATTCACATAATAACTACCCAACTTATAAGGATTATTGACCCAACAAATTCACACCCATGGACAACTTAAAGAAGTAATTATTTGAATGTTTTGATCCTCATATTCCACGGGACTAAAAATTTATTGTAAGGGCATCATTTGCTTATAGCTTAGGCTAGCATAGTTTTTTTTGGCATATACCGTTATCGTTTGATTCGAGTCGTCACAAAGAACCGAGTTTCCATAGTCTCCAAATTTAAGATGATATTAACAATACGAAGATATAAAGTAATTTTGGATTTTGAATTTATTTATGTTTACAGCTGGGAGTTATTTTATTTAAAATAGAGGCATTTTTTTAGATTTAAATTTTTTTCAAAGTTTGCGCATCTCGTTCAAATGAGTTGGGAATCTCGTTCAAATGAGATTTCATTTTTTTTGAAGTGTCATTTTAAGTTTAATTAGATTAAACATCAAATGAGGGCGTATTATTTTGCATCGTTCGAAGCTTATTCAAACGAGATTAGTTATTTCATTCTAATGACCCTGCTGTCATTCTAACGAGATGCTTTTCTCATTCGAACTAGCCTAGTTTTCTTTCGAACGAGTGTTTTCGCATCAAATTTTGTGTCGACTTATAAATATCTGTTTCATATAGATTTTAAAAGAGACTTTTGCGAAATTGATTTTTGATAACTTGCTGCAAAATTTTTCACTTTCTTTAGGTTATAAACACGTTTTGATTCACAATTCATCATTCCCAACTGTTTCTGTGAATCCATTTAAAACCATAGATAGTTCTATATCTAAGTTACTCTTGTGGAGAGATTCTCTTCAGTGCTGACCATTATGGTTCTCGACGGGATCACTACTGAAGGAAGACAAAGGATGATCGGTTAATACCGAGGGTGGACTGCCACCCGTGGACGACTCAGGAGAGATCCGTATTCTATAGAAGTTTTGTAAGTTGTGTCTTGTAAAACTCGATAGTGCTGATTAAAAATATTTTACTCGCAAGATTGCCCCCCCCCCCCCATATTGCCTTGTCTTGTTGCATGCTTTATTTTATCTACTTTACCACCTAGTTAGTTGGCTAAAGTGATAACACAAAATTTGGACTTGTGTGTGATGGACACTTAATTATAAAAATTATGCATTAAGATCGCAGGCGCACTTTAAAATTGGTATCAGAGCTTGTTACACAAAATGACTGTGTGATGTGATTCAACAAAATTATTTTTTCTTTGATATCAATTTTTTAAAAATTATTGATCTTTGAAAAGCCGGATTTTAATAGAAAATTTGTATAACCGTGTGCCCATATTTGATGGTACCAATTATGCTTACTGGAAGGCAAGGATGAGGTCTATTTTAAAAGACATAGATGAGAGATTATGGTTAGTTTTTGAAAGATGGTGGACTTCTCCCACGATCACAATTGATAATGTTGTTGGCCCTAAACTTGTTTCTTCCTGGACTGATGAGGAATTTAAGTGGAGAAATTTCAATTCTCATGGTCTTGGTCCTATTTCTAGAGCCATCAACCCTACTAAGTTCCGTCTCATCATGATGTGCACTACGTCTAAGGAGTCATGAGATACCCTTCAACTCACTCATGAGGGTACCAATGTTGTAAAAGTGTAAAGCTTTAAAATTTAACCATTCTATTTGAGACCATCACTATGTTGTAGTCCAAGTCATTCAATGATTTTTATGCACATTTATCAGACATTTTTAATTCGATATTTAATTTGGGGGAGAAATTTCCGGAGACGAGAGTTGTAAAAAAGATTTTGAGGTAGCTCCATGCCCTGTTTATTCCTAAGGTCGTCATGCTTAATTCATTAGGGATCTTAGAAACTCTTAGGTTAGAATAACTTGTAGGAGATCTTCATACATATGAGATTGACATGTTTTCTAAAATTATTAAACCTAACTATATAGGTGTAGTTTTAAGACTCAAACTAAGAAAAAGAAAAAAGAAAAAGTTTGTGAGTTTGAATTTGAGGTTGATTGTGATTTTGATGACTTAGCCTTGTTTGAATTTTTTTTTTAAAAGTTTCTCAAATTTTCCAAAATTATTTCTTCCAATAAAAATATTTTTGAGAAAACAAAAATAGGAATGAGGTCAAGAATAACGGTGAAAAAGAGGAAGATATAAGGTGTTATGAGTGCAAAGGTAAAGGTCACAAGTCACATGAGTGTCCCACTAGGCTAAAGAGAAAAGGAAAAGAGGTTTCAAATAAAGCCAATCTTAGCAATAGTGATATCGAGTCGGTTGATTCAGGGGGTGAATCACTACATGAATCACCTGTTGCGTTCATGGCTAGTCACGTGAGTACTTCTAGTTAGTCCCACACCAATGATGATATATCTAAACATGAAGGCCTCGATGATATTTCGATTCATTCGGGAGATAGTGAGTGGGAGGATGAGATTTGGAGTGAGGGATAAGGTGGTATCCAAAAGGCTTTCAGTGATCTTTACACAAAGACTTGGAAAACTAAGAAGATAAATAAGGATTTGTCTGTTAGGGTGTTATATTTGGAGAGAGAGGTGAAAGTTTTGAAGGGGTGTGAGGTATTGGTGAGTCAACTTGAGAAGGTTAAGGTTTCTTTATGCGAGTAGTTGATCTTTTTAGGCCGAAAAATGATTGATTTGACCAACACCTTGGCTAGTCTTACGGGAGATCTTCAATCTTCATTCGAGACTCGTGAAAAACTTGAAGCCTATATATCCCAACTCGAGTGAGATCTCGAACATTCCAGGGAAGTCAAGGTTACTTTATAGAACACAACTAAGAAGGTTAAACATATGCTCCTCGGTCCTAGGAATAGGTTATGGCGGTCCGTCAACTTCCCATGTTGCACCGAGTCCGTTCCCGAGTTTGTGTTAGATCCATATGGTCCTCAAACGAATCCACCTATGTAATGACCCCACTTTTACATGTTCATATATAGTTTTAAATGTTGTCTTATTTCATGGATAATTTTAATTTTTTTTTGTCTAATCCTTCCTTCATAAATCATGAAATATCAAATTAGTTACAAACATAAAATTTTAAAGTTTTCGGTAGGAATGTTCATATTAGAGACTAGTTTTGAACATTATAATATAACCATTGACTTGAGGCAAAAAAAAAATAAAAAGTTGCAGATATATGAATTAGGTTGGTAAAACAACAAACGGTGTGTTAAACGGAGGTCCAAACAAGAAGTTATACCGAAATTACGAAATAAGGGCAAATTTCTCCATCCTTTAAGTCGTATTTTGTCTTATTAGCACACCATGTATTATGTTTTGATTGGTTGGAAGGGGAAGCTAGTTAGGCCGACTTAAACACCTTGAAATAACGTCCTTCTTAATCAAAATGGATTAAATAAAAGTCTTATGGCATATCCTAAGCTAAATGATAAGTTTTGTGGTAGAAAATATAAATTTATGAAACTTTAGGGACTTAATTTTTTAATAAAGAAAGTTCTAGGGACTAAAAGGAAAATATAAAAGGACCATTTTGTAAATAAAATATTTTCAAGGACCTCTAAGAAATATTGAAAATATATGGTGTAAAATTACTAAAATATCCTTCATGTGTAAAATGACCCTTATACCCTTTATAACTTTACACCTCGTTCTTGACATCTCGTGCTTGTTTTTGACACCTCCACCACACATGTGTCGCCTTTAAAGGAAGGGACAAAACACATGCCGTTCAATTAGAGAAAGTTAAAACACGTGTCGATATCTGGTGAATTAAGACAACAAGACAACCCTGTTACGCGACACGCTAACGACGACTCATCAAAATAAACACTTAGTCATCGGGACACATGTCAACACCCTAATAACTTTGGTAAACAATAAATAAGGCCTTAGTAAAAGTTCTTATACGAAATTACTCCAAAAGTTCAAAAAGAAATAATGAGAGAAAGTGTAAGGAAGTTTAAGAAGAAGTTTCGTCTTAGTGATCTAAGACCCGATATATCTGTAACTTCATACTTATATTTTAGGTGAGTAATCCATGACATTCTTGTGTATTTTGATTATATAATATTATGCAAACTATATATGTTTTTTAAAATGCTTTAATTCTGAAAATACATCTGATAGCGATGATTCCGTTGTTTGTTATATGTATATATCTCTCGATATATATATCTGATTTGAATTCTGAAATTATTCATTCGGCCTATGAAAACTCTCTTACTATGTTGGCCTTGACTTCCGGGTGGAAATATTTGAGTGGTACCTTCCGAGCTGGTTTATCACTAGGGTGCCCTATATAAGGCGTTGTTTCAGATATCACGATTTTCTGTCTGTGTTGTTACCAGGTGGAAACATCTGGTGACACTATTTGTTTATCTGGGTATTAGAGCGTACATGGCCATTAAAAGAAAATTTAATAACTGATATACTGCTCAAATTATTTTATATGTTCTATTCTGAACTGTTTATTCTGAAAATATATATACTGTCAGTTTGCTTTATATATTTTACTGCAAATTCCTGTCCATATATGTATATGCCTTCTATTGTAAATCGAATAGGTATCAATTTTTTGAAAAACCATAGAATGTTTGGAGATTAAATCTCATTCGGACTTTAGCTGATGTTGTATAAATAACCATTTTTCAGGAAATAAGTAGGTTCACGGAGGGAACGAAAAAGGACTGTGTTGAAGATTTAGCTTTTAGAGCTCTTTTTGTTATTGTAAATAAAATGTTTGTTTTATCATTTAGAGAATGTTAAGCTCTCTTGTAATAAGTTTTTATATTTTGTGTTAAGTTGTAATTCATCATTACTTTTAATATAAATGAAGTTTCCTTTAGAAAGAACTGATGACGTAATTCCTTTAATTTCAGTATTTTATGATTCATAACCATGTGATTGTATTTCCGTTGCACTTATTTAAGGAAATAATTTAAGTCAGAATATATGTTGCCTTAGTGGCATGTCAAGACACTCGTTCCCTACTACTAATTTAGGTCAGGTTCGTGACAACCTAGGACAGCTCATCCTAGACATTTTGAGAGAGGTGGACCCGAGCCCATGTATGTTTATTCCCATTGCAAGCAAAGAGATCACCTTAGGTAATTTTGCTTTAAGTTAGGGAGAGTATCTCATAGGTATGTTTCACGTTATGCTACTACATGATTACCTACACAGGTTTTCGCATGCACTCCCACATATGTTACTCCACATGCCTCCGCACATCACATGTGACATTTTGAGAGTTTTTAGAATCAAGTAAAGTATGTTGTCAAAACTTCACAAAATTCGATGCAGGTTTTTCATAGGATGTCGTCTCCTTTGGAGAACTCCTTCGGGCCTAATAATTGAGGTTGAGACTTGTTTTTAGGATAGGGTACTTTTCATACTCATATGAGATATCCCTATTATTGGTGTGTACTATCATTGTACTTATATTTTTCATTTTGATATATTTTTCGAAAAATCTAAAAAGATTTTTGTTTTTCTTGAAAATTTTGGAAAAATACAAAAAGATTCTCGGTTTCTTTTGAAAAAAAAGTGAAAAAGACAATAAGATTTATTTTTGATAAAAAATTTTAAAAAATTCTAAAAGAGTTTTGTATTTTTTACACCATATGTGGATGTACATTAAAGATATCGAGTCACCCATTCATTCCATATCCACGTGACTATTTTTTAGTGTTTTGAGACATGACATCATTTCATTTTTGTGCTTTATAATGTGTGGAGTTATTAAGATGTGATATGATGACTACTTACTATATGTTTGACACCTTGTCACCTTTAACGCGCATGAGCACGGACTTAGTTGAGTATTGTGCTTATCTTTCACGTGTCGATTGTGGTATTTTCATCTCAATCCTGCTTTTAAAACGAACAAAATGTGAAAAATATGATAATAAAAGTAGTTCTTGTAAGAACTATTGCCCGGATTGAAAAAATAGAAAATCATTTATCCGGTAAAGTTTGGTATATTTTAAGCAATGGAATCGGGCTGCAAAAAATGGGTTGACTTTGCGTGAATAACCACCATTTGTAAAAAGAAAAAGAGCCTAAAGGATTAAAGGCACATAAAAATAAAAGTGCCTGGCCATTTAAAAAGAACATTTATGCTTCACAATATATGAGCATTAAGTTCTTCAAAAAGATTTGAGAGAAAAAATTCAATATGAGAGTTTTGAAGGAGTTAAGTCAAAGATCAATTGGTTTGCACGCCCATAGAAATCTCGTAAAGCATTATATAGTTTTGGGCGTTATTGATGTGAAAATCACTCATGATCTTGATTAGTTGAATAGGTTAAGTCAATTTCACTTGAGTTCATCAATTTTACACCTAAGGTAGACTTTGAGCTCTTGCTATAGTTGTGTCTCATTCCTTTGTGTAGATTTATTATGTTTGTCTACGTTGATAAACCTATATAATATGTTTACACCCCTATATTCTGTTTCCATCATTCGATTATTTTTATATTTCACCATGGTGTGTTGTATTTGTAAAATTTTTTACTTGAAAAAATTAGAAAAACTTCAAAAATAGTTTGTGGAGCCTTTGAGATTATCGTTGCATGATTATTCATTCATTTTTTTGTGATGATCTATTTTTATTATTTGTGACGTTACGTATTTTCTTGAATAGTTTCTACTTCTTGTCTATTTCGGACAAAATAAAAGGGGAATAACAAATTATGGGGAAGTTTAATTTATGGAAGAGATTTTACCTTTATGCATTTTATTTGAAATGTTAAACTCGATGCATCACAGGGTATTTGCTTTGTTTTATTTGTATTGATACTTTTTGATGATCATATTTTTATTACACTCGAAAAAGACAAACTTCCCAAGAGAAGACAAAAAAGAAGTGGAGATTTGAAGACTTTATTTCGAAGACAACTCTATCTTATACCTATTCATTTTAGGGTTTGGGAGGATATTAGGATATTGTATTTGTCTTGGGGGATTTCTATTGTAATTTGGATATTGGTTTTATGTTTGTACTGGAATAGCCAAAAAGGGGGATGTTTGTAAGAGCATAATTTGCTCATAGCTTAGGCTCGCATAGTTTTTTTGGTATATCCCGCTACTATTTGATTCGATCCATCACAAAGAACCGAATTTCCATCATCTCTAAATTCAAGATGATATTCACAATACGAAGGCATAAAATAATTTTGGACTTTGAACTTATTGACATTTATAATTGGGAGTTGTTTTATTTAAAATTGAGGCAATTTTGTGGATTTAAATTTTCTTCAAAGTTCGTGCATCTCGTTCAAACGAGATGGTATTCTCATTTAAATGAGAGTGCATTTTCGTTCGAAGTGTTATTTGAAGTTTACTTCAATTGAACGAGGGCGCACTATTTTGCATTGTTTGAAGCTCATTTGAATCTTGTTCAAATGAGATTAGTTGTTTCGTTCTAATGACCTTGCTGTCGTTCTTGCGAGATGCTTTTCTCTTTCAAACAAGCCTAGTTTTTGTTCAAACGAATGCCGCCACCTCAAATTTTGGGCTGACTTATAAATATCTATTGCATACATATTTTAAAAGAGAGTTGTGCAAAATTAATTTCTGAAACCCAGTTGTAAAATTTCCCACTTTCTTTAGGTCAAAAACACCTTTTGATTCACAATTATTCACTCCCAACTATTTTTATGAATCAATTTAAAACCCTAAATAGTTTTATATCTAAGTTACTATTGTGGAGAGATTCTCTTCACTGCTGTTTCTTGAGCAGATCACTGCTGAAGGAAGATAAAGGCTGATTGGTGGATACCGAGGGTGGACCGCCACCTGTGGACGGATCAAGAGAGAGCCGTATTCTATAAAAGTTTTTTTTAAGTAATTTCTCATAAAACTCTATGGTGTTGATTAAAAAGGTTTTGCCCACAAGTTTTTTTCCTCATATTGCCTTGTCTCGTTGCATGAATTATTTTATCTGTTTTGTCACCTAGTTACTTAATTAGGGTAATAAGATAAAATTTGGACTTGTATGTGCTGTACACTTAATTATAGGAATTATCCATTAAGATCACAAACGCACTCTCATTTATGCACCCTTTACAAATCTTGAGATTGTACAAGTCTATCTAGTCACCACCAAAACTCGAATATCATCCTTGGTCTTGTTCAATACATTCCTGATGTACTAGCACAATATTCATTGAACCTTAATCCCAAAATCCCCGACATAGAGTAAAAAATATTATTCCCAAATAGATATACCAATCCATCATCATTTGTTTAATTGTCCAACACCAGCATTGAATGAGTTATTGAAGTTGGAGAATGAAATGCAAATGAAGGGTTGAAGAATTACAAGGCAATCCATAATGAATGCAAAAACTGGGAAATAGTTAAAAGACTATTGCTCACTAAAGATGGTGGAAATAGAAGTCTTTCATTTTTTTACCAAACAAGGGAAAAGTCACTATTATCTTTTTGAGTGATAAAAAAGAGATTAGAAAAGATTTAAGAAAGGTGTGACCCTAGGAGATAACTTGGATCATTGTCTAACTTAGTCTCCTTGGAGGTATACTTCTTAGTTACTTCATATTTAGAAACCACACCTTTTCCTCTTCATGTTACATGCGAGCCACTGGAATCATGTCGTCTGAATATATTGGACATGATTGGAACCTCAATAAACTACCGAGAAGAATCTAATACTTACTTCATTGAGAACTTTTAGGTGTAGTTCAGTTGAGGCAGCAATGAGAAAAGTCCGTGCCCTAGGCTTTAGTCTCAACATTAGATTTGGAATCCAATAAATCATTTAATTTTTCTGAAGAAGATGCCAACTCGGCATCCTTATTCTTCATCTCCTCTTTGATGGCCAAGAGTTTATCCTACTATAACTTTTTTCATTTAGGCTATCTCGGTCATTTCATTCCAATAAGAAGTTCCTCATCTGCCAATGTTTTCTTGACCTTGTCTTAGAATTTTTGTAGATCCATCGTGGGCTTGTCAAATTTTGAGACCCTTTTCCTCTAAAAAACTCCCTTTCCATCATAACATCTAAATTGAGGACGAACTGTGTAAGCACAAAAGGTAAAAGATAGAGACCATGGACATGTAATTAAGAGAAAAGTATACAAGTTGGAAATTGATACTAGAGAAAGGATATGGTGTTTTATCCAACTTTTGGTTGTTAATACCTGTGACGATGGATTGGTTGTGCAATAAGAATTCAACCTTAAGAAGGTTGGGGGCTAGTTCCAGCGATGAGGTACAAGGGTTATCGTAATAATGACCTTTAATTTGGAGTCAACATTCCCCATTCTTTGAAGTAAGGGACAACTCACTTCCTGCTTGGGATGATTTGTGTTGTATTTAGGCTCGGGAGTTCAAATGTCTACACTTTTTAGGGGAGACATTGTAACATCCCATAAAATTCGTAAATAGATTGATCAGGTCTAATAAAAAAATCACGAGAATAAAAAATATTTGGTACCATTCTCAACATAAATGAAAAACTAAAACTGAAGAAGTAATACAAAGAAGTAAAAAACTATTGAATAAAAACATTCCAACTCTGATATCATATAACTACCAAATAAATTAACCCAAGTCTACAAGAACAACAACAACCTAAGACCTATAAAAATATATATATAACAACAACGTTAACAAAAAGTGTAAGTAGAATAAGATAATAATTGAATTTGGATTACAATATCACTACGCATCTTCCTCCTGTCTTTTTTTTTTAAGTTTATCCTAACTCAACATCATGCGTCTAAACCCAAGCCCATGTAATCCCACGATTAAGTATTATTCACCTCGGTTGAATATTACTACTGGATCCAAAAGAACTCTCCACTAAACATCTCAAGTGTATAAGTACACAGGTGAACATTCCTAGTATAATACATCAACCGATACAACTATCTCTAGTACCGCAACGTATCATCCCATATAATAGGAAACATAAAATCTCTATGTATAACATCCACACATAAGTACAACCCCTAGCATGTACAAGTAAATAGGCTACTCTCATGCCCGCACGTAATGAAGGCCTATCTTTATTGACATTGGGGATCTCTCATGTCGTACTATATGAGTCGTACTAGGCAGAATTATTGGTTGTCCCAACCATATAACCCAAAACATCAACAAATGATAATTTGGGACTTGGGTTGATATGCATATAGTTTTGCACTTAGATTAGGAGTGATATACTTACTACATGTGAGTGCTGATGGGCGTTGCATAATATGAATTAATTGCATCATTGCATTATAATTTCGTAAGATAAATCTTGCAACTCTAGGGCGCAGACCCAAATTATAAAAATGTTTTCCCCCAGCTTTTCCTAGACAGGGACGGTAGGGATGACATGAGATCAGACATGCAGTAACATTTACTCATCAGTTCTTTCAGATCGTTTGACTCTAGTTTAAGTTGTTATTTCCTTTCCAGTTTTTTTTATTATTTTAGAGATTGTATGGACATAAGCCCGAAGTTTATTATGTAGTCTTTCTGAGATCAGTTATACTTATGTGGAGGTTTTTATTATTACTAGTTCGTTGTTAATTAAATGGTTTATTGTGCATGTCGAATTAAAATGTAAATGTGTTATTACTAATACAATCATTATCATGGCTTTGATGCTGAGAATGTTATAAATTATTAGACAAGCGCCATCTATGGCGTATTGTGTCTGACCAACCTTTACATGGAAAATATGGCTTGTTACAGCTACTATCAGAGCATCCAGGTTCTAGCGTCCTTAGGACATGTGCTGCGCTCATTATGTTCTGCGTTGCGTTAGTTGATATATAAAGCATACGATTAGGAATCATTATACTCTTTGTGATCTGTTACTAATACGAACCTCACAACCACCACCAGCCCGACACGTGATTAATCCAATAGATATTGCCACGATTGTGCCACAGGAAATTTGCACAACAATGGATGTTATGAAATAATATTTTTACGATTGCAGTAACAACCATCACTACCACCAACCCCGCAGCAGGTCATGTTGACCGTGCAATGCATGGATTGTCATGGGATAGGGCAAGAGAGGCCTTCACTAAAGGTCACCGCCTAGAGTTTTTTGGGAGTCCTGATATTTTGGTGGCTAATCAGTGAAAGAAGGAAATCAAACAACACTTTAGGATGGTTGAGTGCACGCTAGTGCATAAGAAGATGTTAGCTTGATCTCGACTAGTAAGAGCATCATTATAGTGGTGGGAGTCTGTCACCACACTAGAGGAGTGGTAAAGCTTAACTATTAATGAGTTTTGAGTCAAGTTTGAGGGAAAGTATTTCTCACTAGCTATGAAATCAGAGATGAGAAGGAAGTTCATGGACCTTAAGCAATAAGGTCACATGGTAGCAGAATATGAGGAGTTTTCAAAATGTCTTATTTTGCTGGGATGAGGTAAACACTGCAGATAAGAAGATGGAGAAGTTTGTGCCAGGGACAACTTAATGAATTAAGAAGTTTTTGTAGGGGAATTTGGATTTTACCATATATGCTGAGATGGTGAATGCTATTTTTCTTCATTTTTAGGACTATTTCTCATTCTAAAAAACTTAGTAAGAGAAGAAACCTAGCTCAGAGATGTCAAACCAACAGGGCAAAATGGATGGGAATGGCAGTCAGGGGACCCAACAGTTTAAGGGGTCACAGGTGAGCAATTAGCATAAGAGGTATATGGGTTTCAATAATTGGAAGAAGAAGGGTCAACAGGGACAGGGCCAGTAGCAGATAGGCTAACAGGTCCAAGGGAAGCAGGGTCGAGGCTAGTAGGGCCAACAAACAGATAGACGTTAGCTTCACAAAAAATTCTAGAGTTGTGGAGAAAGAGGTCATGCAGCAAATAGGTGCCCTCTAGGTAATTCTGGAGCATAGGAGCAAGGCAGACAGTATGGGTATTAGGCACCCCAGGGTCAGCATCAATAATTTTCGGCCCCACCAGAGATTGTAATTCCAGAACTACCAACTCCAATGTAATACCCTGCCCAAATATTTCAATTAATTTTTTTATAAATTGTAATGAAGTGAGGTCTGATGATAATTGTAAGAAAATTATGGGTAAGAATTGGAATTTGGACAAAAAATAAGAAAGAAGGGTTCGAACGAGAGTGATGTTGCCTAAAATGAGTTTTTGACCTTGTTCGAAGTAGGGGATCGAGCGAGGTTCACGCGGGGTCCGACTACCTAACAGTCCCAAGTTACTTGAAGGTCGCTAAAAGTCATAAATCGAACAAGATGCATATGTCTTCGTAATGAGGCTCAATGTCGTTCGAATGGCGTGCTTCAAAAATGCTAAATTTGACTTGCCCTTATACGCTGTCACGATTCTGACCCTTATATTATTGAGTTATCAAAATCTAGTGAGCCAAGATGGCTAGAAACGGGATTTTGAGTGTTTTATAAGGCTTGGTTTGGGTCATTTGGGCATTTGTAAGAGATAAAAAGATGAGAGGGAGAGAGGGTGGGTCTTCCACCATGGAAAAGCTTCTACTCACCTCTTACCACCATTCCACCACCATAAACCACATTATTCTTGTAGTATTTCACTACATTCAACCCTATAACACCCATTTCCACAACTGTTGAAGTGGAGCTACAAATTTTGGGGAAATGTTGGGGGATTTTTGGAGAATATGATGGAAGATTTCATGGAGTTTGAAGGGTTTTTTTTGGCTTGGAAGCTTAAATGGAGCCCATATGGAGCATTTTTGAGGATGAATTTGGTAACCCCTTGAGGCCACCTTTGGAGGTGGTGGTTTCTCCTCCTACACCAACCTTCTTACCACCATTTAAAGTCTTTGAGGTGAGAAAATATATCCGTAGTGTTTAAGACTCTATTTGCATTACTAGTAGTCTTGTTGTTAGATTACACGAGTAGAAAGCACATGAATAAATAATGGTTTCTAGTAGATTAGTATTAAAAAAATTTATGAATTAAAAATGTTGGTAAAATGTTATTTTGTTAGGAAATAACGGATAAGTAAATATTTCAAAGTTTTGGAATATTAAAGTTGGTATTTTATTAAAATGGGGTATTTTCCAGAGAATCGATGATAAACATTTCATGAAATAAAATATTTGAAAAATTAGAGTGATTTTGGTAAATGTTTGTGAAATAAAGTTTCCTACAAAAAATGGGGATTTTAGACAAAAGGATATTTGCTAAGTTTGAAGAAATTAATAATGTCTTTATGTCTTGAAAAGCAAAATTTTTCTAGTATTATGAATTTCTAGAATGAAATGGATGTTTAACCCATTTAACATGATTTTAGGATTTAAAATATATATTCTCATGCATACAAACTTGTAGTATTTTGATGACAAATATTTGGTCAAGTTTAAGGAAGGCTTAGTTGGGTTGAAACAAGAAATGAGAAAAGAAAAAATTCTAATCTTCAAAGAGTGTGATAAATATAAGGTTGTAAGACTACATATACTGATAAAAAAGAAATGTTATTTTCTTATAAAAAGTTGAAGAGTGCCCAATATGTGTGTTTTAAACAAAACCAATTTTTCTTCGAAAAATATCCAACTTTTAATTATGCACCAAACCAAGTTGTGAAAACCCAATTCTTACTTTAAACCAATTTTATCTTGATTAATCCTAAACATGCATCTATTGATTAAAGCAATTAAATTAAATTAAAGAATACTCACAATACCGGATGTACGAGGAAAAAACCCAAAAATGGGAAAATAACCTCGGACGACCCAAGCCAGACAATCACCATGAACAATGGTTTTACAAAGACAGATTAGCCTTACAGTAAGACTCGATCCCCATGGGTCTTGACGCTCCTTCTGATCTTCAACCGTTCTTCAATAGTGCCCACGTAGAAATTCCGTATTCCACGATCTCTGTCCATAACACAAGCGTCCACGTATGTCTCGGTGTCCACCGATATGGCTTTGATTCGTCTACCATGTCGAACACGATGTCCGTCGCTTGTTCACCGCAAAACCCTTTGTGTTCAATGTGTAGAACAAACAACTTTGGTGCAGCAAGATCACTTAAACATTTAAGAATGATAACTCGGATCTTTGCAAACTCTAAGGATGTGTTTATGCTTTGTAAACCTTAGAAAACATGTGCAAACAATGTTCTGGTTCTTAAAACTGTTTTCCAGAAAGCACACTTACGAAATTATGATGCAAACACTGTTTAAATAGGATTTATATTTCTCCTTGAAAAATGTGGCGCTCGAACGACTTGAGGAACTCGTTCGAGCGACATCCTTATCTCGTTCGAACGAGATTGGATGTCGTTTCAACGACTGCGCGAAAGTTTGACTTTTTGTTTAAAACGTCTCTTCCAATGAGAGATCCAAAAATATCAAACTCTTTTACGAGCTTATCATCATAAAATGAAGTTTAAACCTTTAAAACACTTTTAAAACATTTAAAAACATTTTTCTTTATAAAATTGCATCCTTATCTTTTTATAAAATAATCCCGAGCACCATTAATTATATGCATTCATACCTGAGTGATCTCGAAATGCAATTAAACTTTGAAGATGAATAAACTTGCACCAAACAAACATCGGCATGATTATTTCTTTGAAGCTTTGCCGCAACGTCTTCAATTTCTTCAATACGTCATAGACCGAGTGGGATCGTGACAAAATAAAATTCTCCCTATGGCATATTACAAACACAGTTTTGTTCACGGAATTAAGTCAAAACAATACAGGGACTCAATTGGAAATTTATGACCTTACAAATCTCCCCCTTTGACTATTCCGGGACAAAACTAAACCAGTGAAATTCCTAACCGGGTCGTCAAGAAGTATGATGCCTAAATCCCATCCCATAAACCCAAAATAAAAAATACAGGACACGGACTAGTATATGTAGCACCGGCAAGGATGAACTGTCTGAATGTTATGTAGACTTGAAATCTCGTATCGCTGAAGCGTACCTACACACATAAAACAGACAAGCAAATACCCAGTGAAGTATGGAGGAATAAATGATACTAAAAATATATTTCCAAAAAGAACAAATCATTTGAAACACGTGAGCAATTATTTGATACCAATTAGGAAGAATTATAATCAAACAATATGTAAATCCAGATATCAATAGAAATGCTCAACAAAACTCCCCCTACATCACATACATATCTCCCCCTTTTTGTCTCGAATAGACAATCCGGTGAAAAGATAAACCAATTTGAAATATCTAGCATGAGAATATGATACCAAATAAAATCAAGTTGATACCAATTTTGAAAAAACAAAAAACGCTAGATAAACATGAAACAACCAGCTAAATAAGATCATGTAATGATAAAACAGTAGCTAGTAAACCAAGAAATCACACAAATAATATAGCAAATTAATCAGGTGTGATAAACAGACTTATATGTAAAATACCAATTTGGAACTTAAAAGAACTTGCATATAAACCAAACAGTCTAGAAATGCTTCCCGCAGTACCAAAAAAAATATCAATATGAACCAGAGGACTGCAAACCAATTAAAAGCCATTTTTCACCCTGTCGTTCGAACGAAACAGGGACTTCGCTCAAACGAAGTACAAAAGTCGTTCGCACGAGATGAGATGTCGTTTGAACGACTTCGCGTGACCTGCCAAAATTTCTCAGTTTCCCAGAAATATTATAAAGTATTGCCCAGTGAAAAATTTTCCACAAAGAATTTCCAGGAAGGGCCTGACAGATGAAAAACAGTGCTAAAGCAGTAGGCTTTTCGCACAAAACGCAAAAACTCATAAAAACTAAAAAAAATGAGTTACATGCAAACATAGTACCGATGTGCTCAAACATGGATATGGAATGAATGGGCGTGAAACTACAACAAATGAGCCACAATTCCAACACATCGAAACGATCAAGAATCTCTAATTAATAGCGATAAATCATCAAACTTTATCATAGCCATATGATAATAAAGTGTGAGCTTAATGAACTAAACATACTACATGCACACAAATCCAGAATTTTGACAATTCTACAAACAATAGCGTCAAATTGCAATGTTTCAACATTAAGATTAGTTGTGCAAACCCGTTTAAATATTCTCCAACCTAAACACCCTCATATAAATACTTTTACAAGATCGTTTAAGGTTTCTATCATTATCAACTTAGAGAAAATCTTATTGGCCCTTTTCTTATCATATTGCTTTTTTCTTTTGGGCTCTTTTAAACGGTGGCTTTCACGACGAGTTAATTTTGAACTCTCGCAGCCCTTTCCCGTGAATCACTCATCATTTTTTAATTCAAATCCTCACGGTAAACGGTTATTACATGCACACTTCTCCTTAAGTTTACTTACGCATAGATGACAAGATTGAGATAAGAACTCCTCACCAAATTCAAATATGCAAGAGATATCAAACATCCATATAAACTCGTGCATGTGAGCAATGTTGGCATATATACAAAGTCAAATCAAAATGCATATCAACTTCGAAACAACTCCATATAAACAATGGTTAAGATCATTCTAAGCATAGATAATAATGACCAAATGTCCTAGCCACATGGATAATGAAACGATGGGGGGGGGGGGGTCCAAGCACACCAATATGCCACATCAAACATGTAAACTCAAAAACAAAAACTGAAAATCTTTTTGGCTTTTCAAACATATTTTGACTCAAAGAAAAGAAAAATCTTTTTGGATTTTCAAAAGTTTTTTTAAAAACAAAATCTTTTTGTATTTTTTCAAATAAGACTCAAACAAATGAAAACTAAAATACAAAATGATACACATGTCATAATACTAGCAATGAATATATCATGAATCAAACTAGCATATGACAAACATGGCAACACTATCATCCTTTAGATTTAGCATGGGAAGAATCAAGTGCACCCAAACGAGAATCATGAAGTTTAATTCCTAAAGCCACTAAATCCGATTTCCTAATCCAAATAGGTGTAAAACGACGCATGGGGGTTTGGGTAACCGGGGAAACTTTATTCTTAAACTTCCTAGGAGCTTGTCTAAGGTCGTAACAATAACGCCTAAGGTGACCTTTCCTACCACAAAATAAGAAAGTGTAGCGGTGGTGGGAATGATTACCTTTATGTGGACCTTTTCTAACATTCCTAGTGTTTCTCACACCTGTGGGGGGGATGGGAACAACTCTCTCACCAAAACATATACCTCCCCTATCTCCTTTAATTTGGACGGTGCCTAGGATCTTATCTAACTTCTCGACTTAGCCTCCAAATCAAACTTGACTCTAGACGAGTCTTTCGACCTTTCCCCCAACTCGTGAATCCTAGACTCGAGTAAACGCCTAGACTCCTCAAACTCTAAAATCTCCTTTTTCAAGGATTCCATCAACCCACGGAGATTGTCTCTCTCTTTTTCCACAAACTCTAGTTTCTCCCTAAACTTCTTCTCTCGTGCCCTAAGATACTCAATTAAACTATTATTATTTTCTATGGCACGCTCATTCAACTTAGATTGCAATTTTGAGTTAGCCTTTTTCACCTTCACTATTTCGGCACACAAGTCATTAAATGCATTTTTCAACTCTTTCACATCTACCTCATCCTCGTCACTCTCTTCACCCTCACTAACATGGAATACACTCAAAACCTCGTCGGAAGTGTCATTCACATGAGTATTGTCGTTGTCGCTCACAAGACAAGCCATAAACGCAACAAATTTATGCTTAATTGGGGAACTCTCTCCCTCTTCCGGTTCACTATCACTTAAGGTGGCATTATAGACAATGGGTTGCTTTCCCTCTTTCTTAAGTCTAGTGGGACACTCCTTAACCTTGTGACCGTACCCCTCACACCCAAACACTTATCCGACTCATCTCTCTTAGGCTTCTCAAACTTATCCTTAGAGGTGGGATCTACTTTGTTGTTCTTGAATTTTTCAAATTTCCTGGCATCTTTTTATTGCTTTTGAAACTTAATAAATTTTTTAAATTTCTTTGCCAACAAAGAAACATCCTCAAAATCGGAATCCAAAACTTTAATTTCCTCCTTCCGGGTTTTCAAAGCAATACCTTTTTCTTTCTTAGGCACTTGCTTGGAGGTAATCATGTCGATTTCATAGGTTTGTAAGTCACCTACAATCTCTTCTAGTTTCGTTGACTCTAACCTACCCAAGGAGTTTAAAATGGTCACTTTCACATCAAACCTACTAGGCAATGACCTAAGGATTTTCTTAATGACACGGTTGTCGGGAATTTTCTGACCTAGGTTAAACGACGAGTTGACAATATTGGTCAACCTAGCATAAAACTCATCAAAGGTCTCATTTTCTAACATCCTAATGGTATCATACTGTGTAGTGAGATTTTGAAGTTTTGACGCCCTAACCGTGCTAGTGCCCTCGTGAGTGAGTGCCAAAATATCCCAAGCTTCTTTTGATGATTCACAAGTCATAATTCTCTTATATTCTTCGTGTGTGACATGTGAAGGACTAACGTGCAGACCCTTAGAATTATATTGTGCAAGTCTTTGTTCAGTTTAGGTCCAGGACTCAACAGGTTTTAAACTAGTGACCTCACCTACAATAGTGACAGGGGGTGTCCAAACTTTCTCAACTGCAAGCCAAAAGCTCTCATCAATAGATTTTAAAGCTCATCTCATTCTCATCTTCCAATAAGTGTAATTAGTGTGATTAAAAATAGGTGTTCGAGAAAATTCATTATATCCAGAATTCATCTTTGAAAACACACGGGATCATAAAACAAATAAAAATGTTTTCTAGCTCTGATACCAATTTTAAGAGTGCCCAATATGTGAGTTTTAAACAAAACCAATTTTTCTTCGAAAAATATCCAACTTTTAATTATGCACCAAACCAAGTTGTGAAACCCCAATTCTTACTTTAAACCAATTTTATCTTGATTACTCCTAAACATGCATCTAGTGATTAAAGAAAGTAAATTAAAGTAAAGAATACTCACAACGTCGGATGTACGAGGATAAAACCCAAAAACAGGAAAATAACCTCGGACGGCCCAAGCCAGACAATCACTATAAACAATGGTTTTACAAAGATAGATTAGCCTTACACTAAGACTCGATCCCCACGGATTTTGACGCTCTTTCTGATTTTCAACCGTTCTTCAATAGTGCCCATGTAGAAATTTCTTCTTCCACGATCTTTGTACACAACACACGCATCCACGTATGTCTCAGTGTCCACCGATATGGCTTTGATTCGCCTACGATGTCGAACACGATGTCCGTTGCTTCTTCACCGCAAAACCCTTTGTGTTCAATGTGTAGAACAAACAACTTTGGTGCAGCAAGATCACTTAAAAATTTAAGAATGATAACTCGGATCTTTGCAAACTCTAAGGATGTGTTTATGCTTTGTAAACCTTAGAAAACATGTGCAAACAATGTTCTGGTTCTTAAAACTGTTTTCCAGAAAGCACACTTACGAAATTATGCTACAAACACTGTTTAATTAGGATTTAAATGCCGCCTCAAAAAACGTGTCGTTCGAACGACTTGAGGTACTCGTTCGAGCGACATCCTTATCTCGTTCGAACGAGATTGGATGTCGTTTGAACGACAGCGCAAAAGTTTGACTTTTTGACTTTTTGTTTAAAACGTCTCTTCCAATGAGAGATTCAAAAATATCACTCTTTTACGAGCTTATCATCATAAAATGAAGTTTAAACCTTTAAAACACTTTTAAAACATTTAAAAACATTTTTCTTTATAAAATTACATCCTTATCTTTTTATAAAATAATTTCGAGCACCATTAATTATATGTATTCATACCTGAGTGATCTCGGAATGCAATTAAACTTTGAAGACGAATAAACTTGCACCAAATAAACATCGGCATGAATATTTCCTTGAAGCTTTTCTGCAACGTCTTCAATTTCTTCAATACGTCATAGACTGATTGGGATCGTGACAAAATAAAATTCTCCCTATGACATATTATAAACACACGTTTGTTCACGGAATTAAGTCAAAACAATACAGGGACTCAATTGGAAATTTATGACCTTACAAAAGTAGTCTTTAAGAGTAATTAGATTTCTTGAATAAAGAAAGTAAGAAAATATCTAATTTGGAAATATGGTTAATAAAGGTGTTGGATAAGTGTTAATGGTTAAACATTAAGAAGTTGATGTATATATCTTAATACTGTTTTGGAAGATTAACACTTGTGAATTTGGAAAGGAAATAATGGAATAAAGAGGTTTTAAACTTGAGAAGAACGATACTCCAAATGTTAAAAGGTGTTAAAGTGTCAAAATCACTTAAGAAGTTAATGTGTGTAACTTAAAGGTGTTTTGAAAGACAACTCTTAAAATGGAGAAAAATGACAACTTTGGAAACAAATGGGTAAAATGATAATTTTTCTTAAAGTGGAATATTTTTATGAAATAAAAATGTTGAAAACGATTTTACAAAATTGGTTAAAAATAAATATGATTTTTGGAATAAAATCAAAGTTAAAGTGTAAAGGGCATGAAATGATAATTTTGAAGCGTAACCTCAGTTAGGGTGAAATTCCGGGTTTGGCTTTGACTGGGTAAAAAGGGAAAAAAGGAATAATGTGGACATTTGTAAAATATCGAAACACATAGAAGGAAATTGGATGACACCGAGATAATTAAGGAGGTCCTAGATCCTTTGGGTGAAAGATCCAAAATCACTGGCTAGAGTATATGGTGGCGTCACTGGTTGTGTGGAGCACGTTAAAGTACGTTGTTTATTGGAAGGTTTTGAGAATAAGATAAAGGAATAACAAACATGCCAAGAAACAAGTTGTGTGGTAAAATGTGTTAAGAAAACCTAACTTGAAAAAATTAACGAATGTTTCAGCATATGATAAAGTTGATAAGAAATGTGTAAATTGATTAATGTCCATAAAGTAAATGAAAGGGAACGTGTAATGGTAAATGCGAGAGTTGAGTAACCTAAGACGGTATAACCCATGATTAACACAAAGGTGTATTGTAAAAAGATTTTTCAAAGCTTAAAAAGATATCGTCTAACACAGGGTTCGCGTGTGTTGAAAGAGGTTATTTTCAATGATAATATTATTTAAATGGAAAAGGGTAATTTTGATAAAGAAATGATTTATATTAAACAAAGTGTAGTGGTTTCAAGTATTTAATCGTGTGCGTTAAATAGAGGGACAAATGTCAAGTTAGGAAAGAAAAAGTCTTTATGAGATTAAGGTAAATTAATCGGAGTAAATAATGTTTTCAGAAGTAAAACGGTTTCATGGATTAAGTATATGTACACACACACACACACACACACACAAATATATATATATATATATATATATATATATATATATATATATATATATATATATATATATATATATATATATATATATATATATATATATGTATGTACAAGGTAGTTGCATGTGCACGTAGTTATAACGTGTTAGAGTCTTCCTTCTACCGTTCGTTTCTATTTCACATTTGTATATTCCCACCGGGAATTGGCTCACACCCTCGTCTTTGTTACGACAGGTTGGGTGCGGGTGGTATTTTGAGAGCGTTATACATGTAAGTGTTCTATTTAATTTTACGTTAGTAGCTCTGTATGCATAGACTCCGAGGATGCTTCCCACGGGTCCTTCACATAGTCTAAACTTAAAATTGGAAGCACATGCTAAACAAGCGAAACGTTAATTAAAATAAAACTTTACTAACAATATTATATAGGTTGTTTCATTGCACTTCACACCTGAGGCTAGGGTTAGACCGGATTGACTATGGGTAACCCACAAATCCGAGCTGGGGAGTTAAAAATAGTAACATATCTCTAGGTTTAAGTTCTTTTCGAGAGTGACTTGGTGAGGTCGGAAGTTGGTCTTTCGATGTCAGTGTTGGTTTTGGCCCGATCACGCTAGTTTTAAGTGACGGTTTAGTTTATGTTCTCGACGGTGAAGTCAAAGATGTTAGCACGACAAGTAAGTTAGTGCCAAGTGGCATACAACTAAGTTTGTTATTATTAATTGCTTTCGCGTTTCTGATTATATGTTAGTAATTTACAGGTGTCCTTGTAAGCTAATAGTTGTGACACTGTGGTTGTTAGTGTGAGGTGCTTGTGTTTATTCCTTGATGACGTAAAATCTTTTGAGATATTAATAGAACGAGATGATGCCCATCGAGCAAGTGGGACAAATTTCTTATAGTCAGCGATAATGGGTTGAAAGTTAGGATGTCGTAACTAAGCAATGATGATTGATGATTAAAATGTACATAACCCCTAGGTGTGGACCTTAAGGGTGGTTAATTCCCATAATATAGTTAGGCAAATTCCAATCCCTGAGGTAATACCATAATTGATGGATAGTCGATGAGACCGTAAATTTATGTGGGTGAAAGTTTGAGGTCAGGTACATTCAGTATTAGTTGATAGTATGCTATCCTTGTGGGTGAGTACTTTAGTAGCTATTGGACAATAAATGTATCTCCTAAACGATTATTAGAATTATGGGCCGTTTATGGCAAATGTATTATGTAGGCAACAATGGTGATTGATGAGGCTTAGAAGTGAACTCTAGATAGTATTCTATCATGGGGTTTTAATAAATATTGTGTGACTTCAAGGAATAGGATCTTTAGTGATGTCAGTGATGCAGACCTAGAGTTATATAGGTTATAGGCAATGTCCTATATCCTACCAAATCCTTAGTAGCATTAGTCGTGGTTTGTACATGGCACATGGTAACATCCGTTTAGAAGAAAGACAAATTATTTTCTAATTATAGAGACTCATTTTATCCACCTAAGTAATGGCTAGGTGTGAGGTAATCCTATTATGAGTGTGGTTCAAGGGTATACTGGAGTTTCCGTAGGAATAAATGTGTGGCGTCATTGGGGACAAGAATCGACTTGTTGTGATGTCCTGAGGTGTTCTATGGTTAAGGAGCGCCATGTGTGGAAGATCGAGGACTAGTGTCTTTGCGAGCACCAAGTAATCTCGATGTGGGTATTGAAGGGTTCGTAGAGAGCACCTATAAATTTTAAAGTTATGGATGAGGAAATCTTGTCGGGTCTTGAGGATGGTTACATAGAATGTATTTGGTGTCCTTAGGAGACCAGCTAAGTCTGATATGAAGGAGCATTAGCATCCACGTAATGATAGTGTTGAGGGTCAAGTGATGATCTCAGATTGTTGGTTAGGGTTTAGAAGAGTCGTATAGTGTACGTGCCAAGTGTAGCTTTTTGAATAGGCACAGAGGGGGAGTGTAATCCCTAAGGTAAGATGATAGATTGTGTCATTATAGATGTGATGCTCGGATGTCATGAAATAACTAGTATTGGTGTTGTGACACTCGATTTTTAGGCGTACTAGGAAATGTATTTGAGATTTAGGTTGATAAACACCGAGACTTGAAATAGAAACTAAGGTGGGGTGATATCGAAGCATGATAGAATGTTAGTATGTGTCGAACATATATATTAGGCTAGTATGAGCAAGGTATAGACTAGTTCTTGTCACGTCCTGCCAAGACGGTACAGATTAGAAGGCGTAAACCAATGTGGTACTTGCTACCCTTAGAATGCCAACGATGGTCGGTGTGGTCTCCATGTAAATTTAGTTTGAGTAGAACCCGAAAGTAAGATTAGTGGCAATCTCGTGTAGTAGAAGAACAGGGTAAGGTGAATGCCTCTCTTGAATTGAGTAGTGCCTATGGGAATTTGAGGATTTCGATCATGGTATGAGAAGGCGGACGGTAACCTAGATGCAATAGTTTGGTGATGTCGTCACCAGTAAATAAATAAGGTCTGTGTAAATAAGGGTTCATGTGTGCTAAGGATGTAAGGGGTAGGGTCTTACTCCCAATGAGGGAAGTTCGGTGTTGACTCCCTAGAGAACTAAAGGTTCGTATGTTACTTTCATGTTGCAAGAATGAATAGTTATGATTCGATTCATCACGATTGGTGACCAAAGCCAGGGTATGAGGCTAGGATTAGTACCCGGTGAGAACATCGAGAATGAGTGACATGACTTTTATCATATGGTGTAGGTTCTCTTTAGTAAATCATAGTCGGACTCTTATGGGCAAAATTTATTGGGACGGTTGCTTGTTCCTTTAAACCCTTTTGTTTCCCTTTTAGTTTCGATAATCGAGGGTGGTAACTAGGATTGGTGCCATGTCATGGTACGACGCAGTTAGGCCTAGTAGAATGCGGTCAACAAAGTATGGTCAATGAAGCTCGGTAACTGGGTGCGCCATATATGAGGTATTCTTGTATAGGTGGCTGGGCTTTCGACCACACGGTGTTCTCGTAGGATTAGCAAACTTTTGACTTTTCGACACGGTTGTCAGTGGCTATGGTTGCAAAGAGAAAGATGATGACTTGAGGATATGGTATAGTGTTAGAAATCGAGGAAAAATTATCATACGGTATTACTTTGCCATGGTGAGTGGATTAGAGTGAGACTCTAACGAGTGCTCAAAAGTGATAAGCTTAAAGTAGTACTAGGTTCATCAGAGTGATGCGGCGAAAGGTGTAAACCGAACGCACTGTGATAACTTGGTAAGAATATTACTTATTGGAGTGAGAAATTAGCATAGTATGGTTGTTGGCAAGCTCATGCAAATTGTGAAGTTAGAATAACCTAAAAATTTGTGCGACGTAGGTTGTTCAGTTATATGATGGAATTGACTTTGGTGATGAATACGATGATTCATTGTATTACGGTTCACGTTGGGTGAGTGTTGATATCTAGAGAGAGTTGCATGTGAAGGCGACATCATGCCTTGGGTACTAACATGGGTAGTATTAGAAATTATTTGGACATGATCATCAAGTGAGTGGACACTCAGAGTCGATTATGTGACGTTCATTGTTAGCGAGATGGTGAGCGTTAGAGCATGTCGCATATTGATTATTTAGTGATAAACCCCATATGGGGGCGCGTAGTGTGACTTTAGTATTGAAGGCTTCAATGATTCTGTCTTCGATGATTCCTATTACCCCGTAAGCTTATGGATTGACGGGCTGAGAATTTCGGGGATGAAATTCCCCAAGTAGGGAAGTTTGTAATACCCTGCCCAAATATTTCAATTAAATTTTGTATAAATTTTAATAAAGCGAGGTCTGATGATAATTGTAGGAAAATTGTGCATAAGAATTGGAATTTAGATAAAAGAATAAGAAAGAAGGGTTCTAATGAGACTGATGTCGGTCGAATGAGGTTTGGACCTCGTTCGAAGCAGGGGATCGAGCGAGGTCCCACTGCCTAACAATCCCAGATCTCTTGAAGGTCGATAGAAGCCATAAATCGAACGAGGTGCATATGTCATTTGAACGTGGCTCGATATCATTCGAACAACGTGCTTTGAAAATGTTCAAATCTGACTTGCCCTTGTGCGCTGTCACGTTTTTGGCCCTTGGATTATTGAGTTGTTGAAATTTGGTGAGCCTAGACGTGTAAAAGCGGGATTTTTGGTGTTTTTAAGGTTTTTATAAGGCTTGGTTTGGGTCATTAGGGCATTTGGAAGAGACAAGAAGATGTGAGCGAGAGATGGGTGGTCTTCCACCATGGATAATCTTCTATACACATCTCACCACCATTCCACCACCATAAACCCCCTTATTCTTCTAGTATTTCACTACATTCTATAACACCCATTTTCACTATTGTTAAAGTGGAGCTACGAATTTCGGAGAAGTGTTTGCAAATTTTTAGAGAAGATGATGGAAGCTTTCATGGAGTTTGAAGGGTTTTTTGGCTTGGAAGCTGAAATGGAGCACATATGGAGCACATATGGAGCATTTTTGAGGATGCATTTGGTAATCACTTGAGGCCACCTTTGGAGGTGAGGGTTGTAATTCATACACCAACCTTCTTACCACCATTAGAAGTCTTTAAGGTGGAAAAATATATCCTTAGTGTTTAATACTCTATTTGCATTACTAGTAGTCTTGTTGTTAGATTACTTGAGTAAAATGCATATGAATAAATAATGGTTTCTAGTAGAATAGTTTTAAACATTTTTATGGAATAAAAATGTTGATAAAATATTATTTTGTTAGGAAATAAAGGATGAGTTAATATTTCAAAGTTTTGGAATATTAAAGTTGGTATTTTATGAAAAAGGGATATTTTCTAGAGATTTGATGCTAAACATTTCATGAAATAAAATGTTTGAAAAATAAGGTTGATTTCGGTAAATGTTTGTGAAATAAAGTTTCTTGCAAAAAATGGAGATTTTAGGAAAAGGAAATTTGCTAAGTTTGAAGAAATTAATAATGTCTTTATGTCTTGAAAAATATAATTTTGCATGTATTATGAGTTTCTAGAATGAAATGCATGTTTAAACCATTTGATAGGATTTTATGATTTAAAATCCATCTTATCATGAATATAAACTTGTAGTATATTGATGATAAATTTTTGTCTAGTCTAAAGAAGGCTTCGTTGGGTTGAAACAAAAAATAAGAAAAGTAAAAATTCTAATCTTCAAAGGGTGTGATAAATATAAGGTTGTAAGACTACATTTATTGATATAAAGGAAATGATGTTTTCTTATAAAAAGTAGTCTTTAAGAGTAATTAGATTTCTTGAATAAAGAAAGCAAAAAATAATCTAATTTGGAAAGATGGTAAATAAAGGTGTTGGATAAGTGTTAATGGTTAAACATTGGAAAGTTTGTGTGTGTAACTTAATAATGTTTTGGAAGATTAACACTCATGAATTTGGAAAGGAAATAATGGAATAAAGAGGTTTCTAACTTGAGAAGAATGATACTTCAAATGTTGAATGGTGTTAAAGTGTCAAAAGCACTTAAAAAGTTAGTGTGTGTAACTTAAAGGTGTTTGAAAAGACAACTCTTAAAATGGATGAAAGTGACAAGTTTGGAAATAAATGGATAAAATGGTAATTTTACTTAAAGTGGAACTTAAAGTTATCATATAATGTGTTATAGTTTTCTTACTACCGTTCACTTCTATATTGCATTTGTATATTCCCACTGGGCATTGGCTCACACCCTCGTCTTTGTTACGATAAGTTGGGCTCGGGTTTGTATTTTGAGAGCGTTATACAGGTTAGTGTTCTATTTAATTTTACATTAGTAACTATGTATGCATGGACTCCAGAGATGCTTCCTATAGGTCCTTCACGTAGTTTGAACTTGTAATTGGAATCGCATGGTAAATAAGTAAAACCTTAGTTAAAATAAAACTGGACTAGCAATATTATATAATTTATTTCATTGCACTTCACACCTAATGCTCGAGTCGGACTAGGTAACCCATAAATTTGGGTCGAGCCATTATATGCAGTCGCTCCACTAACTCCAGTTGCCCCACCTCAGGGACAATACACACAGTTATAGTATGGACTTGTGTACCATGTTGCACCTGGAGAGGGACATGTGCTAACTCATCTAGTGGAGGGTATGTTCCCTGTTTTTGGGCATGTATACCACATTTTATTTGACACTGGTGCATCGCATTCATTTATTAGTATTGGATTTTCTTGGGAGTCGGGTATGATATATTTTGCATCTGATATACTACTTTATATTGATTCACCCTTGGGTAGTGGGGCACTCATACGTTCAGTGTGCAGAGGTATAGGATTTGATATTGGGGACTCACATTTGTGGCAGGCCTACTAGTGTTAGATATGTCTGAGTATGATGTTATCTTAGGGATAGATTGGCTAGCTACATATAGAGACTATATTTATTGTTATAGTAGGTCCATCGTCTTCCCCATTCTGGGGCAGGAGATATACCTAGTTGCGATGCCACACCCCAGAGGAGGGTTGAGCACGCTTTTGTATTACATTGAGGATGAAACTTCTCGGAGTTCATTGTTTCGTTATATTCTATCCCGATTGTTAGTGAGTTTTTTATGTATTTGGAAAAAAATTAGCGTTTCCACCTAGTAAGGAGATAGAGTTTATGATTGACCTGATTCCAGGTACGGGACCCATCGCACGTGAACCGTATCATATGGCTCCTCTAGAGATGAGGGAGCTTAGGGACCATATTCAACATTTAATGGGTCAGGGATTTCTTCACCTTGGGGTGCTACAGTTATGTTCGTCAAGAAGAAGGACGGATCTTTGAGACTTTGTATTGATTACAGAGAGTTAAATAAGGTCACCATATCGAACAAGTATTAGTTTCTAGAGATTGATGACCTGTTTGACCAACTGAGGGGTGAAGCGTATTTTTTTAAGATTGATTTGAGATCGAGTTATCATCAGTTGAGGATTTGGGAGAAGGATGTCCCGAAGACGACATTTTTTACATGATATGGGTCATATTAGTTCTTGATTATGTCTTTTGGCCTGACCAACCCACCGTCAGTGTTTATGGACCTGATGAATCATGCATTCAGGGACTTCCTAGATCAGTTTGTCATTGCGTTCATAAATGACATACTGATTTATTCTTGAACCACAGAGGAGCATGTGCAGCATTGATGGATGCGTCCTTGCGAGGACTTAGAGGGGTGTTAATGCAAGAGGAGAGACCAATAAGTTATGCTTCCCGAACGCTTAAGCCTCATTAGGGGAATTACCCCACCCATAATTTGGAGTTAGCAACCATAGTGTTTGCTTTACATATTTGGAGGCATTATCTCCTAGGGAAGAAATTTCAGTTGTTCACAAACCACAAGAGCCTACTCTACTTGTTCACACGGATAGAGTTGAACATGAGACAACATAGATGTTTAGAGTTTGTGAACAATTACAAGTTCAACATCCAGTACCACTAGGGGAAGGAAAATGTAGGGGTGGATGCTTTGATCCGTAAGCTTATAGTGGAGCTAGAGGTAGTGTGGATGGCGAAGTGGAAATCATTTCGCACTAATAATGAGTTGACATGTGCTTTTATGGCAGTACTCACCATCACACCCGAGTCATCATTTGACTCGTGAAATCACAGGCAGGTGACCCTATTTGTCGAGAGAAGGTTAAGTATTTATTAACAGAGGGGTCAAAGCACTATTCAATTTACTTAGATAGCGAATTAAGATTTCAGGGCAGGTTGATAGTTCCAGAGGATGAGGAGTTATGGCAAGCTTCTATGATATAGGTTCATGGGTCAAGCTTTATGGTACATCCCGTTGGGAATGAGATGTACTAGGACTGGAGGTTCCAGTATTAGTGGGCAGGCATGAAGAAATACATAGCCACTTTTGTGTCCAAGTGTGCTATATTCCAGTTGGTGAGGGTGGAGCGTCAGCGACCGACAGATGTTTTACATCCTCTTGAGATTTCGATGTGGAAGTGGGAGAGCATTTCCATGGATTTTATCATAGGGCTGCCTATGTCATAATGGGGATACGATTCTATCTGATTGATCATTGACCATTTGACAAAGGTGTCTTACTTTATATAAGTCTGGATAGACTACACTTCAGAGAAGTATACAAATCTTTTCCTTGCAGAGATTGTGAAGTTGCATAGGGAGAGATCCTCCTGTCTCTCTTTTGGCTTTATAAATCCGATATTGGATTAAGAGAAAAGGGCTGGGCCAAGCCTCATGGTGGAGTTGAGGTTGAGTACCTTGTACCACCCACAAACGGATGGTCATATGGAGATAATAAATTTGATGTTGAAGGATATGTTATGGATGCGCATCTTGGACTTTGAAGGTAGTTGGGGTACTTTTTATTGGTGGATCTTTCTTATAAAAACATTTGTTAGTGTACTATCGGTAAGGCACCTTTTGAGGAGTTATATGGGACGCCTTACCGTTCATCCTCGTGTTGGTTGGAGGGGTGGGAGAACAAACTTATCGGATCAGAGTCCATTCAAGATACCTCAGAGAAGGTGGAAATGATTCGGGCTAGGATTCAAATTACCCAAAATACACAAAAGAGTTATGCTGATGCAGATATGAGGCACTTGGATTTTGAGGTTGGTGACCAGGTGCTAATTAGGGTGTCTCCCATGAAGGGGGTGATGAGATTTTTAAAGGAAGGGAAGTTAGCTCCTCAGTATGTGGGACCATTCCCTATTATTGAGAGGATTGGATCCGTGGCGTATGAGTTGGCATTATTGGATCATTTGTAGAGGATGCATGATGTGTTCCATATTTCGGTGTTTCTGAGATTTCTTAGGGATGAGATAGCCTAACAGCACATAAACCTCGATGAGATAGAGCTTCAGCCTGACGCGACTTATGAGGAGAGACTCGTATCTATTCTAAACCATAGGGAGTGTAAACTTTGTTCCAAGGTTGTTCCCTTAGTACCACTGCAATGGGGACACCACAATGAGAATGAGTCAGTGTGGGAGAGAGATAACAACATGTGAGAGAAGTATCCGAAAGTCTTGTAGTCAGGTATGTTTCGAATTCTGAGGAAGGAATTCCGTTACTACGGGGACGAATGTAATACCCCATATTTTTATAACAAATTGAATCAGTAGAATTTAAATTAATTTGGTAGAAATTAATTTGATAAATTTCTGAATAAATTTCTTAATTATAATTGCAAGTTTATATGATTCATTTAGGCATGTTATGATTACTCCTCGAAAATAAATTGCATGTTAATTAAATTATTATTATGTGGTGTTTTAACATAATAAAAGTGTGTAAATTGGGTATATATAGTTCGGGCACATTTCGGGATGATTTGGGGACTCATTTAGGTGTTTAGACATCTACAATTAGGGCTAGGGAATAGATATACCATTAAGAGAGTTATTGGACTAATCCGGGTGTAGCTACCAGTTTTTTGGGTGGCTCAAATGTGAGGGTTTATGGGTAAATCAGGATTAATATATATAATAAAGTGATTATGAATTAAGAAATAATTTTTCCATCCATAACAACTCAATTCAAGCAACCCGACACCCACTATAGAGGTTACCAAGGTTAGAGAAGGGAGGAAGATCAAGGATCCAAAAAGAGGAGATCCCCAACCGACAGACTAAGGCAATAATTCTGATGCTAAAATAATTTTCTATCTGTTTCTTAATTCAATTATGTATTTATCATGTAATTTTTGGGTTAATTAGATAAATTTATGCTTTAATTGATTGGAATAAACTTTATGAATATTGAAGAACAAATCTGAAACCATGGTGATCAAAGGTTAAACTATGTGGTGAGACGCCTAGAAATTGGATATCATGTTTATTGGAATTTCTGCCTTAGAATTCGTGATCATAGGATCAATAATTTGATGATTATAGTTTTTATATTGATACCTTACATCTGAGAATGGGTAGATGGATAATAGGATCAAAGGTTAGGTTAAATGGACTGTAATGTTGGGGTTAAATTACTGGGATTTTAGGAGTGAAATATCATGTTAATTCGATTAATTAACAACCTAAATAGTGATATTAGAGGATGAAGACTCTATATTTATGAAAATGTAAGTGGGTAAGTCAATTAGAAGAAAGTGGGTTTTGGAAGTATGAATCCCGTATTGGTAATTTTAAAGGTCTGGGCTACTACCCATTTGCAAATTGATTCGGCCTCTAAGGTGAACCGATTTGGTCCGGGGGAGAACCGATTCGGCCTTAGAGGCGAATAGATTGAGTCTTTGGGCCCAGTTCAGGGTAGGACTGGGGAAACGCCACAGTGTTTTAATTACTATGTGTTCATAGCTAAGCTGCATATCTTCAGTTCCCACTAACTAAGAAGGTTAACCTGTCGTGAGGAAATCCTAAATCCCCCAGAGCTTTCTGCCTTTTAGTGTCTTAATTGCCATATGTTCGTACTTAAGCTGGCTATCTTCGACGAGTAGGTGGGAGGTTATCCAAGTGACTGGATAATTTGTTAAAAATAGATTTTTATCACTCTTTTATAAAGTGGGGAAATTGACAATTAACTAGATGGTCAATTTTGAAAGTAGGAATAATAATCGGAGACTAATAAGACTTATTAGGGGAAATTATAGGGTTAATTACCTATACATATTATGTGTTAAGCATATTTATTTATTTAAATATACACAAGTTCGTGGACGGCATATCGGTTGGGGTTACGTTCATCTCGGGACCGTACCACTCGCAGGCATAGGTGGGCTAGGCCTGTGTAGGTCATTATTTTAGGGACTACATGGAAGAACCACTTATGAGGAGGTAGGTGTAAATACTGGGTTCCATTGTCATCATTGGGGGTATGGGTCGTACAATGGTGTACTGTGCAGGGACATCCCCACTTATGTGTATTTTTTATGTCCATTTGGATGAGAGACTCCTCCAAACTTACCGATAGAGCATGAACGGGACACGAAAGGTAGATGAATTTATGTGTAGTATATATATAATAAAATCAATTAATTAAGAATAAATTTTGTAGTCTAATGATGTAGACAATTGATAATGAACCCAATATTACCGAATGCATAATGGATGATATGTTATTTCTTGTAGGTAGTATCATAGGGGTTACTCTGGAAACTAGAAGCACATGTGTTGACGATTAGTTTCAGTGTATGAATTGTGTTAGAAGCATTGAGTAATATACTAATGTAGTAATTATCATACTGCATCATTGGGACTTGGGTCGATATGCGTATAATATTGTACATAGATGGGGGGTGATACGCTTACTGTATGCGAGTGCCAATGGGTAGTGTGTAATAAGAATTAACTACATCATTGCATTTTAATTTCGTCAGACAATTATTGCAACTCTAGGGCGCTGACCCAAACTATAAAAATGCTTTCCCCCCAGGTTTGCCTAGGCAGGGACAGTAGGGCTAATAGGAGATCTGACTTGCGGTTACATTTGCTCGTTAGTAATTTCAGATCGTTTGACTCTAGTTTATGTTGTTATTTCCTTTCTGTTTATTTTTTTATTATTTCTCAGATTGTATGTGCATAATTGCGAAGTTTTTTATTTAGTCTTTTTTAGATCAATTATACTCATGTGGAGGTTTTTATTACTAGTTGGGTGTTGGACTTATTTATTATCAGTCATTAATTAAATGAGTTATCGTGCTTGTCTATTTAAAATTTAAATGTGTTATTATTATTATTATTATTATTATTATTATTATTATTATTATTATTATTATTATTATTATTATTATTATTATTATTATTATTATTATGATGATGATGCTGAGAATGATATAGATTGTTAGACAAGCCCCATGTTCGGCATATTGTGTCTAGCTAACCTGTACGTAGAAAATGGGGTTGTTACAAGTTACAGAGCAGTTATGGATGGTTTTGGGACTTATTAAAATTTTTAAAATACAATGGAGTGGAGCCCCAAAAAATTGTGGAGATGGGACTAAAATAAACGACTATAAAATATTTATAAGAAAATCAATAAAAAAAATTAAAAATACGAAATCAACTCCCACATGTTTGTAGTTCAATTACCTATAATTATAGTTCTGCAAACCGTGCGCACATTCTAAATCATATCTATGCGCACAAAAATAATGAGTCATTCTTGTGGATCCACAACCCCAATTTTTTCAATTTATGGTTTTCTTCAACTTTCAGCCGCCAAATACGAACTTACCAGTCTTAATCCTCCATTGAAGAAGAACCAACCAAGGTTCCTAACTCATCAAGAAAAACCTATTAGGATATCTAAACCCTTATATATCAAATCTACCCTCCAAAGTTCAAAAATTAACAATCTCTTCTCTAAAATTTACTCAAGTATGAAATCAACTTAAGGGTTTCTATAAATCAACTGAACTAATCTATATTTACACTAATCTAATCGATTTACATAGATTCAAGTTATTATTTGAGGGTTTTTTCACTAATGTACTCAAGTGTATAAATATGACTAAGGTTAGATTTTAAATTTAAAACCAATTATAAAAATCATGAATTAGATTAATATAAATTATATTTATAACTAAATTAGGTTTAGATTTCAATGGATAAAAATATTCTAACACAAAGCAATTAAAATGCAACTCTAATTAAACTTGCCTCAATCAAACTTGTGAAGAATTTGCCTAAAAGCCTCCAAAATCTTATTTTCCTCTTGAAGTTCTTTCTCTTTAACTTTAGGGATCCTCTTCAATTGTATAATATGAGTTAGGAAAAACCTAACGGCTCCTCAAAGTTTTTATTCCACGAAATTATGTTAAACCCATAAATGGGCCTCATCTTAATGATCCCAAAGACATTACCAATAGGTTCAAAACACCACCCATGTCCTATACTAACCCCATGGGCCTAAAATCCATACTTTTAGTCTAAAACAGATATGGTACTCGTCCAAAACCAAACTAGAACATAACATAGATCAATTACTAATTTAACTCAGTAATTTTTTTAATTTAGTCTGTATTAGTCCGGAAATCAATTATGTACTTATTTATTTATTTAGTACGACATGACATTACAGGGAACTACTTCACGATCATTGGAACTCGACACCAAAGGGAAAGAAACTTGAAAACCCTCGATACTAGATCCTTGACCATTCCATAGTTGTCCGTAATACACAATTACGTTCAAATATCTAATTGATGTTTAACCAAGTATTAAATGTGATTTCAAAATACGAATAATGTAACACATATAATTATAAATAGTGACATCACATGTCACAACAAACCCATATAATTAAATAATATACCAAAAATACGGGTTATTACATTCCCCCTTAAATAAGGAATTTTATCCTCGAATTCCCAAATCATTATAGTCCTATACATAATTTTAAGAATATCTCGTCCATTGTGTCCTCATACTCTGTACAGAATCTACTCATCCTATGACCTAATATACACCAAGTGAACAGTGCCCAATATGTGTGTTTTAAACAAAACCAATTTTCTCCGAAAATTATCCAACTTTTAATTATGCACCAAACCAAGTTGTGAAAGACCCAATTCTTACTTTAAACCAATTTTATATTGATTAATCATAAACATGCATCTAGTGATTAAAACAAGTAAAATAAAGTAAAGAATACTCACAACGCCGAATGTACGAGGAAAAAACCCAAAACGGGAAAACAACCTCAGACGGCCCAAGCCAGACAATCACTATGAACAATGGTTTTACAAAGAAAGATTAGCCTTACACTAAGACTCGATCCCCACGGGTCTTGACGCTCCTTCTAATCTTCAACCGTTCTTCAGTAGTGCTCACGTAAACATTTCGTCTTGCACGATACCTGTCCACAATACACGCGTCCACGTATGTCTCGGTGTCCACCGATATGGCTTGATATGTCTACGATGTCAAACACGATGTCCGTCGCTCCTTCACCGCAAACCCAACAATCACAAGTGTAGAACAAACTTCTTTAGTGCCACAAGATCACTTAAACATATAAGAATGATAACTCGGATCTTTGCAAACTCTAAGGATGTGTTTATGCTTTGTAAACTTTAGAAAACATGTACAAACAACGTACTGGAATGTATTCTATTTTTTCTAGATGCACACTTACGAAACTCTGATAGAAACATGCTTTAAATAACAATTTAGTGCTGCCTCGAAAAATGTGTCATTCGAATGACAATGCCATGTCGTTCACGCGACTTAGGCATCTCATTCGAGCGAGATCCCTATGTCGTTTGAACGAGATGATGTGGCAGTTTGACTTTTTGACTTTTTGTGCAAAACGTCTCTTTTAAAGGAGATCCAAAATAGTCAAACTCTATTTCAAGTATATCAGAATAAAACGTAGTGTAAACAAATAAAACACTTTTAAAAACATTTTAAAATATTTTTCTTTATAAAAATACATCCTTATCTTTTATAAAAACAATTCCGAGCACCATTAATTATACGCATTCATACCTGAGTGATCTCGGAATGCAATTAACTTTGAAGACAATTAAACTTGCACCAATTAAACTTCGGCATGATAAATTCTTTAAAGCTTTGACATAACGTCTTCAATTTCTTCAATACGTCATAGATCAAGTGGGATCGTGGCAAAATAAAATCTCCCTATGACATATTACAAACACAGTTTTATTCACGGAATTAAGTAAAAACAATATAGGAACTCAATTGGAAATTTATGTCCTTACAAATCTCCCCCTTTGACTATTCCAAGACAAAACTAAACCAGTGAAATGCCTAATCGGGTCGTCAAGCCGTATGACGCCTAAATCCCATCCCATAAATCCAAAATAAAAAATACAGGACACACACTAGTATATGTAGCACCGGCAAGCATGAACTCTCTGAATGTGATGTAGACTTAAAATCTCGAATCGCTGAAGCATACCTACACACATGAAATAGACAAACAAATACCCAGTGAAGTATGGAGGAATAAATGAAAACAATATATATATATATATATATATATATATATATATATATATATATATATATCCAAATGATACCAAACAACAATAGATACCAATATGAATAATCAATATGGATAAACTCTGAAAAGTCATTTGTTAAACAATTTGAGCAACAAAATGATACCAATTTGATGAATGCGAAAATGATACCAATTACCAATGTGAACTGTCAACATCAATCAGTGATACCTATTTGTAAAATATGCAATCAAAACATGCTCAAATCTCCCCCTACATCACATACATCTCTCCCCCTTTTTGTATAGACAATCCGGTGAAAAGATAAACCAATTTGAAATATCTAGCAAGAGAATATAAACCAATTTGCAATCCCTAGATAATCATGAAATAACCAGCTAAAAATGATCATGGAATGACAAATCAGTAGCTAGTAAACCAAGAATCACACAAAGAGAATAGCAATCTAATCAGGTGTGATAAATGGACTAGTATGCAAAATACCAATTTTGAAATAAAATAACCTGAATTTAGACCAATCAGTCCAGAAAAACATCCAGCAGTACCAAAAATATACCAATTTAACCCAGAGGACTACAAACCAATCAAAAGCCATAAAACAGCCTGTCGTTCGAACGAGCCAGGGACATCGCTCAAACGAGTTGAGGATGTCGCTCGAACGAAGTACAACTATCATTCACGTAAGATGGATAAGTCATTTGAACGACTTCGCGTGACCTGCCAAAAATTCCCAGATCCCCAGAAATATTATATAATATTGCCCAGTGAAAAAAATTCCACAAAAAAATTCCAGGAAGGGGCTGACAGAAGCAAAACAGTAGGATTTTAACACAAACCGCAAAAACTCATAAAAACTAAAAATACGAGTTACATGCAAACATAGTATCGATGTGCTCAAACATGGATATGGAATGAATGGACGTGAAACTACAACAAATGAGTCACAATTCCAACACATCGAAATAATCAAGAAGCTCTAATTGATAGCGATAAATCATCAAACTTTAGTATAGCCATATGACAAATAAAGTGTGAGATTAATGAACTAAACATACTACATGCACACAAATCCAGAATTTTAATGATTCTACAAACAATAGCGTCAAATTACAATGTTTTAACATTAGGATTAGTTGTGCAAACCCGTTTAAAATTTTCTCCAACCAAACTCCGTCACATAAACATACCTTTTCAAGTTCTTTTGAGGTTTCTAGCATTATCAACTTAGAGAAAATATTATTGGCCCTTTTCTTTAGCATATTGCATTTTCTTTTGGGCTCTTTTAAACGGTGGCTTTCACGACGAGTTAATTTTGAACTCTCGCAGCCCTTTCCCGTGAATCACTCATCATTTTTTCAATTAAGTACCAATTCAAATCTCACGGTAAACGGTTATTACATGCACACTTCTCCTTAAGTTTACTTACGCATAGATGACAAGATTGAGATAAGAACGCCTTACCAAATTCAAATACGCAAGAAAAGTCAAACACCCATATAAACTCATGCATGTGTACAATGTTGGCATATATACAAAGTCGAATCAAATTGCATATCAACTTCGAAATAACCCCATATAAATAATGGTTAAGATCATTCTAAGCATCGATAATAATGACCAAATGTCCTAGCCACATGGATAATGAAACGATGGGGGGGGGGGGGGGGTCCAAGCACACCAATATGCCACATTAAACATGTAAACTCAAAAACAAAAACCGAAAATGTTTTTGGCTTTTCATATTTTGACTCAAATAAAAGCAAAATCTTTTTGGTTTTTCAAAATTTTTTCTCAAAAACAAAATCTTTTTGGATTTTCAAAAAATTTCTTTAAAAAAAACAAAATCTTTTTGTATTTTTCAATAGTACTCAAACAAATAAAAACTGTAGTACAAAATGATAAACATGTCACTATACTAGCAATGAATATATCATGAAGCAAACTAGTATATGACAAACATGGCAACACTATCATCCTTTAGATTTAGCATGGGAAGAATCAAGTGCACCCAAACTAGAATCATGAAGTTTGATTCCTAAAGCCACTAAATCCGATTTCCTAACACAAGTAGGTGTAAAACGATGCATGGGGGTTTGGGGAACCGGGGAAATTTTATTCCTAAACTTCCTAGGAGTTTGTCTAAGGTCATAACTGTAACGCCTAAGGTGACCTTTCCTACCATAAAACGTGCAAGAGTAGCGGTGGTGGGAATGATTACCTATATGTGGACCTTTTCTAACCTTCCTAGTGTTTCTCACACGTGCGGGGTCATGGGAACAACTCTCTCATCAAAACCTATACCTCCCTTATATCCCTTAATTTGGACGGTTCCTAGGGTCTTATCTAACTTCTTCGACCTAGCCTCCAAATCAAACTTAACCCTAGACGAGTCTCTCAATCTCTCCTCCAACTCGTGCATCCTAGACTCGAGCAAACGCCTAGACTCCTCAAACTCTAAAATCTCCTTCTTTAAGGACTCCATCAAAACACAGAGATTATCTCTCTTTTTATCCACAAAGTCTAGTTTCTCCTTAAACCTCTTTTCTCGTGCCCTAAGATTCTCAATCAAACAATCATTATTTTCTATGGCACGCTCATTCAACTTAGATTGCAATTTTGATTTAGCCTTTTTCACCTTCACCGTTTTGGCATACAACTCATTAAACGCATTTTGTAATTCTTTCACATCTATCTACTCCTCGAATGTGTCATGCACATGAGAATCGTTATCGCTCACATGACATGCCTTAAACGCAACAAAGTTATGATCAATGGGGGAGCTCTCTCCCTCTTCCGGATCACTATCACTTAAGGTGGAATTATAGACAATGGGTTGCTTGCCCTCTTTCTTAAGTCTAGTGGGACACTCCTTAACCTTGTGAACATACCCCTCACACCCAAAACACTTATCCGACTCATCTCTCTTAGGCTTCTCAAACTTATCCTTAGAGGTGGGATCTACTTTGTTGTTCTTGAATTTTTCAAATTTCTTGGCATCTTTCAATAGCTTTTGAAACTTAAATTTTTTTTTTAAATTTCTTTGCCAACAAAGCAACATCCTCAAAATCGAAATCCAAAACTTTAATTTCCTCCTTCCGGGTTTTCAAAGCAATACCCTTTTCTTTCTTAGGCACTTGCTAGGAGGTAATCACGTCGATTTCATAGGTTTGTAAGTCACCTACAATCTCTTCTAGTTTCGTTGACTGTAACCTACCCAAGGAGTTTAAAATCGTCACTTTGGCATCAACCTACTAGGCAATGACCTAAGGCTTTTCTTAATGACACAGTTGTAGAGAATTTTCTCACCTAGGTTAAACGACGAGTTGACAGTATTGGACAACCTAGCATAAAACTCATCAAAAGTCTCACTCTCTAACATCCTAATGGTCTCAAACTGTGTAGTGATATTTTGAAGTTTTGACGCCCTAACCGTGCTAGTACCCTCGTGAGTGAGTGAAAAAATATCACAAGCCTCTTTTTTCACAAGTCATAATTCTATTATATTCATCATGTGTAACATGTGAAGCAATAACATGCAGACCCTTATAATTATATTGTGCAAGTCTTTGTTTAGTTTCGGTCCATGACTCAACAGGCTTTAAACTAGTGACCTCACCTACAATAGTGATAGGGGGTGTACAACCTTCCACAACCACTAGCCATACATGCTCATCATTAGATTTTAATGCACATCTCACTCTCATCTTCCAATAAGTGTAATTAGTCCCATAAAAAATAAGAGTTTGAGAAAATTCATTATATCTAGAATTTATCTTTGAAAACACACGGGATCACAAAACAAATAAATTATGTTTTCTAGCTCTAATACCAATTTGAAGAGTGCCCAATATGTGTGTTTTAAACAAAACCAATTTTCTCCGAAAATTATCCAACTTTTAATTATGCACCAAACAAAGTTATGAAAAACCCAATTCTTACATTAAACCAATTTATCTTGATTAATCCTAAACATGCATCTAGTGATTAAAGCAAGTAAAATAAAGTAAAGAATACTAACAACGCCGGATGTACGAGGAAAAAATCCAAAACGAGAAAACAACATCGGACGGCCCAAGCCAGACAATCACTATGAATAATGGTTTTACAAAGACAGATTAGCCTTACACTAAGACTCGATCCCCTCGGGTCTTGACGCTCCTTCTGATCTTCAACCGTTCTTTAATAGTTCCCACACATAAATTCCGTCTTCCACGATACCTGTCCACAACACACGTGTCCACGTATGTCTCGGTGTGCACCGATATGGCTTGATACGTCTACGATGTCAAACACGATATCCGTCGCTTCTTCATCGCAAACCCAACAATCACAAGTGTAGAACAAACTTCTTTGGTTCCACAAGATCACGTAAACATATAAGAACGATAAACCTTAGAAAACATGTGCAAACAACGTACTGGAATGTATTCTATTTGTTCTAGATGCACACTTACGAAACTCTGATAGAAACACGCTTTAAATAACAATTTAACGCTGCCTCGAAAAATGTGTTATTTGAACGACAATGCCATGTCTTTCGCACGACTTAGGCATCTCGTTCGACCGAGATCCTTATGTCGTTTGAACGAGATGACGAGGCAGTTTGACTTTTTGACTTTTTGTGCAAAATGTCTCTTTTAAAGGAGATCCAAAATAGTCAAACTCTATTTCGAGTATATCAGAATAAAACGTAGTGTAAATAAATAAAACACTTTAAAAAATAATTTAAAATATTTTTCTTTATAAAAATACATCCTTATCTTTTATAAAAACACTTTCGAGCACCATTAATTATACGCATTCATACCTGAGTGATCTCGGAATGCAATTAACTTTGAAGACGATTAAACTTGCACCAATTAAACTTCAGCATGATAAATTCTTTGAAGCTTTGCGCAACGTCTTCAATTTCTTCAATATGTCATAGACCAAGTGGGATCGTGACAAAATAAAAACTCCCTATGACATATTACAAACACAGTTTTGTTCACGGAATTAAATCAAAACAATACAGGGACTCAATTAGAAATTTATGTCCTTACACCAAGGTCTCTCGTCGTAACTTACATTCGGCTAACACTCAACTCAAACTAGTTTAGCCATTGAAACATTAACTTTTCCCTTAAGAACTCTCCTCATCATGTACCAATAGAAACATTGTCTATGCGTTGACGGTGACAAGGTGAGGTTAAATGCAACCGGTCTAAATTTCATTATGTAAAGGACCTAGGCCTCGGAATGCCAACTTTCCCTGGGAAATCTAAATTTCATTATTCTCATCCTCGAGGAGATCTTCAAAAGAACTTGACCTACCTTTTGGGACCCTAAACCATGCTTTTGTTCAACTCTAAATGCTCATTTTCCTACTCCGTAAACACTCACATGCTCTATAGTGAACACAACTTCTTATGGAGTGTCTCAAACCATTCCTAATAAGAACTAACTAACTCTTAGCTCTAATTCACATGGTTAGTTTAACCTAAAGGACCCCAAATGTTTCTATGTTCATTTTGGAACGTCTGATCCCAATAAAAATCAATAGGTCTACTCTCCCACTTCCATACAGGGATTTCAAACACTGAAACTCTTCGAATGTCTCCGTTGCTCTACTTTTTTCACTAGAAGGAGAAACCTCTCGACACAAGTATGTTAAAATTTCTTCACCACACCAACAATAGTGGATTTCCCAATTACACTAAATCTAATCGCTTATGGGATGTAAAATAAATCACAAAACACGCGCTTGGTCAAAAATACCTCCTGGTAGAAGTTTCAGTGCCTTGGCCCGAACCACCCCTAACACGAATTTTAGTGTAATGACCACCACTACATCTTAAATAAGATATCATCACTGATCACAGTGAACTACTTCTTTGTGCAATTAAAATTCACAAATGAAGCTCCCGCTCCATATTATGTGAGAAAGCTGTCTTCTAGATATTCTCCTCCTGCTTTCACCATTGATGATAACTCACTAATGTTTCAATCATCAAGAGGAAACACTCCCCTGGACTGTTCTAATGGTCATTGATGCATAAGAACAAACACTCATCCCATATCTTGACCTTGTCCAGTTCCTAGTGGTCCACACATCCGCTTAATTAATTGTCCCTCTTTTAGAGCTTCTTCATAGTAACGCCTTACCCGAATACTCTATTAGCTCAACAACTGATATGCTTTCTTCCACGACACCCCCACTATCTCAAACGAAGCCACCCGATAAAATTTCCTTACAATGATTCTAATACCAATGCAAAATCTAAAGTCTATAACTAATCTATTACGTAGGTGATAACCAGACACCTCTTTAAATGAAACTAGAAGAATCTTAAAATGTTGGTAACCTCTCTACGAAACTATAATCCCCTCTAATGTGTTCATATCTATATGTAAATAAGTTTGTGTTACACCCTCTCTCGAGCCTAAGCAAAACTAGACAAAGAAATTCCAACCCGAAAATGGAAACATAAAAGCCTACTACCGATAGTCAATATAAGTGTAAAACATAGATTTACACATAATTTTCTCGATCTAATATGGTCCCTAATTTTTGGACCTAATCCGGTCCCTAATTTTCTCGATCTTATGAACTCTATCCTTCAAATGTTTGTAATGATTTTTGACAATGTAGAAGGCTAACTTACACCATCGAAATACAAATGGTGAATGACGGTTACTGTATAGAACTAATTAAATCCTTTACACATGGATTCTAATAACACACCAAATATTATCATATAGTTGTATGTAATGTGAAAGTCTTTCCTCGCTTCTTTGTTAATATCTCTTGGTGCTGAAAGGGAAAGATAGTTAAATTTCCCCTTATAATGACTATCATACGGTCACTCTGACAAGGTCTCAAAACTTATTTCACATGATATTATGGATGGTGATTTTTAATTCTTCCCCTCAAACCATGCTCCAAAAAAACACTAAAGTATCACCTCGAATAATTCCTAACTCTGGACTAAACTCAACCCTATGCGTGGGATGTCCCGCAAGTGATATCCAAATAAGGAACGATCCCAATAAACTTCATTTGATTCAAATAATTCGTCTGGAACCATAGCACAAAACTACCTAAGCTGTCATTGTGATATAGAGTACAAACCCTAAACGATAAGGCTTTACATTAATCAAAGAACGCAACGCGGAAAAACGATGGACGCAATCGAGATCCCAAAGAGACTAGAACATGTAATGATTCGATACCAACTGTAACACCCAATAAAATTCGTATATAGATTGATCTGGTCTAATAAAAAATTCACGGGAATAAAAATATTTTCTAACATTCTCAGCATAAATGAAAAACTATAACTGAACAAGTAATATAAAGAAGTAAAGAACTATTGAGTGAAACAATACCAACTCTGATACTATATAACTGCTAATAAAATGAACCCAAAGTGTATGGGAGTAATAGAAACCTAAGACCTATAAAAATATATATAACAACAACATTTACAATAAGTCTAGGTTGAATAAGATTATAATTGAATTTTTTCTACCATATCACTACACATATTCCGCTCGTCTTTAAGTTATTTTTATGTTTATCCCAACCCAACAACTCTAAAATATCTCATGCATCTAAAACCAATCCCAGGTGATCCCATGATTAAGTATGATTCATCTCGATTGAATATAACTTGTGGATCCAAAATAAATCTACACTAAACATCTCAACTGTATAAGTATACATGTGTACATTCCTAGTATAACACATAAACTAGAAAAATTATATCTAGTACCGCAATGTATAATCCCATATAGCAGGAGAATGAAAATCTCTACGTCTAACATCCACACATAAGTACAACCCCTAGCATGTACAAGTAAATGGGATACTCTTATGCTCGCACTTAACGAAGGCCTATCAATATTGCCTTCAGGGATTTATCGCATTGTACAAGGCAGAGTTATAGGCTGTCCCACCCCTATAACCCAAAACATTAACAAGGGATAATCACTATGCCTTCACACCAATCATATGTCCCCTTACCCAAGCTATATAAAAGGATCCACCATTTTATCACCATGAGAAAACACGGGTAATTCAACACTTAGTGGCTAGGGTAAAATAATCAAGGTAAAGCCCATCTTATCATCGGGGTACTAGTCAGGGTCATACACATTCCATAAGAATATCCCCTCTAGTACGTAATACCACGAGACTCACACACCATGGTATGCTTTTACACATAAATATAGTAATCTATTATGTCCCTATAAAACTGATCCAAGCAAAATAATATAAAACCCTGGTCAATTGTGTTACACACAAAGTCTTTTAATAAAAAAATGACACCCACATTAACATATAATCTTGTATATATACTATTAGCTCTAATTCCAAAGGCTATTCAAGTCTAGTTATAGTTTCACCCCTAACTTTTAATATAATTGTGTACTATAACTAAGTCGATCTCATAGGATCATAGTCTGATTTCCTAAGGTTCCACCTTTAGGTGTTATCGTACACCTAACTTACATAAGAACAAGTAATGTGCAAACTACTCCAATTCTAGAGTTTTTGACTTAATACTAGTTTTCCCAAAGTATCAAATAGATACTAATAACTCACCAAGATCCTAATAATCCCGGACAAATCATCCAATTATATAAACTTCTAATAGGCCATAAAATAATCCATCCTACTCTTAGATCTACATCTCATTTCTCATAATCAATTTCACGAGTTCAAATCCAACAAGGTCAAAATACCCAACTATCCAAACACCCAAATCATAACCTCAAAATAATAATATACTCTCACTTCTTCAAGTACAAATAGCCTAAAGGCCAAACTAACCTAGCCTCGTGCCCCGATGTCCAATCAACTAATCACAACACAAAGTCCAACCCAGAATCCCAACCTTGTGCACTCTTGGTAAAATAATCATATGAAATTCAATAAAAATCTAAGAAATAAGAAACTAGCGCCCACACGTTCATAATTAAATTATATATAATTCCACTTATATAAACCATTTTCATATATTAAATCATATTTGTGCGTATAAATTCTATTCCCATGGAAATAATGATCTGTTTGCACGAACCCTGCACCCACATTTTTACAACTTACGATTTTCTTCAACTTCCAACCCTAAAATACAAAACTACCGTCATAATCCTCCATTGAAGAACAAATAAAATTCCTAAGCCACCAATAAATACCTATTAGGATATATAAACCCTTATATACCAAAATCTACCATCTTAAGTTCATATATTAACAATCTCTTACCCTAACTTTACTCAAGTATGAAATTAACTTAAGGGTATTTATAAACAACCAATCTAATTCAAATTTACACCAATCTAATCTATATACGCATATTTAAAGTATAATTCAAGGCTTTCTTCATTAATCTACTCAAGTGTATACATATGATTAAGGATTATTTCTTAATTTAAACCCAATTATAGAAATCATGCATTAGAGGAATATAAATTGGATTTATGACTCACTATTTATAATTGACAATGTGGAGATTGGAGATGGAAATGGACTTTAGGGTCAAATTTGGAAAAAACGGTGGAGCCAAACTTTTTTTCCGATTAAATATGGAGATGGTGGTGGGAATGTGGTGAAAGGGAGTTATGCTTCGTCTATGGTGGAGCCGTAAGGGCATGGATGAAAGATGGTTAAGGAAAGGGTTGAGAGAAAATACGACCGAGGAAGGAAATGGGGGATGGAAAGATTACACTAATTTAGGGTTTTATCTCTTTGAAGTGGGTAGTTTAATAGATAGGGACATGTGGAAGAAAATGGACGGCATTGATTAAAGGGTAATTGAACTTCCCTATATATAATGGAGATCATATTATGTCTATTCGTGCCCATAATTGGGGTTTCGTGTTAATTGGGTCGTGTTTTTTGGTCAATTTTGTGTCAACTCCGTGTTTAATTGTTTACATGAACACGACACGACACGATTTCATGCTAAAAACATAAACACAAATACAACAATAGTATCAATTTTGGGTCAATTTTGTGCCGTATAGTGTTATCGTTACATGTCTAAAATTTCTTGCCCTACCCATTACCTCCTCCTCCTCCTCCTCCTCCTCCTCCTTCTTCTTCTTCTTCTTCTTCTTCTTCTTCTTCTTCTTCTTCTTCTTCTTCTTCTTCTTCTTCTTCTTCTTCTTCTTCTTCTTCTTCAACATACACCTTCAAAACAAATGTATGACTAGGATATTTTTCACATATACCTCATTTATGTCCAATGAGTCTAAGGTTATGGAATTTTAGTTAGACTTAGCATCGGAAGTCCCATTAATAAAGATCAAAATGACCTCTCTAATGTGTCCTCATAACTTGAAAGATTTTTAGTTCCTTGTTAGTGGATTAAAACACAAAGGAATTAGTGGATAAGGTGTATGAAAGGGGATTTGAGGTTTACCTTTATTGATCTATAATACTCAATGAATTCTTAGAAGATCATATTTTATTAGATCAACGAAATTAATATGATCAGAATCAAGTTCTCGCATCCTATGCTGAACCATAAAACAATCACAAGGGTATTTCATCGAAGACCAAATCAAAGCACAAAAATGAAAATAAACCAAAATAAGGTCAAATTAAAATTGACTTATCTCCCTCCCCTTTCTCGGGCATACGTGAGTAGTGCATGGGACATCAACCTCATGAATGGGATCATGTTCCCAATTTTCACTATGAAGTTATGCTACCAATATTCCTTATTAGAATTTGAAAGATTCGGGACTAGTGATATCTCGGTCTTCCCGACTTATAGATAATATACATCACTATATATGAGGATTAAAGGGTAACAATATGTAAGTTAGTTTATTCTTACATTGGTGCCACATATAAAATTAAGCTGATGTAGTCCATTCACAATCTACCACACGTTGGGGATGACCTAAGCTGGAATGATCTTATTATATACGAGAAAGTAGAGAAATGAATGGATTGAGGGTAATTATGATGTAATACCCTGTTATGTAATGGAATTAATTAATTAATAATGGTTTAATTAATTAGAATAATACATGTATAAATCATATAATTAAAATGAATAAAGTGGAATTTATTTGTATGAAAATAAGTTGAATTTGTTTAACATGCAATTTTATACTTTAATTGATAAATTGATAGAACATATTTGGGGTAAAGTAATATTTAAGGAAATTTCGGGGTAGATTTGGAAATGAATTTGAGTTAATAGGTGACTTGGACTTGTGAGCAATTCCTAAAAAGACTTAAGGGTAAAAGAGTCTTATTTAGATACTTAGGACATAATTTTGGATTTCAATGTAGGGGTTTAAAACACTTTTAGTCACACATTTTAACCATGTAGCCCGCCAAAAGCTTCGACTACAAATACCACAAACTACGGGGGTCATGCCCGCGACTGCGGTCAAGCCGCAACTAGGTCACGAAATGCGCTGTCAGACTCTTTATTTTTTTTGTTTGTTTGTTTTGTTTTATACCCTAAACATTTTTACCTCATTGTTTAAGCATAAAACCTCCATTTGACTTATACTCTACACAGAAACCCCAAGAGCACCTATGCCCTTTTCCAATCAACTTTTTCCCTCAGTAAAAAAGGGATTTATTTCAAGTTTTTTAAACAAGGGATTCAAGATATTTTCAAGAGGAATCAAATCAAGCTTCACAATAGTTTTTAAAGTGACTTTTGTAAGGACAAATTTTCGAATCAAGTCAATTTGTAAGTATTGGATTTATTCCTTTTTTGGACAAAACTTGTTTGAGTTATAGGTTAGGACTTGAGTTGTGTGTTCTTCAAGCCAATGATGTGTGATTGAAGACTATGGGGCAAAGCTAAACCTATATCAATTCACATTGGATTACGTGTTATGTTTTTGTCTTCAACATGCAAGGGATCTCAATAAATGTGTGAATGTGTATTAGTGTTTGATCTCTGGATACTTTTATGTGTTGTTTTATAAAAGTTATTTGAGGGCTTTTTTGTAAAATGTTTTTTGAGATAAATTATTTTTGTTTTAGTTCGTTAGAACGAGAATTAGCAATTCTTTCGAGCGAGTTGTAAATATCATTAGAATGATCTTCAAATGAACATCAAACTTCTGTTAGACGGAAGTATATTCGTTCGAAACTCCTTCGAAGCTCGTTCAAAGTTTGTTCGAATGAGATTACGTATTCGTTCAAATGAGATAAGGCTTTCATTCGAACGAAGTCTATGTTTTCATTCGAATAAGTTGTCTCGAAAAATATGCCACCTTAAAATTTGCATTTTTTTTATAAATATTCAGGCATGGCATCTATTTTCTAAGAGGAATTTTGCAAAAATGATTTTCAAAAGTTTATCTGTGCCTTTCAAACCCTAGTTTACCCTCAAGTTTAAGATCCAAGAATCCTACATCTATATCTATGTTTGAGATCTCTTCTATATTGCACCATATCTATTTTGTCTTCATACTATGAGCATTTCGAGTAGTAGAGATCGTGTTTGTGTTGAGAGGTGGTTGGACAGGTAACGAGATAAGTAAAATCGGTGGGATACTGAAACCTGAAAACGCGCCTATATTCTGTGGCTATTGAAAGATGTCCAATAGTAGTTGCAAAGAAATTTATAAGAGACGACGAAGTGCACTTAGGCTTGAAGGCATAGAGTCTGTGAGTAAGTCTAAGTTTTTCTTGTAAATAGACCTATATCATAGTGAATTTGTGGCTGGTCGCCCAAAAAAATGTCGTTGTGGATTTTTCTCTTACATCCCCATGTTGTGGTTTGCTTACTTTATTCTTCCTTATACTCACCTAGATGCATGCTTAGGTTAAGACTAAAATTGGTAAAACTTTTTCACACAACACTTGTTGTTTAAAACAGGTGTAAAGTTTATTAAAATTATAAAAAATTAAAAAAGTGATGTTTCTCATACAAATCTTAGGGCACAAAGGGTGTTTTCACATTGGCATCAGAGCGGGTTACACTAGCTTACTGTGTTAGATACCTGTTTTGTGATTTTTTAGGGCTTTGATGGATTTTAATCGAGAAGGAAGTTCCATTGGCTGGCCTCCAATCTTTGATGGGTCAAACTATCCCTATTGGAAGGCTCAGATGCGTTTTTTCCTTAAATCAATATATCAAAATGTTTGGAACTCGATTAAGTTGGATGGAATCCTCTCGTAGAAGATGGTACTCCTAAAGCGTATGCCTCCTGAACAACAACTGAAAATAATGACTCGAATTTAAATTCCTGGGGTGTGGATGCTATTTTTTGTGCTATTATCACTGAAAAGTTTAGATGCATTATGACTTGCGAGAGTGCAAAGGTGCTTGGGATATTTTGCGATCCACACATGGGGGAACAAACACTATCGGGGTTTTAAATTTACAAAATCTAACGGTTAAGTTTGAGACAATTAAGATGTTAGAAAATGAGTTTTTTGATGAGTTTTAAGAAAAGTTATCGAATATTGTCAACTCCTCGTTTAACATAGTTGAGCTTATCCCCGAGTATAGAGTTGTGCAAAAAATTATAAGCTCGTTGCCTTTTAATGCCAAAGTCATTATCCTAGATTCCTTAGGAGGCGTCGACACTATAAGAGTCCAAGAACTTTTAGGCGACCTTTAAACCTGTGAGATGAACATGAGTCTTCCAAAGAAGGAAAAGAAAGGCATTGCTTTGAAAGCCCAAAAAAAGGACAAGTCGAATTTCGATAGTGATGGTGAGCTTGATGTTGAAGAGATAAATAGGTTTCCTAAGAAGTTTTAGAAGTTTCTTAAGCTTAAAAATGAAAAGATTTTAGAAAAAAACTAAAAATGTTGTCGACTGTAATAAGAAGAATATGGATGGCCCTAAGAAGGTGGATGATCGGGATAAGTGCTTTGAATGCTAAGATTTTTGGCACTATTCTCGTGAGTGTCCCACTAGACTAAGGATGGAGGGTAAGAAACCAAAGGTATACAATACCACTCTTAGTGATAGTGAGATGTAAGAGGAAACTAATACCCTTACTAATCACAACTACAATGTGTTCATGTTCAGTCAAGTGGGCTTGAATGAAATGTCTTTTCTCAATGAAGATGATCATGTGCATGATAATTATGAGGTCCGGTCTTTAGCTTCCTAAGAGAGTGAGGAAAAGATCTATGAATAAGAATAAGAGGGGGATATGAATGAGATTAAACTGGACTTTCGAGAGTTGTACATAGAGTCATTAAAGTTAAAAAAGGCCAACTTGTATTTAGAATCCAAGGTCAAGGAATGTGTCGTAGGTAAATATGAGACTATTTGGATTGAGGACCTTAGGGCATGTGAGAGAACTCTTAAAGAGAAGTTAGATTACATTTATAAATAGATAGATAGTCTTCGTGGTTTGATGTAGGCTTTGAAGAATGAGCTTTTCGAGTTTTAAGAGTCTAGGCATTTGCTGGAGTCTAGGATTGTGGAGTTAGAGGAGAAGTTAAGAGACTCGAGTAATGTCCAATTTGATTTTGAGTCTAGGAGAGGATAGATTAAATGCTAGGCACCATTCGAATCAAAGATGACAAATGCAGAGTTGGCTTTGATGATATAGATACTTCTGCTTCTAAATCCAAGACCATGCATTTGAGAGAGCCAAACAAATCTAAGGACGTTAGAAAAGGTCAATGTATTTATTTGTAGACACTACGGTAGGAAAGGTCACCTTAGGGAGTTTTGGTATGATTTTAGAAAATGTTGTAGGAAGAATAAGGCTAGTGTCACCAAGGTTCTCCATGCTCGTGTTCATTATGTTACACATATGTAGGTTAGGAGATCCAATTTGGATGCACTAAATGTTAGGCTTGCTGGCTCACGTTTGCTTTCACATGATTCATCCCATGTTATATCTTATAAGTGACTGTGACTGCATGTTTGTCATACATTATTTTTGTGCTTCATGTTATATGTTTTCTAGTGTTATGACATGTTTAGCTTTTATATTTATATGTTTAATTTTGGGTCATTATGGGAAAAATTCAAAAAGATTTTTTTTGTCCTTTTAATTTTTTTTTAATTTGGTATCATTTTGAAAAATGTTTAAAAAATTCAAAAGGATTTTTGTTTTTTGTGTAGTGTAGTTTTACATATATATTGTATGGTAGATCAGTGTGTTTGAATCACATTCCTTTCACGTATCCATGTGGATAAGATATTTGATTTTGATTTGCAATGCTTGGATTGTTCTTAATCATGTTTACATGAAGTAGTTTGAAATTGATTTTCATTGTGGATTCACTTTGAATATGCCTTAGCATACACTTTTCATGAGATCCTTTAGATTTTAACTTCATATATCACATGAGCTAAGTGAGGTGTTCTCTTAATAATCTTGTCATATACATAAATTTTTTTACTATGGGGGACTTGTGTATGTAAAAACCATTGCCCGCGAGTTTGTTTGATATTTAAAAAAATATGAGTGTGCATATAAATGGGTTACCGAAGGAGAAATATCCTTTGCGTGAAAGGCCACCATTGGCAAGAGCCTAAAAATATTGAGAGGCAATAAAAACATAAAATTTCCAAGGTCAATTTTTTTTGCATTGATGCTTCAAAAAATAGACATCTAAAAAAAAGAGAAAAATGATATATATTTTTTAGGCTATTTAGTTGAAGGTCAATATGTTTGAACAATGAGTCCTAGTTGATCTTTTTTGTTTTGGTGTTATTGATTCGAGAATTATCAAAATTCTAGGCAAGTGTGCATTGTGTTTTTTTATCCTTCCGAGTTATTTATTTGACATGTGAGGTTAAATCAAATGTTGATAAACTATTGCAGTCAAATAGATCTACTGTGGCATGTTTGAGTGATTGGGTCATTTTATCTTATTTCTAGTTCACGCCCCTTCATTTCGTACCACCATGTTTTGACACATTGATACTATACGAGTGTGTAAGGCTTATTTGGTTGTGTCTTTTATGGTCGTTTATACCTATATATGGTTATGCTTCACTAGTATATTTGTGGTTGTATAAATTGTATGTTTTGTGTTTAAAGTCTTTGCATTTCCATTTAATCAATGTGTGCCTTATGCTTAATATGTTATTTTCATCTTAGTTGATATTATTTGTTCGTAGTTTGGATTATTTGTGCTCGTGTTGTCAAATTATTTATTGCTGCATGACTTGCTTCACACCATTCCATGATAAATTTATTTTTACTTATGAGTACTATTGCTTCACTTAGGGGGAGATTTGGTTTTATTGGAAAGAAATGTTTTATTATTGTGAACCTTATTATTTCTCTATTTATGAACAAAAAGGTGGAGAAATGGTATCTAACTCTATTAGTGTAGGAGTTCTTTAACTTTGGAAGAAACGTCCTTTCTTAGGTAGAGATGTTTAGACAAAGGGGGGGGGGGGGTTCCATATGCACTTTATATATTGTTATATTATCTTATCATTAAAAGTTGTGTTTAAGTGTGCAGAGTAGCAGCGATGTGATAAAGGTTTATATAAGAGCAAAGCTACTCAGGTTTGTATCGGTTAAGCATCTTTATCTTTTCCCGTTTGAGGTTGAATATTGAGTCTTAGTGAGCATGACGAGATAGTAGGTTTTTTATTTTTCATTTTATCCCGGAATAGACAAAGGGGGAGATTTGTCTGGGAAAATTCCCAAATCAAGTCAATTTGCAAGTATTGGCTTTATTCTGTGTTTGGACAAAACTTATTTGAGCCATAAGTTAGGACTTGACTTGTGTGTCCTTCAAGCCTGTGACGTGTTATTGAAGGCTATACGGAAAAGCTAAAGCTACGCCAAGTTACAATGGATTTCATACCTAGTTTTAGTCCTCAACATTCGACGGATCTCAATAAAGTTATGAATGCATATTAGTTTTTGATCCATGGATGTGTTTGGGTATTGTATCACAAAAGTTATTTGAGGCCTTTTTCGTAAAATCTTTTTTAAAAGAAAAAATATTTTTGTTTTAGTTATTTCTAACAAGAATTAGCAGTTCGCTCGAACGAGATATGAATGTCTTTAGAACGATCTTTAAACAAACATCAAACGAGGTACTTCTCTCGGGCAAAGTATATTCGTTCAAATCTCATTCGAAGTTGGTACGAAAGAGATTACGTGTTTGTTCAAATGAGGCTTTTATTCTTTCGAACAAAATAAGGCTTTCGTTCAAATGAACTCTATGATTTCGTTTGAACGAGTTGCCTCAAAAAATGCACCGCCTCAAAATCCACATTTTCTATAAATACTCAGGCTTGGCATCAATTTTCTAAGAGTTTTTTTTCAAAAATGATTTTCTAAAGTTTATCTTGTGCCCACCAAACCCTAGTTTACACCCAAGTTTGAGATCCAATAATTCTATATATATATGGCCTCCAAGAAGGTACATCTTCATTATTATTTAATAAAATAATCAACTGACATGCCTCATCTCGAGACAAGGAATAGCCAATAAGAAAGTGTTGGCCTAATTTATTCAATCAAGAGCCTACATATAATCATGATAATGACAATATATTACTTAATTCAATTTAATATAGTCATTCAAGTTGTGTTTATAAAAGTTCTATTAATTTTAAATACACAACTCATCGATAAAAAAGACACGTGAATGTACAAAAATTGAAGCATGAAGATCAAATTACACAAGAGAATAATTCAATCATATAATCACAATTTAAGATCAAACGGCAATGTTTACGAACAAGTCCCAACATTTTAAATACACAGTCTTCACGATTCTTTAATGTTGAAGGCAAAAATTAAAGATATCTTAGACAAATATAAAATCAATGTAACGTTTCCTTAAATATATCTCCGGACCTTTAATTTCATACAATAAATATTTGAATTTAGTTTGAAAAATTTAGGACCTTGATTACTGAAATATGAAACTTTATCAAATTCAAAATAAACCAAAGGTGTTGGAACATTTAAGTTTTTACCATATATATTTGAATTCAACTTGAAGAATTTATGACCTGAATTACTAAAAAATATTTTTTAAATTTTTTTTGAAATAAAACTAATTGAGTCGAAAATAGGCTCAGAGACTTATGTAAGCATATTATAGGAGGTTGTACCTTTACTAGAAGTGCTTGTAAGTTTATGTTAAAATTTTCCATAAGCCATATATTCCTCCAATAATGTTTCCATCTTCAGTAAGACAATTAAAGGCATTAATCCTAAATGTTAAAGGCGTATGTAAATTGGTGTCTTGTGAAAACTCCAAACAAATACTTTCTTTTAGGAACCCCAATGACCTTATGTGGTTCAAGATTATAATTAAACATTCAGTCTTTTGTTTTAAATATATATAGGAAGTTAGAAATTATCTATAAGGATTTAAACACTTATTGTTATACCTTTATAGGCCCAGTTTACATGGGGTCCAAATGATACCAAGAGAGGACTTTCCATGTGTTCGGCCTCACTTCCGGCAAGGGGCTAACTCAGGTACGAATCTTCTCAGCCAGCCACATCGACAGTTGCCCTCCTCTAGTACAGTCAATCGCTCACACCGTATGCACATATTTACATATACACCCAATAAACTTTGGACTAGTCATATGGGAGTAAGGGACCGTGACTGTTATGAGCTTGTTAATTGCACGCATATTAGGAACGCCAACACGGGATCCAAGGCATATTTGTTTATAAAACGTGTATATATGTGTAACTGCCTGACCTATAAAGGTTGTGCACCTGACCCCTAATATTCTTTACCAACCACCTATAAATAGGGAGCGAATCCACTTGAAAATGGGACTCAATCATTCTACTATCATAACAACCCTCATTGTACATTTGATAATAGTGAAAGGAGAGTTAGTTACACCCGTGGATGTAGGTTTCTGTCTTGAGCTGAACCACGTAAAATCGATCTCGTTCTTATTGTCTCGTATCCCCATTCTCTCTATTATTCATCTTCTTACTGATTATTTGATTATTTTTTTGTATCTCCATTTTTGGATGATAAGAAATTGGCACCGTTTGTGGGAACGTGAAAAGCCATTGTGATACCTACCTAAATTCTCTCGTTCATTACCTTCCTTGAAATACCTGAGAATGGAAGATAATCTTGAGAGTATCCTTATGGAAGAAGTCCTAACACCACCCAGCCTCAATGGGGCAGACGATTTACACTGTCTATTGATGATCCTAGGCAAATGGTAGGAAGCGATTCAGGAGAGTGTTAAACAGTTGGCACACACCATTTAGACTGGGTCGGTGAAGTTCAATCCGAATGTCATTACCCCTGGACCAAAGGTATCACGAGCAAGGGAGGACGATTTCCCGCAGTGCCCTTCATAAAAAGGAGGCGTAAGAATCATAAGCAAGTTATGGATAATCCCAAGATGAGACTAGGGTTCTATAAAAATTCCAGCTTTGCCCGATGATGCGGATTGCAGCGGTAATAGTCCTATCGCCTTAGGGCCATGTCCTCCATCCAGTCACCTAGAGATTTTGACGATCAATCCTACTCTAAAGATCATCCCAGTGCACTGAAAAGGTTGATCAGAGGCTCAGCATTCGATTGGATGGGCTCGCATCGAAATCGCTGGAAGACAATAATAATATCTTTTGATCATGTCCAAATGAGAAGTGATCTGGGCAGATCCATCACCAGAGGCTCCCACCGTTTCACTAGAGCATCAGCGAAACTCGACCAGGCTTCCCAAGAAGAGAGCTCGATCAAAAAATGAGGATGAACTACAAATTTATCTAGAGGAAAGACCAAAGATGTTAACCAACCATGGAAGGGTTCCATCCAATGTTTAGAGGATGGCTCAGCGAGATGGCCAAGTCTAAGAACCCCCTCCAAAGAGACTTTACGAAAGGGTCACCATTCATCTCTTTTATTGTAACGTACCCTACCCTAGATAAATTCAAGCCACCAATTATCACGCCAAAGCATGATGGAGAGACAAATCATGTCCTGTATATCGAGCAGTATCAAGTTGCTACAGACATTTATTCCATTCCCTATAAGATGCGATGCAGAGCCTTCTTTAGCATAAACATAGGTTTCGCTCAAATCTGGTACAATAACCTACTAAGAGGATAAATAGCCTATTTTAGCAGTTGACCGACCTGTTTATGCATAACTTCTGCTTTGGCGTGAAACCAGGAAAGAGAGTGACCCATCTACTTAGTGTTCAATAGAAGGTCGATGAAATCATCCGTGACTACATCACCCGCTTTAACATCGAGAAACTGGAGGTGGTGGATTATAATTAGCAGACTACCATAACTACTCTAATGAGCGGTCTATAGTCAGGGTAGCTATTTTGGGACTTGACAAAAGAACCACCCAGGACGGTGAAAGAATTGTTGGCCAAAGAGGGAATAATCATGAACATCGAAGAAGCGATGGATGCCAAGGAGTCCAACCACCCAAAATCATCGACCAACAAAGCTAGCGATAAGAAGGATCAGAAAGATCAAAAAGTCAAAAAGCCAAAGAAGTATGAGGAATATACTCCACTCACTATCGAAATCCATCACTTTTAAAAGGAAATCCAGGGAAGCAAGGATCTCAAGTGGTCAAGAAAGTTGAAGGTGTCAATGAATAGGAGGGACAATGGCAAGTACTGTGAGTTCTACAAAGATTATGACCACAATACCAATAGATGCATCACATTAAAAAATAAAATCAAGGGCCTAATTAGGAGAGGAAAACTATCCAGGTATGTGGATAATGTTGTCCGACCAGATCCTGATGAGTGTAAGGCTAGGAGACGATTATAGTCGCCACGCTGCAAGATAGACTATAAGAAAAGGGAATGGGATGATGACTCAAAGGACAAACCAAACCTCCCAAAGAAGCCTAAGGACACCGTACACGATATTGGCATGATATCCTTTAGGTGTCACTTCATTACCGAAGGATATCCAAGTGGGGGAGAAGACCCAACCTAAAGGAAGGTCTATCTGAATGAGGCCAAATCTTCTGCTCATGTGAGATAGATCAATCTAGCAACAGAAGTGGAATACGTCCTCGTAAAGTGAATAAGGATAAGCTGATCATTAGTTTCTCTAAAGATGACTTGTATAGACTGTTGTATCCTCACGATGACCCTTTGGTCATCACCATGATGATCCACGAAGGCAGAGTTTCCAAAGTGTTTGTGGATAATGGAATCTCCACAGACGTTATGTTCTAAACTATTTTAGAAGGTTGAAGCTCCGTGATAATAAGTTAATGCCATACCACTGACCCTTGATCAACTTTTCAGGGGAAAAGGTGTACCAATTAGGAATGATGGAGCGTGAGGTTATAGTGCGCATATGGCCAACTAACTGCACAGAGAATGTTCATTTCTTTATCCTGGATAAAAACGTACTGTCTGCCTATAACGTGATACTAGGAAGTATTGGACTGAAAAAATTTGAGTCTGTCTCGTCCAAAGTGCACCCGTGTTTAAAGTTTCCAACTCACTACGGAGTGGGGGTCATAAAAGGTAACCAGGTAGAGGCACGTGAGTGCTACTACACCTCAACAGATTAGGATGAGAAAAAGAAGCTAACGACCACCTACCAGATTGAAACCATTGACCTGCGAGATTAAGATAAATTGGTTAAAAGGCAGGTAGCTGAAAAAATTGAGACATTTCCACTCGACGTCAATCACCCAGAGCACCAGATTAAGTCGTCACTAGACCCATGCTTAAGGCAGGAGGTCATAAATTTCTTATAATAACACAAGAATGTGTTTGCATGGAGCCACGAGGATATTCCCAGGATTGGTCCTAATTTAATTTTCCATGAGCTGAGTGCGATAGAGGAGCCAAGCCAGTCAAGCAGAGGCGAAGAGTTTTCATGTCGAGAAGAACCTTATCATCCAAGAAGAGGTTCTTAAGCTCTAAAAGGCTAATTTCATCGATGATGTCAAGTATCCAAAATGGTTGGTGAATGTAGTTATGGTGCATAGGAAGAACGGAAAATGAAGGATGTACATCGATTTAACCGACCTGAACTAGACGTGCCCCAAGGATCATTATCCAATACCTCAAATTGACCAGCTGGTAGATACGACCTCATGCCACAAGCTTCTCAGCGTTATGGATGCCTACTCTGACTACAATAAGATCAGGATGAAGTCTTTTGATAAAGAGAAGACGTCCTTCATAACCAGCATAGGTACTTACTATTATAATGTTATGCCTTTTAGTTTAAAAAATACAGGAGCCACTTACCAGCGATTGGTGAACAAAGTCTTTGAAGACTAGATTAGGGTAAGCATGGAAGTATAGGTAGATGATATGACTATAAAGAGCAGAACGACTGCCAACCACATCAAGGACCTTGGGAAGACTTTTAACCAACTGGAGAAGCACAACTGAAGCTAAATCCAATAAAATTTGTTTTGGGGGTGAAGGAAAGCATGTTACTGGGTTTTATCGTCAATCAACGGGGTATCAAAGCTAATCTTGACAATATCCGAGCTCTGATCAATATACAATCTCCACGATGAATAAATGCATGCAAAAGCTAACAAGGCGAGTGGCAGCACCGAATAGGTTTATCTCCAGATCCAGAGATAAGTGCCTGACCTTCTATAAAGTACTGAGAAAGTCTTTTGAGTGGAACGAAGAGTGTCAGAATGACTTTTTGTTAGTTAAGCGTTACCTGGCCTCTCCCCCTCTTTTGTCTAGACCCATTATTAGAGAAAAGCTTTACCTGTATCTCGTCGTGTCCGAGTCAGCTATCATTTTGGTAATGGCAAGGCAGAAGGTAGGAGTTCAAATACCAGTTTGTTAAACTAGCAAAGAATAACGATGAGATAAAATACGGTATCTTCGAATGAAGAAGTTATCCTTATCACAGAGGGAAGCTTCGAGAAGAATGAAGCTGTATTTCCAAGCCCACACCATTGTGGTTTACACCGATCTACCTTTGAGGTAGATCCTACACAAATCGAAGAAATCTGATCGGCTTATAGCGTGAGGAGTTGATCTTGATGAGTACGGCATATACTACGAGCCCAGGACATCCATCAAAGGGCAAGCACTGGCATACCTCATTATTGAGTTCACTTACGAGGATAGATTACCAGAGTAGACTCCCTCGGGAGAGAGCTTATATTTTAAAGAGAAGCAGACTTCTCCGGAAGAGAGCTTAATCGCTATTAAAGTAGAACAGACTCCCAGCGAAGAGAGCTCCTCAATAAAGGAAGATAAAAACCAGTATGATACGTCTTAGAAAAATCTATTCTGATTCAGTAAAATGAAAGAAGCGGGTGCTATCTGGAAACTATTTGTTGTCTTTTTTGGCGAGTAGCGATGCAAGAATTATCATCGCCACACCAGATGAAATAGACATGGAATATGCCTTGCACTTTTAATTTGAGGCTTACATTAATGAAGCAGAGTTTGAATCTTTAATTATCGAGTTCATCCTAGCCTCGTTCCTGGGGGCTGACCATATTATGGCACATAATGACTCCCAACTAGTAGTCAACCAGATAGTGGGAGTCTACGAAATAAGAAAGGAGTCAATGTTAAATTACTTGGCCATAATGCAATAATGGTTGGAGAAATTCACAGATTATGAGGATTCCCAGATTGGAAAATATCCGAGCATATGCCTTTGCCACATTGGCCTCGGCCACAAAAAATGCTTTGAGGAGAACAATGCCAGTTAAAATACAGACTTGCATAAGTACAGATGAGAAAAGCTTAAAAGTGATGGAAGTAAGTCTGGGACAATCATGGATGGATCCCATACGAGCATATATTGAAGCCGACGAACTCCCCTCAGATCCAAAGAAAGCGAGGAAGTTATGCTACAAAGCAGCCCACTACGTAATGGAAGCTTTAGTGTTGTACAAGAGGGGATATATCATCTCATTCCTAAGATGTGTTAATCCCACGAAAGTCAACAAGCTATTTAGGGAAGTACACGAAGGATGTTGCGGAGCACATTTCGCTGGAAGATTATTGGTGAAGCGCATTGCAACCCAAGGCTATTACTGGCCTACAATGAAGGCAGACTGTGTAGACTATGCAAGGAAGTGCAATAAATGCCAATAATATTCCAAAATCCACTGCACACCAAGAGAACCTCTAGCACCGATCACATCACCTTGGCCAATCGCGCTGTGGGGGATTGATCTGGTTGGACCACTGCTAAGGACAACGAGGAGATTCAAATACCTGGTGGTGATATTGGACTACTTCTCAAAGTAGGTAGAGGCCAAACCATTGGTCGAGATGCCCTATGAAAGATTATTCCAGTTCATCTAGAAAAATATCATCTATCGTTATGGCATGCCTCATGCGTTCATCACAGATCATGTCAAGTAGTTCGATAATCAGGATTTTGACGACTACTGCATAAAATCTAATATTCGGAAGGTGCATGATAATACGCAAATATTGCGTATTTCATCCCTCGAACCGACGCATTTTATCCCCCTCGGGTATTTTATTCCCTATATTTATGCTCGTTAACCAGACAATCTTGGATTTCTATGTTAACATGTTTTGCAGGGGTTAATTGAGATTTTATATGTATTTGTATGCTAAGTATGAAGTTCGGGCGTATTTCGCTCGATTTCCGTACACGATCGCACGTTCAAGGGAATTTTAGTCTTTTCACAGCTTGGGCACTTGTCCCAACATCTACATGAAAGTTGTATCCCTCCACGCAAGCTTCGCGTAGCTACGAACGATGCATGATTCCGACTCAGAACGAAGAAGTTACGATGATTTTAGCGGAGGAGAAAAGCAAACATGCCAAAACAGGAGGAAAGGAGCTGCATACCTGCTTGATCGATCGATCGATCAAAGGGACCGATCGATCGATCCTTCATATTTTTCCAAATCGTGGGAGACAGTGGGCTTGGATATTTACCATCGATCGATCGATCACAAGGGATCACAAGGGATCGATCGATCCCCTATTTTTTTGCTAATATTTTGGCTTTTCTTTTCTTTTCTATTTTAATTCCACTTACTATAAATACCAATTTTGTTGTAAATATCACATATTAAGTGTTATATTAGATTTAGAGAGTTGTAGGTTAGGGTTTGGGGGATTTGAGAGTTCTTCTTCTTCTTCTTCTCTTGGTTTGACACCCTTTAGGGTTTGTAATTGGTACTTTCATCTTCCATCTCCTTTAATATAGTTGTATTTCCTTAATTCTTTCTTTCATAATTAGATTTACATGCTTTGATTTACTTGTTGTCTAGTGTAGGTTTATTACGTTTATTTATCGCATTTTTTTACCGCATTTTTAACATGATTTTTAGTTAATTTAAATTAGGTTGTGTTTGAATTGAACTCACTCGGGTTGACGCGTTGCTTTGCTTTGCTTTGGTGATGGTGTTTACGGGTGTATTTCGGGTGCGTTGTCCTAGTTATTACGCCTAGGTGATTTAACTGGACATATCATGTATGTCCCGTGCTTATGACCTTGCATACGTAATTTTTGGGGTATTTGTTGACGCCAAAATCATATTAGGCTTTTATGCGGATTTAGAGGCGCGACAACCCTTGGTTCAAATAACTGTCGAAACGAGATGCATTCTAAATAACTCGTCGACCCATGTGACCATTTTATACTAATTAACTGGGGTGAGAGATATTTGACGCAACCTATAGTTTTACCCTCTTTCTTAATCTAGTTTCAATACACTCGCCTAGATTAACATTTCCCTTTTATGCATCTTTTTTCTTTTAGTTTGTAATAACCTTTTACACCTTTATTTCGAAATATTAAATCAATTAAATTCTAGCAACTCGTCTTTGTGGATTTTTGATAGCCGACTTACCGCTAGACTTGCCTCGCAAGTGTAGTCGTAATTTAGGTTTGTTTGTATTATCGCGGTGAAACGAAAACAACGACTGTGTCCTTACACGAACACACCTTTCACGAGTTAATCAAAATGGCGCCATTACCGGGGATGAGTTTGTTTTAGACTTTATTTGATTTATTATTTCATAGTATTTTCTTTCTATTTGTAGTATTTGCTATACTTTTTACAGGACTTCCACATTTGAGCACTTAGAAACGATTGAATTTCTCCCGTGCGCATATCTTTGTGGAATTAGCCATTTCGAGCCATTTTTGGGGTAAACATGTCTTATTCCAATTCTTTCGGTAATCATTGTTATAATTCTCAAAACTCTCGCAACCCGTTGACTTTCGGTGAATACTTAGAATCCCAAAGAATTACAAATTCAAATATGAGTTTGGGTGAGTATAATGAAAGTCAAAACTTAAGCTATTGGAATTTTGATGATGATGATAATGATTTTGGGCCTTTACCTCCTTATAATAGGAATTTTGAAACGAATTGCAATAGTTTTCAAAAATCCTATAATAATGAGTTTAAGTTTAAGTCCGATGGTAATTTTCAAAATTCCCATTTTCAAGGATCCGCACCTCGACCTATGATATTCGGTGAGGGCTTGCGTATGCTTGAGAACGAGAAAATTAAAAATCGTTATCGGGAAGAAAATCATTTGTGGGGACATGAATTGGATTTGTTATTTGAGTCCGACGATGATTTTGCTTCCGAGACTTTTGAAGTCGAGGAATGTTTTGAACCAAATGAGGACTTTGTGCCTACTTTGGAACAAACCATTCTAGACTTTGCCCATTGCATAATAGATATTGAAAGTGAGGATGAAAATGACGTAATATCTATTTGCAATGAAATATTTCTTCTTTGGCCCCCAAAGAAGAACATTTCATTGAAAATGATATTATTTCCTTCGAAACTCAATCTTCATGCGATGATGATTCATCTCATGAGTTTGAATTTGTTTCATCCCCATTTTCATTTTCTGTTATCACACCGTCACAAGTACCCGATGATTCGGTTTCAAACTTTAATGTTTTAAACCTTTTCGTCGATGAGGAGTACTTGCTCGAGTTGCCCTCCACGATCGCATCTTTGCCTTTGTGTGCGCCACCTCCCATTCCAATTTCAAAATCGTTGGGAGGATATTTGGCTTTTCTCGGTCCCCACATGTTTTTATCACCCGTTCAATCCAAATCCCCCATCGTCCCTCCAAAACTTTTAATTGACGATGGTTCATTTCTTCCGCCTTAAACATGCCTTCCTTTGTTCAAATGGAATTCATATTTTTTGGAAGGCATGCTTATATGTGAGGGTACACCAGTTATCCTCCAAAGTCAAATCATTTTTGCGATGGACCCTCAGCTATTTAGACTTCTAGTGTATAGTTAGTGTAAAGCTTAAATAGTAGGTTGTATATAGTTAGCTTTTTATTATTTCTTTCTTTAGTTTTTCTTTCCTTTTTAACTTAGTCTAGTGTAATTAGTTAACTTTTTTTTATATGTTGTTGCTATGCTCGGTACTAACTTATTTTGTAGATTCTTTGGACTTGTTCTTATGGGGATCTCTCCAATTTTGGGCAATATCGCTCTTTTCCTCTCTTTAACTTGGTTCTTAATTCACATTGAGGACAATGTCAGGTTTTAAATTAGGGGGTGTGGGATATTCTATCCATTTCTGTTTTTAGTCCATATTTTTACTCACATGTTAGTTACTTAGTATGCTTTTCTTAGAAAAATTCAAAAATTTCAAAAAGATTTTCTTTCTTTTTTCTCCTTTATTGGGCATTTTGCCTTTGTTTCCGATGATAAATTTCAATAATTGCCCAATCCAATTGACAACCCAACAATGCATGTTCTCGATTTTAGAAGTTATTAGACTTTAGTCCTCATATCACTGATATTGTGAATGACTTCATGAATTAAACTTTAATCCCTTGAGCACATGCACTTCTCTTGCTTTATTGATTTGGTGTAAGATTTTTATAACTCGGTAATCTTTTGTTGCATTGTATATACTTACACCGATTAAGCTTTGTACCTTTCATCGTTTGTGAGTGTATACACTATTCTTTCCTCTTTGAAAATGTTGAATTCGTCGGTAAGCTCTCTATTCTTTCATTTGATCGTTCATTAATTGAGTTCATTATTGAAATGTGTTACTTGATCATGATTTTGATATATTGTTTTGACTCGAGAATTGCGCAAACTTTGTGAAATGATCATAGGCCCTCTTTGTTATATCACCCATATTAGCCTTGACCTCGCCCTTATATGTTTACCCTCGTCAAACCCTTTGAGCCTAAATATAGCCTTTCGTTTCATAACCCAAATCCCATAACCAACTCTAAATTGGAGTTTTAGCCCATACATACACTTTACATACCTTTATTTGGAATGTTACTTGGGATTGAATGCTATTATTATGATGGCGGTTGCAATTTAGGCATATGAGAGTTTGAAAAGTAAAGAAAAGGGATCTGAAGAAAAGTGAGATAAAGAGAAAGTAAAAAACAAAAGAAAACATGAGAAAAAGAAGAAAAGAAAGAAAAGAGAAAGTTGTAAATATTGTGTATAGTTTTCAATAAGCTTTTATTGCTCTCCAAATGATATATCTAATGCCTTTTTGGAACTTGTTTTCCAATTTTGATATTGCCTGCATTTTCCCATTATCCCAAGTTTTCATCCCGAACACTTTGAATCTGTATATACAATCCTTCATTTCGGACCCTAGCCTAACCTACATTATAACCCTATACAAGTCCTATGTGATATTAAGTAGATGTAATTTAAAGGTCTAAATAGTTTTGATAATCTGTGAAAATGCATTTCGCCTCTTTTAATGTGCGATATCTTTCATTGAGATTACTAGTTTTTCATTTTATATATAGCGTTCTTCATTTGTGATATGTACGTGGCCTAGTTTCCATTTACATTTACTCCTTATGCCCGCATGTCCCGTGTGTTACCTCCCTGTTTTGAGTGAATTCGCTTGATGAGTGTAATGCCCGTGAGGATTGAATATATGCTTGCTTTAATGTTTATCCGGTTTATATAAGTTTTTGCCAAATCACACTTTGCATGTGCTCTCTCCCCTCCCACATTTTAAGGTTTCAATTCTATGAGCTGTGTTCTATAATGTTAATGATTCAGACTTTTGTGTGAATTCATTCACTTTGCTAATGATGCGTATGAAATATTTTTCGCTATTTTTGGGCTTGTCGCATGTTGGTTTGGGCTTATTTTAAGGAAACCATGTGATGTTTGTAGGTACCATCCCTGAAAACCCTCACGAGACGATACTCATCCACTAGGGTAACCTAGGGGTTTAACGGCTTATTGCATATGCTAAATGCACTCGAATCGCCCGCGAAAGTGGACTTATGCTGTTATACCATACTTTTGTACTATCTACTGATTTTGGTTTGCTTGTAGTTCTTGTTGCATCCTATTTCATTGCTAGGGACTAGCAATGTGTAAGTTAGGTGGTGTGAAAATATGCAAATATTGCGTATTTCATCCCTCGAACCGACGCATTTTAGCCCCCTCGGGTATCTTACTCCCTATATATATGCTCGTTAACTAGACAACCTCGGATTTCTATTTTAACATATTTTGCAGGGGTTAATTGAGCTTTTATAGGTATTTGGATGCTAAGTATGAAGTTCGGAAGCATTCCGCTCGATTTCCGTACGTGATCGCATGTTCGAGGGCATTTTAGTCTTTTCACAGCTTGGTTACCTGGCCCAACATCTACACGGAAATTGTAGCCATCCTAGCAAGCTTCTTATGGCCGCGAATGGTGTGCGATTCCGATTCAGAACGAAGAAGTTACGACGATTTTAGTGCAGGAGAAAAGCAAGCATGCCAAAACAGGAGGAAAGGAGATGCATACATGCTTGATCGATCGATCGATCCTTCATATTTTGCCAAATCGTGGGAGACAGTGGGTGTGGATATTTACCATCGATCGATCGATCACAAGGGATCGATCGATCGATCCCCTGTTTTTTTGCTAATATTTTGGCTTTTCTTTTCTTTTCTATTTTAATTCCACTTACTATAAATACCAATTTTGTTGTAAATATCACATATTAAGTGTTATATTATATTTTAGAGAGTTGTAGGTTAGGGTTTGGGGGATTTGCGAGTTCTTATTCCTCTCTTGGTTTGACACCCTTTAGGGTTTGTAATTGGTACTTTCATCTTCCCTCTCCTTTAATATAGTTGTATTTCCTTAATTCTTGCTTTCAAATTAGATTTACATGCTTTGATTTACTTTCTTTCTAGTGTAGGTTTATTGGGTTTATTTATCGCATTTCTTTATCGCGTTTTTAACATGCTTTCTGGGTAATTTAAATTAGGTTGTGTTTGAATTGAACTCACTCGGGTTGACGCGTTGCTTTGCTTTGGTGATGGTGTTTACGGGTCTATTTTGGGTGCGTTGTTCTAGTTATTACGCCTAGGAGATTTAACGGGGCATATCATGTATGTCCCATGCTTACGACCTTGCGTGCGTAATTTTTGGGGTATTTGTTGACGCCGAAATCATATTAGGCTTTTATGCGGATTTAGGGGCGTGACAACCCTTGGTTCAAATAACTGTCGAAACGAGACGCATTCTAAATAACTCGTCGACCCATGTGACCATTTTATACTAATTAACTCGGGTGAGGGATATTCGACGCAACCTATAGTTTACTCACTTTCTTAATCTAGTTTCAATACACTCGCCTAGATTAACATTTTCCTTTTATGCATCTTTTTCCTTTTAGTTTATAATCAACTTTTACACCTTTATTTCAGAATATTAAATCAATTAAATTCTAGCAACTCGTCTCTATGGATTTTCGATACCCGATTTACCGCTAGAATTGCCTCGTAAGTGTAGTCGTAATTTAGGTTTGTTTGTATTATCGCGATGAAATGAAAACAACGACTGTGTCCTTACGCGAACACACCTTTCACGCGTTAATCACTGCACTCCTCCCCGAAACCTCTATAGTGCAACGACTAAACTGAAGTTCTTAATGAAACACTGCTGGATGGAATCAATAAAAGACTTAATAATGTGAAGGGTAATTGGATAAACGAGATGCATAGTGTACTTTGGGCTTACAGGACCACTCTGCGAATGGAGACGGGAAAATTGTTGTACATGCTCGCCTTTGGCTCGAAAGTTGTGGTCCCCACTGAGATAGGACTCCCCAATCATAGGGTCCTCAACTTTGATTCTTCAAAAAGTGACGAGATGAGAAGGTTAGACCTCGATCTGATAAAAGAGGTCAGGGTTGAATGCGACGTTGCGTGTGGTTGCCAACCAATAGAGAATTTCCTGTAACTATAATCGGCATGTAAATTCGAGCAGCTTGAAAGAGGGGGACTATGTCCTAAAGAAGGTGATCTAAAAGGACAACAAACTTGAGCCCAATTGGCATGGACCGTACCAAGTGATAAGTGTGGTAAGGCCTGGAACCTATCGCATTGAAACATTGGACTGAGAGCAGTGTAAGAACCCTTAGAACTCTGAGCATCTGAGAAAGTACTACCAGTAAAACCCTGTTCACTTCAACTATGTATTTAACACTTTTATATCAATAAAATGATGTTTTAGCCTTCATCTTTTGTTTTCTATTTTTCTTTTCGAAATAAGATATGTATGCACATATCTAGTTACCTCATAAAACTACACACTGCATGACTTTGTTGAACAAATAAGTCACGAACATAATAAAACACACTGTATGACTTTGTTGAACAACCAAGTCACGAACAGGAATTGCATGGTACTGTTAAATAAAATAGACCACGAATGGAAAAACTTGCTCCATGTATAAACTTGTCCTCACAAGTTTGCGAATAAGGAGCTCGGCCTAACCTTTGTACGACCCGACGGGTCACAAATAGAGGTAATGATTTTCCGTATGACCCAACGAGTTGTGAACATAAAGCATCAATCACTCTCATGTCTAAATATGTAAATCGCTTCTCATAGTTCTTTTACAACAAAATTAAGACAAGCAAAATGATTAATTTTATATAACCAAAGAATATTGAGACATAAACATATTCCTTAAAATACACGGTCACATAATTACTATGTAAATGTACATTCACGATCCCTCACAAAAATATAGCAGGGATGACTGTCAAGAAGATCAAAAATAAAAAGCAACACAATACAAAAGAGCTTCATAGAGAATCAAGCAGCAAAGTTTGATGGGTCGGTGGATCCTGGAACAGATTGTGTCGGCAAAAGGTCATCTACTAGGGCATTATCACCATCTTCCCTAGCCAAAGTAGTAGCCTCCTCCTCATCCCCTTGCTATTTTTCCACTTCATCAGTAATTTTGGGATAATGAGTTATAACCCTTTTTAACTCTTTGTATCCATATAGGAAGGAGACAACACAGTCTACATTATAGTTGATAGAAAACTTATATTTTTAGACACCTAACGCCTCGACAGAAGTAAGTGCATCGCGAGCATTTTGCAACTCCACAGTCATAACGGTCTTATCATGCTCCACCTTTTTTAGAGCCTCTTGGGAGACAGTGAAGGCCTCATTCAAGCTTTTGATAGTGGCATCATCAGTTTTATATTTCTCTTTTAAGTGTAGTGATCTCATCTTCTCCTTGGCTCAACTCCATAGTCTTTATCACCATCTACTCATCTCTCACTTTTAACTCCCTAGACATCTCCTTAAAATCTGCTTTTAATTTTTTATTCTCGTCGGACAACTCCTAAAAGGCATAATGATTCACCATCGCCTTCTCCCTCAGGGTTGTACATGTCATGGTCACCTGATAACAAGAGAAATACGCGTTATTAGAACCAACATGCAATATAATAAGTAAAAATTATCAAAATAAAAGGGGAGCCTACCACTGAAAGTCTATATTGGGTCAACCTCCACAAGGAATCAAGATCGTAGTCCCTCATAAACTCAAATTCTTTACTATCACCATGATAACAGAGCAGATCAATGGCATTGTTCGCATGGTTTAAGATCGAGTTCGAATTGACCTTTAACTCCTCAAGAGTGATTTTATGATCATGACCAAACTTGAACTCTGGAACCTCCTCATAACGAGAAGTATGACCTAGACCCTTCACTGGCCTATGAAGAGTCGATCTATCTTCTTCTACCCGGGGCATCTTGATCGCATTCTGAGCACTTGGGGGATCAAGGGGCCTTTTTTCTCTAATGGCAGACCTTAAAGAATACATAGGGGTTTTCCCTTTGGACTTAGCTCTGGCAGTTGTAGCCATATCCTCCTTTTGACTAGCAGCCTGCTCGGCTGCCTCCTTCTTCTTGGCCAACCTACTTTGTTCGGCTCTGACCTGACCCTGACCAGCTTTCATCTTCTTCTGTCTGTCCAATGCCATCACTTTACGATCTATCCAGTGAGGAGCCATTCTTAATGTCTCCTCAGAAGGATGTTCCACGATACTTAAGGGAAGACGAGCCGATAAGTTAGACAACAGACTCAAAGCGAAAAAGGAGCTAAAGGGAAGAAAAATATATACTTGCACTACTTGCTTCAAAATACTCTTTCTCTTCAACAATCTGCTCGCCTGTGTCAGGGTGAGTCTCACGCAACACACACCCCTATAAAGGAACTTAAAACTCTATAGGGGGAAGGCCACCTAGAAGGGTGTGGTATCCTGTAGCAACAAACTTCTTTATGAAAAATAAGTCCTCAAACTTGGGGGGCTTCTTCTCACAATAAGTCTCGACTAGATCAACTAAAAACACACTAAGCCCAAGGGCTCTCTTAACTGAAATAATCAGCATATAGAACATCAAGATATTGAAATGAGCTAAAGAGAGGAATTGAATAAAGAGTAAAAATATCTTTACCTATTTGGTTCAGTTTGTTCCACTCCTTGAGAATCCTACGCGACCTATACTATTCATGATGCCTAAACTCCCACTTACTCTTAGCGAAAACGTACTGAACCTTTCAACTGTGATTGTTGTTTTGGACAACAGTGACTATTCGATATTGGGACTTTCGAGGAGAAAAATAATAATACCCGAGGGTTTTGGCATTGTCCTTTAATCCATGGACATACCTAAAATGTCCATTGTAAGGTAGAAACCCGTTTTAAGATTAGAGAACATCATAGACCCTAAAATGGTCTTATAGGCATTGGAAGGCAGTTGGGTCAAGGTAACCACATAACCTTTTAGTATTGAGCGCACTATAGGATGAAAGGGCAGCCTCAATCCCACCTAAAGAGCCCAAATGGGGAGGCAAACCTCTTCAGAATCTTTCACATAATAATATCTCTCATCAGGAAGAGGGATCCTCATCCGTATAGTTATCGGGAGGCCAAATTTCTCCCTCACATGGTCAAGCTCATCCTCATTATTAGTACTGGGATGCCATCAGGCGTCAGTTCGACAAGATCATAGGAGTCAGATGACCCGAAATAACCATCTCCCTCATCCTTAGCTACGTCAATAAGAGACTAATATAGAGGGAACGTGGAAGGAAAAGGACCAACACTTTCAGTCCTCGTGTCTTCATCCCTATCTGTAAGATTAGCTCCAGGAGAAAGAGGAGCAATATGATCTACCTCATGGTCGTCTAAAATAGGGAAGCTCATGAAAGGCTCACTAGGATCAGGTGTAGAACCATTGCTAAAATGGGTTTTTGGTGTGTAACGAGGGTGACCTGGTTCGTCTTTAGGCTTAATAACTTTCAAAGGTCACGTGAATCTCCGCTCAGTAATCCTTGGATGCTCAGACTCAAGTTCATGAATAAAGTAGTAAATTCGCTGAACGTGAGGAGGGAAAATCATAAAGGCAAGGGTTTAACTTCAAAATAAAGAAAAAGTAGCAGGAAAACTAGGGATTCTGGACAAAAAATCAAATTGAACAACTAACGACATCAAAGGCTCCTAACGATGCTTGAAAACCCTAGGCCAACCAACTTAATGATCGTCTAACCAGGAATCTCCTACCAAAAAACACCAACAACAAATCACACACCAAATAACAAAAGATGAAAAACCAAAAATCCAAAGCGATGAAATCCTAACTAAGACTGGGAGAGGCCTACCTGATGGAATCAACAAAATGCGAAGGATTAAGGCAGACACTAGATAGCAAAGAAGGAAAAACTAAAAGAACTCATTTTTTCACGAAATTTTTTTCTCAAGAAAACTTCAAAGAACACTCATCTTTCTCTCTCTCTCTCTCTCTCTCTGTGTGTGTAACTAAGGATGTTTGAATCTATGATGATGATTGAGACTTATGAAGGTCATTTATGGCTACAAGAAGATAGATGAAAAGATGTTATAGAAGAACATGAAAAGAAGTACAAAGCACCTGCACATGCACGCTGCCACAATCATTATAAAAAATACGCTTTAGCTTCTTGACACGTGTCCTCAATACTTTCATAATCACACAAAGGCAATCTTCTCGGCCAAAGCCGAATAGAAGGGCGTTGACCATCCCACTTCAGTACGAGCATGATAAACATTTCATCAATTCACTCTGCATAAAACCACAGAGCTCTTGCATGAAGTCTTGGTGGCCTTCTATTATATCTTTGTAGGGCCAACTTACGTAGGGTCCAAATGATGCCAAAAGAGGACTTGCCACGTGTTCGGCCTCATTTCCAACAAGAGGTCAACTCGGGTACCAATCTGCTCGGCCAACCACATTGATAGTTGTCCTCCTCCAATACAGTCAACCTCTCACACCGTATGCACATATTCGCATATACACCCAATAGACTTCGCACTGGTCACGGGGGAATAAGGGAACGTGGATATTATGAGTTTGTTACTTGAACGCATATCAAGAACAATGGTATGGGATCCAAGGCATATCTGTTTGTTATTATTTGTTAGCATGTGTATATAGGTGTAACTTCCTGACCTATAAAGGTAGTCCACCTATCCCCTAAATATTCTCTACCAACTACCTATAAATAGGGAATGAATCCACCTGAAAAGGGAGACACAATCATTCTGCTATCATAAAAACCCTAATTTTACACCTGATAATAGTGAAATGAGAGCTAGTAACCCCCATGGATGTATGTTTCCATCTTGGGCCGAACCACGTAACATATGTCTCATCTTATTATCTCTCACTCCCATTCTCTCTATTATTCACCTTCTTACTAATTATTTAATTATTTGCTATCTCCATTTTTGGACGATAATTACAACCTCAGTGTATCATATTGTTGAGCTCCTAGATTTTTGCCTATAATAATCCTTCAAATACAAGACTTTCAAGAGAAACAAAGTAGAAAGAGAGACAAGAACTCTATCTATCCCTTTTTATCTATTTATTTTTCACTTAGGTAGACTGCATGGATTATTTTTTATACACCTTTCACAAGGAATATAATTAAGTAAAACTAATTTTAGTGATGGGTGAATGGGGTTGTTACAACCATTTAGTACTAGTGCGATGAAAGGTGACCAAGAAATCATAGTTGAATTACTATCTAAAAATTATGGCTCAACTGAACCGAACCTATCCAATAGATCGATTCTGAGTAAGACGTTCCCAGTAGTTTAATTACTAACTTGTCCGTAGGGGACAACACTAACTACTTTTATTAACCCAGAGTCGCACGACCAATCATGATAGAAACTGTTGAGGGGTATACAAAGGTAGATGATAACTCCTCTTACAACGATGTCGAGCCTAAGATGGTCACTAACATTGACTCTCGATGAAGACTGATCATAATTTTGATTGACAACTCAACAAGAGGTTATTTGAGAAAAAAATTCACAATACAAAAAAGAAAATTACAACATGCCAGTTTGGATATGGACTTGACCAATGACTCATCATTGTGTTGTAATGGACACATTTGGTGGCCAAGTATGTACAATATTCAAATTTGAGATCTATACATATTGTTGGCTAGCTAACAAATGTGTCCATTGAGACTCGGTGGTCATCCACAAAATGTGTAAGTCAAGACTGGGTGGTTAGCCACCAAATGTGTGCTTGGGATTTGGTGATGGCCCATCGAGAATTACTACCATTTCTAGTGGCTAACCACCATATGACTTATATTTAACATCTTATATAATCTTGAGTTTTAGCTTAAGTGTACAAAGGCTTATAATTTCATATTGCATTTGTTTTAGGTGGAAAATCTTGTTAAAAACTATTCATCATTTTAGTAATGTGAGATAACAAATTTAGGTTTCTTAATTATCTTTTAGAGAGACAAATAGATGAATAGGTACATAGATAGATAGATAGATAGATAGATAGATAGATAGATAGATAGATAGATAGAGAGAGAGAGAGAGAGAGATGACGACAATTTGTGTTGCAAAGGGACACGATTGTGGCAGTGCTAAGGTGGTTGCGAACTAGGTGGGTAATGGTGGTGTCGTAAGGAGACATTACGGCGGTGATAATGGATATGAGAGGTGACAGTGATAATTAAAAATTTACAGTTAATATTTATTAGAAGTTAGAGAGAGAGAAAAAGTCTAAGGGCATAAAAGTAGGGGAGTAAACGAGTCGAGCCAAGCTTAAAGTTGTTGAAGCTTAATTTGAAAAATTTAACGAGTATACATATATGTTCAAACTTGAGTTGGTTTTCATACAACCAATATTGAATGAGATTCACAACCAAGAGATTCTAAATGAACACATATGAATCGAGCTCTAGCAGCTTGACTAATATCTTTTATTATTATTATTATTATTATTATTATTATTATTATTATTAATTGAGTCGAATACGTGTTGAACTCAATAAGATAATGAATTTAAAAATATGTTCAAACTTGATTCGTTTATTTTATTAGTTTGTATTGAATAAGTATGAGTTAAACCCAATTAGCTTGGTTTGTTTTACTACCCTAAAAAAGGAATTATAAATTAAAATTAAAATTTATGAGATGGTAAAAAATATGGACAACTTATTTGGTGTTCATTAGATGTTTTGTGGACCCCCATCACGTAGATCAGTTGGTACGAGGATGTTCTAGCTTAACCAAGGTCTCGGGTTCGAGCCTTGGGAATGCAACTGTGTTAAAATTTGAAAGGAAAAGTTTTGTCATCCTTGTGATCCTACTCGGCTCGAACGCCAAAGGCGTGGAGAACCTAGGTCTAGACAAAAAAAAATTAGATGTTTTGTGGATTTCAACACCAACAAAAAAAAAAAGCTAATTTGTGGAGAAATGTTTTGATGGATGCATGTGGCGCCACTCTTTTGGTAGCACCTATGGAGTTAGGTGTAAAAAAACCCAACCCGATTTATATTCCCAATACAGTTTAGTGCAGTTGCACAAAACGATACCCACCAAGTCAGCAAGTTATCACCCCACATGTCAACTGGTGGTTGGTGAACACATAATGGCCTCAAGGGAGATATCTGTCCGTGGAGATATGGAACTATAAATGGAGTAACCCAAGAACAACGTGTGGTGTTAAAACACAAAGAGAGCTTAAGGTGGAGAGGAGAGAGATAAGAGAAGTTCAAATATAGTAGTAGAAAGAAAGATGGCATCAGCATCAGCATCTCTCCTCAAATCATCGCCAGTTTTAGACAAGTCGGAATGGGTAAAGGGTCAGACCCTTCGCCAATCTTCTGTCTCAGTGGTTCGGTGCCACCCTATTGTCCACTCTGCACTCACTGTTCGCGCTGGTTCATATGCTGATGAGCTCATCAAAACCGCGGTAAACTATCATATCCCATCTTCTTCTTATCCTAACTTTATTATGTTTCTTTTGTTTAAGATTGATATATTGAACCAATTCTGTACCTTACAAGTTTTGGTAAGAAATACGATGGTAGCTTTTCTTATTATCTTTCAAGGATGTGAAACATGAAGTACTTTATAAAACTATCTGTTCTCGGATAAAACCAATTTGTTTTATGATGGGCTGGCCAAATTATTCAAGAAAATTGCTGCAAAGGTCCGCATAATAGTTGCATTTCAATTTGGTATTTGAAATTAAAATTTATTCGTTATACCATTTTAAAAATAAACATTAGTTTCAATGTAATAATCTGCCAATATCAAAAGTTTTGTATATATTAAGAAATTTGGTATATTAATTTTTAAAATAAATATAGAATAAAAAAAATGTAATCTTACTTGATGGAGTCAGTCCTGCAATTTGCTCAATGAAGTGGTTAGCTGACACTAAAGTTGTCTGAATCTCCAAGTAATGCAAACAAAAGGGAAAGAAAATCTATGCCACTACCCATTGTACCTTTCATTGAGAGAGAGAGAGAGAGAGAGAGAGAGAGAGAGAGATGTGCAGAGGAACTTCCTAAATTAATACTAGATGTTTGAAAGTCGGACATATAAAGAACAGTTGAGGCTTAAAGTAATTAATGGCAAAGATTGAAACCTTCTATAATATTGTGAAATTTGGTTATTTATTTTTTAAGTAAACTCTTAATTTGGGCATAAAAACAAAATAAAACTCGGACACAGTCTTACATTACATTTGGAAGTTTAAGAGATGATAAAGTTTATAGAGAAAAGAAAAGAGGAGAAAGGATATTGGATTTTTTTCATTGGAGAGGAGAAGTTGACTTGTTTGAAAGTTGAAAGAAAAGAAGGTGAAAAAAAAGAGAAAACTACTATTATACTCAACCAACACTATTCACCATAACATTGTATGTAATTCGAAAATTTGTTAGGGTAAAAAGGTCAATAAAACAACATCATTAAAGTCAAACATTTTCTTCTCTTCCTTTCTTCCAGAACTTTCCGGTTTGGAGAGAGTTTAGGAAGGCAAGTTTTCAGTAAAACTGAAAAACTCTCTCCCTTTCTCTCCTAATTAAGCTCTAAAGAGAGCGAGAAATGATACATGAGAGAGAAGTGATACATTATCCCTCCTAACCTCTTCTTTTCCCTCCATTTTACAACTTCCAAACAATCTATTAGTTCAGGATGGTTGGAGTAGTAAAGATAATTTATAGAGTTTTTGAATTAATGGAAACAGTGAAAACACTTCAGAGTTTTTGATACTATTGAAGACATCTACCTTGTCAAAAAAGAATTAAACCATGAATATAAATATTTATCCTTATCTACGCAACTTCTTTGTTTGGGTGTAGAAAACCATTGCGTCCCCTGGCCGGGGAATCTTGGCTATGGACGAATCAAATGCTACCTGCGGGAAGCGTCTAGCCTCCATCGGACTAGAAAACACCGAGGCTAACCGCCAGGCTTACCGCACACTGCTTGTTACCCCTCCTGGCCTTGGAAACTACATCTCAGGTGCCATTCTCTTTGAGGAGACATTATATCAATCCACTGTTGATGGTAAGAAGATCGTCGACATCCTTGTTGAGCAGGGCATTGTTCCTGGCATTAAGGTTGACAAGGTAAAAAATCTCACTCTCTCCTTACTTGAAATATGTGGATTTTCTGATCTATTCACTATTTGACATTATCATTCTTGTTCGGATTGCCCCTAGTTATATTTCTATAGTGAATTTAAACCTAACTATTTTCACTTGGAATTATTGGCATCCACAAGTGTCATTAGCACTCACAGAACGCCACAAATGGTTTTCAAAAATTGTCAACAAAAGTGCATTTTTGATGATTTTCGGGGTCACAGCCCAGTACGTGGAATTATTGTTATTATTATTTGGGGGGCATATTTCTATGTACTAATTGGTGGATGATGAGTATGACAGGGTCTGGTTCCCCTGGCTGGCTCGAATGATGAGTCATGGTGCCAAGGTCTTGATGGTCTTTCCTCTCGCACTGCTGCTTACTACCAACAAGGCGCTCGTTTTGCCAAATGGTATACACTAGTTCAAAAATTGTCCCTACTTTTCTTTTCAATATTTAAATGACGTTAATTTCGTATTCATAATTGTGTGTGCCTTTTCAATTTGATCTTGTAGGCGCACCGTGGTGAGCATTCCCAATGGGCCATCTGCACTTGCAGTGAAGGAAGCGGCATGGGGTCTTGCTCGCTATGCTGCTATTTCTCAGGTATGGTGATAATTCATATCAACAATGAGTTGTTTTCAGACCCATTTAATCTCGGAAAATGTAGAAGAAAAATTTACTAAAAAAATGATATATCTTTTGTAATATCTGAGATCAAGGGTTGGCCCTCTGGTACTGGGGATCATTCCATCCTCTAGCTGCCAAGGGTTATAGAAACGTATTTTTTTTTTCCTTTTGCCTATTTCCATGTACATTTCGAGATCAAAACATAGGGCGAGTGTTTTTTTGTGTTTAACTCTGATGTTTGATCTTACAGGACAGCGGGTTGGTTCCAATTGTTGAGCCGGAGATTTTGCTCGATGGTGAGCACGGGATTGACAGAACATTCGAAGTAGCCCAAAAGGTGTGGGCTGAGGTCTTCTTCTACCTAGCTGAGAACAATGTAATGTTTGAAGGTATCCTCCTCAAGCCCAGCATGGTTACTCCGGGAGCAGAGTGCAAGGAAAGGGCCACACCCGAACAAGTTGCTGAATACACCCTCAACCTCCTCCGCAGGAGAATTCCCCCTGCAGTTCCTGGAATCATGGCAAGTATCTAGAAAACTCATACCCTATTGTCATCATTTTCTCTCTAATTCTATAACTAGACAACTTAGAGCTGTATGTTGGTTTTAAAAAAAAAAAAAGGAAGGTATTTTGAGTTTTACCCTCACTTTTAGGCTACTTTAGTGTTAGCCCAATAATTCAAATGAGTTACAGCTCCATTGGGAATTTTAGCCACACTTTGTCAGGGTCTTTTATGAACTTTGCTGATACTGGGTGTAACAAAAATTCTTATTTTTATTTTTTGGGAGAAGTCAAAAGTAGTCCCTAAAAGTGGGTGTCAAAATAAAAATAACAAAGGAAAGAAGGGCTTGAGAACTGGAATGAGCCCCCAATTTAAACTGTCTAAAAGGGTTTGCATAAATTACCTCTCAAGCATAAGAAGATGCTAGATATAAACCCTTGTTTCATCTCTTTATAATCATAAATATGATGACTAAACTGCCTATATATTTTTATTTTTGACAAAACGAGCAGTTTTTGTCTGGCGGTCAATCGGAAGTGGAGGCGACTCTGAACTTGAATGCGATGAACCAAGCTCCCAACCCATGGCATGTATCGTTCTCGTATGCAAGAGCCCTTCAGAACACTTGCCTCAAGACATGGGGAGGAAGACCTGAGAGCGTGAAGGAGGCTCAGGAAGCTTTGCTCATCCGGGCAAAGGCCAACTCTCTTGCTCAGCTCGGTAAATACACTGGCGAGGGAGAGTCTGATGAGGCTAAGAAAGGAATGTTCGTCAAGGGCTACGTCTATTGATTTGTCTGAATACAAGGCATAGATGTGGATGACTACAGGTTATGTAACTGCGTCCAACTTCATTACAGTTATAGCATGTGGAGACTGTTTTGGTTCATAACGTGTACTTTTTTTTAGCAACTTTCATAAATTTATTGCAATCTGAGTATATGAGATGAGTTTTTTCTATTTGCCTCAACGTGATTGCTAGACAACTTGTAAGCCCATATTTTTGGAGTAGTTCATGAACTGAACTGAAGAACTTGGGATGTTCATGAACTGAAGAACTTGCTCACAAACATGGCAACAGAACTTAACATCGGAAAAGAACCCTCCGATACCATTTTTCAAAGCCATTAGACCTAGTACTTTTTTATTTTCCTTTTCTGAAAAAAACTTTTTTTTTCAAATAGAAAATAAAAATTAATGAAATTTACAAATGCTTGCAAGTGGAAAATGAATTATTAATCATTTACCAATTGACTTAAGGCAGAGGTAGTAGAACATGCAGAATTATACTTCTCTCCCGTGTCGAACATTTTAGAATATGTTGCAGCTTTGGAAAGTATGGAAGATTTTATGAAGGAAAGAGAAAAGTATACTACAAGTTGCAATAAAATGAAAAATTTCTTGTTTTCTCTTTCGTGTTCTTTATACTTTTGGAGATCCAAACATAACTTGAGAGGCAATTTATGCTTGGATGGTTTGATATCCATTGCCACGTGACTATCTTACTTGTGTGCTGATACTTCCATTTAATGATCCCACTAACTGTAAAGAATAGTTTTTAGTATCAACAAATTTCATGTTGACCCTTTAACTTTTCCTCTGTCTTTTGCTTACAAAATTAGCAGATTAAAGAAAAAAGAAAAAACAAATGCACATTGTTAATTTGGCTACCCATGCCTCTGCTGCTATCACAAGTGGAGACCATCCATCTTTTGAAATGACTCCAACCTTAGGTTCTGCCCCGACCCGACTACTTGACTTACTCTACCTTGAATGATTAACTGCACATGTTAAATTTAGATTTAATAAATCAATTAACAGTTTTTATGAATTAATAATATAATACATGAACATATAAACTGTTATATAAATATAGGACCTTAATTTAAATAAATATCACATGTGTCCAAAATAGAGTTGAAAAACATACCTAAGTAAATATTAGAATTGACGAGTGAAGAGGTTGTCATTGGTGCTTCCAACTCCATCATGTCACAAATGGAAAGATTAATGGAGTAGTCGGCTAAGAGATGTCCGATCGGACTGAATTTTGGACACCGACTTTCTCTCATACACGGCAAGAACATACTCCAATTTTAATATGTTCCAACGGCTGGATCTTCTTTTATAGCCAAAATAGTATTTTAAAATAAACACAAATATTTCTCTCTTATCCTATAATTACATTATGTTGTTTTTTCATGTGTTTGAATGATGGAAATCAATCACTTAATTATAGACAGGAACATGACCCAAATCTCCAACAGTCACTTAATCTTAACTGTCCATCAAGGTAGATAACTAAGAGTTATTTGATTCTTAGTATCTGGAGTATCCATTCATTAACCAAAATGACTCTTAGTATTAATATAATTATGGATCATATTATGTAGAATTATGTGACAACCCGCCTACTAAAATAATAGGTGGCCAGCCCAGTACTCTAATAATCACATGAATCATAGATGGTCCATTCTCAGCATCACTGTCGATTAAAATAATATTTCGAGATAACCACCAATCATTTTAGAAAACGGGCTGTCAATAAAAAGAAAATTTTGTAAATAAAAGAAAACACTTAGACAATCCTATTTGCGAAAACGGTGGATATCAAAAATCGATAATGAAGAACGACAAATTCATAAATAATCACCGAATAAGTTGTCGGTGCATAGACTAATACAAATAGTTACACCGAGTATTACAATTCAATATTTACAATATAGTAAATGAGTGTAACACTTGGGCAAACACGCCCGAATAAATGACTGAACATAACTAGAGTACGATACGGAGAGAAACTTCTAATACCAATAACCTACAACATCCGCAATATGTTGTAGCTCCATGACAACCGGAATGAAAATGTAAATACGGGTGTCCATGCGGTAGAGCACCTGTAACGGCAATAATATGTGCAGAAACAAAGAAATATAGATACGGGTCAGGGCCCGGTTTGATATGATTCCCATGTGAATAAAATGCATGACAGTTAAGTGCGTAACTCTCTCGCAATTAACAATAATATTTCTCACCTCTCAATCTAAAAGCAACCTAGCGTAATATAAATGATGCTCAGGTTAAATAAAGAACATAAGGCTAACTTCTCCCTAGTCTTAATACTATGCCCTTATTCGTGCGTGGGGTGTCTCGCAAAGCGAAATCCAAACAAGGAACCCCCCGATACACTACTACTAGGCAAGGTTGATCGTCGAGATACATTAGGCCCTGTCCTAATTAGTCTAAGTACTAAAGGCTAACTTCTCCCCAGTCACAACACTATGCCCTTATTCGTGCGTGGGGTGTCTCGCAAAGAGAAATCCAAACAAGGAACCCCCCGATACACTACTACTACTAGGCAAGGTTGATCTTCGAGATACATTAGACCTTCAGCACAATTATTAATACACATATGTATATATATCTCTAGCTACCAAGTACTAAGAGGTAACTTCTCCCCAGTCACAACACTATGCCCTTATTCGTGTGTGGGGTGTCTCGCAAAGCGAAATCCAAACAAGGAACCCCCCCCCCCCCCCGATACACTACTACTAGGCAAGGTTGATTGTCGAGATACATTAGACTCTAAGTACAATATCCATTTATCATCTAACAGAATTATTCCTATTTCATTATTTAGGAATATATATATATATATATAAATGGTACAACATTTTATCAAATGTTTACTGATGATGCTAAGATTCAGCATCACCGGATAAGTGATAGTGAGCTCAAACAGTAGTAGCCATGGTAGCCATAGAGATGTATAAGTGTATGAATACGTAAGTATGTCAGTGTAGAAGGAGATGAGTATAAGAGGAATTGAGACAATGATGTAAAGTGGTTCAGCCAATTTGGCCTACATCCACTGTGAGTGTGTGATCCACTAAGTATGGGCACTAATGGCCTTGGATACAATGCACATAAGCTCTCTCTCTCTCTACTGGGTATACAAGCAGAGTTTTAGCTAGGGTTGCAATAATCTGATCCCCTGTAGGGTTGGGGGTGACAAGTATATATAGGTCTTGGGGGGTGTAGTGTACCCCCCCAAGTAAGCATGGTGCATGTGAATAATGATCTAGCCAATCCCCTGTTGACACCTGTAGATGCCAAATGATGACATAATATTCCCTCACGTGAGGGTGTGATTCTGTTATAACGGTCTGCCACGTGTCATATGAGCCTGACGCGCACTGTTCCACGCGTCTCCCAAACCACGCGCCGTCATGATATCGCCCTCGGCCTATGAGCCGAGGGCAAAGTTTCTTCCGGTAGGGAGTCTGGCTTGATCCTGGCCTCGTACTGTCGTACCCTCGTAGTGTCGTCCGGAGCCTGAGGAAGGGTCGTCCCCTCGTAGGGTCGTCTGGAGCCAGGAGGAGGGTCGGCCCCTCGTAGGGTCGTCTGGGCCCGGTGGAGGGTCGGCCCCTCGTATGGTCGTCTGGGCCTGGTGGGGGTCAGCTGGAGCCTGTGAAGGGTCGGCCCCTCGTAGGGTCGTCCGTATTGGAGGTGATCCTTGTCCAGACCGAGGGTATAAACGGGTATATCAATCACCCCCCAGCCCTTAGCCATAGGTGTCATTGAGATGGCTGAGGGATAATGCTGAAATTCAGATGCGTGTACAATCAGTTGGGTGAATGACACCTGGGCAGGTACTCATTGCTGTTCCAGTTTCCAAGGCAGGGCGGCTGCGCAGTGCACTTGGGGCCTTGTGCCCTAATTATACCTTTCTTTGGTAAATGGGTCCACTCATTACCAAAGTACTTAAGAGATTTTCAAACTCTCTCTCTTCATCTTCTTCTTCTTCGCGCTCAAGATTATTCTCTCTCTAGAACCAGTTTCCACTGCCATTTTCAGCCTTCAAACCTTCAGGTCCTAGCAGCGTTCTTGCCCTTCTCCTCATCAGGTAACCTTTTTCTCCTCTTGCCTTCTTTTGTCTTCATTTCTGTCTATTTTTTAGGGTCGTAGGTCGTCTTGTTCTTAGAGTTCCCCCATAGCTTTTTCCGGTGTCTTCTCCGGTCACTGGTTCTTCGAACGTTCTTGACGAAAACCCTTGAGTTCTTTATTTAATCCAAAGGTCAACCCTGGTCAATCTCCCAAGTGTTTGTGGTTGAATTAGCCAAGTCTAGTATAATTTCTTTAAGTGTAGGGTCTTCCCCTTAATGCTTAGGAGGCTTTACAACCTGGTGTCTGAATTCCCGTCCTTGAGAGAGAAACTATTTACCGAGATCAGACGAATAGAGGAAGAGGAAGAGAGGAGACGAGGGGCCGACCCTAATTGGGTACGACCCATCTTTCCCATTCCTCTTGCCACCATAAGACCATCTGAACCCTCTGAGTCTTGTGGGTCGTCGTCTCGTCCGGCCGATACTCCCAAACCAAGTGAAATGGACGAGAGAAACTCCTCTCCAACTGGTGCTGGAACTTCTGGTAGAAGGGACTCACCTGACCTTAGCCCAGGACGAGAGACTGAGGGTACAATCCCCTCTGAGGCTGTCCCTGTGACAACCCTGTCTCCCAACGCCTTCCAAGTGGCTTTTCCTCAGGGTCCTCCTGCAGGTGATGAGGAGGACGAGGACGACGATACAGATGATGAGGTTGATACCTCCCATGCCTCGTCTTTTATCTCCTCTGTTAGGGATAGGGACCTTCTGATATGGAGGCATATTTACGGAGTGCCATCTGGGGTGACTATGAGGGCTCCCTCTGATACTGAGAGGGTTTTTGAGGGAGAAGAGGGAGAGATTGCAGTCTACGAGCAAATGTTCAAGGTAGGTGTTAGACTTCCCTTCCATCCTGCTATTGTAGATATTCTGTCGGCTATGGGCGTCTCCCCCTCTCAACTTCCACCCAACTCATGGAGGACGATTCTGGGTTATATCTCTTTGTGGAAAAACTCTTTCACCGATGAGCCCTCGTCCGACGTGTTCTTGGCCTGCTACAATATCACCTCTTCATCTAAACAGCCCGGATACTATCATCTGGGAGCGAGAAGGTCTGAGAAGAAGCTGCTCCACGTGGCTCAAACTTCCAATCATGATTGGAAAAAAAGGTTCTTCTTTATATCTGGGGCATGGGAGAGCTCCACCGAGGCGTCCCCTTCTGCCGTTGCCCCGAGGGTTCCCAACAGATGGTCTAATCCCTCCATGAAAGCTAGGTCAGACCCCGGACTTAGCTTAGAGGAGAGGGATATTGTTGAGTATCTGAGGGGACGGGGGAGAGAGGGTGAGATCCCAAAGTTCGAAGACTTGATGACCCCTCGCTTCCTTAAAGAAGCTGGTCTGAGGGTCGGCCCTCTGACAGAACTATGTGAGTTATACTGAACATTTTCCCTTCTTTACTTATTTTTGAAGTGTTCTCTCTTTATCTCTGAACTTTTCTGATTCATCGTATCCTTTTCAGGTCGTCCTGCAGGCGTGTCAGATTACCTCTGGGATATGACTGCTCCAAGCCTTCTTGCTGGTCTGACAAAGAAGAAGGGGAAGGAGCCTCAGCAAGCTCCCAAGAAGACAAGGGCCTCAGGGCCGACAGCTGTTAGCCACAAAAGGAAGGAGCCTGAGGCTCCAGTCGAGCCTCATCCTGACCCTAAGACGAGGGTCAGGGCCGAGGCCTCTGAGGGGGCAACCTCTTCATCAAGCATGGGGGCCTTCTGGTCTCAGAGTCTGACCCATCTGAGGGCCGACCCCTCATCTCTTATTGCCAATTTGAGGGCGGCCAAGGCCTCGATGTTTTCTGCACCATCGGCCTCTGACTACGAGTTCTTGGCAAAGATGCCCCCTGCCAAAGTGTACGACTACGGTCTGCACTCCCTTGCTCAGGTATTGGTCTTGACCTTTAATTTCATTTTCACTAACTGTTCCCTCGGCCCCTCTTGATATATTTTCATTTTTCTTGCAGTCTGTTTGTGCCTTGACCTCAGCCACCAAGTGGATGGCCGAGAATCAACAAAAGTTTCACGAAGCTGAGAGGGCCATTCACCATGAGGCTGAGTTGCAGGCAGAGCTAGATACAGCAAAGACTGAGCTTGATACTGCGAGGGCTGAGCTTGAGAGTGCCAGGACCGAGCATGCTAGGGTCCTAGATGAGCTGATGAGGCAGCACGATGCCGACCTGCAAGCCAAGGACTTTATCATCAAGGATAGGGATGAGGCTCTGATCAACCTGGAGGCCCAGCATAAGACTGATCTGGAAGCAGCCACCAAGAAAGCTGAGGCTGATGCTATTGAGGCATACAAGACTTCAGATGAATTTCAGGGCTTCGGTCTAGAATATCTGGAAAGTTGGCCTCGATGCCTCTTTGATTGACAATGAACCCCAAGAACTTCCCTGCTCCGACCCCAAAGACACACTTGGCCGGATTAAGCTTCATCTGGTACTTGTCCATCGTGTTAAAGGTCCTCTCCAGGTCTGCTACATGGTCCTCTGCTTTCAAACTCTTGGTCAGCATGTCATCCACGTAGACCTCCATAGACTTCCCAATTTGGTCTTCGAACATTTTATTTACGAGGCGCTGGTACGTTGCCCCCGCATTTTTTAGACCAAAGGGCATGACCCTATAGCAGTATGTCCCCTTGTCAGTGATGAAGGCAGTCCTCTCCGAGTCATCAGGGTTCATGAAGATCTGGTTATACCATGAGTAGGCATCCATAAAACTCATGAGCTCATGGCCTGCGGTAGCGTCTACCATCTGGTCAATGCGAGGGAGAGGGAAGCTGTCTTTGGGGCAGTGCTTGTTGAGGTCTGTGAAGTCTACACACATCCGCCACTTCCCGTTGGCCTTTGGGACAATGACTGCGTTGGACAGCCATTCAGGGTAGACGACCTCCCTGATAAACTCAGCGTCTTGTAATTTTTTAACCTCATCCCTGATGACCTCGTACTTCTCTCTAGAGTAAATCCTCCTCTTCTGCTTTACCGGCTTCACTCCCTCTACCACATTGAGTTTGTGGCACATGATTTCAGGGTCGATCCCTGGCATATCTACATGACTCCACGCGAAGATGCTTCGCCTTCTTCTCAACAGTTTGATGAGGTCTTCCTTGATATCGGGCTTCAGAGACTTGCCAACTTGGACGGTTTTTCCCGGGTCATCCTCATCGAGGATGATGGGTTCTACCTCTTCAGCGGCCTCTCCTTTCTTGAGCTTCGTCTCGTCCCTGGGGTCTAGGGTATCAATCTTGTAAGTGGTTGTAGCCCTCTTGTGTGCCTCCTTTTCTTCAGCGGAGTTGTAGTAGCATTCTCTCGCCGTCGTCTGGTCTCCCTGGACTTCCCCCACCCCATAAGGGGTAGGGAACTTAACCATCTGGTGGACTGTGGACGGCACAGCTTCAAACCCCTTGAGGGCCACACGTCCCAGTATGATGTTGTATGCCGAAAACACATGCTCATCCAGCACGAAGAAACTGACCCTCTTGGTGAGCCATCTCGGCCATTCGTCCCCCATCCTGACATCAACCTCATATATTCCCAGGGGGTGAACCTTCTCTCCACTGAACCCAATCAACGGATGATGGTATGGGACAAGTCTGGCACGACTGAGGCCCAAGGCTTTGAAGCATGGCCAGAACATCACATCTGCGGACGAGCCCCCATCTACCAAGATCCTTGGCACTTCGCACCCGTGCACTCTGGTAGTGATGACAAGAGGGTCAACATGCGGGGCCAAGAGGCCTTTGAAGTCCATTCTTGAAAATCCCACGATCAAAGTGTCCATATCAACCTTCTTCCTTTTTTCTGACTTGACCTCTAGGAAGGTTGAGTGCACCATCTTCGTTACTGCCTTAGCCTCCGCAACATGGGCCTTCCTGTCAGTGACCTCAGACCCTCCTCCTGCCAGACCCCCGGATATCATCCCCACCCCGAACGAGATCATATTGAGCCTCTTGACAGGGCCGTGGTCGTCTCTCGGCGGGAGATCAGGGTCGTCCTCATCATCAGAGGGGTCGTCCCCTCTTTTTTGAGGACCTTCTCTGCAGGCATCGACTCGCTTCTTTCTGGGGTCGTCCCCTCGGCCCCTCTTGAAGTCGGCTTTGTCGACGTACTTTCTGAGCTTCCCTTCCTTTAGCATCTTCTCAATCTCATCTTTCAGAGCGAAGCATTTGTCCGTTACGTGGCCGTGATCTTGGTGAAACTCGCACCATAGGTTCTTGTTCCTCTTGCCAGGTGCTGCCCTTAGCTTCTCGGGCCACTTCAGGGATCGGTCACTCTTAATCTCATTGAGAATCTGTTCACAGCTGACCGTCAGAGGGGTGTACCCCGCGAACTTGTCATCCGAGGACCTCTTCTTCCCCTCTTTGTTCTTCTTAGGGTATTTACTCCCACTAGCACCCCCTCTTTCGTCTTCATATTTCGCGGCCATCGCCTCTTCGGCGTTCATCACTTTTCCTGCTGTTGACAGTAGCTCAGCCATCGTCTTTGGAGGGTCTTCGGCAAGCTTCCATAATAGCTTCCCCTTTTGGAGTCCTCCAATCAGGGCTGTCATAGCTATGCTTTCCTCGTAGTCGTCCACCTCCAGCTTCTCTTTATTAAATCTGGCTATGTAGTCTCTCAGAGTCTCATTCTTTCCCTGCTTAACATAGAGCTGGTGTGTGGTCTTCTTCTGTGGCCTCACCCCAAAGCAGAAATTATGGATGAACAGGTCTGCCAACTGCTTAAAGTTTCCAATAGAATTTTTTGGAAGAGACGTGTACCACACATGCGCAGCCCCTGTCAGGGTACCAGAGAAGGCACGACATCTCATCTCATCTGAGATAGAGTATATGTCTGCCGCGGATTGATACATCTCCACGTGGTGGACAGGGTTGGTGCTCCCATCGTATCTTGGGGTGACCACAGGAGGCCTGAACTTTGATGGCGTGGGGAAGTTGACTATCTTTGCCACAAAGGGTGAGTCTATGGTGTATCCCCTCTGAAGAGGGTCCCGGCTCTTCAGTATGTCACCAATCTTATCCTCTAACCGCTGGATTGAGTCATTCCAGGGCCTCATAGGGTCGGCCCGGCCGATGTTATCCCCTGCTGCCTCTCGGAGGTGGATGGAGGGCTCCGCTACGGCTGGCCTGTGTCGGCTATTTACTTCCCTTTGGCCGTCATCCCGTCTTTGGGGTCGGCCTTCTGCTGCCTCTTTCCTAGATATCGCTGCGCTTCTTGACTTGGACAACTTGTCCCGCAGGTCATTCACTGGGCCCAGCCTCTCGAAGGCCGACCCCCTGCTCAGGCGGTCAAAAGCAGAGCCTCTTGGGCGATCATCAGGGTTTGGTCTCCCGCACTTTCCTCTACTGTCCTGGAGAGGTCGTACAGTATTGTTGGAGACCTCATACGGCTCCCAGCATTCTATTGGAGCCTCTTCCACCTCCAGATCGTCATACCTGTTCTCAGGGCAAGGGTTTCCTTGCCTCCCCAGGCGTAAACGCCGGGGGTCAGCAACATCCCTACGCCGCTGAGGGGGTGGCAGGTCTTTACGGGGTGCCTGGGGTGGTCCTTTGGCCTCATGCTGTCCTGGAGCTGCTGCCGGAGTAATCATCTCAGGTGAGACCCCTGGTGGTCTCAGTATGTTCTGACTTAGAGCTATGAACTGCTCCTGCATCATCCGCTGGCTGGCTGCCAGAGACTTTAGGGCTGCTGCCACATCAGCCATCTCAAACTGAGGTGGTGGCTGGCTGGGACTGGGTCTTCCCCCCTCATCCGGCGAGGGAAGAGGTGGTGGTGGCATCTCATGTGCCATGTGCTTGAGCTATGGAAAGTTGAACTGAAGAAAATGCTGGTGAGCTTGGGAACCCTAGTTGGTCTCTTTCAATGGTGAAACACCTCCTCTCAGGGGGAGTGTTGGTTCACCACCAGAGTGCCCAGTGAGGTCAAGCTGTACAAAGGAAGAGATGTCTTCTCGTTCCCACAGACGACGCCAAACTGATGATGCTAAGATTCAGCATCACCGGATAAGTGATAGTGAGCTCAAACAGTAGTAGCCATGGTAGCCATAGAGATGTATAAGTGTATGAATACGTAAGTATGTTAGTGTAGAAGGAGATGAGTATAAGAGGAATTGAGACAATGATGTAAAGTGGTTCAGCCAATTTGGCCTACATCCACTGTGAGTGTGTGATCCACTAAGTATGGGCACTAATGGCCTTGGATACAATGCACATAAGCTCTCTCTCTCTCTAGTGGGTATACAAGCAGAGTTTTAGCTAGGGTTGCAATAATCTGATCCCCTGTAGGGTTGGGGGTGACAAGTATATATAGGTCTTGGGGGGTGTAGTGTACCCCCCCAAGTAAGCATGGTGCATGTGAATAATGATCTAGCCAATCCCCTGTTGACACCTGTAGATGCCAAATGATGACATAATATTCCCTCACGTGAGGATGTGATTCTGTTATAACGGTCTGCCACGTGTCATATGAGCCTGACGCGCACTGTTCCACGCGTCTCCCAAACCACGCGCCGTCATGATATCGCCCTCGGCCTATGAGCCGAGGCCGAGGGCAAAGTTTCTTCCGGTAGGGAGTCTGGCTTGATCCTGGCCTCGTACTGTCGTACCCTCATAGTGTCGTCCGGAGCCTGAGGAAGGGTCGGCCCCTCGTAGGGTCGTCTGGAGCCAGGAGGAGGGTCGGCCCCTCGTAGGGTCGTCTGGGCCCGGTGGAGGGTCGGCCCCTCGTATGGCCGTCTGGGCCTGGTGGGGGCCAGCTGGAGCCTGTGAAGGGTCGGCCCCTCGTAGGGTCGTCCGTATTGGAGGTGATCCTTGTCCAGACCGAGGGTATAAACGGGTATATCATTTACCATACAACTTCATTATGTACACTTATTCATTTCGTGGTTCTATTCCTTATCAGGAAATATAATCATAGTTTTTATGCTCTTTATGGCATTTTATCTCAATTATACATTTTTTAAAAATCTCTTCCTTATCAGGAATAAAATCATCATATGCTCTTTGTGGCATTTCATTGTGCTCTTTATGGCACTTTATCATCCTCTTTATGGCATTTCAATTGTGCTCTTTATGGCACCCATATACATCAAGTCCAACTTGATTTAGAATAGTTACAAGTACATATATATATATATAACAATTCTAAGACCGCCCGTCCGGGTTTCCCCACTGTGCGCGCCCCTAATGGCTATAATCTTCCAGGGCCTGTTATTTAGACAACCTGGGATCCTACCAAACGTCGGGAAGCGACCATGTGCCTGCGGGATAGTCAATACCACACTCGAAATCTCCTACCCATCGTAGAAAATATGCAATCACAAGCGCTCACATGGCCTAGGGACTATATCCACCATGCGTTAATTTGTCAGGGGGCATCACCACAACGCGTGAACTTCCCTTAAGATAGAGATTTAGAGAGGGTGTGTATCCATACCCTTTAACATTTATAAAAATTATCTTCCTTTTCATTTGAAAACATCCATTTTGATTTTCTCAAAATCATTTGTACTTATTTATTAGTACAACATTTAATAATATACATTTCTTATTCTTAGAGTCATATTTTATTAATGACTTAAGACCCGAAGTGCCATTAATCTCAACTAGCCCCCAAGACTTCAATATAATATCATAAACCATTTAAAATGAATCTCCCTCAAGGAGTGTCTCCCAAATATCTCAACATTAATATTTTATCTTCAATTTATCTTTCGGTTAATCTCCTATTTCATGCGGACATCAACCTACACAAACTAGCCCTCGGGGTAAGCCTAAACATCCCATTTAATCCTAGGGCATTAGTCTACCCAAAACCACCCTCTAGGACTCCCCATTACTTCCCAAAGGAAGGTTCTTAAACTTCGAACCTGAAAGAAAAGGGCTAAAAACTAAACTGAAAAACATCCCAGAAATGCAGGGATTCCGAATCGATTCGGTGGGTCCGAATCGATTCGGTCAAGAAGACCCTGGCATTCTGCATAACCCTGAATTGATTCGGATGGGACGAATCAATTCGGTCAACTCAGACCTGACACTTTCCCCCTTACCGAATCGATTCGCTAGGGCCGAATCGATTCGGTCCTGCAGAATTTCCAAGTTGGGCTACGGGTTGTTTTAACCCTAAAACCCCAAAATCTCCAAACTCTTGATTCTTCCCAATATCAACAAAAACAATTCAACCCAATTTATTTCTACACCATTAATATGTAATAATTTATCTTCAAATCAAATTTAAAACCAATAATTTAGAGTTTAATCATCAAAATCAATCAAAAACCAATTTATGGTTTAAATCTCCAAAACTTAACTAAACATGCAATCTATCACATTAAATCACATCTAGCAAGTAAGAAACTTGCCTTAAGGTTCGTAGTCTCTGATTCCACCTCCGGTAGCAACGGAAATCCGGCCCAAATCTCCATTTTCTCTCTTTTCTCCCATTTTCTCCCAACTCTCTCTTCTCTCTCTCTCTCTCTCTCTCTCTCTCTCTCTCTCTCTCTCCCCTTTGGCTTCTAACACAAATGAAGAAAGAAAAAGGGGTGGGGGAACTTAAACGGGTCTTAAAACATAATGCCCTCTTTTAATTGCTAATACACCATTAAAATGACTCGTAACCACTTAATTGAGTCATAACGCGTTAAAAGTGTCTGAAATCCAAAATTACAACATGGCACTTATTTCAACTATCTCGACTATTCTAAAAACAACCGCACCCCCTATTTTGGCCTTCGAAAAAACGTGAACCATTTTAGTGATTCAAATTTTATTTTATTTCATTAATTATACCACAATTTAAATATGAACCATAACCATCGTTTTACATATAACGACGCAACATATCACAATATAATGCCATTTACCTTCTCATACGGTAAATAGACAAAACATAGTAAATATTATCCCTTAATCTCACGGAAAAATAATATTTACTCTAACTTCCCTTATTTTATATAATTAGCCCATCAGGCAAAATAACATAAAATAGTCGCTCAAAAGCCTGGGTTGTTACATACTCCCCCCCTTAGAAGGGAATTTTGCCCTCAAAATTCAGGCATGTAGTATAACCATATAAAGGTATACTATACTAAACTATCGTTTTATCATCTTAGCAAACCCCTTATCAAAGTGGCGTCCCTATTGGACTCGGACTAAGGTCATCATTTTTCGATCTTAGTCTACTTTCTTCTTGCTCTAACATATCACCTAATCGTTCCTCTAGAACTATCGATCCTACCTTTCTACTACGGAAGGAGATACTTAAACATCCCGGCACCCTACTTACAAGAAATGATCCGAACAATTGTACGGAGGTTTTGATCCTTACAAACTGCTACTCCCATCCTTCCTCGTCCCACTACTAGTCTCTTCACACTAGTAGGTGAGTTGGTCAATCACGGACATGAACGCTCTTACTATAGCGTCCCCCAGGAGAAGCTCGTTCTACTTGGTATCCCGTGCCTTCCCTAATCTCTCCGATGGTTCCCTACTCGGCTCACCTAACCCATCGCATTTCTTTAGCGAAAGGGGATATTCAATCGATAGTCCCTCACGAGCTCCAACTTCTTGCTCGAGAAAAGACTAATTTTCCTGCCGAGGAAGTAATGCCTCTATTCCTTAAGGCAAATATTACCGTTACGAACTCTATATCAAGCAGGGAATAATTCCTCTCATGGAGTTTAAGTCTTCGGGACGCATAAACAATGGGTTCATGCGCTAGCATTAATACTTCCCGTTCCTGACAACGGCTCGTCCGTTAAATCCACTCTCGAATTTAACAACACGAGTGCAGGAGAAATAGTCAACTCATACTTCAACTCCTCAAAAGATAGGTTACCAACGTAACGCTATATCTAAGAAGGGACCCTCCATCTATGGCCTAACTCCCCAAAATTCCTCGTTCTAGGGACCTAATCCCACTTAGAGTTAACCCACAAACCTATTGTGGTCAACTCCCTACCACCTTCCTAAAACCGCACTACAGGCCTTATGGGCCTCACTTTCTAAAATCCTAAAGTCAATCTATCTATCCTAGTCTAGTCGTATAAGTATAATCCTAACTAGATCCCTAGTGTCCAAGACCTTTCCCAACTTTCGACAGTCGCTCGGTTTCATGCGTGGGACGTCTCGCCGGGGCAAAATCCAAACAAGGAACCCTCCCGTTACACTACTACCTCGCATCGTCGGTCGTCGAGAAGTAACGGTCGAAGACACATGATCGGGATCGCTAAAATCCTAACTTTAACTCTTATCACAACAACAGAAAATAATAATTTTAACTGATCGAGCGCTTACTTTCTGTAAGGCACTACAAATACTTCATCTCAATATACATACATACATCTTTTATAGATGGCCTTCTTATTAAGGCATAAACATAAGTCTCTATTCGCTTTCATATCTTAGTCTTCCCCACATCGATTAGAGGAAAACTATCATAGTGCTCATATCTAGCACATCAACTTAGCCCTTAATCACTCATTTACGTGATTCTTGGCTAAACCTTTCCAACCCAACATCTCAACCAACAAAAAAGTAAAGAAAGAAAAGAAAAGAATATGCGCATCTCTCCACTCCCAACGTCGTTAAGGTTCATGCGTGGAGCGTCTCGCAAAGCGAAATCCAAACAAGGAACCCCTCCACACAATCCCCTTAACTAGTTGGTTGTGGAGATCAGGCAACATCATATACAAGCAAAGCGAACAAAGTAAGCAAGCAAGCAAAAACAAATAAAGTAAAGCAAATAAAAATAAAATAAAATAAAATAAAAAATGAAACTAACTACACACCGTAAACCATCTCTATAAAGTCTCAATCCTATATCTAGGTGAGATATTATAGAACAACTAGCTCTTCTCTAGAACTAGAAATAGGATACCCTCGCAATTTATTCGCTTGCTATCGCACCAACCAATCCGAACTATCTCTACTCGTACATTGCATATAACACAAGTAGCACATACCACACATATCAGCACTCGCCCCATAACGAGTGGAAGAAAATATAGAACTTCCCTATCATGGAAGCCATGTAGATATACTACCATAAACTTAATATACACACCCGAACCTAGGGTAAATACAATGACATTCTATCTTATCATAAGGAACTCTCCACCTTCATCTATGGTGGAAATTCCCGCCAACATACTAGCCAATTTCTTTGGCCATTACCAATGGTTCCTAGACGCGTCATTCTAGTCTTACCGAACCAAACTACTTCCATCCCAAGCTATCCTAGATATTTCTCGCATAGTTCCCTTAACTTCCTTAGTAAAGAGAACATCCAACCAGCCTCCTCTGCCTTAGTTCAATGAGCCTTCCCCGGGTGGATGTCCACTGCTGGGGTCTCATGAACATTACTTTTCCTGAAGTGTTAGCAACACTTACTTATGAGCCTATTATTTCCAAGGAAAGGCTCTCTCTCTCACTCACATCAACCCACTTCGATTTAAGGCTTCCTTAACCTCGCAATTCTTTATTCACGGTCGGCCTCTGACCGAACCTCACGAGAATATTTGAGAATCTACTTTCTCATCATTCCTGACATCCCAGAGAAACTCGTTGTTACAAGTATCTAACGGGTTTCTCTATGGGCAAAACCTCCCGTTCCTCCAAAATGAGGCTACTACCGTATCCGCCACTTAAATCTTGCTCCAATAGGTGAAAGATTTTCCTTCAATCTTCGTACCTGGGCACTTCTATACCCCTCTCTAAGCCAAAACTCTCGGGCCTAGTACTTCCACCGAATGAGATTACACTATCTCCTATCCGTTCGAACTCCAACATGTAGTCCTCATCATGGACTTCTCAATCTATAGATTGACACTACTCGGAATCCCAAGCTTAGTACCACTCTCTACTGGCAGCGGCACATGAAAAAATCATCTCTACTGCACTTAGTAGTCATAGTAGAAATAGAAGAAAATGCTACAAAAGGGAGCGACCTCTAAAGCTGCCCACATCCCTAACTACATCTTACAGTTCTTAGAAAAGCCGTCTCGCGACGCCATCACGACAACCTCCCTTGATGCCTATCATTTGATGACTTACTAGTCTCACACGATAGCGTAAAAGATTTTCGGGGTTCTTATAGCATATCAGAAGAATGAGACTCAAAAGAGAAATCGACAATCTTAATCTTAAGGCTCTATATCAAATCAGAAGTAACGCTGAAAGCGAAATACATGCGCACAGATTCCTAAGGACTCTAGAACCTAATGCTCTAATACCATCTGTGACAACCCGCCTACTAAAATAATAGGTGGCCAACCCAGTACTTCTAATAATCACAGGAATCATCGATGGTCCATTCTCAGCATCACTGTCGATTAAAATAATATTTCGAGATAACCACCAATCATTTTAGAAAACGGACTGTCAATAAAAAGAAAATTTTGTAAATAAAAGAAAACACTTAGACAATCCCATTTGCAAAAACGGTGGATATCAAAAATCAATAATGAAGAACGACAAATTCATAAATAATCACTGAATAAGCTGTCGGTGCACAGACTAATACAAATAGTTACACCGAGTATTACAATTCAATATTTACAATATAGTAAATGAGTGTAACACTTGGGCAAACACGCCCGAATAAATGAATGAACATAACTAGAGTACGATAGGGAGAGAAACGTCTAATACCAATAACCTACAACATCCGCAATATGCTGTAGCTCCATGACAACGGGAATGGAAATGTAAATACGGGTGTCCATGCGGTAGAGCACCTGTAACGGCAATAATATGTGCAGAAACAAAGAAATATAGATACGGGTCAGGGCCCGGTTTGATATGATTCCCATGTGAATAAAATGCATTACAGTTAAGTGCGTAACTTTCTCGCAATTAACAATAATATTTCTCACCTCTCAATCTAAAAGCAACCTAGCGTAATATAAATGATGCTCAGGTTAAATAAAAAAACAGAAGTCTAACTTCTCCCTAATCTCAACACTATGCCCTTATTCGTGCGTGGGGTGTCTCGCAAAGCGAAATCCAAACAAGGAACCCCCCGATACACTACTACTAGACAAGGTTGATCGTCGAGATACATTAGGCCCTGTCCTAATTAGTCTAAGTACTAAAGGCTAACTTCTCCCCAGTCACAACACTATGCCCTTATTCGTGCGTGGGGTGTCTCGCAAAGAGAAATCCAAACAAGGAACCCCCTGATACACTACTACTAGGCAAGGTTGATCGTCGAGATACATTAGACCTTCAGCACAATTATTAATACACATATGTATATATAGCTCTAGCTACCAAGTACTAAGAGCTAACTTCTCCCCAGTCACAACACTATGCCCTTATTCGTGCGTGGGGTGTCTCGGAAAGCGAAATCCAAACAAGGACCCCCCCCTCCCCGATACACTACGACTAGGCATTCATCAATGCACTAACACTCAGTATACACTGTTAGATTTAGATTTAATAAATCAATTAACAGTTTTTATGGATCAATAATACAATACATGAACATATAAACTGTTATGTAAATATAGGACCTTAATCTATGTAATTATCACATGTGTCCAAAATAGAGTTGAAAAACATACCTAAGTCAACATTAGAATTGACGAGTGAAGAAGTTGTCATTAGTGCCTCAAACTCCATCATGTCACAAATGGAAAGATTAACGGAGTAGTCGACCTTAGAGATGTTCGATCAGACTGAATTTTGGACACCGACTTTCTCTCATACACAGCAAGAACATACTCCAATTTCAGTATGTTCCAACGGTTGGATCTTCTTTTATAGACAAAATAGTATTCTAAAATAAACACAAATTTGAGTCTTTGAATTTTTCTCCCTTATCCTATAATTATATTATGCTGTCTTTTCATGTGTCTGAATGATGGAAATCAGTCACTTATTTATAGGCCGGGACAGAACCCAAATCTCCAACAGTCACTTAATCTTAACCGTCCATCAAGGTAGATAACCAAGAGTTATTTGACTCTTGATATCTGGAGTACCCTTTCATTAACCAAAGTGACTCTTAGTAGTAATCTAATTATGGATCATATTATGTAGAATTATTCTTTAAAATAATTCTAACAGTACAACCCAAAATTTGCAACCATGGGCCCTTGGATCCAACTTGTATCACCTATGCCAATATTTTCCCTAACCTAGCCAATTAAACACAATGGGCAAGTCGAGTAGACCACCTTACGTGTGGGGATTTTTGCTTAAAAGTCCTTTACAAGGAAGATCCAACATTTCATATGTAACCCAAAAAATGGGCGGATTTGGACGCGCCCAAAGTGGGTTGGGTAAAATATGGGCGGGTTTCGGGCAGATCGGTGCTATCCTTCGGGTCGGTTTGGGTTAGGTTAAAGGGCAACCTGAATGGCCTCATATCATAAATGGGGAGAGTAGGAGAAGATGTTCTATAGAAAGAAATGAACAAAGGGGGTGGGGAGATAGATGTCAGAGAGAGAGGGATAGAGGCTAGAGAAGTCGTTTAGAATGAGAATCTTACATAGAAAAATCTGAAGGAAAACAAAATGTATGGAAAACGAATTAGGTTAAATGACGGGTTGGGACTCAACCTATAAGAGTGGATTGATAAACCCATTTGCAACCCATCTAAAAAATTGCCAAGTTGAAAATGGATTTGTGGCGAATTTACAATGGCCCATATGTAAATATGGGTTAGGTTTTCCGGCCTTATATGTACCACATGTTGAGACTTTTTACGACCACGTGGGACCCTGTTATTGAGCAACAACACACTTTTCAGTTTTGTCTAAAATTCCAATTTATTGGATTGAACAGTAAATCCATCCATCTCATATTTCTAGGTTTATAAATAAGGAGTTTTGGGTCTTTTCACATGTAATGCTTTTGGTAAAAATAGAATTTCGTAGGCCATTTCACCCTATATTTTTATTGGCATTAAGAGAGTTAAATAAGAGAGTAAAAAAGATAGGAAAGTTTGGGGTTTTGTAAATTTGATTTCATGGTGACTTTTGAGTGGATACACGGCTTGTGTTGGGAGCGTATATAATGATTAGTTATGAATATGAAATTTTTTACCCTTTATACCTACGCATTTTGGCATTCCCATATTCGTTAATACTTATAATTATGCTCTTATGCTAGATAACCTCTATTTTCATTGTATATATCTCGTGCAAGGTTTATTTGAGATTTTATAGGCATTGGGGATAATAAGTGTATGGATGCATTTTGGTAAATTTCTATTTTAAAACGCAACTTTGGGGCTTTTTGGTACTTTCAACACTCAGGACTTGAGCTCGAACTCTTTATGGAAGTTGTAGATCTTCTCTTTAGCTACTAATCCTTGTAAGTTCATTACTTTTTAGTTTATTGGCTTGTAATGACTTGGCTTGCATTTATTTAGGACAATTGTGCTTGAAATCCACTTTGATGGTATGATGTCGCTTTCTTTAAATGTTTGTTTATACTTCATGTGACGCAAGTATACAGATATATATATTGAGAATCATAAACCCATCATGGATGATTGAGCTTTAAAACTAGTGTTAGAGTTTGAATAAATTCAATTGTAAATTCTTTGTTGATATTGGAGTATCATAACATTTTAACTTTTATTTCCAAACAATACTTGTGTTTAAAGCCTTACTACAAAGTCAACCCATTTGTAATATAACCAATTGAAACATTGACATTTCATTGTGTTGTTCTCACTCTACTAGCTTGATATTTGGTCTCATTGTGTATGACTAATTAATTGTGATTTGAACCATATACTTGAATTCGTTTTGATAATCCAAGGTGGGGGAATGAGCACTAATTTCTATACCCCGTTAATTTAATCGTTTAAGTTAATATATTTCATTGATAGTTATTATTAACTAATTATGGAAATTGCATATTTATTCGATATATTTTTAAGATTAATCAACCAAACCAATATAATTGATAAATTACACTATCTGTGCGATTTATAATAACTTCATATAACCCAAATTATTCTTTATAAGTGTTCAATCCTAGAGGAAATCGATCCTGGTCTTTTCTAGAGTAATACTTGTGAAAATGGCTTACAGTGCCTAGACAGGGATCGTCACAAACAAAAAATTATATTTTTATATTTTTCAAGTTTAAATATAAAAATTTAAGTAGAATAACCCAATAAAACTTATGCACTAATTTTAATTCGTTTGTTATGAAAAACTGATTTATCCAATTTTATCTTTTTAATCTAAAATATGCATCTAGGTGATAAGCAGATAAAAAAATCCAACACAACACGTCGATATACGAGAAAAACCACAAAGGAAAAAATCTCGAATCGCCCAGTCAAACAAATCACTTTGATAAGGTTTTACAGAGACCAGACAATGCACTTACTCAATGACTCGTCTCCATCGCAAGCCTTGACTTTATTCTATCTTCGACCTCCCCTCTAAAGTGAAACGCATGAGTCCACCCATGCAGGCGGCCACAACACGTGAATCCATACGCGCCTCAGTATCCACCGATGAGTCTCAGGAACCGTCTACGAAGTCGGAACACAAAATCACAGCTTTTTCACCGCAACAGAACAAACCAGTACGGAGTCCATTGCACGAAACCTTTTCTCAATCCAAGATGGTGAGAAACAAACTTTGGTGCCCAATACAAATATTTCAAAGCATTAGAATATACAAACTTGGATCTTTAAACACAATGAATGAAACTAGGGTCTTGGAACTTTGGTAAATTGATAGGAAAAGGTTTTTCGCCAAAAGTTCTTGAAAAATCTGAGTCCAACACGCTTTAAATAGGAAAATAAAAATTTCTAGGCGATGAACTTGTTCGAACGAAAACACATAGTTCATTTGAACGAGAAGCTCATTTTATTCTAATGAATCTCAAATTCGTTAGAACGAAATGGTTTTGTTGTTTTAACGAACGTCCAACAAGCTTCTAATAGCTGCCTTTGTATTTCACAAAGAATGTCCATTTGATGTTAGTTAGATGTGCATTCTAATGAGTTTCTAAAGGTCGTTTTAACGAGGTTGAGATTTCATTCTAACGAGCACAAAAACAAAAAAATATTTTTCTCCAATACAATATTTTAAAAACGGTTCCAAATGATTTTGTTTAAAAACAAACAACCCAAAATATTTTCAAAGATTATATTCTAAATGCATCCATACCAGCGATATCCTTGGGAGACGTGAATTTTTTTTGTCATGAAACACGGCAGGATGTGCATCCAATTTTAAAGCTTGACCGCTATGTCTTCATCAAACATGTCATAAACTTACAAGATCGACAATACAAAGCCTAACCTATGACTCAATTGTTTTGTTTGAAATTAAGCCAATTATGAACAAATTGACCCGATTGGAAATTTATCCTTACAAATCTCCCCTTTAGCTATTTCAGGACAAAACCAAAACAAAAATCCTACGGGCCGTCAAGTTTTATAAAAGACTCAATCCCCAAGTCCAAAAGAAAAAATAATACAAACGCTCGATAGACACATACATTGAGTAGCTTTACACGCTTATAAAATTTATCATATATTGTAAACCTACAACTTAAACTTCAAATACAAAGAGAATATAACACGTATAAAATATGCATAAGGATAAATTCTTCCTATTTTTAACAATCTCGACCTAGGTAAGAGATCTCCCCCTAAGATAAATATATCCTAATCATGAAAGGAAAGATACCATTTCCCCCCCTTTTTATTAAGGAATAGATAAAGTAAGAAAGCATAAAACTATGTATCCCCCTGTAGACGGGGATTTAAAGTAATCTTGAGATTAGAGATAATCCCCCCATTGGCAGCAGTGTTTGGGATTAAGGCAACGAGGAAACTCAAGCGAGGCAGCTTAGCGTGGCAGCTCATACTTCAGCTTGTTGTGTTACCTAGTCATATTGTATCTTTTGTTTATATTGACTATGAGCTATAACAATTGTAATGATGTAACGAAAATAATGATTTTTAGTGTGAGGTCGAATGGTACTCGAGAGATACCAGGCTTGGCAGGGCCTGGGAGAGCTTCATGCTCTACCGAACAACCTCACCGTGGGAACTTTAGAGAGACTTAGTTTGGAGGATTGAGAAGTGAGGCACCGTTGGGTCTTGTCCTGAACATCTTAGATACACCTGGTAAAACATGAAAGAACCCTGACCGTGGAACCTCAGGCGAAGCAACCTTGAGTTCCAACGGGGTGTTGAATTGTGAACCAAATAACCCTCTACTTAACGTCACATCTACCATATGTGATGTCACTAGCCAGCAAGGCGATGTTAAATTTGCACTTGAGTAAACCACCGTGATATTTGGGTCTGTCAGACAGTTGGTGAGCCACCTCTGTGATGACAACCCCCTGACACACAGTGGTTAAGCAAAAGGCATGTCTTGGCATTTAATGTCTATGACATGGATATAACTAGTGCATCAGGTATTTAATGTTGGTGACATAAAGTATGAGGAATGTCTTTCACAGGAATTAATAACCGAGTTGCCTCGAGAGTGGCGTGGGGGGCTATTTAAGGACCCAACCACCTTTGGAGAGAGGATGATCTTTTTTGAGAGTTCAGAAGTTATTACTAGAGAGATTTATTACAGACTAGAGAGTTTACTCACTCACCATTGTCATTTATTACGAAGCTTTTAATACTTGACAGGTATCTCTGAGGGTGGTTGGTATGTTTGTTGCCTGTCAAGGTGTATCTAGGGTGCTTACTTCTCTATCCCTCTAAATGATTTACTTCTGAGTTCATTGTTATCTTGCGAGTTATACAAGAGATATTTGTGAGTTTAAACTGAGTTTATCTTCATTAAGTTGTGTTTGCGTGTCCTGTAGTTAATCAATAGTTTTGTTACTTAACTTGTCATTACTGTAATCAAAAGGGGTTACGCCTATATCTAATCTAAACTACCCTCTTACATTTAACGACTCTGCTGGGGAGGCATTCTTCTAAGCAAGGAGTATGGCGCAGGATAATGTTAATCGAACACTTTACTTTGACGACATTCAACACAATGAAGAATAGGCGACGAGAGAGCTGGAGGCTTCAAGGGATGGAGCCCCTCGACTAGAGGGACCTCTAGTTTAAACAGTGACAGGTGTCCAAGGGGTGACACAGGCTTCTACGAGTGTTGGGTTGGGGTCAGCCTAGGTGACACTCCTCATGAATAAATTTTACGAGTTTCTGCAAACTCTTGTAGCTTCAACGGTGTTGGGAGGATTTGAAGCCAACTCCTTCATGACACCAGGAGCAGCCCCAACGGCTCCACCAAGTGTAGTTCTAATTGGAACGGTCCCAATAAATATAGCCTCTGTTGTAAATCCAACAATGGGAACTCCATGAGTATCAACGGAACCAACTCTGATGATTTCTCTAGCCGCAACGGGCGCTCCGCCCATGGTCCCACTGGTCGTTCCCTCAACGGCATCAGCTATGGAGGAAATGAGGAAAGAGATGCAGAAAGAGATGCTGAAGTTCATAAAGCTTCATCACAATTTGTGGGTGAGGTAGCTTTGGTCTACGATGACTTTTGGACGCCTTACCCCCAGGAATACAACGATGAACCCCACCCAAAAGATTATATTCTCCTATCTGTAAAAAATACACATGAAAGGGTGAAAACCCGAAGGAACACATTAAACGCTTCGCTGAACATTTGGGGGAGCATTGCAATAATAAAAAACTCAGGTTGAGGGAGTTTTCCAAATCCTTAATCGATCAAGCATATACCTGGTATTGTCACCAAGAGTGTTTTCACATGAGAGGAGATGCACATTTTGTTCGTCTAAAAGTTCTTTTTGGAGGAAGATGAGTTTACTTTGACCTAACTGGGGAGGGGGAAGCAACGACCAGGGGAATATATAGTGGCATACGTTCGAAGGTTTAGGGAAAGGTCCCTCGATGTAAGATAGGAGGCCAAACAATCCAAACTGTTGCAGATCTATGCGGAAGGACTGCTTCCTGAGTACATCTGCCATCTTATTAATGAGACGCGCGATGGGACTTTTGCGGCATTCCTAAAAGTAACAAGGAATATCTCGTTGGTTGTCCGACCAAATCCAGTGGTGGTGCTTATGATATTCAGGCAGCCGATACAACCCGCGGGAGGAAGGTCTCAGCTCCCACGGGTGGGATACACCGAAGGAGCAGATAGGGGCAAGGTAGCGAAAAGGGACAACACGGGGAGGTTTGGTAGAGATAGGGAAGACCCACCACCGTATCCTTGTACAGTAGAAGAGGCCGTCAGTTGTTATAATGCAATGGTCCAAGGAGGAATGGTGTACGAACCAAAGGGCATACTCATTGGGGAACCCAATGCTGCAACTATGGCGAATCCTAAATATTGCCAGATCCATAGAAAGATCCAACATCCAACAGAGAGTTGTTTCACGCTAAGAAGAATCATCGACAAGTATATGAAGGCAGGAACATTGCAAATCCCTCCGTATAATGTTAACAATAACCCACTCCCAGCATATGGGGCCAATCTGGTGGTGGCCGACGACGAGGAAGCCGAGAGAAAAGAAAGGGACCTAACAACGAAGCTGGAGGAGTTCGAAGAATCTCTGGGAGATTGCACTAGGGGAATGGCTAACGTAGTTTTAGCTTATGATGAAGCAAATGCTAAAGATGTGAAGGATGTATATAGCATTGAAGGTGAGGAAGTGGATCAAACTATAGAATATTGTGCAGTTTTAAGATCCCCAAAGTTTTCCTGGTTCTTCGACAAGGTAGGGATACCAAAAGAGAGAAGATTGGAGATAACCCAGGCAATTATTAACATTACGAGGAAGAATGCAATCCCTTCGCTGAGATGGAAGGGACCCATGGCCATGCTGGTGAAGAGGTTTATGTCAGAGATAACTTTCAGCGATGCAGACAGGGTAGTAAGGTTCCCTCATAATAGACTATTGTATGTGACTGCTAACATTAACGAGGTTAGCTTCGCGAGGGATCTGAATGATGGGGGAGATTCTATTAATATCATGCCAATCAACTCTTTCCACGTAACTAATATTCAAGAGGAAAGGTTAGTCCCCATGCCTTTGGTGATTTCAGGTTATGACAACCAGTCTTCCAAGTTCATTGGGTACGTGAACATTGGGATCATGATGGGAAATCTGAGTTCCCACATCAAATTCCATGTGATAGAAAGTGTAACTTCCTACCATCTGTTGATAGGAAGGGTGTGGATGCACAACCAGGGACTAGTTCCTTCGACGTATTACCAATGCACCAAGGCGAATATCAAGGGAACAAAGGTAACCATTAGAGCTACAAAGAGGCCTTTCGATGTCAAAGAAGCACACCTGGTAGACGCATTATTTTACACAGAACTAGAAGAGGACGTTAGAGTCCCGATGAGAAGAATGGAGGGAGCATGGGTTCCCTCGATTAGAGAAAGGATGGGGCCCTTGAATGAGCAAAATAAAGAGGTTACAAGCAGCAAAAGAGTAATGGACGAAGAAGGCCATCAGGGGGTCCCTCGACCCCAAAACATTTCAAAACACCTCAAAGATAGGATGAGGCCTATATTGGATCCAATGCAATATGATATCCAACGACAAAGCATATTGAGCAGATTTTTAGGAGGAAGAGTTGTTAAGGCTTCTAGAGAGAGAAAGAGGAAGGCAGTTGTAGCTACTGGCATGCTGTGTAAGAAAATTATTACCAAAGAGGGAAAGGTGGTGTATCATTTATAATGGTGTGAACGGGTGGCCGAAGAAGCTGATGATGAGGCTAACCCGATATACGAGTGTTTTATGGTGGATCAATGGGGGCAATGTATGGTGATAGATAACTCCAACATATAAGAGTTCGTGGAAGATGTCTCCGAAGAACCACATTATATAGCAGATCAACCGAAGCCACATGTATAAGATTTGGATCAGTTGAACCTGGCGAAAGAAGGGGAGGATCCAAGGCCTATTTTTATCTCAAAAGATCTCAGTAAGGAGAAACGAGAGGCTTTGGTTGAGTTGATTCGGGAGTTCATAGACATTTTTGCGTGGAAGTACACAAAGTTGGAAGGGATGGATGAGGGTGTCAACTACCACAAGTTGAACGTGATGCCTTCAGCCATTGGTGAAGCAAGAAACAAGAACGTACAAACCTGAACTAGACTTGAAGATCAAGGAAGAGGTCCAACGCTTACTGACGACAGGGTTTATTAAACCGATACAACACCCACTTTGGCTAACTAGTATTATCTAGTGGGAAAGAAAGATAAAAATCAAATAAGTGTTTGTGTGGATTTCAGAGACTTGAATAGGGTTTGCCCCAAGGATGAGTTCCCTCTACCCTCCATCGACAGCTTGATAGATGCAACGGTTGGTCATGAGATGTACAGCTTCATGGATAGGTATGTAGGGTACAACCAGATCAAGATGGACCCTATGGATGCAGTAAAAACGACGTTTAGAACCCCATTGGGCAACTTCATATCCTAAGTAATACCGTTTGGACTCAAGAACACTGGGGCTACTTACCAAAGAACAATGATGGCCATTTTCCATGACTTCTTTCACAAATTTATAGAGTTTTATGTGGATGATTTAGTCATCAAATCGAGGAAGGAGGAGTCCCATCTCAGCGATTTGAGGAAGGTGTTTGCCCGATGCAGGAAGTATAAGTTGAAGATGAACCCACTAAAGTGCGTCTTCAGAGTAACAAGTGGAAAATTCTTAGGCTTCGTGGTTGATCGATAAGGGGTGGAAATGGACCAGGTGAAACAGTAAGTGATCTTGGAGATGCCAAGTCCAAGAACGGCGAAGGAGCTCAAGAGTTTCCTCGATAAAGTTTCCTACCTTAGGAGATTTATGCCTGGATTGGACGAAATGACGCACACATTGATGCAGCTTTTGCGAAAGAAAATAAAATTCAGGTGGGAGGAGGTTCACCAGGAATCTCTTAATGGGATGAAGAAACTGCTCGTTTCACCACAGACCGTGGTTCCACCAAAGGCAGGAATATCGTTGCAGCTATACCTCACATACACCACGAGGTTCGTTGCTGGTACAAGAGATTGACGGGGAAGAACATCCAGTCTACTACCTCTGCAGAATCATACATGGGCCAGAGGTTAGGTATAGTAGCTTAGAAAGGCATTGCTTGGCCTTAGTCTTTGTAACACAGAAACATAGACATTATATGCTCTTTTTTACAATCCATATTGTAACCAGATGTGATCCTATTAAGTATTTGCTGGCAAGAACTATATTGATTGGTAGGGCAGCTAGGTGGTTCCTCATCCTCTCAGAATATGACTTGAAGTGCGTGGTTCCTCGCGCAATCAAGAGCCAGGCTTACGCTGACCTATTGAAAATCTTCCCCTCTAGAACATTTGAGCCACCTAAAGAAAGTATTCTAGGAGACAACTTATAGGACAATTACCTAGATGCAAGTGATGAAGAATGGATGATGCAATTTGATGGATCTTCAGCGATAAAGAAAGGAGGAGAATGGATTATTCTTTCAAAAGGAATGGAGGTCTCTCCTACAAGTTGGATTTCCCTTGCTCCAATAATGAGGCAGAATATGAAACTTTAGTGCTAGGGTTATTGGAGTCCCTTCGAAGGGGAATCCGTTCACTTTGCATCAAGGGCGATTCAACAAGTGAACAACTAAGCCTGGCACCATACAGAAAAATCATTCAGAGTCTCCTCAGCGAGTTCCATCGGACCAAAATTATGAGATATCCCCTAACGATGAACCGCTATCGAGATGCCTATGCCTCCATCGCCTATAAAATGGTCATGAGGAACGATACAACTACAGTCGTGATTCAACGAAGAATAACACCTTCAGTAGTATAGTCAATTCTGTCGATGGATAAGGACGCTAATTGGAGGGGGGAGATTAGAAAGCAACTGGAATCTAGGGAAAGAGCAATGAAACTGAGGGAATTAGCCCAATACTTTACAAACTAGGAAAACCTTTACTTTAGCAGTTCATGAGGATGGTTGTAAAGATGCATCGGCCTAGAAGAAGCAGAGCAGAGGTTGAAAAAAACACATGAGGAGCACTACGAAACAACTGAGATACCTCTTTATAGGAGAATTCAAAGGGAGGGTTATTTCTTGCCTGGAATGAAGTAGGACGCAGCAGAGCTGCAACAAAAGTGTGATAAGTGCCAATTATTTTTTGAGGCAGTCGAATGTCATTTTGTTGAAGCTCAACTAGACTAGAGGCAGACCTATATTGACTTCATCAGGGAGTTATCCCAACGAAGAAGATTGATACGATGGGACTTATGTGGAGGGTCCTTAGGTTCTACGTTAAGGAGGGGCAACTTTATCGAATGGGCTACTTCAACAGGCCATTGCTTGCATCACGAAGAAAGAAGTAGTCGAGGTCCTCAAATCAACGCATCATCCAGCTCACATAGGAGGGGCCAAGTTGTATGACCAGTTGATGACGTTGGGGTATTACTGGACAATGATAGAGAAGGACTCTGCTGACTTTATTCGAAAATGAAAGGCTTGACAACTTCATGGAAATATGATCCATGCCTCATCGGCGGACCTACACTCCCTGGCAACTCCTTATCCTTTTCACACTTGGGTGTTTGATCTGGTAGGGGAAATACATCCTTATTCGAGGGAGAAGATTTGGATACTAGTAGAAATGGAGTGCTTTACAAAGTGGGCTGAAGCGATACCACTAAGAAGGGCAACATTTGGGGTGCTGATCAACTTCATCAGAGAATACATCATTTGCCATTTCGAGATTCCGAAGGTTATTCTCTTAGATAAAGGAGCCCCCTTCGTCAATTAAGAGGTAACAATGCTCACAGAAAAGTACTCAATTATTCATCATACTTCAACGGTGTCTTACCCAAAGGAAAACGGTCAAGCCGAAGCAATTAACAAAATCTCGGTTAATATCTTGGCTAAAACGATGGAGGATTTCTCAGGACCGTGGGACGATAAGATACCAGTTGTATTGTAGGCCTATTGAATAACCAAGAGGAATCCCACAGGGTATACTTCGTTCTCCTTTATTTATGGGGCTGAGTGATTCTCCCAGTAGAGTTGGAAGTTCCCTCTGCTCGATATTCCTTGCGAAGTAGCATGCTCCCTCAGAATAGACATGTGCAGTTGGAAGCGCTGGATGAATACAGAGATAATGCGATGCAGCACTTTCAAATGTATACGAAGCAACTCTCCAGGGCATATGATAACTTGGTAAGATCAAGGAAGTTCGTGGAGGGAGACCTCGTTTTGAAGGCAACAGTGAAGCACATCAGGAGGCTTCCTCTACCTAAGTTTGTAGCAAATTGGGAGGGGCTTTTCATTGTAAAAGAAGCTCATAATTCAGGTTATTGCTTAATTTCTAAGATGGAAGAAGACAAGATATTCAAAATTAACAATAAATGGTTGAAAGTCTATCATGTGTAAATAATTAAGTTTGGACCATCGATGTATCTAGCTGTTGTTATGAATATACAAGTGTTTTATTATAACTCAAGTGGAGATGAAAGAATTGTAGAACTTTGTAATATATGCAAACAGTTATAACACAAAGAAAGGATATGGAAAAAACATACATCTTTTTCACTCATTCATAAACTTTGGGTCATTACAAAACTGGGAGCTACTGCCTAAAAATTACATAAAAAAAGAAGAAAAAGAAAATGTATACAAAATCTTATTGGCCTAAGAGGAACCACAAGTCTATAGCAGAGAAAAAATCTCCAAGAAGGCCCAAAGAAGCTGCTAGACAAGACTGTTGGACATTTATAGAAACCTCCAGTCTCGTTTATGCTTGTGTATGCTCGATGAGGAGTTTCTCTCGCTTCAGCTTCACCAAAAGCAAAGCTTCTTCAACATCATCTACCTCCTTATTGACAACTTCAAGAAGATGTGCTAGCTCATCCAACTTAGCTTCCTCAGCCCGTTGATCCTCCTGATATTTATGGATCAGTTCCCTCTGGCTGTCCAGTTGCTAGCTCTTCAAAGTTTTTAAGTGCGTGTTAAGCTAGTCAAAGCAGAAGCCATCATGACCCAACTCTCTCAGATAGCCCAGGAATTGATTAGGGAGGGATCTAGTAACATTTGGAGTAGAAGTGCTGATGATATCAGCAACAACGGTCACCATGCCCTGAAGCCTGTAGCTCATCACGGGGATGTTGAAACATAAACAATCCACAGTAAACATCTCAGGATGGTGGCTTGCAAGCTGCTCAACTACCAAGCGATGGCTAGCAGGCATGTGGGGAGAACGCTGAAGCACCATGAGGCAAAAGTCGTGAGGAGCTAAGTCGGGCAGAGGTAGCTCACAACCCGACTCGCTATCAGCAGCAGCGCCAGTTGTGGAACCTTGATCATTGTGACTAGAATCTTCTGAGATAATGAGTTCTTGACGAGGTGAAGCGATGGGCGAAAGAACTGGTGGAGAGTTCTCCCGAGAAACCTGGGAACAAGTAAAAGAAATAATGAGTTAAAGAAAAAATCTTAACAAGCATTTTCGTTGTTAAGTCACCGATATAGGTGGAGTTTATGAAAAATCTTAACAAGCGTTTTCGTTTCTAAGTCACCGATATAGGTAGAGTTTATAGAAAAATCTTAACAAGTGTTTTCGTTGTTAAGTCACCAATATAGGTGGAGTTTTGGAAAAAATTTAACAAGCATTTTCGTTGTTAAGTCATCGATATAGGTGGAGTTTATGAAAAATCTTAACTATAGTTTTCGTTGTACAGTCACTGATATAGGTGGAGTTTATGAAAATCTTAACAGGCGTTTTAGTTGTTAAGTCACCAATATAGGTGAAGTTTGTGAAAAGGCTTAACAAGTGTTTTATTGATTAAGTCACCATTATAGGTGAAGTTTAAAAGGTTGAGAAATAAGACCCTTCTAGATTGTACATTGTCAAGAATAAAATACAAACAACGAGATATGAAGCGGAACTAGCGAAGTACCTCAGCAGTAGTGGGAGCAAGAATGGGAGTCACGAAGGAGGCCATAACGGCCGGAATTATTGGAGGTAGACTTATTTCCTCGAAAGCCTCAACGGAACCCCCAATTGAAGAAGCCTCAACGGTCGGTAAAGATCCCTCGCCAACGAAGGTACCAAGGCCAACATAGGAGTTTCAAGAGATGTCCCAACATGGGTGGGTCTAGATAACCACCACGCTGGGCAGAAGCATCAACCTTGGCCTTGGAAATAGGCAGACCACCAAGAGAAAATGGTGGGGCAAGACTTGGAGAAAGCTGCAAACATGAAGCTAAGTGTTGGACACGAGGAAAAAGTACAGAAAAATGGAGAAATACATCTAAGCATTACTTACCTCAGTTACGGCACCAAAAAGGGGAACTGCAGTTAGGGGTCTCGTAAGCACAGTGGGAAGAAGAATGTTAGCTAACAAAGATGCCATTTCAACCTAAGGCATCCCAGCATATTAAAGTTTAGCATGTTAAACAGAAAAAGGGATGGGAAAAGAAAAAAGACGTGAGACCTGACAAGTAATTGATTATATTTTACCTCAGGGGCACTCTCCTTAGCTGCAACGATGGGCAGAAGGACCTTGTGCTGAGGTGATAATTCAAAAGGGTCTGGGGGAGTTATCTCTGATTGAGAAGAGATGCCCCCGGATTCAACGGAACCTCCCCCCACAGCGGCATACTTCGTGTGTAGAGAGGTCGAACGGTGGGAGTAAGTAAGACCGATTATAGGGGAATGGTGAGGAGTCACATCGGCTTGAGAAGAACCGAAACGTCCCCCCACGAAAGGGCTCACAGGGGGCTGGGTCTTTCTTTTTCAACTCCCTGCACCAAAGTTATTAAGAGTTAAACAGATGCAGATTGCCTTAAGAAAATGTGAGTAAGAACAACAACACACACATAGCTCGGATCCAGAAGGAGGATGAGATGATATAACCACTGGCGAAGGAGGATAGGAGGCATCAACAGAGGAAGCAGTGGATAGATGTATATCGGGAGTTCATTTCCTCTAGGACTTGGTACCCAAAGTCTTCTTGCTCTCACCCGCAGCACCAGCACCTCGAGGAACCTTTGAACTCTTCCTCCTCTTTGCCCCCGGCTCAGTTGGATCAACCAAGATAGTGGGGAAGGCAACCAAAGGAGGAATGCCAGGAGTGCGTCGTTGAAACTCAACATGTATCTATTCCACCTCATCCTGGACTCTCCATCTCAACTCCTCATTAATTCTTACATACATGGGAGGAGGAACAGAGGCAATGGGGAATGCCTACAAAGGAGCTTGGGGCTGGGTTTGGGACTTAGATTTTGAGGAAGTCCCACTCTTGGACTTCCTAGCTTTCTTGGCTGGTGGTTGGGAAGGCTCTTCGTCGAAAGATGATTCGATTGTAGGGGCATGATGGTTGGGGGTTGCAACAACTTTGGGTTTGGGCGTGGTAGTAGGGATCGTTGGGCAGTAAGGGGGTAGTTCGAGGGGAGGATCTTTAATGGTTTTACTCAGAGGGAACTCAACTCCAAGAATAGAGTTGCCTTTGAGACCCAACTCTAAGGCAGAAAAAGAAAGGACTGGGAGATAATGGGGGGGACTCTGTATGAACTCACAAATCATTGCCAGTTGCCTCAGATAGAACTTAGTGGCATAAGAAGTAGATACGTCCCCCTTCCTGGTGGCACTAGGAAGGGTGACTCGCTCGTCCATGGTAGAAGTCACACCAAGTACTACTGCTGCAAGGTAGAAGGTGCAAGCCTCAGCAAAAGTGTCCCTTTTATTGTTTCGTTAAAACACAGGTTGAGGGCCCCCTGATCAAACCCTAACTACCTGCTACATCTATCAGGGTTATAGGGTTCAGAAGTGTATCCCCATTCAGTAAAGGAGGAAAGAAACCTAAGAGTGAACAGAAGTACCATGGCCTGCGAAGGATCTTCTATAACCAGGATGAAAGTGACCGTTGAAGCTGTAGAAGGAAAAAAATTCCAAGTATGGGCAAAGGTAGACACTGTACGAACTCATGACAAAATAATCCAAATGATCAAAAACTCCCATAATCTCCTTTTGACTTTGCTTTTTATAGAAGCATAAGAGGCGTAGGGGTTTAATGCCTTGGCTCACAGGATAAGAGATAGACTTGGCAGCAATGGCAGGAAAACAGGTATAGAGAAAACCCATTAAAATAATGGTGTTGGCAAAATTATCCAATTTGTAACGACCAAGTGACCGTACCATGTCCATATGGGTTCGATCTAGCCAAGTGTAGAGTGACCCCAAAGAAATGGCAGCCAGAGGAAGGTTGAAACCCTTGGCCAAGCGGATAAAAATGTTTATAAGGTCCCTCCTGGGTTGGTCATTGGGTTTCCCGATCAGAAAAAAACGCGAAAGCAGCATAAGAATGCAGGCTGGTAGTTCCAAAGAGGTACCTATAACTTGGCTCGTAACAGTAGTGACGTCCTTCGTAGTAGGAGCTTCGAAAAAATAGCTGATAAGGGGAGCAAAAGTGGCCTTGTTTGAAGACCCAGTGCAGCAGCGACATATTCGATCAAGTTCATCCCGGTCAGCAATCTCTTCGGCATCCAAGGCCTCATCATGATATATAAAATCACCCATGGGATCAAACCCAAGTAGCTCACAAATGTCCTCAAACGAAACGGTGAACTCCCCCCAAGAAGCAAAGAACGTGTGAGTTGTAACGTTCCATATAGAAACCAACACTTGGAGCGCAATGTTGTGCTTGGAAAGAGTGAACTCCCCAAACCAGTTGTCTCAATAAAGACCAACCTTGGCAAAAGCTGCAGTGTGAGAGATCTGTATGTGAGTATGCCAGGCAAAAAAATGAGTTGGCGATCCCCCAGGTGCCTCGAAATCGATCTGAGAGTAGGGAAAGTCACTAAGGTCCAACCTAAAGCGTAGAGTCCCCTCAGGAGGAAGAAATACCTATTTCGATGAATCTCCATCTTCATCACCCAGCAGTAAAGGATCATACTTGGCTGAAAAATGGCAGGTATTGCACACATCAGAGAACTCATCATCTTCGCCAAAGATGGGAGATCGACGATAAAAACGTAGTTACTCTTGACGAGAAGCATCCAAGGTAGTGGTGCTGGGGGTAGCAGCGATGCCAGAGGTGGCGGAGGGGGAGCTTGACCGAGCAGCGATAATGGTAACCTTAGAGACACTTGAAGAAGCCATAGTAAGTGGCGATGAAATAAACAACTTGATGAAGAAGGGCTGTGAACAAAAATGGAGGAGCACAACCATAAGTGGTGGCGTAAAAGATGAGAGGAGGAAGAAACTAGGTAAGAGCTTGTCAACAATGGAGTTCCGACAGCGTTTCTCTCTCTAAAATAGATGGAAGCTTCAAGAAGACGAAGGAAATAGAAGAGTTTTGAAAAATAGATGTTTGAAATATTTTAAACTCGTCTGTTGAGTTTCCCACCACCACACGTGTAAGGACGCCTATAATCATTTCAAATGGACACGTTGCACTTTAGGAAGTATCTCGACAGTTGAAAAGACAACGCCACATCATTTAATGAAGTAACGTATGGGACATAAAGGGCTTTCTTCCTAGGTAAGTTTGAGTTTTGGTGCCAGAATTTTTGTTAAATATATCCAATAACTCCCAACGATGAATCTTTCCCAATGGTTCAAAAAAGCTATGATGTCCCCTCACCACAAGTCCAAACGTTGTTTAATTGTGACCCAATTACATCAAGGAAAATTTCTGCTTTTTTAAACATGGCGAAACGTTACAAGGGATAATTTCACAAGTCACGGCGATAGGGACAGCCCTAACGAAAAAAACTCATTACCTATAACTATACGCCACAAACAGCACAAACGGTAGAATTTCACATTCCCAAAGCCAAAACGAGTATTTGGGCAGGTTAGTAGGTCTATCGGGAGAATTTTAAATAGTTAGGCTAGAACGGTGGAAGACCAGTATAAGGAAAAAATGGTGACGTCCCTTCGCCAAAATGTCAATAGGCAGCAGCGCTTCGGCTCATGTACATCGGGGAGAATTTTACTTTTTCCTATTGGTGCTAATACAATGGTTATAACGGAGAAAAAGATGACAAAACTTTTTCACACAGAGAAGGTTCATCGGATTGAGAAATTTTTCGTGCAGACATTTCTTGTTCCCACAACAAATCTCTCCACGAAGGGGAAAATGTATAGAGGTCTTTAGGGTAATATTGAGATTAGAGATAATCCCCCCATTAAGAGTAGTGTTTGGGTTTAAGGCAGCGAGGCAACTCAAGCGAGGCAGCTTGGTGTGGCAGCTTAGCGTGGAAACTCATACTTTAGCTTGTTGTGTTACTTAGTCATATTATATATTTTGTTTATATTGACAATGAGCTATAACAATTGTAATGATGTAACAAGAATAATGATTTTTAGTTTGAGGTCGAACGGTACTCGCGAGAGACCATTCTTGGCAGGGCCTGGGAGAGCTTTCATGCTCTGCCGAATAACCTCGCCATGGGAACTTTAGAGGGACTTGGTTTGGAGGATTGAGAAGTGAGGCACCATTAGGGCTTGTCCTGACCATCTTAGATACACCTGATAAAACACGAAAGAACCCTGGCCGTGGAACCTCGGGCGGAGCAGCCTTGAGTTCCATCGGGTGTTGAGTTGTGAACCGAATAGCCCTCTACTTATCGTCACATCTACCATATGTGATGTCACTAGCCATCAAGGCGATGTCAAATCTGCACTTGAGTAAACCACCGTGGTATTTGGGGTTGTCAGACAGTTAGTGAGCCACCTCTGTGATGACAATCCCCTGACACATAGTGGTTAAGCAAAAGGCATGTCTTGGCATTTAATGTCTATGACGTGGAGATAACTAGTGCATCAGATATTTAATGTTGGTGACATAAAGTATGAGGGATGTCTTTTATAGGAATTAATGACTGAGTTGACTCGGGGGTGGCGTGGGGGGTTATTTAAGGACCCCAACCACCTCTGGGGAGAGGATGATCTTTTCTGAGAGTTTAGAAGTTATTACTAGAGAGATTTATTATAGACCAGAGAGTTTACTCACTCACCATTGTCATTTATTACGAATCTTTTAATACTTGACATGTATCTCTGAGGGTGGTTGGTGTGTTTGGCCGCATGCCACGGTGTATCTAGGGTGCTTACTTCTCTCTCCCTCTAAATAAGTTACTTTTGAGTTCTTTGTTATCTTGCGAGTTATACACGAGACATTTTTGAGTTTAAACTGAGTTTATCTTCATTAAGTTGTGTTTACGTGTCCTGTATATAGTCAATAGTTTTGTTATTTAACTTGTCATTATTGTACTCAAAAGGGGTTACGCCTCCATCTAATCTAAACTACCCTCTTACACCCCCATAAACTAAATCTCCTCCTAAATATCTGTAAGAGCATCTTTTCTCTCATTCCTCAAATAGCTTAGGCTTACATTAGTTTTGGGTAAATGCCGTTATCGTTTGATTCGAGACTAGACAAAGTTCGAAGATTCAACATCTCCAACGATCAAGCATCTCCATACTTTGAAGGTATAATGCTATTAAGTTTAAATTTATTTCTTTAATATATTTTGGGATGTTCATTTTTATTAAAACTCGGAACATGATTTTTTATTTAAAAATTGAGGTAGTTTTTCGTTATTTAAAAAAAATTACTGTACATGCATCTCGTTCAAACGAGATAAGAATCTCATTCAAACGAGATTTGATTCTCGTTAGAAGTTTCTTTGATCAAACATTGCACGAGGGCGCACTGCTTTACATCGTTTGAAGCTCATTTGAAGCTCGTTCAAACGAGATTTGGATGTCGTTCAAATAAGGTTCATTTTTCGTTCAAATGAGGCTTAGTTTTTAATGGAATGAGTGTCGGGGCCTCAAAATTTATGTTCGTCTTATAAATACCTGTTTCGTGTTTGATTTTGTTCAGACTTTTTGCCAGAAATAATTCTGCATATCTTTAGTAAAAGTTTTCAATCTTTTGGTTTGAGAAAAACCTTTTTGATTCACAAATCATTCCTAGAATATATTTTGAGTGAATCAAGTTTAAACCCTATTACGTGTATCTTGCATATAGCCTTTGTGGAGAAGGAATCTCCATGGATGACTTATAAAACTCGAGTGTATTCACTATTTAAGATGAAGGACTGCAGTTCTTGTGATTCTTGCGAGGATCATTGTTGAAAAAAAGTTGCGACTTTGTGGTTCTTGAGAGGATCAAAGTATATTCCTTTATAGAATTTGCAAGTTTCGATTTGTAAATTTTATAAAGAGAATAAAAGGTTTTGCTCTGAGGGGATTTTTCCTGAAACTCTGTTTTCATTACATGCTTGGTTTGATTTATGTTTTGAATCACATAGTTCTATGTTCTAAGGTTAAAGGATTAAAATTTATTGTGGTTTGTCATATGAATTTAATAAGTTTACGCTATTAGATAATTGTGCACTCTCAAATTGGTATCATAGCAAGTTTATTAGGATATTTTCTCTCATTGTTTAAATAGCTTAGGCTTACATTAATTTTTGCATATTCCGTTATCGTTTGTGTAATACCCCATATTTTTGAGTATTTGGAATTTAATTAATTCAATAATTATTTCGGCTTAATTTTAAATTACTTTCGTGCCATAATTTGATGGAATTAATTATTTTTGAGAAATAAGGATTTATTGTTGGGGGAATAAATAGTGCACCAATTATTATACGTTGTAGTGAGTGATATCGAGGGGACTCTGTTGGATCTCAACCGGGGGTCTCGCATAGACTATTTGAGGTCGAGATATAAAATTATTGTAGAGTGACTCGGATGATGATTTAGAGGTCATAAATGAATCTGAAAGGGTCGAAATAGTCGAAATAGTATACTCGGGTGTATAGTTTGGGTCACAGGGTGATTTTAGACTAACCCGACACTATTTAAGGGTGTTTCGGTCATTCGGGAGTTTTTAGTTTAGAGAACTTCGAAAATTAAAAGAGTATTTCAGACCTTTGGAGTTTGAGGGTAGGGTTAACACAAATTAGAGAACAATGAGGCTACAAGGGATGAGGAGAAGAGAGTTCTTGGAGGTGCAACACTTGTTCACTCCACCAAAGTTACTGGAATCATGATCGTAGCGAGGAGAAATCGACTCCATCATCTCAGGAAAAAATTTAGACCTACATAAGGGAAGTTTATCTTGCTTGTTTCTAAAAGGTTATAATACCCATGTAGTGTAAGGCTTTATATTTGATTTTAAATGAAGTTCTTGAAAAGTTGATGAGTTAAAAACATGATCTTAGGTAGGCTTGTATGTAGAATGAACCTATGTATGTGATTAATACGAATTCAAAATATTTGTGATGATAATAATGAAAGAAATCCGAATTTTTGATTAAAAGAGGTGAAGAACAATGAAAATTAGGGTTTTATGGATTTTTAAAAGAAAATCAGTTATTGGAATGAATTCGTGATGATTTAATGTTAGATTTACATTGAAAATCATTCCTATACACTTATATGATGTTGAGTAATGTTGGTTTGAAATTTTGTAAAGTTTCATGAATATTTGAGAAAGTTCTAATGGTGGAGAAATCGCAAAAACGTAAAGAAGAAAAAGACCTGTAGCCTTTCGAATCGATTAGGGCGAATTGATTCGAAAAGAGAATCGATTTGGTCCTTGAGGGAATCGATGCGGTTTCCTAGATTTTGACAATTTTCACTCTTTAAGCTCAAAACTGAAGCACCCTATATATTTGACTCACTTGAGTCTATACTATATAGGTGCTCATCTAGTTTAAAAATAGTGACAAAATTAGAGTTATCCTATCTTTACCAAAGAACTTCAGATACTACATCAACATCAATGATCCTCTATTGGTCCTAAAGGTAGTATATCAACACTGCACCTAGGATTGCATATTATTTGTTGCATATATCTCATTTTAAGTGTGCGTGTTAACATTTGGATCAAAATAATTTTCTTTATTTTAAACAGATTTTTGGGAATTTTTTAAACAATTAAAATTTAGGTTTTAAAATGTTTTGGACTTTATTATAATATCTTATAATTCCAAAAACCTTGGTTGGGTAGGATCCGAAACCGGAAAGAAAATGTGGGGTAGAAATTGGAATTTTTAAAAGTTTAAAAACACGCGTTTTATGTGTAATTCAAGCCTTACACGTGTCTACATTATAACGGCTAAGATTGTGTTTTCTCTTCCTCACTTAACTGAGCTCTATTTTCAACCGTTGGATTAATTTCATCGATGGTCTGCATGTTTTCTAACTTGATCCAAGTCTTAACAAATTGAACCAATATGAATGGCTTTAAAAGTGATGGGTTTACAACCATAATATTTACATTCGTTTTGAAAGGCTTAATCCTGGGCGTTGATTTGATCATTCGTTTCAGATCCTTCCATCGACTTGTATAAATAGAGACCATAGGTGATACGTTTATAATATTTGGGTCATATGAGTTTGAGAGAGAGAGAGAGAGAGAGAGAGAGAGAGAGAGAATAACTCGAGGAATTACAATTCGTAGCCAAACTCTTACAAAATTTTCCCAGAAAATTTCCTTGTGCGGTTTGAGAGTTATTCTTGTTTGCAGATCATTTCCTCTCTGGTTTTAAATCTCTTTTTCAACCAGTCACTGAGTTAGATCTCATTTATTTTTCATAGAAAGTGTAGATCTGATTCGTTTGTGATAAAAAATCACTTAGATCTATTAAGTTTGATTTCTTTATCTAGAAATCATTATTTGTTGGTATTTTTGTACTTAAATGTTTTTATTAAACATTCTGCCAACAAACACCTTTTCTATTTCAAGTTTTGAGAAAAAGACACTTCAAAGAATTTTCAAATCTTAAGACTTTTACATTTCCCAGTTAATATTTCACATTTTGTGAAATAAATTTGTTAATAATTAAGAGAAAGTGTATAGGATCTTGGCTCTTTTTGAATAGAAAAATTATCACTCAATTTATCACACAAAAAAGAAAGTCTAGTTTTCGAGAAATTGTGATTCAGAATCTTGCATATCATTTTTAGTGGAAATTTGTAATTTGTAGGACTATTGGTCTGTATAAGTGTGTGTGTGTGTGTGTTCGTGTATGTGTTAGGCACAACACCACACTACACATTTCACACTACAACACTAAAACAGTGTTGGTGGAGAGATTTTTGACCTTAGCGTCAACGTAAAACTAAAAGGAGGAAGAGGTGCAAAGCTACCGAACAACTACAACAACTTCAGAGCCTTTAGAGAAGTCAAATTTGCCTAACGGAGCTGGTATAAATTATTGAATTAGTATAGGTCTGGTTGTGTGCTTAGTGTGTTAATAGTTTGTAACCATATAACTCATTTTTAGTGGATTTTTTTTTTAGTGTAAACACGTCCGTGGATGTTTCCCCAATTGGATGGGGTTTTACTACGTTACAATACCTGTGTACTTACATGTTTAATCTTCCTCTCATCCCGTCTGATCTTGTGCTTATTTAGACTTATTTAGTTTTGTTTTTCAAAACTTAGTCACCTATACCTGAAATAACTCGTTCCTAACTATTTTCATACACATCTTATGTTGGTAGTTTGTTTTGCAAAAAGAGTTTCTTCAAAAAACTGTTCGGAGCCATTTAGACTGTTTAAACTTGTATTGAACAACTTAGGTGGTATTATTTTCAAAAACTTATGTATAATTCTCGAGGGAATTTTTGGGATACCTTTAAATTATAGTGAGGGATATAGTGATCACTAGTAGGCCAATGGTAAGGTTAGGGATCAGTCATAAGTGAGAAGAATTAAGACTAAGGTTAATCGGGCATAATTTGTAATGTGAGCGCATTCGGGAGAATTAGAACGGATCACGGAGAGACGAGCGAACCTGTGATTTTTACCAGTAGTGTAGGAGTGTATTAGCTACTGATATTTAATCAAGGAGTAAGTAGGTCCCTTCGGGTAGAGAATAATACTCGAGAAAATGCGATAGATGGTTATATTCGTATATTTATTAGTACATTGAGTATTCGAGAGATACAGTACATTTGTGTTATATTATAGGTTGAGTGTATAGCCATGCGGATTATATTATAGGTTGAGTGTATACCTATGCGTATCATACTTATAGGTTGAGTGTATACCTGTACGGATTATATTTATAGGTTGTGTGTATGCCTATATGCGACATATGAAATATGTTGTGTGTATTCGTATTATGTGCTTTCTTATGTGTGAACATACCTACACTGCTTGCTATCACGGAGGTTCAGGGCAAAGGGCGATCCTACCTTGACGATTCCAACACTACACCAAAATGACAAAATTGTCATCTTTCAGCCGGCCACCCTTGTCAAGGTCATTGACCGTGACAAAAAACACGTGTTTTGTGTCACGGTCATTGACCTTGACACGATCGTGACAAAGAATTGTCACGGCCAATGACCGTGACAAGTCCATGATAAATTTACTTGTTATGGTCATTGACCTTGATAATTCTTTAAATAATTGTCACGGTCAAGGACCTTGACACGACCGTGACAACTTCTGCTGTAAAAACCCTTAACCCCTCTTTTTTCCCTCCAGCCGTTCCCTCCCTCTCTCTCTCTCTACGCTGCTCTCTCTCTCTCTACTTTCAGGTTTATTTCTCTCTCTCTCTCTCTCTTCCATTTATATATATGTTTGTGTGTGTATATATATATGTGTGTGTGTGTGTATATATGTGTGTGTGTGTGTGTGCGCGTGTGTAGGGGTGGGGCAGGGTGGGGGTAGGGGGTGGGCAGGGGGCCTGTTGTGTGTGTGTGTGTATATAAGTGGTGGGTGGGGGGTGTGGAGGGAGGTGGGGTAGGGTGGGGGGATATTGTGTGTGTGTGTGTATGTGGTGGGTAGGGGTGGGGGTGTGTGTGTATGTGGTGAGTGGGGGGTGTGGAGGGAGGTGGGGGTGGGTGTGGGGGTGTGTGTGTATTTGAAATAACCAATGAATTTGTATTTTTGTATTTGAATTAACCCATGAATTTATTTTTGTATTTGAATTAACCCATGAATTTGTCAAACAAATTGACAAATTCACGAGTTATTTATTTTTGTATTTGTATATATATGGGTTCTTGAATTTTTTGCACTTTTGTTGAAACTAACTCGTGAATATATGTTTGTGTATGTTTGTTAGATGAAAGTAAATTAATAATTAGTGCCCATTTCATATGAAAGTAGGATTGCCCCTCAGTGTAAATTAGTAAATTAATAATTCTATACGTTAATTGTTAGTTTAATTGATGAAATGAATTAATTGAGTAGATGAATTAGAAGGAGTACGGGATACATATTTGTTGTTAATATTGCTGTTGGATTATTTTGTTTAGTAAATGTTTGGTTGGTCAGTTTTAAAAGTGGCATAACCACTGGATTATTGTCCAAATGGGGGTGGGATTTTTCAACTTTTTTTGATAAATACTTTGTATATCGAACAATATATATATAGTATGATAATTAAATGAAACATACTTGAAATTAAATATAGTGCGCATAGATACTAGCCTTCAAGTTCTTATGCGTACGCATTCAATAGCCCTTAGAACCATTCAAGAGTCATTACCCCTGTAATGAGATCTCTCGAATTGTCCCGTTTGGACTGTTTGAGACTGTATAATTTCTGTATAATATTCGTATTGGCTTAAAGTTGTTACTTTTGGAGGAAGTTCTGAAGTCGTATCTTAATATTCTCTGGGTACATACTAGATTGACAAGTGTGACTGTTATTTCAATTGATCAATTGAAATAACACTCACACCTGCCAAATAGCTTCGTGTACTTGGAGAACTACGGGGATATGCTATTGAATTTTTTTTCAAATCGTAACAATGTGCATGAGATGTTAAGTATATAACAGAAAAATGCGGTCTTGAATGGGATAGGACCACTCACCCTTTAATAGGATAATTAAATGATGGGATAATTAAATAAAACATACTATAAATCTAAGTTTTGTTTATCTTTTATAGGTGTTTAGTTGTGGTAGCTGTGATGGGATATCTGAAATACAAAGAGTGGATGGGTGAGACTAATAGAATAGGGGATGTGTTTCGCAGAGGTGCTAACGAATTTGTGAAATATGCAAAGAGATGTCATAATGATGAAGAGTTTCCGTGTCCTTGTGCTAGGTGTAATAATGGTAAGGTGTTTGAGTGAAAAACAGTTGAACTACATTTGTTAAGATCGGGTATGCAAGATAGTTATCGATTTTGGAATTTTCACGGTGAATTAAAAGTTCCTTTTTCCCCCGACCAACCTTCACAACAACCTTCAACAAGTAGAATAGATGTAGAAGGGGACAATATAGATCATAAAATGTTAGAGGATTTAGTTGATGATGCGTATGGATTTTATGAAGCAGAGGAGAATGAGGTTACTGATGATGTAGAAGATTCAAGTGCTCATGAAGATAACACGATAAAACTTAACGATGACTACCAAAGTTTAAAATTTAAGGCGACCCAACCGTTATACTCTGGCTGTGAGAAAGATCAAACAACTTTACATGCCAGGTTGGTTTGCACAGTTTGAAGATGCAGTACGATTTGTCTGGCAATAGCGTGACGGGAGTTCTGAAATGGGTGAAGGGCTTATTACCCAAGGTGAATGCACTTCCAAATAGCTATCCGATTATGAAGAACAGTTTGAAAGGTTTGGGAATGAAGTATAAATCGATTCATGCTTGTGTGTATGACTGCATACTATACCTAAAGGAGTATAAAAATTTTGATCGTTGTCCGGTATGCGATGAACCTAGATATGTCCAATCTACTAGTAAGGAAGGCACAAGCTCAAAAGTGCCTCAAAAGTATTGAAATATTTTCCCGTTAGGCCTAGATTAAAGCAATTTTTCAGAGTACCATGGATTGCAGAGGCAATGACTTGGCATACTAGGGAAGAAGTAGGGGGTAATATCATGTGTCATCCTATTTTTAATGCTTTTAATTGATTTGCACTTTATCATTTTCACTCTTGTGTAGTGTGCGTGTGTGGAGAGGAGATTAATACATAAATATTCCAACTACATCTAAGTTTTGTTTATACTAATCCATGAATATACGCTTCTTACCTTTAATAGGTGATTAGTACATAGTTATTTGGGGTGTCCTATTCGTGGAGAGGAGACTGAATCTCTTCGTCTATCCGAACACTAAGAAATGCCATAATCCTATGGAGTTATGCTCTGCAAATTCCTTCCAACCGTTATGTAGCCAAGCATCACCAGTTGAAGTTGTCAATTCCACTTTCCATACCCCACCACTTGGAACCTCTAGCAAAATATGGGAGAACATTGAAAGGTGGAATTGACAACTTCAACTGCTGATTTTTGGCTACACAACGGTTGGAAGGAATTTGCAGCTCATAACTCCATAGGCTTATGGCATTTCTTAGTGTTCAGATATGCAGGGAATTATATTTGACACGATTTCCCGGGGTACATTAGTTGGAAGGAGGTGCCATATGATCTCAAGTTAGCTATTTGGGTGACACTACAGGTAATGTATTTATATTTATATGTCAATTTCGATTTCGATTTCAATTTATCTATATTTGCGGGGCAGATACTAATTTTACTTTATTTTATTTCAGGGGACAGGGAGTGGCCCTGAGGGTAGGCCACATATGCTCGATACTTATGTGGCTATTCGGACGAGAAGGGAAGGATAAGGAGGTGTCCCCGAGCGTCCCGGTACAAAATCTCTTTTCCAGCTAAATAGTTTGTAGATTTGAGATAATTGATGGTGATGTTGTTTTTCCTTAAATAGTTTCTATTTTGAATGTATATTTGCGTTATCTCTAGTTTATTTGGATATATGATATTTGAATAGGTACAACGTTGATATAACAACTACAAATGTACTGCTGGGCAGTGGCAGTGGCCATACTGCCCAGCAGATTTTTTTTCAATTCTGCCCAGAATTGTCACGGTCATTGACCGTGATAATTTTTTTAAAAGGGGACAAGAATTTGTCACGGTTATTAACCGTGACTAAACGTGTCACGGTCTAGGACCGTGACACGACCATGACAATTATGACGACCTTGTCACGGTCTATGACCGTGACACATCCGTGACATAAAAAGTTGTCTCGCCCCAAATTGTCACGGTCATTGACCTTGACAAGTCCAACTTGTCAAGGTCAATGACCGTGACAATAGTGCAGATTTGGTGTAGTGCAATGAGGTCTGGATTAGTTCCCCAGAACATATAACCTAGGTACGATGACTATCTGAGTATACGATAGTATTGATGGTCAATTGAGTACGTTAGGTATGTGCGTGACCCATAGGCTTGGAACTATGTTTACCTCCAGTACGTGTTGCTTTGATTTATGGTTCAAGGGTGATATCTGAACCTGTAGTCCTTGATTTGGTACGAGAGGTACATGGACTTGATAGCAGAGTATTCAAATGTACATCGTGGTGGCCAGTCTGGGAGATGCTGTATATATATTTACTTGGGTGATTTATCCTACTTGTGTGTAATGTAGGAAGGATAGATAGTGTATATCTAAAAGTGATTCAATTATAAGATAATCTACTTAGTGCGTGAAGGTAGTAAAGTTAAATAGTGTATATATAAAGAAGATTTAAGTAGAGTAACTTAATAAAATTATTTAAGGATAATATACGTGAAATGTTAATTATGGTTAATAATAACATACGAGTAATATTATTTATTAGTATTACGATACAGTACTGTATGGACGGTACGGGGGGAGTTAAAGAGAAATTTAACTAAGTACTTAATGATAATTAAGGGTATATTATAGTGTGTTGTATGGGCGGTACGAGTGAGCTAAACTGGAATTGTGGTTAGTTAGATACTTACGAGGTCTAGTTAGGTTGTGTAGCATAACTAGGTGGGATAATTAGGAGACGTTAGGTGTGCACTATATATGAGGTGACAAACTCAAGAGAGTGTACGTGGACTAACATGTGTAATCAATAACTGCTTTTAAACTGTGATTTAAATGCTTGCAAAATATTTTCAAAAGGTTTTCTTGGGCTTTGACTCGTGTGCAAAATATTTTCAAAACCTTTTAGGTGTCCAACCATAAGAACGCTCAAATTGAGAATTGTTCCAAGATGTGTAGCTGCATCACTTATGGATGCTTACATGATTTGGACTAGACACTTCAGTCACTTAATTCCTAGGGTAGGATGCAGTTTCAGTTATTCCATCTGGACGTGTTACCCCTTCGATTATTTCTTTTATTTTAGTTCAGACTGTGTACCCGGGTTTATATTTGTCTGTTGGACTTTATATTAGACTTGGAGCCGATGGTTTATTCGGCTTTTATTTAAATTATATCTTGTGATGTTTTAAATTGTTACTGTGTGAATGGTTTAAGTTTTGTTTTGCATGTTGTTGTTGTTTGGAAGATAAAAAATTGGCACCAACTTAATTAACTAGTAGGTGTTTAGTAATTAATAAAGTTTTCGATAGTGATGCTAAGAATGAACCATATGAGATTCTTATTTTAATTTAATAAATGACTGATCACCCGATATTTAATTCAGTGGGTTGTCACATATGGTATCAAAGCATCAGGTTCTAGTGTCCTTAGGATCTGTGTGGCTTTTTACGTTTCAACTTAGCGTTCTTTGATATAGAGCCTTATTATAGGATTATTGTATTCCTCTACGTATGCGACTTATGTTCTCCTGTTATTATACATAGTTATTGTGATTCATGTACGAGTTCAGTTGGGTTTCTTACACCGGACAATATAGGATGACCAACGAGGGGCTTTAAAAGGACTGCAGGAGGAGAGACTCAGTAGAAGCCATATAGTGTTCGGGGAACGGTGATCACGATAGAAGTCACCATGATTATTTTTCAGGCAGATGACAATAGGATAATTACTCGAGAGTAGTAGCTTCCCTAAGCACTGTCGTAGATAACGGTGGTGAAATTTCAGATTCACCCAGTATAGTCGGTAGGGGGAGTTAGAGGGACTCCTTTGAAGGGCCATCTATAAGGCTTCGGGGAAGATAGGAAGAGTGAAGGGTTAATGGAAGGAAATAATCCCAAAGGCAATTGTGTAGGGTGGAGTGCAATGACACTCGGGATTAAATTTTAGGCGAAATTGTTTAGCTCATCTGAGTAACATAGAGTGATGAGAGTCAGTCACCACACATAAAGATGTATATATGGAATTAAACAAAAAATTTGGGTGTTGTTTGACCATAAGATCTTCCATCAGCTGTTCATACAGGGATACGAATGAAGTTTCAAAACCTATCACGAGTGGGACAGATAGAGACCGATTGTGAGAGAGATGTTGACTTATTTGGCGAATTGTGCACCTAACGAAAGGGATACGTAGAATATAAAATGGTCCGTAAGTTGGTAATGGACTCGTGGGTAGAATACACAAGTGTGGATGGGAAATATATCTAGGATGACTAGTGCTGATGTCGTCAAGGTCGTACGTTTACAAGTTTATATCAATGCTTCTACGAGAAGGGATCCAAGAGGGTCAGAGAATCTATTCGAAGAGCAAGACTGGATTTAACGATGCTAATGAAGCACCACAAGAGGGTATACCCACTAGGGGACCTATTTAAATGATTCAGATCAATTTAATTCCTACAAAGTGATGATAAATTCAGTCAGGGTTTTCAAAGCCAGTAATGAGTTCTATAGGGCCAATAGAGCCAAAGGGACAATAGGGGTAGCAATAGGGGTCAAGAATGCCAGGTTCGAGGAAGGATACCCTGACATGGCCACTGGGGATAGAGATCGGGGATGGCATAAGAGGTCTCCTATGTGTGGAGAGTAGGTCCACCTGTATTAAACTTGTCCACAATGAGAAAATGAGACCAGTCAGTCTGGGAAGGTAAATAGGAACGGTGCCTGTGGGGCACAACAGTAGCAGGAACGCAATTTTTGATAGGGGAGATCGGGCTAAGAAATTTAGATTTCAAATGATACCAACTCAAGAATGGTGGGTTTAGGCAGGACCACAAAGTTCCTCAGCAGCTGTAACGTCCCATTCTTTAAGGTCGTTAGGGCTAAAGGAACAATAGGGGAGACCAACAGGGTCATGATCAGAGGAAGAAAGATTTTTGGGCCGATGTTTCACTTATGGAGGTGTAGGCCATGAAGTAAGGGATTTCCCAAAGCGAGGAAGGGGGTAAACATATGATGAGGTCCTAGATGTATAACCATTGCAGTAGATCTTGGGTTAGTTCCGACTCGAGAATTAGGTTTAGGAACCGGTCGACCAAGCGAGACAAGTAACGAATGGAGGTAATATTGTACTTTTTTCTTACGATTATGGTATTAGTTCAAGTGACATGGGTTCATCACAATAAATGATTGTTTACACTCAAATTCGAGTGTGAGTCGCGTTTAGTGGGTACTGTGGCGGTAGTAGCCTTATTATGAATATACTTACCGTTGGGTAGCGCGGTTCTTCGGTGTCGCCTATAGGAGAGAGGGTGTGGGCACTGAGAGTATTTTTATGTTACGATTTTCTACTTTTGAGAGTGAGGAAATAGAGTTTATTATGATTTTGTGTAGCGATTCAATACCGAGGGTTAGAATGGTAGTAGATTGGGTGATAAAACTATCGTGTTTGTTATTCCAGGGTGAGATATATTATTTTATGAGGCACCACTTGTATGGTAGACTTCGATGAGTATGTTTTCTTATTACATTTGATCCCGGTGCGTAGGGACTTTTACTGATGTGATACTGTGTGCATTATCGAACGGAGAGACATGACTCGTTATTTATATAGCACTAAGAACTTGAGATAGTGAGAGCGCTGTGTAGTATGTCATATTTAGTGACATGAGAGTGGGAGGGTAGACATTTTATCTCAACATACGAGAATTTGGGGGTATATGTTATGGACCGAGGGCCTAACGGATCTCGATGATCAACAGTGTTAAGTAGTAGTGTATCGGGGGTGGGGGGTGGAGGTGGGGTCGCTTTGCGAGACATCCTATGCATGAAACTTAGTGAATGTTGGAAGTTGAGAGAATTTTGGTCTTTAGGACATGGGTTTATTACCTTAGTTATTGTGCATATTTGTAATTTTAACTGAGAGTTGATAGTTACATTGTGTTTGAGGCCAATGGAGCTGGGTAGCATTTGTGCGGTTATGCACAAGTATATGGTGTATGGGCGCCCTAGTTAATGGGATATGTGGTGTCTTTCGCATTCCAAAGATGTGGAAAGGTAGGTGTAAAACGAGCAAATGAATGAGGGAGTTGACAAGTGGGGATATTGGAGCCTTCCCCCAGTAGAGGAAATACTTTAGCCGTGAGTAGATAGGATCATAGTAATGACAAAAAAGGGGGAGAAATTGCAAAGTGTCGTGTAGGCGCCAAAGTGAATTTATAGATTAAGTAATGAAGTATTTTGTTATGTGATGGCTGAAGCGAATTAGTCACTAGATTAGATGGTAAGTGGAGACCATTGTACTGAAGGATACCGTTAGTAGAGATATAGCAGGAATAATGAAATTATTTAGATTATTTAGAAATGATGGATGTTGTGCGAGAATATATCCGAAGCTTTTGAGTACCAGGCTTATCATAATTTTGAGGACGAAATTCCTTTATAAGGGGGGAAGTATGTAATACCCCGTATTTCTGAGTATTTAGAATTTAATTAATTCGATAATTATTTGGGTTAAATTTTAAATTACTCGTGTGTCGTAATTTGATGGAATTAATTATTTTTTATAAATAAGGATTTATTGTTGGGGGAGTAAATTGTTCACTAATTATTATAAGTCGTAGTGAGTAATATCGAGGGGACCCTATTGGATCTCAACCGGGGGTCTCGTGTAAACTATTTGAGGTTGAGATATAAAATTATTGTAGAGTGACTCGGATGATGATTTAGAGCTTATGGTTGATTCTGAAAAGGTCAAAATAATCGGAATAATATACCCGAGTGTATAGTTTGGGTCCCGGGGGGATTTTAGACCAACCCGACACTATTTAAGAGTGTTTTGGTCATTCGGGAGTTTGCAGTTTAGAGAAATCTGAAAATTAAAAGAGTATTTCAGCCCCTTGGAGTTATAAGCTAGGGTTAACACAAATTATAGAAGAAGTAGGCAAAAAAGGAGGAGGAGAAGAGAGTTCTTGGAGGTGCAACACTTGTTCTCTCCACCAAAGTTACCAGAATCGTGATCGGAGTGAGGAGAGATCGACTCCATCATCTCATAAATGAATTTAGACCTACATATCATAAGGAAATTGTTCATCTTTCTTGTTTCTAAAAGTTTATAATACCTATGTTGTGTAGGGTTTTATATTAGAAGATTTTAAATGAAGTTCTTGGAAAATTGATGAGTAAGACACACAATTTTGGGTAGGATTGCATGTAGAATGAACCTATGTATGTGAGTAATACGAATTCAAAATATCTGAGAAGATAATAATGGAAGAAATTTATTGAAAGAGATGACGAACAATGAAAACTAGGGTTTTATGGATTTTTAAACAAAATTGTTTTTTGGAATGAATTCGCGATGATTTAATTTTAGATTTACGTTCAAAATTATTCCTATACACTTATATGATGTTGAGTAACGTTGGTTTGAAATTTGGTAAAGTTTCATGATGATTTGAGAAGGTTGTAATGGTGGATAATCATAAAAATGTAAGTAAGAAGAAGACATGTAGCATTTCGAATCGATTCGGTCCTTGAGCGAATCAATTCGGTTTTCCAGATTTTGACAGTTTTCCTTTTTTAAGCCCATTACTTGTGTATAATTCTCGGGGAAAATTTTAGGATACCTTTAAATTATAGTGAGGGATATAATGATCACCAGTAGGCCAATGATAAGGTTGGGTCTTAGTCATAAGTGCAAAGAATTAAGACTAAGGTTAATCAGGCAGAATTTGTAATGCGAGTGAATTCAGGAGAATGAGAATGGACCACGGAGATATAAGTGAACCTATGATTCCGAACAATAGTGTGAGAGTGTATTAGCTACTGATATTTAATCAAGGGGTAACTAGGCCCCTTCGGGTAGAGAATAATACTCGAGAAAATCCGATAAAGGGTTATATTCGTATATTGATTAGTACGTTGAGCATTCGAGAGATATATTATGTATGGATTATATTCGTATAGAGGGTACATTTCCTATTCATGGGCTTGAGGGTAGGATTCTTTTTTATACTGGGCATCGCATTCGTTTATTAAAACCAAATTTGCTAGAGTTATCGGTTTATTAGAGACAACCAGTAGTCTCCTTTTGTGTGTAGAGTCATCGATGGGTTGTGGTTCATTGATTTGTAGAGGAGTTGATATCTTTATAGGGACACTGAGCTTAGTGACGGACCTTATTATGTTAGATATGGAGGGTTACGATGTGATTCTAGGTATGGATTGGTTCGTAGGGTATAGGGCGATGGTATATTATTATGAGAGGACCATTGTGTTTTCCATTTAGGGACATGAGATGTTCCTTGTGGCATTGCCTCTTCTTGATGGAGGGTCGCACACACACTTATATTATATTGATGAGGGGACCTTAAAGGAGATAGTCATTCGATTAGACTCTATTCCAGTCGTGAGGGACTTCGAGGATGTATTTTAGGATATACCAAGATTGCCACCCAGCCAGGAGATTAAATTTGTGATTGATTTAGCACCGAGATCAAAACCGATTGCCCAAGCACCTTACCGGATGGCCCCTTCGGAGATGCATGAATTGAGAGAGCAAATTTAGCAGCTCTTGGGTTAGGGTTTTATTGAGCGGAGTATATCACCGTGGGTTGCGCCGATGTTATTTATGAAGAAGAGGGATAGTTTGCTTTGCATATGTGTTGATTTCACGGAACTGAACAAGGTCAAGATACTAAATAAGTATCCGTTGTCGAGGATCGATGACCTATTTGATTAGTTAAGAGGGATGGCATACTTCTCCAAGATTAATCACCAGTTGCGCATTCGGGAGGAGGATGTTCCCAAGACCTCTTTCCTGTCGCGGTACGGGTCGTACAAGTTCACATTTGGCCTCACTAATGTGCCAGCAGTGTTCATGGATCTCATGAACAAAGTATTCATGGAGTTTTTAGACCAATTTATGATTTTATTCATAAACGACATTCTTGTTTACTCACGTACTGAGGAGGAGCACGTTGAGCATCTACGCATGGTTCTGCAGACCCTACGAGACCACCAGTTGTATGCAAAATTTAGGAAATGTGGATTTTAGCTTATGGAGGTAAAATTTCTTGGCTACATCGTATCTGACAGGGGCATTGTTGTTGATCCGAGTAAGATATCAGCGGTGAGGGAGTGGGGATAGCCCACGACACCGACTGAGATTCATAGCTTTTTGGGATTATCCAGGTATTATAGTTATTCATTAAGGGGTTCTCGAAGATTGTGGATCCGTTCACGAACCTAACTCGCAAAGGTGTACCGTTTGTGTGGAGCGACCATTGTCAGTTAGAATTTGATGAGCTAAAGTAAAAGTTATCATCATCACCCGTACTTACTTTGCCTAGGGGAGGATTGGAGTACCAAGTCTATATCGATGCATCCTTACAGGGACTTGGGGGTGTATTACAGCAGGAGGAGAGAGATATAGCTTATGCATCCCGAAAGCTTAATCCCCATGATAAGAATTACCCCAATCACAACCTAGAGTTGGAAGCAGTCATTTTTCCTTTGAGGATATAGAGACACTATCTTCTGGGGGAGCAGTTTAATTTGTTCACAGATCATAAGTCACTTCGGTATCTCTTCACCCAGAAAGATCTGAACATGAGGCAGAGGCGGTGGCTAGAATTCGTGTTCGACTACCAATTTGATATACGGTATCATCCTGGTAAGGCTAACGTGGTAGATGACGCGTTGAGCCGGAGACCCACTGGGGAGTTAGTAGAGGTCTGGAAATAAAAGTGGGAGCAATTTCGACATGATGACGAGGTCGCAAGAGCATGCATGGCAATTTTATCTATCACTCCCAAGATTGTGATGCGGGTAATGAACACGGGTAGAGGATTAGTTCTGTTAGGACAGAGTATGACATTTGTTAGCCGAGGGTGCAGAGTCTTACTCGATCATCTCAGAGGGAGTCCTACGTTTTAATGGGAGACTTTTAGTGCCAGAGCATGAGGATTTGAGACACGCAGTTATGACATAGTCTATCATCGGGGATAAGATATACCAAGATATGAGGAGACAATATTGGTGGTCGGGTATGAAGAGAGACATAGTAGAGTTTGTCTCGAAGTGTGTTACTTACCAGCTTATAAAAGTTGACCATCACCAACCTTCAGGGATTCTACAACCACTTTAGATTCTTTTGTGGAAGTGGGAAAGCATTTCGATGAATTTTATTAATGGGTTATCGACATCGTAGAGGGATACGATTCCATTTGGGCGATAGTGGATAGGCTAACCAAGGTGGCCCATTTTTTACCAGTCTGCACCGATTACGAGACAAGCCAGTATACGTAGCTGTTCATCGATGAATAGTGAAGCTGCATGGGGTACTGATTAACATTGTATCTTACTTCTGTCAGAGCTTTTAGGAGGCCATGGGCACAGACTTGCGGTTGAGTACCGCTTATCATCTGTAGACAGATGAGCAGACTGAGAGAGTTAATCAGCTACTGGAGGATATGTTGAGGATGTGTATCCTGGATTTTAGGGGAGGATGGGAGAGACACCTTCCATTGGTAGAGTTTACGTATAACAACTCGTACTAATTTACCATCAGTATGGCACCATTTAAGGCGCTTTATGGGAGGCCTTGTCGTTCTCCCACTTACTAGTTAGAAGTGGGGGATACAAAGTTATTAGGGCCAGAGATGATACATGAGACGACTGCCAAAATTGATCTTATTCGAGGGTATATACGGATAGCTCAAGATAGGCAGAAGAGTTATGCTGATGCCGATAGGAGACACGTGGATTTATAAGTTGGTGACCAGGTGTTGGTTCGGGTGTCTCCCACGAAGGGGGTCATGAGATTTGATAATAAAGGGAAGCTAGCACTGAGATACGTGGGGCCTTTCCCTATCATTCAGAAAGTAGGACTAGTGGCTTACATACTGGGTTTACCGGAGCATCTTTAGCGGATACATGATGTGTTCCCTGTGGCATCGCTAAATAAGTACAGGAGGAGCTATAGATATTTCTGGCATGTTCCACTTGAGGATATTGATTTGCAGCCTGAAGTCTCATATGAGGAGAGACCCATGGCTCTTCTGGATCTCAGTGAACAAAAGCTACGGTCTAAGGTGGTACCACTAATCAGACTTCAGTGGGGGCACCACGGTGTTGACGAGTCTACTTACGAGCGAGAGGATGACATGCGAGAGCAGTATCCAAAGTTGTTTACCGCAGGTACAACCTAATTTCGAAGACAAAATTCCTTTGTAAGGGGAAATTATGTAATACCTCGTATTTCTGCATATCTGAAATTTAATTAGTTCGGTAATTAAATTATTTTATTTTAAATTATGCGAGAGAAGTAATTTAATTTAATTGAATAATAATGTGATAATTATATATTAATCGAGAGTGAGATAATGATTAATATTATGAATTATATTTACTAACTGAGTAGTAAATAATTTATGATTCATAAATTACGTCATAGCGAGTGATATGGGCGTAATTAGATTTATCTCAACTGGGAGTCGCATGTGGACTAACTTGAGGTCGAGATGGAATATTTATGTAAAGTGACTCGGATGATGATTTTGAGATCACAAATGAGTTCGAAAGGGTATAATTAGTCAAAATAGTATACACGAGGATGTCAATTGAGTCACAAGGCAATTTTATACTAAATCGGGACGATATGAGGGTATTTTGGTCATTTTGTAATATGGGGTAAATAGACCTAAGAATTTTGTATCCTTATATCAGATGTTAGGTAGAAGGTTCTAGAGTTAGAAACACCAAGAACAAATAGGAGTCATTAAAGAAGGAGGATAGACCATTCTTGGAGCTTTTGGGAGAGTTCTTGAAGAATCAAGTTGTGTTCTTGCACCACAAACATCTTAGGAAGGAAGATTGGAGAGGAAAACAATCAAGCCCAACATCAAGCCACACAATCAGACCCTACAGCATTAAGGCAAGTGTTTATTGCAAATCAATTTGAAGTTATAATACCCATGTGACTAGGGTTTCATTTATATTGATAAAATTTGATGTTCTTGGAAGAAAGGAATATTTTTTAATTCATGTTCGGGTAGGAATTGCATGTAGTTTGAATGAATATCTATAGAGGCCAAGATATTTGAGATTACGTGTCAATAATCACAAATTTAATCTGGTTTATGATGAATATTAATAGAGGATATTAAAACCTAGATTTTTTATGTTTAGATGATTAAATCCATTCTTGGGTAAAAAGGTATAAGGATTTTATGTTATGTTTACGTTAGAAATCACCTTAATGCATGTAGAAATGGTTAGGAACAATTGGTTTTAAGTTTGCTGAAGAATCATGAAAGTTATGTGGGTGTTAATGGTGAAACACGCACTTGTGTATTGGAGAAGATGATTCTGCAGAAAAACAAATCGATTCAGCAAGCGAATCGATTCGGCCTCCTGGCGAATCAATTCGGTTGCCCATAAAAAGATGAGATTTTTCTTTTTACGCTTAGAATGCTTAAATTGTTATCGGGGAGACTTTTGGGACATTGATAACATCTAATAAGGGATTAATTATATTACAGTAGGCCTATGATAGGGTTATGAGCTTTGACTTATTGAGAGCATTAAAACGATGTTTGAAAAGGCTTAAATGTAAAGTAAATTAAATTCGAGAATGTGAGAATGAAATAACGGAAAAGTGTGAGTGAGCCTAATTGTATAAACCAGTAGGATAAGAAAGACATAGCTACTAAAATAAAGTAAGGGGTAACTAGGGTCCTTAGATTAGAGAATAATACTCGGATAATACGATAGTGAGTTAAATCGTAAAATAATAAGTAAGGGGAGTATGTGAGTGAATTATACTACGTACGAACGATGAAAATTAGGTTGTGTGTATACCTACTGAATATGTATATATATAGGTTATATGGGTACCTATATAATTTATTTTATGAGTTAGCATACCTACGCTTTTTGCTATCACCGGAGTTCTCGTGTAATGGGCGATCCCACCTTGACGATTCCAGTGAAGTTTGGATTTGTGCCCTAGAACACAGAACTTAGGGCGGCTCTTTATGTGACGTGTGTAATCGGCATGTCATTTAGGTATGTTAGGTATGTGCATAGCCCAAAGGCTTAGAACTATGTCCGCCTCCACCGTTTGATATTTGATTTAGGTTTCAAGGAGACATACCGAACCAATAGTCCCCATTTAGTACGAGAGGTACTTGGATTGATAGCAAAGTATTCCTATTATTTCACGGTAGACCTATTGAGAGACACCGCATTGATATATATATATATATATATACTAGGGTATGCCCGTGCCTGAAAGCATGATGCAAATTTTCGAAAGTGTACATCGTTGGTAGGCCAATATGTTGTATTTTGTTCGCAAAAGAAAAATGTTCTTTGAACTACCCTATGTTACGAACCTATTAGATTGAAAATTATGTCAACACTTTTTTACAACACGCAATTGTGTCTATATTAACACGCGTGGTGTTTAAACTTACACCACAATTACATCTAAAATTTAAAGTTTGGGGTGACAATTAGCCAACACGAACACAACATATTTAAAAGAGTAACTCTAGTGTAACCGAACCAATGATTGAAATATTGATGGAAAAAGTGGAAAGTGAGACCATTGTTACGGACCTATTAGTTTTAAAAAAAATTAGGCCATTGTTACGAAAAGTGAGACCATTATTACGGACCTATTAAGTTTAGTTTTAAAAAATTGGGCAATTTTTTGAATCTTTTATAATTGAGTTAAAATGTTTTTCACAACACATAATTATAAATAATTTAAAAAAATTGACAAATTTTTATGTGTTTATATAACTATTTACCGTTCTTAAGAAAAAAAATAGTCAAATAACAATCTGACTAACATATCAATAATTGTTTGATAAGCAAAAATTCTGATTTTTTTCAGTTCTAAAAGTACAAAAATAATTGATGCATTGAGTCACGTGCTCAAAATTGTTAGTGGCTTTTGGACAAAATGAATTTTTTTTTAGATATACACTTCCTAATTGTGGCCTTGAGCCATGTTCTCAATATTTCTAATGAGTTTTTTCAAATATATAAGTTGTCAATTCAGTGTTTTGATACTAAACGACCAACATGATCGCCAGAAACTTCTTTAAAACTCTTTAAAAAAATTCAAAAATTCATCAACTACATAAATACAAACCCATAAATTCATCACAAAAAGGAGTGATTAAACCCAAAGGATGACTGGTAGAGAAATTATGAGTTATGTATTGACGTGTAGATATCATACTTCATCACCCCCATTCGCACTGGATTCTGCACTTCTAAGTGAAAAAAATGAGAGAAGCCATATGTTGATAATTCTGAACTACAAACAAACAAAATAACTATTTCTTAAAAAAATAATTAATGATAATTAATAATTAGACCGACACCTAGAATAAATTACGAGACTTCACTACAATTAAAAAGATCTTTCCATTAGTTTTAGTAATGGACAAAAATAAAATCAACAAAGGAAGAATACATGGGATTTGTAAGTTTTGGACACTTACAATTAGCTTCAAGAATGGCCTCCACTTTTAGATCTAAGACGAGTCTCGTGTCCTGGATTTACAACAGTTATTGTTGTTTAATTCCTTGGGCAGTTGAATTTTAAAACCTCCCTTTTTTGTTAAGAACACATACTCTCTACCTATGTTAAAATAAAAAACAAAATACAGAAATAATAATAAAAAACTACAGTTACTGGATTTAAATGTAAGAGCTATGGTACAAAACTTGAACACGTAAAAATATGAAGCCTATTACAACATTTTAGTATGTGAGAGAAGAAGATCCTTTGGTCCCTTAAGTCTTGAAAAGACAAAAAAATAAAAATGAACACAATAAAATGCAGAGTAAAGATCTGTTATATAAAAAGTCGGTGAAGGTGAGAGAGATAGAGAATACATAAATATTCATTGAAAGGATTAAACAGGGTTTCATCTGCAAAATAAAGAAGAAACAAAAACAAATAAACATAAAAACTAAACACGAAAATATATAACTATTAAGAAAAAACAAATATGGTCGTGTGTACCTCTTCAAACAATACACAAAAATTGACCCAAGACCTATCATTTACAACATCTTCAAAACAAAACATTTTTTTTATTTTGCCTTCATGAAAATCTTTACAAGCCGAATGGTTATCAACTTTTTTTTAAACACAAAAATCAACCATTAACTATCCGAGTTATTACCAGTGATTGTGCTTTTCTTAAGCCAACACCGAGTGACTCACCGAAGAAAAATGGGAGAAAAAAATGGAATATTCCTACAGGAGTGACTCAGCGGAAAATCCCACGTTAAGGGATGGATGGAACACATAACATCAAACAACTTAACTTGAACCTCACATACGATTTAGCAAAGGGCCGTAAATAAATCACCACGATATGTTTCAACAACTCAAATCCAGTGATGAAACACCTCAAACCTGAAAAATAAAAATGAAATGATATATGAAAAACAAAAACCTTAAACTGAAAAAAAGATGTGAGAGAGAGAGGAGGGGAAGATATATGGAGATTGTGTTTGAATCAACACGGATGTGCTCTGATATAGAACACACGGTTGTGCTCTGACCTTGTGCCTTTATTAATGAACCCCAAAACAGAGAATGAATCGTGGGTGTGCTCCCCACAAATGTGAATGGACGAGTGGTGCCGCTAGAAGGGAGACAGTGTGAGAGTTGGGCAGTGCAACTAGAAGGGCGGTGAGGGCTAGGCGGTGTAGCTAGAAGGGAGGCAGCGTGAGAACTGGGTGGCGGTGAGGCAGTAGGCGGAGAAGGGTGATGGAGAGAGAGGAGCTGAGGCAGCGTGGGGAGGGGGAGAGAGGTAGAGAATGAGGGGGGGATGGTATTTTCTTGGATCAGAGACAATTCTTAAATTTTATGTAAATAACGGGTTGTGCTTTGGAGACTGGAAAAGAAAGAGGGAGAGAGAGGGTTTGAATCAATGAAAATGTCAGATGGATTGGACTATCTGATAGCGTGTAAATGTGTCAAAACTTTTTTTCCACATCAAATGTTCTCTTGATTAAGTTCCATCTCAGCCCTCCATTTATTGCATTGTTGGCTTTCATCCTCACCATTAAATGTCTTCTAAACTTATGAACACTAAAAACACCCTTACTCCTTATTATATATATACGTTTGTGATTATCCTACTTATGTGCGATGATAGATTGATAGATAGTGTAAATCTAAAGAATGAATTAAGTAGTGAAACTTAATCAATTAAATGAGAAAGTAAATGAAATGCTAATTTCAACTCTTAACATATGAGAAATGTTAATTCGGATAGCGTATTGTATAGGCCGTACGGGGACTTATAGATATGGATAGTCCAAATAGTTACTTATGTCTAGTTAGCTTGGGTAGTACAACTAGGTGGGCTAAGTAGAGAACGTTAGGTGTGTACAGTAGTTGAGGGGTGATGAAAGCTCAAGAGAGTGTACATGAACCTAACATGTGTAATTAATAATCGATTTTGAACTGTGATAAACACTTGCTAAATATTTTCAAAATATTTTGAGTACGTTATAAAAAATATTTTCAAAACCTTTTACGTGTCCAACCACAGGGACGCCAGACTTGATATTTTGTTCCAGGACACACAGCTGCAGCATAGGTGGATGCTTGTAGGAGTTTTGATTAGACGCTTCATTTCCTCATTTCCTAATGTAGGATCTCTTGGGAGTACTTTGGTATTTCATTTGGGCTTGTGGCCCTATTCAAATTTTATTCACTTCAGACTTATGTTGGATTCAATTATTATTATGTTGGATTGTTTTGGACTTGGGTTTTAGTCGACGGTTTATTTGGCATGATTTATTTATCTATATCTGTGTTGGATTAGACTCTATATTGGTGTGTGGTTTATTTTATTTTTCCTCATGTTATTTTTTGTAAATGAAAGATAAAATTGACATCGATTTAATTGGACATAGGTGATTAGTAATTAATTTGATTTTCGACAGTGATGCTAAAAATGAACCAATTTGGAAATCCTGATTTAATTGAATAATTGTGTGATCACTCGGTATTTAATTAGAAAGGGTGTCACACTCTGCTACCCTATGCCTACAACCTTCATAACCAAAACATATTTATGACTCACCCCTCTTAAAGTTGTCATTTTGATCTTGAGGGAAGTGATCATCCTTATCATATATGTCTTTCTCATACTTTTTGGCATCTTTTGATTCGATTTGAAATTTGAGAAATTTCTTGAAGTTCTTAGCTAACATGGAAATATCTTCGGGGTCTATGTTAGACTCATCATCCAAAACAGGTATTTCATCCTTCCAGGCTTTCAAAGCAATGTCATTATATGTCTTCTTCTCAGTTTTGAAGGAAAACTTGTCAATATCATAAGTTTGTAAGTTACCTACAAGCTCTTTAAGTTTCGTAGAATCCAAAGTGCCCATGGAATTCAAAACCACCACTTTTGAATTAAACCTTCCAAGCAAAGACCTTAAGATTTTCTTAATTACTCAGTTGTTGAGTATTTTCTATCCTAAGATAAAAGATGGGTTAACTATGTTGGACAATCTAGCACAAAATTCATCAAAGAACTCACTCTCCAACATCTTAATGGTTTCAAACTGAATGGCGAGGTTTTGGAGTTGGGAAGACTTAACAACACTAGTTACTTTATGGGTCAGTTATAGTACGTCCTAAGCCTTTTTAGACATTTTTCATATCATAATACAACGGAAGTCCTCCGGGGTGACTGAATAAAAAAGCATTTAAATCACACGAGTTATAATTTTTTAACCTATGCTCAGCCTTACTCCATGATTCCATAGGTTTGGGTATCCTATTATTCCCAACTATGGTAGTAGGTGAAGTCCAACCATTTAAAACATCTTTCCATATCTGTTCATCTATAGCCTTAAGTGATGATTTCATACGCATTTTCCAGTATGCATAGTTCGACCCATCAAAGATCGGGGCCATAAGACCATAAAAATAGCAAAATTCATGACTAAAAACACTGAATCTAAACACGATAACTTAGTGTTCTTACTCTTTTACCAATTTGAAACAGACCTATAATGCTTAGGCAAGAATGGTCACCAACAAAAGATTATATTTTTTTATTTTTCAGGTTTAATGATCAAAACTTTAAACAGAATAACATAATAAAACTTATACAACAATTTTAATCCGTTTGTTGTGAAAAATCTATTTACCCAATTTTATCTTTTTAACCTAAAGCCTGTATATAGGTGCTAAGCATATAAAATAAATAAATCCAACACAACACGCTAATGTACGACTAAAACCATAAAGAAAAAAACCTCAGACGACCCATCCAAATAGATCACTATGATAAAGCTTTACAAAGATTAGACAGTAGACTTAATCAACGACTCGTCCCCTTCGTAACCTTAGTTCTCTTTTATCTCGGACCTTTCCTCCACAGTGCAACCCAGGAGTCCACCCACACAAGCTGCTACAACATGTGAATCCACTAGTGCTTCGGTATCCACTGATGAGGCTCAACAACAGTCTATGAAGTCGGAACATGAAGTCACAACTTTTTCATTGTAACACATCAAACAAGTACGGAGTCCACCGAATGAAACATTTTCTCAATCAAAGATGATGTGAAAAAGAATTTGGTGCACAACACAAAGATCTCAAAGCATAAGAGTATGAACACTTCGATCTTAAAACACAATGGGTGAAACTAGGCTTTTGGAACTTTGGGAAATCAATAAGAAAACATTTTTTGCCAAACGTTCTTGAAAAATCTAAGTCCATCACGCCTTAAATAGAAAAAATAATAATTTTGAGGTGACAAACTTGTTCGAACGACAACACATATTTCCTTTAAATGGAAAGATTAATTCATTCTAAGAAATCTCAAGTTCGTTCGAATGAACTGACTATCTCGTTATAACAAACTTCCAATGAACTTCTAATGGGTGTACTTCTGTTTGACAAAGATCATTTGTTTGATATTCGTTATATGTGGGTTCCAACGAGTTTTTAAATGTCGTTTTAACGAGGTTAAAACTTTATTTGAACGAAATTGCCATTTATTTTTAACGAGGTATGCTAATTCGGTCTAACGAGCTCAGAAAAAAACATATTTCTCAAAAACAATATTTTAAAAACAGTACCAAACGATTTTGTTCAAAAATAAATACCTAGAAATATTTCCAGGGATCATATTCTAAATGCATCCATACTTGCGAGATCCTTGAAAAATGTGAAGAAAAAGTTGGCTTGAAACACGACACGATGTGTATCCAACTTTGAAGCTTGGTCGCTACGTCTTCATTAAACATGTCATGGGCTTACGAGATCGACAATATAAAGCCTAACCTATGACTAAAATATTTTGTTCGGAATTAAGCCAATTACAAAAAAATTGACTCTATTGGAATTTTGTCCTTACAACTTGTTTCGATTTATTTGCCCTCGAATAAAACATCAGTAAAAAGGAATTAAGTGTTTGGCGTCCTTGCCCCAAATTGACAACAAAATTATGTTACAAAAAGTTAATATGCATTTTACATTCCTTGTGGTCACTATGACATCAAAGCTTCCAATATACATATATTTTCATAAATCCATAATGGTCAAGACCGTCCTGTGGAGTATCCTCCCTCAACATCTTGAGACCATTATTATTATCGTAGGCTTTAATCAAACCTATTTCCACCAACCACTAATTTTTTTACTCACCCACACCCACAACTCAAACGTCGCCACAATGAGGCCTCGTTTGCGAGTTCTATTTTGGACATAAAAGAAAGGAAATGAAGAGAAAGTGTGTTTAATTTCCTTCGTTTGGGAGTTTAAGTAGGAAAGAAAGTGAGTTTCTCTCGTTTGGGAGTTTAAAAGGAGAGAAAAGAAAGAAATTTTTTTAAAAAACTTTCTCTTCCTTTCTCTCCAAAACTTTCTTTCCAAATCGGAAAGAAATAGAGAGAAAGGAAAGTTTTTAATGAATTGTTCTTTTTTTCTCTTTAAAAAATTATTTTTCTCCCAAACTACCAAACGCAAGAAAGAAAATTGATTTCTTTTCTCTCCCAAACTCCTTTCTCTTCTCTTCTTTTCTTTTCTCTCTTATTAACTTTTTCTTCTTTTCTTTTCTCTCCTAATAAAATTTTCCTTTCTTTTCTCTTCTCTCTAAAACTCTCAAACGAAACATGAGAGACAATGTAAGCAAGCGTAGTGAAAAGGGATAATATGAATCAACCCTACTTCGGAGAGAACCACCTCACCATCTTGTATTGTTTTGCTTTATAATTTTGAAAAATTCAACTTTCAAAATGGCATGATACAACTCTTTTCATCATTTCACAACATGAAAATGAGCAAACGTACTTTGACGTTAGATAGGTTTAGTAGGCGCGTGCTACTTTTAACGATTAAAATTATACTAAATTCCCCACACGCCTCAAACTCTTCCCGTTAACTATGAAAGACAAAAAGAAAGCTTGTATTTGGTCATTGAAAACAAATTCTATTGGGAGTTGACATGATATCTAACATCCAAATGTTCTGGAAAGGCAATAATGGAACTTTTGAGCGGTGTTGGGAGATATTTAAGGTTCTCTCAGACCCATGCCAACACCACGATGTTGGAAAATGGAGAGTTTGCTCCTCTTTTTATATAATAGAGTAACGTTTGACTTATGGAGACCACGTGATCCAGGGAGTGCCTTAGTTTGAATTTAGATGGGGATGAGGCACATTTTAAGTTTTTTGTTGACACAGTCCAATCTTGGGATAAATTCGATCCAAGTATCCCTACATCCGACAGCCTTTTACTAACCTCAGGACCTTCTATAAGGTATCTATTACCTCACCCTAGAGGATGATATGTATTTATAGATTCCCCAATTATTTCTTTAGGTTGAGGAAAATGATAGAAAATTTTTGGAAGAAAATATCCCACCTCCGTATCGACTTTGAAGAAATTTCCCATGACCAAGTGAATGATATAGGGATTTTTATAAAGCCCAAAACCGACAACCCCAAATGGATAACCCACCCAAATTTTTGGTGGAAGAATAATCAACCTCGTTCCCACCTCAAAACAAAAATATTCACCCCTATATCCACGCCCCCTGACCTCTTCAAATTCAAGGTCCTCTACCTTCACTCCCTATGTGCCCCCACAAAGGAATGTCCTTGAAGAGACATTGCATACTTTTATGGAAAGTCAATTGTCTACAGATTACCAATTTTTTAACTTTGAAAATATTCAAACGCTTTTGGAATTGGAATTAATTTCAACATTTGTTTTTATATTTTCTGACAATTTTTAAAATTTTACTTATTTGACCTTTTTAAAATATGCCCAATTAAGTTTTTTCTAAAAATATTTCAATTCTATTTTGACATATTTTACTTATTTGAATTTATAATATTTCGACTTTTTATTAGACGTCAATTAGAAAATTTTCCTTTTTTATGTTATCAAAATTTTTTGTTTTTTGCATTTTTTAATTTTTTTTTGAAAAAGTTTTGAATTTTTTAAATATATTCCGATGAATTTTCTTGATATACAAAAATGGAGTGTTAATAATTTGTGACTGAAATGATTTTTTAAAAGGATCAAATACCAAAAAGTCTCTCAAATGTTATTTATACACATTTAGTCTAAGTCTTTTATTTTGTACCAAAAAGTCCTTTATTCTCTTATCTTTAAAGGTCCGCGCCAGCGGCATGGTAAAATATTTTTGGCATTGTGAAAGACTTTTTGGTGCAAAATAAAAAGGTTTGGACTGTACATGTATTAAAATAAGTTCAAGGGACTATTTGATATATGTCCCTTTTTAAATTGGCGGTCTTCCGCAAAACTAGTCATAAAAGTGGATGGATAGTTAACTGAATGGCGGTGTATTGCAAATTTTTAAAAAAGTGGGGGTGTATTGCAGTCACAAAATCAGGGGGAAAACTCAAAATAACCCTTTATTAAACTACACACATAGAAACAATTTTCAACACTTTTATAATTGTCATAAACCATTACAAAATTAGTAAGGGTTATGCAAACTTACAAATTAAATTTTGTGTCTGTTACAAAATAGTCATTTCGGTGTAGTATCAACCATATTTGATGACTGATAAACATCCAAAAGTGTTATTTTTATCCTCCAAATTGACTTATTTTAATTATTAGTTCTCGTTAATATTGAACCTTTGTGCATATTTGTTTATCTTGTAGATCAATACGTAGCTGCCATTTTAAAGTGTATAATTCAAGTCAATTGTGGTAAAAATGTGGTCAAAAGTGCTAAAGTCAAATTTTATGTGAATGAGACAACCAACTACCCATCAAACCCCTTCCCAAACCATGTCTCTAGCCTTCCCTAATCTCCCGTGCGTTGTGTGTATGTATTTTAGTGTGTGTGTATATATATTATACTACTATATTTGTTATTTGTAGTAGTATATACGCGTCTATGTTTATTTTTATCGGTGTGTGTCATTTTTTATTTTGTTAGTTCGCATATTACTTTAGTTTTTATTTTTATGTTCAAGAATAATGATTTGAGTCTCAATAAAATGTCCAAATTCATCTCTCAAATGAGTTTACAACATTAAGATGTTGTACATTTTTCCGTTAATAATAACATAGTGCAATATTTTAAGGGTATGTCAATTTATTTGAAGTTATTTGGGGGTTGAAATTTGGACTCATAACATTACTCTCGAATGTTATATATGGATTAATTGGCAATTTACTTAAAATGTGACATTTTCTGGAAACAAAAATGTTAAAGAGTATTTAACACGTATATAGAAAGAATGAAATAAGTCCTTAAACATAAATGATTTTTGGTGGAAAAATCAACGCATGCGTGAAAAAGGACTTTAATGGAATATAATGATTTTTCCTAAACGAATAATGGGAAAAGGGACGGTTAAGCCCAAGGCTTTGGCTTCGGCCCGAAAAAGGAAAATTAAAGTGGATAATAAGAAAAGTATCGAATACATCAGCAAGATAATGATATTGGATGATGCCAGGTTAAATAATCAAGCAGGGCTATGTTGTCCTTAGTGGTGAAAGACCCCAAACCAACTGCAACTTACTTGGTGCTGGGTAGTGAAATTCTGTGAAACTGTGGGTGTGCGTGTTGTGGAGGGTGTGTGTGTCAACGGAATCCCTAAAGAAAATGCAAAGTGATGAATTGAATATTCTTGAAAAAGGCATAAATGAATGATATTTATTCATTGAATTATTAATGCAAGAATAACGCATTAAAAGTTTAATGTTTATACGATAACATGGGATGGTTAAATAACACTACATCAAAAACAACAATCTGGCGCAGTTTAAAACTGTGCCATATAAAATTTGGAACGGTTTTGAACTGTGCCAGAATCAGGTGTTCCAAAATGACCATTTCTTTCTGGCACAATATAAAAACGTACCAAATTTGGCCAAACAGGAACACTTCTGGCACACTTTAAAACCATGACAGAATTTGATATTTCTGGCACACTTTTAGCACACGTTATAACTGTGCCACATTGACTACATTTTTTTACACTTTTGAAACATTTCAAAATCGTGCCAAAATTTGATACACTTTTGGCACGATTTTGAACTGTGCCAGATTTTTGCTTAAAGAAAAAAAAAATTAATTGAAAACAAGAAAATTCACAAATTGTGAATCTCGCACGTTGCTGATAAACTAATGTATATATAAACTTCAAAATATTAAGAGTCTTAATAGTTCACAAGCCAAAAAATATTAGGCAGAGTTTTCTCTATTTTCTAGACATTCTAAACCTGCTAATACAAAACCTGTGTAGTGTAAAGTCCGCACGACCATAAAATATTCAAATAAAATTACAAAGGCCCGCACGACCATAACACAAAAAAATATAATCATGAATATTAACGACATTAAATAAATAATCCCCACGTTGTAAACTATTGACTTCTTCGTGTGTTCCACGTGGATAAAAGCTAACGACAAAATGTTATCCTGCAAAAAGATAGGATACAAAAAGAGTTGATATTAGAAACCAAGTAATTATAAAAAAAATCTTATTCATGCTGAAAAATTGTATTTAAAAGTTACAATTATTATTATATTCTCATATCGAAAGTCTTGTGACTATGCGGGCAGCTCCTACGAGTTACATTAGTCCCACGCGAGGTGTTAGTGCCTCTTATGGGGTTGTTTGGGCACTAGTTTAAGTTTTCACCGTCTAAAGGAAAGTTTTTAAGCATACTCTAAATATTTTCAAATTATCGGCATATTATCAAATCGGGAGACCCGTGACTACGCGATCAGTTCCTACAAGTTACATTCCCGTGCGAAGTATTCATGCCTCTTACGGGACCATTTGGGGGTTGATTTGGGTTTTCACCCTTTTAACGACTTGTTTTTAAGCTTAATCTAGATGTTTTCAAATTATCGTCATATTCTCAAAGTGGAAAAAACCCATGATTATGCGGCCAGTTCCTAAAAGTTACATTGGTCCCATGCGAAGTGTCCATATTTTCAAAGCATATTCAACTGCCCTATTAATAAATAATAACTACTATCTAAGTACGTGAAAATAGATTCTAAATGAAATAATTAGTAAATTCAAGTCAGATTTGTGTAGGTCAAATTGATATATCCAACTTATCTAAGTATATGAAACTAAGTGGATCTAGCAAATACCAAAAGGAGAAGGGAGATGAAAAATAAAAAAGATAAGGCAAAAGATATATTTGTGTGACTACCTGTCAAGTAGAAAAATTTCATTGCAGTGACTATGAATTAGAACCTTCTCTTCTCTCGCATTTAAACCAACCCTGTCATAGTTACTAGGCGGCTCAATTTCCTAGTAGCTATTTGATTTCTCATTTTCCATGACTGAAAGCAAGCACTAATCAAATAGACTTTTAACTAACAAGTTCTTCGCTCATAAAACGATGTCTAACATGAATTACTGAAAGTAAGCAAATCCTTCATATACTTTTCAAGGTTTATGAAATTTCTACGACAATTATACATGATACATGAATTACTGAAAGTAAGGAAATCCTTCATATACATTGTCTTAGGGGAAACAACACAAATCAGGACATAAAATGTTTAACACTTAAATAAAAAAAAAACAGTCCAAAACATTTTTTTTAAGAAACCAAATCTTTACAGGATAAGCAATAGAAATAATACATGTTTGTTTCCTAAACAGTAAAATAACAAACAAATCTTATATATTGTTGTAAAGAATCATTTTCTTTATTATTATTTTTTTAAATAATTGTTTAACTATTGTTAAACGGTAGGATAAAAAAAACTTAACAAATTTTTAACCAAGATTATTCAACAATACAGTACTTTTAGCTAACAATAAAGTTAACAATAAGAATGAAATCTACAGACACTAAATCAGCCAGTAGTGTCACAACAATATAATGGATCTAAACTAAAAAATATCCTAAAGTGAAAAATTTTAACCAAGCACTGGTCCGAAGAAGCACAGTTATTGACAGACAGAAAAACAACAAACAGGTGCATACATAGTTCATATAATTAAGCAATTTAGACAACCAAATGGGAAATATGAAGCCAAACAAACTCAGTTATATAATTGAACTAAAATCAATTTCAAATGAATAGATCGAGAATTTATATAATGAAACAATTTAGACAACCAAATGGGAACTTCATATTTCACTTATGCCGAATTGAACTTTTTTTACTTCCAGGGATTTGGGTTCCCACTTTTCAACCTCATTTCCCCTGGTTTGGCGTCAAAAGGGTAATTCCCAAGTGGGAACCACAAAGGAACGAGGCAAGGACAAATTTAATGGTTCGTTTGGCAACCCAATTTCAATCCATGGAAATGGAATTTGAAGGCCAATTTTAATTCCACGGAATTGAAATTGGCCTTCCAATTACAATTCCAAGCCTTGGAATTGGCTTGCCAAATGGACCCTAATTGAAATTTGGCTTTATCAAATCAATCAAATTCCCACTACCTTGCGGATTTTTGAGGAGAAAAATCATCAGTATCTAATCTAGGGAAAATATCACTCTCCTCTATATATTCCTTTATTGACTCGGGTGCTTCCCTAACAAATGCAGGAGGCTGTAACAAAAACAAAAACAAAATGATAAAAACGTAGTCAATTTGATACCCTAAACATGTAATGAGAGTGAGTTAGAAAACTGACAGGTATGAAATCTACTAGGGAGTTGAGGGGATTGGGTTATTGGACGGGTGGGAGAGGTTGGATCCATAGATGGCCGGAGTGACCCAAAAATTGACCCGAAAAGAGAGTTTGTTAGCAGTCAGGATCCGATCCATTTATGTGAGTATGGGTGTGAACAAGTGTTTTTTGGCTGGTTTAGTTTTGAGAGCTAAGTGAAGGAAGAAGATGTGTCTGTACCTGTGCCTGATTGTGAACATGTGGGGGAATTGAATGGGATTCTAAATTTTTTTGTATTCATAACTGAAGTACAGAGTTGTCAGTAGAGAAATACCAAGACAAACAAATGTATATCAGTTACTAGAAATTGATCAATAAAAATTATATCTAAACAAACTCAGATCCATAAAGTAAAGACACACAATTTGATAATATAGGGCAAATCTACAACCAATCTTATAGAACTTTTTTTCGCACAATACTACAAGAGAAAAAAGATTAGTTCAAGAAAAAATCATATTAGTTTAACTCAGATCTATCAAAAAACAAATTAACCAAGAAGTTTAACCAACAACAACAAAACGATCTAACAAGTAACAAGTATTATTCACTGAAAACACAAAAGAAACGGATCAAACCACAAAAGGAATTCAATAGTGTTGATACAATCCTCCAACTTTAAATAACCTCTACACGAGTTACGTTTCACCCTTAAAATCAGATCCAAACACACGATACGGGAATGAGAGATCACCAGCTATACCACCAGAGCCGACCTATGACCAAAGCGTGAGAGATAAACGACAGCTACACCCCCATACCTATGCCCAAAACGCGAGAGAGAGCCGAGCGGGAGACTCCAAAGCTCCAAAGTGAGAGTGAGCGGGAGACTCCAAATGACTAAGTGTAATTTTTAGGGAATTTTATATTTTAGTAAGTGTACTAAATTTTGGCACACTTGAAAATAGGGGCAAATTTTAGCACCGTTGTGCTAGATTATCATTAAATCGTGCGATAATTTGACACGATTTTAAACTGTGCTAGATTTTTAATATCAGGGTATGCCAAATTATTGTTTTTGGTGGAGTGTAAGATGACTTAACGATGTTTAAGCTACCTTATGAGGTTTGAATCATAATAAACACAAGAGTGTGTTACATGAGTCTTTCAAAGGAAAATGAGTATTTTTCTAAACACAGTGTGTGCCTGCGTTGAATGGAAGTCCTATAATATGGTTAAGTAACTCTGGTGTGAGTTAATAAACGTTGGGTAATAAACATTTGAAAGTAAATGAAAGATTTTTCCCAACAATTGCTAATTGTTTAAACGTGTGCGTTAATGGGAAGGAGTGATAGTTTTTAAGCGGAATGATAGAAATGATTTTTTGTAAAGATAAGGAGAATAAACGAATTAAATGACGCTTTTGGAATAAAAAGGTTTAATACATTAGGATATGTATTTTCAAAGTTATATATGTAGATATAGACGTACTTCCACATGCATGTAGTGTAGCGTGTGAGTATTTTTTTTATCGTTCATTTTTATACTGCATTTGTATAGTTCCCACTGAGAATTTATCTCACTTGCTCCTTTTTTTACGGCATGTTGCATGCAATTTCGTATTTTGAGTGCATTTTATAGGTAAGTATTTACTTTCATTTACGTTAGTAGCTCTGTTTACTTCGCCTTGGGGCACTTCCTTTGGGTCATATCATATACTGATTGTAAATTGAACTCACATGTTAATACCTGTAACGTTAAATAATAATAAAACTGGATTACGAACATTATTTAGGGTGTTTCATTGCACTTCATAATTAACGCACGAACCAGATCGGGTTAGTCCTTTATCAACCCTTAAATTCGGGTCGGGGCATTACAACTCGGCCTCAAAGAAATTCAAAGATGGTTAAAGGATACTCACGATGAACGTTATTAGACCATTGAGATTTATCTCTACAGAGGGGTATTTTTGGACTACGATGAAGCAAGATACAACAACAGAGCAACGAGATTGTGCTAAATGTCAAAACTTCTTTCTACAAGTTGAGTAAAAATTCCTAGAAGATCAAATGAATGAAAGGAAATCCTACATTGATTTTGTCAAGAATGGATTTGTTCGAGCAAAATAAGATGATGCCATAACACTTAGAAGAAGAGCCCCAAGATTATAGGTTCTAGAGGAGAACATCTATCAGCGAGAAGACTTGAACATGCCCTTACGATGCATCACCACGGATGAAGTAGAAGAGGTCTCAAATAATCTCATGACCCATCTCATGTTTGAGGATCCAAATTATATGATCGACTTATGACACTTGGCTATTATTGGCCAACAACAGAGAAAGATTCAAGTGAGTTTGTTCAAAAGTGCAAAGCTTTCAAACTACATGGCAATCTAATCCATGCTCCATCAGTTAATTTGCATCATTGGAAACACTTTATCCTTTCCATACCTTAACCTTGTGGGGATAATTATTCCCCCATTAAGGGGAAAAATATGGATTCTCGTGGCAGCTGAGTGTTTTTCAAAATGCATAGAAACGATACCTTTGAAAAGGGAAAGAACATGAGTGGTGGAATAATTCATTAGAGAATATATCATTTGTCATTTTGTCTTTCCCAAGATCATTCTCTTAGATAATGCCACTTCATTTATAAAATAGTGATAATGCTGACTAATCAATATTTAATTATTCAACACACTTCAACGACGGCTTATCCTAAAGACAGTGGTGAAGCAGAAGCCAGAAACACAACGTTGGTCAACATTTTAGACAAAATGATAGATTATTTTCTTGGGGCATGGGATAATAAGCTGCCTATGGTGCTTTGGGCATATTGAACCACCAATAGGAAGACAATAGGTTACTTACCTTTCACATTAGTTTATGGACCACAAGAAATTCTTCCAGTGGAGTCAAAAGAATAATCTGTTAGATATGTCTTGCGAAGCATCATGCTTCCTCAAAGTAGTCTTTTCCAACTAGAGGCACTGGATGAACAAATAGATAATGTGAGGAAGAGCTTGTAAGTTTACATGAAATAGTTATCCAAAGCTTAGGAGAACCATGTGAGGACAAGGAAGTTTATGAAAGGAAGTTTGGTGTGGAAGGCTGCTATTAATCATATTAGAAGACTTACTTTGCCCAAGTTTGCAACAAATTGGGAAGGACCATATATTGTTAGAGAAGCACATGACTCAGATTATTGTCTGATTTTAAAAATTAAAGATGACAGTCCTTACAAAGTTAACAACAAATGATTGAAAATTTATCATGTTTGATAAAGAAACTTGTAACTTTCATTTGTCGCCTAGTACTTGAAGAAATGCAAAGAAGGATATCATTTTGTAGTGTAAGTGAACTAAGCGTTGAAGCAAGGAATGAAGTGTACACATGAGATTGAAGAACAAATACTCTATTTGTATTATAATTTAGGATAATTACAATTAAAAAATGGGACTATTGCCCAGAAATAGAATGTAATGAATTTATCCTAATAAAATTCCTTAGCTGGATGCAGTGAAGAAATCCAACCCAACTAAGGTAGCTTTATCTTGAATAACCTTTCGGTGATGCTCAAACATGGCATAGATATTCACTTCAACCTTTACCTTTCATTTAAAAAATATTTCACACTCTCTTTTAGCTTTAATCAAGACTTCCTCTGCTTCAGATACCCTTTGATCACTATCTCAAATCGAGGGATGAGCTCTCTTAGTTTTCCTTCTACAATTTTTAGATCCTCTATAAGTTTGAGGTAACTCGAACGACAAGCTTCTAGCTGAGGATATTTTAGATCCCTCAACTTATTGGTCATCCAAGAAAAATCATATCCATTTTTCCTAATCTTTGAGGTTTCCTATGAAATTATTTAGCACTGATCTATCCAAGGAAGATGGTAAAATATTCTCAATCTCATTTACAAGAGAATTTACCCCTTGGAGATGGTAGGTCGTTACCAAGTTGTGAGGTTAATCAATAATGAAAGTATCAAGGTGAGAAGTTAGAAGGCGATTAATCACAAAATAAAAGGAGCATTGAATGATAGTGCTATTATCAAGCACCAGTTGACAATATTAGGTTGTTGCCATGCTTGACAAAAGAGGATGAAAATAAGACTCACTCTCCCCAGTCTATACATTGGTCATAGAACCTTGGTCATCATGAAAGGAAGAATGATAATGAACTGGAGCATCTAGATAAATCCCAACATAAGTCATAACGATATAAGGTTGCACGAGATGGCTATTTCTATAATAGGATGCAAGGACATTTTAACCATAATGGTTAGCAAAAACTTTAGAACACTTGATGCTGAGTTACTAATAAGGTGTATCTAAATTTTGAGAAAAAAACTTAGTAGTAAGTTACTAAGTTGACTTACATAATGTAAATTCTTTTAGAGAAACCATAGTGTTAAGTTACTAAGTTTACTTGCAAAGTATATATTTTTTTAATAAAAAACCTTAGTAGTGAGCTACTAAGTTGACTAACAATGTGTAAATTTTGAGGGAAATATTAGCAATAATCGAGATAAGTCATAAATAAGTTTATAAAGAGTTATCTCATTAAAAGAAGGAGAAAGGACCACATCCCCTGAAGCTAGAACTGGTGTATTACCAGAATAAGCTTGAGGTTCCAATACTGTACCAAGGGGAACTGAAATAAGATCAGCCACAACTGAGGAAGTTAACTGGTCTCTCTTTTCATTCCTGGCAGGCTAAAACACCACAAATTGAAGGATCTAATAAAATATTCACTTAAAAACATGCAAAGAGTAACATTTTTTTAAAAGGGTCAATTACCATAACAATCCTCTCGCAAACAAGAGGAAGCTTGTCCCAAAGGCGCACAATTATGGCTACCATGCTCACCTACAGTTACAACATTATGCTATCTATTGATAATGCAATATACTCAGATGACGTAATAACATCAACAATAAAGTTATTTTCCAAACCTACCTCACCTGAACTAGTTAGAGGGACCACCGTCAAAGGAAACTCCATCATAGTTAAAGGAGTTCAAGGAATGGAAGTGTCATATCCCGGGTTTTCGGGGTGTCTAAGGATTTAGATAGATATAAAATGTTTGGAGATAAAACATAAATAAGATAATACAAGTTTATATTACATCATACAAGTAATAGTGACCATGCACTTTATTCATTACACACTTACTAGGGTTGTTCTTACATTACATAATGATACTAAAATATGAAAAGAACAAATACTACATATGACTAGTACAACGTGAAGCTATAATATGAAGTTACAGCATAAGTTAGATCAACTTGTAAGTAGTAACATATGAAATTATGACGGGTTTGTCGAAACCGCTACTGATTTTTCATGAGTAGATGATTGCTAGAGATACACGTGAAGATGCATTATAAATTACGAGGTCGGAGGATTTGTTGCCTTCTTTATGCCCTAGGTCCATCTGGAATTTAAAAAATATAACCAAAAATTACCCAATAGATAATTCTTATTCTATACATTTTTCAAAATAATCAGAATAAGGATTAGTAATAATCATAGGATCATAAGAATTAAGATTCAATAGCTCGAGTGAGATAGAACAATAATACATGACGATATTTGCTAAAACTAGAAATATCAAGGTTAGAATCGGTTATAGACTACAGATGGTTTCCAATCAAATAACCCATAATAATCTGTTAGAGGCTTTGGGGCAATAGTCATACATATAACAAATAAATCCAAATAAATTGGAGATAATTGATGATGCTAAGATTCAGAAACCACCAGATAAGAGATGATGAGATCAAACAGTAATAACAATGGCAGCAATAGAGTTATGTATGTGTATACGTATATATAGAAGGGGATGAGTATAAGAGGAATGGAGACAATGATGTAAGTGGTTCAACCTATTTAGGCCTACGTCTACTGTGCTGTGAGTGATCTTGACTATATAATAAGGGATCTAATGGCCTTGTGATATAATACACTCACTTTCTCTCTCTACTGTGTATTTTGATAGATCTTCATCTAGGATTTGTAATTGAGGACTCCTTTACAAGGTGGAGTAAGACATGTATTTATAGTGCTTGGGGGTGTAGTGTACCCTCCAAGCATGCCATGAGCATGTGTGTGATGATCTAGCCAATCTAGTGAAGCTACCTGTCACTGTCACATGTAGAGGATGATGATGAAATATTCCCTCACGTGGGGGAATGATCTGGTTGCAACGGTTTCATCCACGTAGGACTTGCGTCCCACGCGCACTCTTCCATACCTCTCCCAAACCACGTGCCATGATGATATCACCCCCAGCTTATAGTGACATATCGTGGCTGATGCTAACCTTGTGGAATCCTGATTACTGAACGTAGGACATTTGTACTGTCGGCCTACATAGGTTCGTCTAAACTGTCCCCAAGCTGAGGTTTTAATCTGCATGGCTTGGGCTGATTTGGGCCATCCAATATACTCGTATTGCCAATGGTGGGATCGGCTAGGCCGAGTCCTATCTTTAGTATGACCCCCTGGGGGTAGTGACACACAGTTCCATGTATCTCCCAAACCATGCGCTCTGCCAACTATCACTATCGGTTGTACGGTCCAGGCCGAGGCTAAGAGGCCGATGTCATAGCCGAGATGCTGTATGAGAGATATGAGGCTGAGGCCAAGGTAGAGGCTATAAGGCTAAGAGGTCGATGTCATGATCGAGCTGCTGTATGAGAGATATGAGGCTGAGGCCAAGGCCGAGGCCGAGGCTAAGAGGCCGATGTCATGGCCGAGCTGCTATATGAGAGTTATGAGGCTGAAGCCAAGGCCGAGGCTAAGAGGCTGATGTTATGACCGAGCTGCTGTATGAGAGCTATGAGGATGAGGCTGAGGCCAAGACCGAGGCTAAGAGTTCGATGTCATGTCCGAGCTGCTATATGATAGCTATGAGGCTGAGGCTGAGGCCAAGGCCGAGGCTATGAGGCTAAGAGGCTAAGAAGTCGATGTCATGGTCGAGCTGCTGTATGAGAGCTATGAGGCTGAGGCCAAGGCCGAGGCTATGAGGCTAAGAGGTCGATGTCATGGCCAAGATGCTGTATGAGAGCTATGAGGCTGAGGCCAAGGCCGAGGCTATGAGGCTAAGAGGCCGATGTCATATTTGTCCCAAATTCATGGTCTTCAACTAACTGAACTTGGCCAAGGGGTCCAACTTTGAGATGGGGATATATTTGGTATATCAATAATCAATCCAAAAAACTAGAGATAAAAGTAACCCTGCTAAGTCGATCACATACATTCCATATGACAACAATAACTAGTCCCTAAATTATCTCAGTCCTAAAGGCCATATAATATAATCATGAGTATAACAAAAGATTATTCCCTAGTCATGATGTATGCTATAATAGAACTGGAAACGACATCATATAAAATAATATGATTTGCATAATCATTGTTAAAATATGAATCAATTATACATAAATGGTTGAACTACTCCAATGATTTCATCAATGAGAATATGATGTACTGAGTCTGTCACATGGTGATATCTGATAAAGTAGAAAAAATTGCACTTAGTGTAAGCGTCGTTTTGTCATTGTTGCAAATCCTTTCCAATCAAAATTCCTTCAACCTACAAACACATAAAAAATATGCATAGGATAAGTAAGAGTATCAATCCACCTTTCGTGAGTGAAAAACTAAATGTGAGGTTATTTGCAAAATCATTTTCATGTTATTATCTTTTTTTGTATTTCTACTTTTTTTTAAAGAAATTTTTAAAGTAATCTAACTAAGAAGAAAATGCTAATGAGATTAATATTTTTTTGTTTAAATTAAAATGGAGTGATATACTATGAGTTCAAAAAGAATATTAAAGATATTCTAAACTAATTAACTAAAACAAAATGCAGAAAATAAATTAATGAAATATAAAAATTTAACTAAAAAAGAATATTAATAATTTTTTTAATAAGTAACAATCTCAAAGAGAGGGAAAAAAAATTAAATACTAAAAAGAAAAAGATAATATTATCTACAATATGTACAAATGGGTGAACTCCTAAATACTCATCAATGTTTGAATTAAATGCTAAAAATACAAACAATCCCAATGAAGATTTGCATCTAAGTATTTCTCCCTCCAAATGAACTCTCAATGCACTATTAAATAATGAGAAACATTTGCTAAAAATACAAACTCTCACTGCAAATTTGTATATAAAAAATTCATTCATGTGAAATAATTTATACCACCACCCCTTATATTGAGTTATTTGTTAAAAATACAAACACTCTCTCCATAGAGTGTTGGAGCAATAACTATCTCATGTTTTAAAATAAAAAATTGAAGATGTTTCTAAATGAGAGTCTCTTCTTGTCCTTTATAGTCCATGATTTTCATTTTTTTATTCATGGCCAGTGGCTTTAATCCCTTATTTCAGGGAGATAGTGGCAAGTGGGGTTATTTTTATTTATTTATGGTCACTTGGCTTTTGATTAGTGGGTATCAGATGGAGGCATGCAGGGTTTTGTTTAGTTGGCATTTGTTTTGGTCTTGGCTTGGAAATTAGCAGGTGAGGACATAATTTGGTTGAGGTGGGTTTCACTTTGGTTAAGAGAGAGATCCGGGTTTGTGGGTTTCACTGGGTTAGCAAGAGGTTCCGGCCATGGTGGGTTCGGGTCGGCGTTGGAGTGGGTTCATAGCGAGTCTCGGGTTGAGGATTGGTACAGGTCGACAGCGGGTTTCGTTTTGACAGGTTGGCTGGCCGGATTTTTGGGTTGCGTCGACGCTGGCCGGAGGTCGGGTAGGGGTAATGGGTCGGTTGAAAGCCACCACCTGCTGGTGGTGGCAGGTGGTGTTAGTTAATGTGGTGGTTTGGTGGAAGTGAGGTGGGTTTATTGATGGTTGAGTTTTAGTTATGGGTTGTGTGGTAACGGTGGAGATTGGTTTATGGTTTGAAAATGGTGAAAAGAGGAGAGAGAGAGATGTGGGGGAAGAAGATGAATAGGTGTAGGTTATGGTGTGTGTGGGTATAGGGTGTGTGTGTTTTACTTGTGACCCCATTAATAAAATAAAAATAAAACTAACTAAACTAAAAAAAATAAAAATGAATTAAAAATAAAACACACTAAAAAAATAAAAATAACATGACACACAGTACAAACTCTAGAAACTAAACACGACACAAATAAAAACTAATAAAATAAAACAAAATAAAATTAAAAATAATAATAAACTAACAAACAAAAATAAAGGAAAACCCATACTCGACGCACTAACATAAAAAAAAATCCTCTAAAAATAAATAAAATCTATTAAAACCAAAACTCAGATAATAAGAAATATAAAAACTATAAAAAAGTAAAAATAAAACCTAAAGTCTAAAAATATAAAATCTAGCAAAACTAAAAATAAAGACTAGAATTAAAAACTAATAAAAATCAAAATCAAAATGAAATTACACTAAGTAAAAATAAATAGAAAATATATCCTAAAAAATTCTACAAAAATCTAAAATAAATCCAAAAAATAAAAACGACTTAAACCAAAAATCTAAAAAAATACAAACTAAACACACGGGCTCGGGTGAAGGTTTGGGATAAGTTTAGGCTCGGGTTTGATATGGGATATGGGAATTAGCTCGATAAATTGCGCATTTGCCATATTCTACGTATTTAACCACTTATTCATAGCAATTGACTCGAATTAAGCTTGTTTGACACCGCAACTGCATATTGACCTACAAAATAAATAAATACCAACATAAGTCCGATTTTACCGACAATTAGCAATTAAAAATCGTCTATTTAGGATATTATTTTAACACTTTTGGGTGCTTATCACACCATCCCCAAACATAACATTGCTAGTCCTCGAGCAAAAATAGAGAGAAAACATAGATAAGTAACCAAAAGTGTGCCACTTTCGCAGGCACTGGTGATTGCACTTGGCATGTGCAACAAGCCGTTAAACCTATTAGTTACCCTATAGGACGAGTGTTGTCTCGTGAGGGTTTGCAGTGAATATACCCACAAAATTCAAAACATTTTTTTTACTATTTATTAAAAACTTGGTTAATCTCTTCTTTGACATAGATATATCATATAATCCATCATTTAAGGAATACTAACAATGAACTAGTAATATATGATAATTTTTAACTTATTTAATACCCAAGGCAAATCTTTTTTAGAATTCAACGTGTAGTGTGAATCACTTAAAACGGCTTCAAGCATCATAAGAGTAATTTGTAGATCACCTTTTAAAATCAATGCTTCGACTTCCAAATCTCCCTGGATATATCTCTCTAAAATGATCTCTCGAGATTTGGGTAATTGTATCTCTCTTGTGTGTGAGGATGTGAGTAAATTTAAACCAGTTCAAATGTCTCACACATATAAAAAATGACGGATACATGAAAGAATTTGATCTCAAGGAAGGAATGAAAATCACTATATCGAGAATGTCGAGTTATTCATCACATTGACTTTTCATTTGCCCTAACAATTCACCAAAGGTAAGAATGGGATTTAATGTACACGATAAAGGGAAATGAGATGGGTAATATGGATGATATAATGATTTTTGAGATTTTGAGAAGAGTGGACAACTTAAACAATTAATGTCTCCATTTCACAAAACTTTGATCGCATGCTTTTCTTTTTTCTATTATCGTTTTTCTTCTTCTTCTTTTTTTTACGATACAATTCGTCTTTTAGAGAACGAATGAAGACATTTTACATATATAATTTCAAACACTCTTTTATCAAAAACCAAGGGTGATGATGGAATAATGATAGATGGATGGTATGAAAAATGTGGTAATATAGAAAATGGATGGTGAGACATAAAAAAATGGATAAAGGATTAATGTTCGGGACAAACTACAAGACACGTGTTTCTTATAACTCGAAAGTGATGTCATCCTCAGTGATTATGCCAAAATTTGAAGAATAATGAGATCATGTAACGACTTTTAGTGCGGTATCCAAATGAAGTTGAGTCAACTTGTGACTCGGAGATTGCATAAAAATTATCAAAAATGATGAAAAGCTCAAATCTCACGGGTTAAGTCTCCACAGTTGATTTTAAGGTTTTCATGAAAAATATTTTCACTCTTCAACTTTAGACTGTAATGACGAGATAAGTGCGTAAGAAGTATTGAGTCTAGGAATTCATGGTGCAATATGCCTTATAAAGTATTAGTTAAGTTTATAAGTTTAAAAAAATGACTTCAAGTTCCATTTAGAGTATTCTAGACTTTAATGATGGATAATAGATAAATCACGTCAAAAATAAGAAAAACGTGTAAAAAGTGAAAAATATGACTTGTTTCTGACAAATTTTTTCAAAATTGGTACGATTTTGATAAATACCCCACCCCCAAACAAAAAGGAACATCGTCTTCGATGTTAAGGAAAATGATTTTTAAAATTGAGAGCATTCGGTAGGAAAGAGATTACCACAATCAACCGTTAATGAAATGGGAAGATGAACCCAAGAAGAAACCTGCATAAATGGTAAGATAAAAAAAATTTACAAGTCAATAAACATGTAAAGCATTAGGTGGTGTGAAACACCACCCCCAAACAGAACGAGACTCATATAGAAACGACGGGCTGCCTCCCGGTGGCGCTAAGTTTAATGTCTTCAGCTAGACCGAACCATTCTCACCCTAAGGATAAGATCCCTGAAGATGGGGGGCGGCAGAAAAATTGGGTGATGATAATCACCCCCAAACAAGACTGAAGCATCAGCCTTATTGGATAAAGGCTAAAGGGGTCAATGCACTTGTATGGCAAAGTGCCTCAGCGATGCAAAGCATCAGTGGACCAAGGGCGGGGGGGGGGGGGGGTATTAGGGTAAGGTTGAGGGTGAATAGGCACCGATCACGGGCCTTATTGAGTCAGAAGGTGAGGGCAATAAGAGCCCTATAAGCATGGTGCTCAAGTTGGTGAGGGAGGCGAAATGGTGGGAAAAGTGGAATGGCGTGGACCTCATAAAAATCACACGACCGTTCTATAAATGGGCGATGATAATGGTCGTGCCGTTATACACCAGGGAGCTGACGGGAAGAAAAATCAACACCACAAAGAAGTGGTGTGCATGGAGGAACAAAAGTGGAACGTATCACCACATATACTCTCATGGATGGCTGGATGGACGATGGGTGGAGGATGCAAGTAAGGACCTAGATAAACATATGTGAACTGTGGAGGTATAATGACTAGGTCCAAACAAGGTGATGGGATGGAAGGAACAATGGGAGGGTCTGGTGGGATAAACGGTGGGGGAAGATGATCCAACTCAAGTGTAGGGGACAAAAACTCATGGGGAGGAGTAAAGTAATACTCACAAAGGAGCGTGGTGTCTAAAGATGGAGTGGTCAACTTCTCCACTAATGTGTCACCATCCGTGGTGGTGAAAGGGTTTATTGAGGTATTAAGATCCGAGATATATGAATCAACATCAATATCAGACTCAAAGTGAGCCAAACATCGCTAGAGGGTATCCATAGCAAGGGAGGTGGGAACCATATCTAATTTAATCTCGCTGCAGTGGGGGGCACTCGTATCCGGAGCTAACCTAAAAGATAGGGGCATGTCATAGACATATGCAATTGGGGCATAAGGTAAAGTCTAGGGCGTATTTTTGGATATAATGAGTGGGGAAACCTCAAATATGGCTTCTTTTGAATATTTAGGGTATGGATCAGCCTCACTAAAGATGGGTATGTCAACACAATTGTCAACTTGGGGCTCGGACCATGGAATGGTATACACTTCTAGATTCTTAGGGTGGTAGGGTTGGTCACACTTAAAATCAGTGGCACAAGACGATGCATCATCACTCCACGTGGGGGCAACAACGGTTGACTTGAGGGAAAATCTGACTCGTCCGCACACTCAAATTCATTTAATTTTTGTTCAAGCCGTTGGAGGGACACATTTTGAATTTGAGTGGCTTGCTCTTTCTCGAGTATGAACTTTTGCAAGAGGGCCTCGAGGGTGGAGGTGGATGATGTTGGGGAAGTGATGGCGAGTGGTGGTTAAGGTGGATACAATTCACTATAGACACTGGGGGGAGGAGAATACTCATATGAAGTGTGGGGAGCGGAGTCAAGTGTGTCATACACGTGAGAAGCATCTCTGTAATGGACAAATGGATGATAATCATTGGGTGCGTAGTGAAGGAACTGATTGGGATAGGGTGCACAAGGTTACCATGACGACTGTTGAAACGTGTGAGGATCTACAACAAAGGGTTGGGATTCATATTGCATGGAAGGGTGATCAATCTGCCACAAATAGCTAGGGAACTCACACAACTCGGGATTAGATACATCGGATAGCAATGTTCTGTTTGGAGGTAGTGTGATAAGCACCCAAAAGTGTATAATTTGTGCCCTGAAAAAAACATTTTAGCCACTCGTTTTAATTAAAAATGGCTTTATGTTCGTATTTTATCATTTTGCAGGTCAATACGCAGTTGCGGTAAAAATAATGCAAAATCAGTATAATTGCGGTAAAATATCGGTAAAAAGCATGTATCAAAGAAATCAAAGAGACTGCGAAGTTAGAAGTCTCATTGAGCTTGCCCCGATGAGTTCCAATATCCCAAACCCTATCCCCGGACCAAACCTAAGCCTACACCAAGCCCAGACCATCACCCGAGCTTGTGCGTGTTTAGTTTTTGCCTTTTTAGTTTTTTTTAGATTTTTAGTTTGAGTCGTTTTTCTTTTTAGGATTTATTTTAGATTTATTTAGGATTTTTTAGAATTTATTTGCATATTTTTTATATTTCTTTTTACTTGGTGTAGTTTTATTTTGATTTTGATTTTCATTAGTTTTTAATTGTAGTCTTTATTTTTAGTTTTTCTAGATTTTATATTTTTAGGACTTTAGGTTTTATTTTTACTTCTTTTGTAGTTTTTATTTGAGTTTTATTTTCAATAGATTTTTATTATTTTTAGAAGATTTTTTTTTATTTTTTTTATTTTAGTGCGCCGAGTATTTGTTTTATTTATATTTGTTTCTTTTTAGTTTTCAGTTAGTTTTGTTTTTGTGTCTTATTTTATTTGAGTCGTGTTAAGTTTTTAGAGTTTGTATTGTGTGTCGTGTTGTTTTTATTTATTTATAGTTTTTTAGTGAGTTTTATTTGTACTTTAGTTTAATTTTCTTTATTGTTTTTATTTTATTTTATTTTATTTTTGTGTACAAAAATTAAACACACACTAATACACACTCACACCCACCTATCCTACATACACAAATACACCCAAACATTCTCACATTTATCACACTCGGTTGCACATTATTATTTTTTTTGTTATTTAGTCATTTTATAATTTTTAGCATTTATTAGTTAATACATTTTATATTTAATAATACCTTAATGAGAGGATAAATACTCCATTTCAAGGGGAAGATGAAACTTCTACATTCTTCATTTGTTTAATTTAGTTTTGTAATTTCTAATTTTGTTATGTTCCTTTGAATATGAATATTGGATTTTTACATTTCAAAGTGGATTTTGAGAGAAATCATTCAGTTCTAGTCATACTTCGAGAGAAGGTGATGTATTTTTAATGAATTGAAAAATTCCCCTCCCATGAGAGATGGGGTGATCTTGTCATTAAGAAAGAACCCGAAATTATTATTATATCATTTTCTTTAAAATCAAACTAGAGATAAGCTTTTCTTAAGTTAAATGATATTTTAATAGTTTCTAACTCTAAAACTAAATTGTAAAGACTTAAAATAATTTTAATAAATGATCCTTAGCGGGAAGTTTATTAGAAAAGTTTTGTTCGGATTTTTAAGAGTTTTGTGAAAGTCTAAGATTAATTTTCTAAGAAAGATCTTATTTAAATTATATTTGCAACTTGAGTCGATTTGTACTTTAAATAAATCTTGGAATATTCTAAAATTATAAGTTACTTAATTAAAATAAATAATTGAAACATAGAAGTGGATTCTCCTCCCTTTTAGTTCTCATTTTTATTTACTTCACTCATTTCTTATTTTGTTTTTTTAGTGTATTTTTAATTTTTAGTTCATAATTAGTAGTATAATTCTCCCTTGAAATTGCAGAAAGCCTTTTTTATTGAGGACGTCAAGTATCCTCAAATGTGGTGATGGTAAAGAAGAAAAACAATAAGTGGAGGATGTGTGTGGACTTCACTGATCTTAATAAAGCCTGCCCAAAGGATCATTTTCCTTTGCCCCGAATCGATCAGCTAGTGGATGCTACATCGGGGCATGAATTGTTGAGTTTCATGGATGCTTATTCTGGTTACAATCAGATTAAAATGAAATCAGAGGACAGGGAAAGTACCTCTTTTATCACCCCAAGGGGAACTTATTGCTATAATGTTATGCCTTTCGGACTAAAAAATATAGGTGCAACATACCAGCGGCTGATGAATAAGGTGTTTGCAGAGCAAATCGGTCATAACATGAAGGTTTATATTGACGATATACTGACGAAAAGCAAGAAAGCTGCTGATCATTTAGTTGACCTGGGTCAGACTTTTGACCAACTAGAGAAATATCAAATGAAGTTGAATCCCACCAAATGCATATTTGGAGTACGAGAAGGCATGTTTCTCGGATATATTGTTAACCAACGAGGCATAGAGGCGAACCCTGAAAAGATCAAGGCCCTACTGGAACTATGATCTCCAGCTACGAAAAAGGAGGTGCAAAGTCTCACAGGGCGAGTTGTAGTACTTAACATATTTATGTCACGAGCAACATACAGATGCCTCCCATTCTTCAAAACACTTCGAAAAACTTTTAAGTGGAATGATGAATGCGAGGAGGCCTTTCAAGAGTTGAAGAAATATCTGGGGACACCTCCATTGTTATTTAGACCAGTGATGGGAGAAAGGCTATACTTGTATCTAGCTATTTCAGATAACACAGTTAGCTCAGCATTGATAAGAGTGGAGGATGGAGTGCAGAAACCAGTCTATTACACCAGCAAGGCCTTCTGAGGAGCAGAGATCAGATATCCAAGACTGGATAAGTTAGCACTAGCACTAATCGAAGCAAGCAGAAGGATGAGGCCATACTTCCAAGCCCATACTATAGTGGTGTATACTGATATTCCATTAAGATAAGCTCTGCACAAACCAGAGAAATCGGGAAGATTGATGTACTGGGTGGTAGAACTTATTGAATATGACATAGTTTATGATCCTAGATCGTCACTTAAGGGGAAGGAAGTAGTGGATTTTATCGCAGAGTTTACTCACTCTGATACATTCGAAGAGCAGGAGCTTAATACAGACCAACCCGTGGATGTTACGGGATCATCGAAGATAACCCTCGACCAACTTCCGTCAGTGGATGAGCAAGAGAAAATAATCAACGAGCAGCGAGAAGTGTCGGGTAATTGCCCAGTGATGGGGGAAGACAAAAGGAAGTATCAAATATTCCACCGAGGAACCCTGTCTGACCAAGAGTTTGATAATGATGTACCTTCATGGAATCTATATGTCGATGGCTCTTCGTGTGCCACAGGCAGTGGAGCAGGAATAATCTTAAATAGCCATGATGGAGTTGATATTGAGTACGCTCTACGTTCTCAATTTAAAGCTTCCAATAATGAAGCTGAATATGAAGCTATGATCGTGGGTCTAAGTTTAGCCAAAATTATGAATGCAGAGCAGGTCATTTTATTTAGTGATTCACAATTAATTGTGAATCAAATTCTCGGGTTGTATGTTGCGAAGGGAGAATTAATGTTCAAGTATCATGCAAAAGCTATGGAGGTTGTCTCGACTTTTGCGCAGTTCAGTTAATCAGAATACCGAGATTGGAGAATGCAAGAGCTGACACACTAGCTCGGCTTGCCTCAGCAACACGCACTAAGCTACGAAGAAAAATCCTAATAGAAATCCTGGTATATCGGAGCGTCGATGAAGAGTTGATGATGAATTTTATTTCCCTCAACTTGGGACCATCCTGGATGGATCCCACCAGGGCCTACATCGAAGAGGGGACTGTGCCAACTGACAAACTCGCAACCAAGAAACTGAAGTTGAAAGATGCTCATTACGTACTGACCAGTGGCATTTTGTATAGAAGAAGCATTATAGCAGGACTACAGAGATGTGTCCATCCCTCCGAAGATAAAGACTTTTTTGAAGAGGTTCACGAAGGCTCTTACAGAGCTTATGTAACAGGTCAAACACTTTTGCAGAGGATAACAACAAAGGGGTATTACTGGCCAACGATGAGAGCTGACTATGCAGCTTATGCTAAGAAGTGCGATAAATGCCAACATTTCTCTTCCATTCGAAGAACTCCCCAAGCATTGTTAATACCCATTACGTCCCCTTGGCCATTTTCCATGTGGGGGATAGCTTGGTCTGGCCACTTCCAACGACCAAATGGAGTTTCAAATACCTCATAGTTGTCATGGATTATTTTACCAAATGGGTGGAAGTTGAACCTCTCATTGATATGACGTATGATAGGGTTGGTCTCCGACGTGCATTCATTACTGACCATGGAACCCAATTTGACAACGAAGAGTTCGCTGCATATTATCACCAATCCAATATACAGAAGATCCACTCTGTGCCAGGCCATCCCCAGAACAACGGGCAAACTGAAGTGACAAATATAACTCTACTGAATGGTATGAAAAAACTGCTGGATAATGCAAAGGGAAACTGGATTAACGAGCTACACTCTGTGTTGTGGGATTATCGCACTACACCTCGAACAGCAACTGGGGAGTCTCCATACATGTTGACCTTTAGGAGTGAAGCTGTCGTACCTGCTGAATTGGGTCTTCCCACACATAGGGTGCTTAATTTCAATTCTCCTATAAGCGACTTGATGAGACGTTTAGACTTGGATATACTCGAAGAATTTAGGGAAGAAGCAGCAGTCAGGAATGCAGCTTACCAACAACGAACAACCTTTTTCTACAAAAAAAGGGTGAAGAAGTGCGATTTGAAAGAGGGGGATTATATGCTGAAGAAGGTGATCCAAAAGCATAACAAACTGGAGGCCAACTGGCCTGGACCTTACAGAGTAACTGAAGTTGTTCGTCCTGGGACATACAGAATTGAAACTTTGGAGGGAGAAGAATTCAAGAACGCATGGAATGCAGAGCATCTGCGCAAGTATTATTAGAAATTAAAATCCATATGTAATACATTTCTTTCAATATGAATAAAAGTGATATTTCGCCCATATTTCCTCTTTTGTTGATTTTTCTTCGGAATATTAGTGCTACACACTACACAAACACAAATTCAGATCAGCAGCCACCAACTCCGATTGGTCGGCAATTTAGTAACCACCAACTCCGGTTGGTCGGCAATTCAGTAACCCCTAACTCCGGTTGTTCAAAAATTCAGTAACCACCAACTCTGGTTGGTCGGCAATTCAGTAACCACTAACTCCGGTTGGTCGGTAATTCAACAACCACCAACTCCGGTTGGTCGGCCATTCAACAATCACCAACTCCGATTGGTCGGCAATTTAATAACCACCAACTCCGGTTGGTTGGTAAATAAAAATCATACAAGGCAAAGTCTGTTTGATCACGGGTGATCTCAAGGGACACCCCAAACTAGGCGAGAAGATGGGTGACCTCCCGAGGCATCCACTATCTAGGCAACAAGGTAATCCTGGCAAGATTACTACAAATAAGCATGAACATGGGATGAAAATCATTCCATTACTTAGGCCCAAAGAGTGACAAGCCACTATAATCAGACAACAAATGGGACAAGTACCATTGTCTAAAAACAAAACAGGACATTTTGTCCTTTTACATATATATATATTCACCAACAAATAACAAAGACATTTTACAAAATATTTCCAAGGAAATAAAACCGCACAGAGACTAAATCTTTATTTATAAAAACCAAGCAGATTACATATGATATGAAATTTGATTCATTATGTACAAATGTCCTATTCTATGGGTTTCTTTCCCTCTGCTTTTGAAACAGGTTCCACCCCAGCTGGAGGATCATCTAATGCATAAGGAGAGTTTATAAAGTTCATGTCTCGCAGCATTCTAACATTAACTATGGATAGTCGATCAAGCAAGTGCTCTGGACGAGATATCTCAAAATTCGAATGAAGATTATAATCGCCAAGATACTTGGAGATCAGGCACCGAGGAATAGCACGAGCTGGAATCCAACTAAGATCAAGTTTAAAGGTAGGCACGGGCAAATCAAGCACTCCAGGATCATAATAATCCCATAAGAAGTGTCGTTGTTCTAGTTTCAACACGCACATAGCATTCAACCATCCCTGCTTACCCCTCATTATTTGACTGCTGTAACCGAGAATCAAGATGATACAGAGCTTCATTATATCCAGCCATCCAAAAATTCCTGGGCTGTTTGTGAAATTGATAAGTCAATCTATGAAGCTTCTCGTGGAGATTTTTTACCAAAATATCCTTATTTTCTAATGCAGAATTTTGGTTGGAGAGTTGGTCGGCGAGAACTTGCATGTTTTAGGACATTTCGACCAAGGCTTGAGTTTTGGCTTTTATCTGAGTGGCTTGATTTATTAAATTCTGATTAGTCCTCTTCTCTTCAACACTTTTTCGAACATCTCTACCTCTACCCCTCGAGGAGGATGTCAGTTTAGTTCATTTCAAAGTCTCCAGCTCTTCTCTCAAAGCAGCATTTTCAACCTCTAAAAAGAAATAACTCTCATCATTGGCCGGAACCAAGGCTCCCGAGTAAGAAGAGGCAACAGTTTTAAGTTGTTTTAGCTCCTCTTACAGTGTAACGTTCTCTTCTTCCAACAGCTTGGCAATGTTCCTATGTTCTTCAATGTCATGACTTAGAACACTTTCTCTTCTCTTATGAGAAGAGAGGTAATTATCGTAACCCCGATCATCGCTCAGTTATTGGCACTTTTGCTCGTAACCTTCATGTAGGAGTTTGGTGGAATCTTTGTACTGCTGTTGAAGTTCTTCGATTGTTCCTTGAAGATCTTTAATCATTTCATAATAAGCCACATTATTGGCTACAACACGATCAAGTATGAACTTCAAGTACTGGTAAGCGTCAATTGATCGTTCAGAGGAATCAAATCCAAGGATGTCAACTATTTGGGCCTCAGTAAAGTCTGCATGACCAACTTGGAAATAATCATTGCATTTCTTCATCAACTCTGTATCATTAGCTGATAAGAGTTCCATTCTGGCCACAAATTAACAAGGATAAAATAAAAGGCATCAACAATGATACAAGACAGGTCAAAGAAATACGCGAGATAAACAACAAAAGTTCATTCTTATTCATGATAAAAAAGAAAAATACATTCTGAGTTACAACCGAGAAAAGAAAGAAAATGACATAAGAACCGAAAAACTTTACACCTTCTCCTTATTCCCTACAATATCTTCAGTTGATTTAGAGGGAAGAGCAGGTTGCTCGGAATGCAGTGCTGGTTGCTCGGAAGAAGTGTTGGTTTGTTAAACTAGTTCAGAAGGTTGAGGAATGATAGCAATGGGTACTTGTTTTGATGCCATCACAGAAGACTCATGATATGGAGCTTCATCTTCTTCTTCTTCGCCAATGACAGGAGGAGGGCCATGAGTATGTTTCTGAAATAATTAAAAATCATCCGCAACCTTCAATTCTTTTAAGGCTGCAACCCATCTATATCTACTTCAAGCTGGCATATTCCATCTGGCAAGTAATGGCAGTTAAGGCCTTGTTCCATCCTTTATCCCATCCAGAGCTAAAAGATTCCTTTACAACAGTTTTCCTTTTTATTTTCTCCGAGGAGGCGCATTCTTTGGCGAGCTTCACTTTTTCCTCCAGCTCTTTCATATGTCGTCCACAATCTTTAAGCTTGGCATCAACCTCCTCGACAGATGTCAACTTATCCTCAAGCTCTTTTTTACGTCGTTCAGCTTCTTCAAGCTTGCTATCGATATCTTTCAATTTTTTTGTCAACTCTGTGGAGTCATTTATAGCTTGATCTCGAGCTGTCTTGACATATCGGAGTTCATTCTCCCAAGCAGTTTTATCTTCCTCGTACTTTTGATGAGATTCATTAAAAGAACAGGTCAAACGAGCAAAATCTACTTCCACCCCATCCGAGGATGTTGAAGCCCTAATAGCTTCATCTTTCTTCAAGATGTTATTAAAGCATGTCATAGACTGAAAAAAAAAGCTCAACTCAGAATATGAATACAATTGTAATCGCCCGGAGGGCCCCCAATTTTAAAATAAACTAATTCTTTAAAATCAATTTCCTTATTAACTTAATGCATAAGCGTAAAAGGTGATGGTTCAACTTAAATATCAAATTTTAATTTCTTCTTCAAATTAAAAATAAACACAAGTGACATTTAATTAATCCATTAAAAGCATTTTCACTTAAACACAATTAATTAATCCAAGTCCTAGATTTGAATAAGTCATATTTATCAATATACTCAAATTAGGCCAAAGCAGTTTTAAGGATAGACTTGAATTAAATAAACATTACCCCAATTTAATTAAGTACCAAATTAAATTAAGTGTGACAATTAAAACCAATTTTATCTTGTTTTATCCTAAGCATGCGTTCTAGGTTATTATGCAAGATAAAAATAAATCAATCACACTACGCCTCGATGTACGAGGAAAAACCCATAATGGGAAACAACCTCGGACGGCCCTAGCCTCAAATCCACTAAGTACGAAATTACATTTACAAGACAGATGACTTACTTCCTCAACTCAAACCCTCTCAAGCCTTGACGCGTCTTCTTATAACCACCTCTTCCTAGTGGATAACCACGGAGCTCCATCGTAATCTTGGACTCACCAATCGGACAATAGGTACACCGTCAACCACACGTGATGTCTTCTACCACGTGAGAAAGACGCAGCTAAACAATTCTTCTTCTTTGAGGGATTTGGAAGAAAACCTGAACTTCTCTTCAATTCGGTGTAGAGATAAACCGGTGCCAAAATGCTCTAAGCAAAATATATGTATATATGAACTTGGAAGAAACAATTATGGGTGTAACTAAGTGTTTAAAGGATTTGTCTTTATAAAATCAACACTCAAACTCATGAACTTTTTCTTGGAAGAAGCAACTCTTAAAACTCTCTCTAGGAGTTAGTATATTGTGAAAAAGTTCATCCTTCAAAAGTGATTCCCGCACATAGTTATACTGTGAAAATATAATGGGGAAAGAAGTGGAAAACATGGGTAAAAACTGCCAAAAACTGTTTCCGCTTGGCATCTCGTTCGAACGAGACTTCTAACGAGGTTCCAGATTGAACTCGTTAGAAATCTCGTTTGATATCTCATTTGAACATAAGGTTCGTTCGAACGACATATCGAACCACATTTCAAAGTCTTATACTGGGAACTCGTTGGCAAACTCGTTCGAACGACATCTGGTTCGAACGAAAAACTCTGAAGCACCTTATACCTTTGACTTACTTAAGTCTATATTGTATAAGTGTTCATCTAATTTGTAAATAATGACAAAATTTGTTGTCTAACCTAGAATCCAAAGAACCTCAGACTTGTTCACTCTCTAATCCTCTTCAATGATACAAACAAGGTATAAATTGAATCACACTACACACATTAGAAGTGCATACATGTGTATATATTGCTCATATTGATTGTGTGTTAAATTCCCCTCAAAATGTTGTTTTAATAATTTTTTGGGAATTTTTAAATATTTTTAAAATAATGTTTTCTTTAATAAAAGTGTGTTTATAAACTTTGTGTGGTTAAAATGCTATTATGAAAAATTAGTTGTTCATTAGAATGTTTGATTGGGTAGAATATCAATGCGCCAGAGACTTTAGGGTGTTGCATGTAACTAGTTTGGACGCGCGTTTGCCAGCCAATGAAATGCCAACACTTGTCATGCTCTTGTTATCTCATTTGTGATTGTTTTGTGAGAGAACTGCCTGGTGTATTGTGGATCATTAGATCAAACGTTATCTATGGCCTGCATGTGTTTTAAAACTATCCATGTTTTATCACTGTGGACCAATCACCTTCGTTTTAACCAATCGCTATATTACCACCCTTGGATCAAGTCAATATAAGGAAGACTGAATCTCAACCTTTGATTGCTATCAGCGATCCAGGACCTTCCTTAGCTCCTATATAAACCCTCTCATTCTCAGCATTTTAACACTTTTGGCAGTCGTCCAAATTGAGAGAGAAAAGAGAAGAGAGAAGTGAGAGAGAAGAGAGAAAAGAAAAGAGAGAAGAGAGAGAAAGGGAAACTGAGTTAGAAACCCTAACCCTAACCCTAAACAACTTCAAACCATATTCAAACCTTCGTACTTTCAGAAATCCAAACACAACCTTGAGTGTTTGTGAGAGATTGTTGTTACTGGTTTGATCGTTTGTAGCTGTAACCTCTTGATCCGTGATCTTGTTACCAACTTAGACATTTTGGTGAGATCTGTATTTCTTTTTCATAGAAATCTTAGATCTACACTATTGCATGTTATATATCACTAGATCTGCATATTTGTTTCTTGTTTTAAGAAAATCTTTGTTGATTTAGATCTGTAAATGTTTTATGTTTTCTGTTCTTGTGAAACTAAACCTTGACCTAGTTGGATTCTCACTTGGAGGTTTTCAATCTCGAAAATCTTTTTAAAACTGATATTGATTAAGATCTTGACTGATTTTGAAGCAAGATATCGGTGGAATCTGGGATAGATTAAAAGGTAAAAAAGGTTCTAAGTTTTGTAAGAAAGAAAGAAAAGAAAATCACATCATATAGTCTTTATATGTAATTTTCTAGGACTGTCTGTACAAACTAAGTGTGTGTGAGTTCATGCATGTGGATAGAAATCACATCACAAACACTTGACACACTACCACACTGAAAGTGTTGGGTATAAGATCAAAGATTATTGAGTCGACGAAAAGAAATCTAAAGCAGGGTGGAAGTTATCAAACTGGAAGAACATCATCAACAATCAGATCGACAAAGAAGTTAGAAGGACACCAAGTGGGGTATATTCCTAAACTTAGAATAGACTGAGGTGTGTGCGTGTATGTTGTATTGTTTGTAACTGTTATTTCTTTTTAGTGGATTTTTACTTTCGTGACTTAGAAGTCACCGTGGATGTTTCCTCTATTGGGAGAGGTTTTACCACGTTAAAAATAGTGTGTTCTGATTATCTTCATCTCCTCATCTCATTCTATAGTGTGCTGATATTTTGAAACTATCTTAGTTTTAAAACTGATTACAAAGTCTTGGTTATTCTCGTACATAAGTTTTTGTAAACACATCTTGTTGTTTATCATTTTTATTTTCAAAAGAAAAGGGTTTCTTCAACAAACAACTCGGAGTTGCTTATACAGTTTAATCATTGTATTAAATGGCATTAGTAACGTTTTTCAATTGGTATCAGAGCCCTGTAAACTTTTATTTCAAAAAGGATCTTGTGTTTCTGAAATCATTTTCTGAAAATCTTAACTATGGACGAGAAGAATGAAAGGTTTGGTATTCTGTCCAGACCTCCACTCTTTGATGGAAACAACTTTGCTTACTGGAAAGTAAGAATGGTTGCCTTCATCCAAGGGACTTTAGGAGATGATGTCTGGGACATTATTGAAAATGGATATACTTATCCTACTAAACCAACCACTGAAGGAAGTGATGAGAGGGTAAAGAAAATCTTAAGTGAGTTTACCCAAGAAGAGAAAATAATTTCTCGTAATAACAATAAAGGTAAGAATTCCATCTTTATGTCTATTAATGAGTATGAGTTCAAGAGAATCTCATCTTGTGCCACTTCCAAGGAAGCTTTGGACACATTAATCACTGCCCATGAAGGAGACTCAAGAGTTAAAGCTGCTAAAACTCAAATGCTTACCCAGCAGTACAACTCTTTGATTATGTCTGACTCTGAGTCTTTTGATGACTTTTATATGAACCTAACTGATATAGTTACTAAGTTGCATGCTAATGGTATAACATATGATAGGAATGAGATTGTTTCTAAAATCCTAAGATCATTACCACAAAAGTTTGATAGCAAGAGGTATGCTATTGAGGAGATGAGTGATCAAAACCTCACCCCTGAGTTACTCAGTAGCAAACTTAGGACTGTGGAAATGGAATTAGACTTTAAGAAACAATTAAATCAGTCTCAAAGAAAACAGCCCAACTCTAACTTGAGTTTTTCTTCTAAGATATCTAAACTTGAGACTAATTTGATCAACTGTGACTCTGATGAGGAGTGTGATATGGACAAACTAGATAATCAGATTGCCTTAATGTCCAAACAATTTAAGAAAATTGTTAAATTTAGAAATAAAGAGGCATCTAAACAAGGCAAGCCTAATTATCCAACTGTGTCTAATCCCAAACCTCATGAGAGAGGTCTTGACAAACATCCTAAGGACAACAACTTCAGACCTAACAGAGATATTAAAAAGATTGAATGTTTTAGATGTGGGAAACTAGGTCACATTGCTCACGATTGCAGAGTTAATCTGAATAAAACCAAGACACACAATAGAGCCAATGTCTGTAAAACTTGGGAAGATTCAAATGACTCTGATGAAGAGGAACTTGAGTCATCTAATGAATTTGACCCTTGCATGTCCTTTTTTGCTAAGATCATTTACAATGATGATATGCCTGTGTGCGATAATGATATCTCTACTCCTTCTTTTGTGAATACTGCTTTGACTGGCCTAGATGCCTTGTTATCTAAAAATGTTGCTAGCTCTAGTTCCGTGTGTGTGAGTCAAAGAGATCTCGATAACGACGATGTAAATGGGTGCGTGAGTACTAAAACTGAATCGTTAGGGGTCACTGCACACACTTCACTTAGCGACTCAAACACAGATGACCTCCCAGATATTCATACTTTGTATTCTAAAACTCTTAAAAAAGGCACTAGACTGGAGAAGACTGTTAGAGACCTGACTAATAAATTAGATGATCTAAGTCTTATTGTGAAGCTGAATGCCAAAGAGTACACTAACCGGTGTCTGACACATCAATCAGAAATTGAAACTTTTGATCAAAAATTAAAAGAGTTGACTAAAACTAATGAAACCCTGGAAATGAAATACAAGGGAACATTATTAGAACTGGAAGAAGCAAAAACAAAGACAACAACTGTTTTCAAAAAAAATTCTAAGTTTGAAAACAATTCAAATTGTTTCACTGACTTTGTTGTTGACTCTAAGACCAATTCTGATGATAGAACCGGTATTGGTTTCTGCCCTAAGAATAAACCACAAACTAAAAATTTTGAACCTATTAAGTTTGTGTCTGGGGGCAAAAGACCAATCGAAACATGTCCAGATTTTCATTTTATTAAAAAGGAATATGATCAAAAGCAACAACAGAAAGACATTGGAGAGTCTAGTAACTCTAAGGCTGACAGTACACTTGAGACTAAATACGTCTGTCCTTTGATCAGAAAGGCTGAATCTACCTTTATAACCATACCTCCTAGGAATAAGACTTCTCAACAGAATCCTGTCAAACCCATCTTTAGAAGTTTCCCTAAGGAAATACATCCCTCAAGCAACCAATATTTCTCCTACTGTGACGTTTATGGTCATTCATTTGAAGGTTGTTATGCTAGGCGTCTAAACACCCCTGTGTACAACACTCCTATTTACAAGAACTTTAACTATTCTAGGCAAAATCGTAACCATTATGTCCTTCCAAGACAACCTGACAAGAACTCTAACTACAGGAATAGAAAGATCAAAAATAAGAGTTCATTTAAGAGAAAGGCTCCTAGAAACTTTCCTAAACCAAAAGCTCAATTTTTCCACAAAAATCAGTTTGTTGCGCCAAATGTTTTTCAACAAAAAGCAGCTTCTCGAAAATTTTATCAAATGAGAGCAAACTTGCGCAAAATTAAAACTAGAGCTATTTGGGTTAGAAAAGATGATCTTTTACCCCAAATGAAGTGTAACATTGTTATCACTGCCTTAAAGGCTGAATACACTTCATCTGGTTGGTATTTAGATTCAGGATGCTCCAAACATATGACAAGAGATGAAACCAAACTCTTAAACAAAACCAGATTTGTTGGAGGTAAATTAGTTTTTGGCGACGGAGTTTCATCCCAGATCATAGGTAAAGGAATCCTAAAAGAAGAGGGAATGCCTGTTTTGGAAAATGTACTTTTAGTTAAAGGCCTTAAAGCCAACCTCCTAAGTATATCACAATTTTGTGACTCAGACCATACTGTTACCTTTTCAAAGAACAATTACAAAATTCTAAATGATAAATGTGAATGCATCATTACCGGATTTAGAACACATGACAACTGTTATACTGTCAAGACTAGTTCTGAAACCTGTAACATTGTCAGAATGGATGACAATGAAATCTGGCATAATCGTATGGGTCACCTAAGTTATGATATCCTTGGTAGATTGTCTAGTCAAGAGATTGTTAGAGGAATTCCTAAAATTAAACCTATTTCCAGTGTTGTTTGTGGTCATTGTCAGGAAGGAAAAATAGTTAAGACTTCGCATTAGAAAGTTAAAGACATTCTCACCTCTAGACCTTTAGATCTCATCCACATGGACCTTATTGGTCCCTCTAGAACTGTTAGTCTTTGTGGACACAGTTATATCCTTGTCATGGTTGATGATTTTACACGATTCACTTGGGTTGCCTTCTTGAAACATTAATCTGACACGTTTCAGAAATTTTTGAAAATTTTACTAAGAATTGAAAATGAGAAGGACACACAAGTCAATCGCATTCGTAGCGATAGAGGGGGCGAGTTCATAAACACGAGTATAGTTGAATATTGTGACTATAACGGTTACAAACACGAATTCAGTGCCCCCAAGACTCCTCAGCAGAACGGTGTTGCCGAAAGGAAAAACCGAACTCTTCAAGAGATGGCACGTGTCATGTTGCATGCCAAATATCTACCTAAGTACTTCTGGGTAGAATCTATTAGAACTGCATGTCATATTATAAATTGGGTTTACCTTAGGAAAAACACTAAACAAACCTCTTATGAGTTGTGGTACGGAAAGAAGCCTAATCTGAAATACCTAAGAACTTTCAGAAGTCGGTGTTACGTCTGTAAAGACAGAGAACATTTGTCCAAATTCGAGACGCGTGGAGATAAAGCCATCTTTTAGGTTACTCTCTAAACAGTCGTGCATATCGTATATACAATCTGCGTACTAAGACCCTTATGGAGTCGATAAATGTAATTGTAAGCGACACTATTGTTGAAAATAAGATATCTGAATCACCTATTGTGGTTGAATCTGAAAATGATTTCAAAAATGATTCACCAGAAATAGATGACTCATTACCTATTGAGAGTCCAGAAGTACCTGGTTGGGTCTCTAAAGATCATCCCATTGACAACGTGGTCGGTAATCCTAATGAGCCAGTCCGTACTAGATCCAAGTTAAGAAATTATGCTAATTACGCATGTTGTGTCTCCCTTGTGGAACCAAAAAATGTTAATGAAGCATTGAATGATGCACACTGGATTTCTGCTATGCAGGAAGAACTTTTACAATTTGTCATTCACGATGTCTGGTATCTTGTAACGAGGCCTCAAAACAAAAATGTTATTGGCACACGTTGGATCTTTAAGAACAAATCTGACGAAAATGGGGTAATCCTTAGAAACAAAGCTAGACTAGTTGCTCAAGGTTACTCACAAATAGAAGGGATAGATTTTAGCGAGACATTTTCTCCAGTCACTCGTCTTGAATCTGTTCGACTTCTTGTCGCCATAGCGTATCACTTAAAATTTACACTTTATCAAATGGATGTCAAGTCTGCCTTCCTCAATGGAATTCTATCCGAAGAAACGTATGTAGAACAACCCAAAGGGTTCATTGACCCAAAATACCCAGACCATGTCTTTCATCTAAAAAAGGCTCTGTATGGCTTAAAACAAGCTCCTAGAGCTTGGTATGAACACCTATCCAACTTTTTGTTGGATAAGGGTTTTAAGAGAGGAGGAAATGACCAGACCCTCTTTGTCAAACATTTTGACAAAAACATTATGATAGCCCAAGTCTATGTTTACGACATCATCTTTGGGTCAACTTCAACATCTGAAGTTAAATCCTTTTCTGCTATTATGCATAAGGAGTTTCACATGTCCCTTATGGGGGAGCTACAGCTTTTCTTAGGATTTCAAGTGAAACAGAATTCTGATGGATTATTTGTCTCTCAAACTAAGTATGCCGTAGATTTTGTTAAGAAGTTTGGTTTAGATAATTCTAAAGTTGCCAAAACGCCAATGAGTACTACTGTTAAATTATGTAAAGATGAAAATGGGAAGTCAGTTGATTCCACACTTTATAGTAGTATGATTGGTAGTCTACTCTATCTAACTGCCTCACGACCAGATATAATGTATGTTGTATGTCTGTGTGCTCGTTACCAGAATAACCCTAAAGAGAGCCATTTATCTTGTGTAAAACGTATAATAAAGTACATAAAAGGCACTCTTAATCTTGGACTTAGGTACACTAATGATACCTGCAGCACCATCATAGGGTATACTGATGCTGATTGGGCCGGTTGTACTGATGATAGTAAGAGTACATCGGGTGCCTGTTATTATATCAGCAATAATTTAGTAGGTTGGGGTAGCAAAAAACAGAATTGCACATCTTTATCTACGGCTGAGTCCGAATATATAGCTGCTGGAAGTTGCTGTGCTCAATTGTTATGGATAAAACAAATGTTAAGCGACTATGGGATTAAAGAAGATCAGTTACAATTGTATTGTGACAATCAAAGCGCCATTAACATATCTAAAAACTCGGTTCAACACTCGCGAACTAAGCATATTAAAATAAGACATCACTTTATACGCGAACTTGTTGAGACTAAGGAGTTAGAAATTCATTACCTACCTACTGATTTGCAACTTGCAGACATGTTCACTAAACCTCTAGACTATAACAGATTTCTGTATTTGCGTAATTCTATAGGTATGGTATGTGCTGATTAATCTCTGAAGACCGTAATTTTTTTACCCTTTATCCATTTGAGACAAAATGGGGGAGAAATTTTTAGTCTTACGGGTTCAATGTTTTGTTCACATTTCATCTCAACTGCTTGATCTTAGTGCATATTTGCAGGAACCTCTTCTACTGGTTTTCTACCATTTCTCTCTAGTGTACAAATTTGTAAATAGTTGAGTTATGTAATTTTTGACTTTCTAGGAAATTGGTAGATAGTATCTTTTGCATAGGACTAGGTTTTATTTTTTTTGGTTCCCTAAGAATTTAAGCTAACTCAAAGGAGATTTTGTCTCATATTTCCAAAGGGGGAGATTGAATCACCTTATACCTTTGACTTACTTAAGTCTATATTGTATAAGTGTTCATCTAATTTGGAAATAGTGACAAAATTTGTTGTCTAACCTAGAATCCAAAGAACCTCGGACTTGTTCACTCTCTAATCCTCTTCAATGATCCAAACAAGGTATAAATTGAATCACACTACACACATTAGAAGTGCATACATGTGTATATATTGCTCATATTGATTGTGTGTTAAATTCCCCTTAAAATGTTGTTTTAATAATTTTTTGGGAATTTTTAAATATTTTTAAAATAATGTTTTCTTTAATAAAAGTGTGTTTATAAACTTTGTGTGGTTAAAATGCTATTATGAAAAATTAGTTGTTCATTAGAATGTTTGATTGGGTAGAATATCAATGCGCCAGAGACTTTAGGGTGTTGCATGTAACTAGTTTGGACGCGCGTTTGCCAGCCAATGAAATGCCAACACTTGTCATGCTCTTGTTATCTCATTTGTGTTTGTTTTGTGAGAGAACTGCCTGGTGTATTGTGGATCATTAGATCAAACGTTATCTATGGCCTGCATGTGTTTTAAGACTATCCATGTGTTATCACTGTGGACCAATCACCTTCGTTTTAACCAATCGCTATATTACCACCCTTGGATCAAGTCAATATAAGGAAGACTGAATCTCAACCGTTGATTGCTATCAGCGATCCAGAACCTTCCTTGGCTCCTATATAAACCCTCTCATTCTCAGCATTTTAAGACTTTTGGCAGTCGTCCAAATTGAGAGAAAAAAGAGAAGAGAGAAGTGAGAGAGAAGAGAGAAAAGAAAAGAGAGAAGAGAGAGAAAGGGAAACTGAGTTAGAAACCCTAACCATAACCCTAAACAACTTCAAACCATATTCAAACCTTCGTAGTTTCAGAAATCCAAACACAACCTTTAGTGTTTGTGAGAGATTGGTGTTACTGGTTTGATCGTTTGTAGCTGTAACCTCTTGATCTGTGATCTTGTTACCATCTTAGACATTTTGGTGAGATCTGTATTTCTTTTTCATAGAAATCTTAGATCTACACTATTGCATGTTCTATATCACTAGATCTGCATATTTGATTCTCGTTTTAAGAAAATCTTTGTTGATTTAGATCTGTAAATGTTTTATGTTTTCTATTCTTGTGAAACTAAACCTTGACCTAGTTGGATTCTCACTTGGAGGTTTTCAATCTCGAAAATCTTTTTAAAACTGAGATTGATTAAGATCTTGACTGATTTTGAAGCAAGATATTCGTGGAATCTGGGATAGATTAAAAGGTCAAAAAGGTTCTAAGTTTTGTAAGAAAGAAAGAAAAGAAAATCACAGCATATAGTCTTTATATGTAATTTTCTAGGACTGTCTGTACAAACTAAGTGAGTGTGAGTTCATGCATGTGGATAGAAATCACATCACAAACACTTGACACACTACCACACTGAAAGTGTTGGGTATAAGATCAAAGATTATTGAGTCGACGAAAAGAAAGCTAAAGCAAGGTGGAAGTTATCAAACTGGAAGAACATCATCAACAATCAGATCTACATAGAAGTTAGAAGGACACCAAGTGGGGTATATTCCTAAACTTAGAATAGACTGAGTTGTGTGAATGTATGTTGTATTGTTTGTAACTGTTATTTGTTTTTAGTGGATTTTTACTTTCGTGACTTAGAAGTCACCGTGGATGTTTCCTCTATTGGGAGAGGTTTTACCACGTTAAAAATAGTGTGTTCTGATTATCTTCATCTCCTCATCTCATTCTATAGTGTGCTGATATTTTGAAACTATCTTAGTTTTAAAACTGATTACAAAGTCTTGGTTATTCTCGTACATAAGTTTTTGTAAACACATCTTGTTGTTTATCATTTTTATTTTCAAAAGAAAAGGGTTTCTTCAACAAACAACTCGGAGTTGCTTATACAGTTTAATCATTATATTAAATGGCATTAGTAACGTTTTTCAATTGGTATCAGAGCCCTGTAAACTTTTATTTCAAAAAGGATCTTGTGTTTCTGAAATCATTTTCTGAAAATCTTAACTATGGACGAGAAGAATGAAAGGTTTGGTATTCTGTCCAGACCTCCACTCTTTGATGGAAACAACTTTGCTTACTGGAAAGTAAGAATGGTTGCCTTCATCCAAGGGACTTTAGGAGATGATGTCTGGGACATTATTGAAAATGGATATACTTATCCTACTAAACCAACCACTGAAGGAAGTGATGAGAGGGTAAAGAAAATCTTAAGTGAGTTTACCCAAGAAGAGAAAATAATTTCTCGTAATAACAATAAAGGTAAGAATTCCATCTTTATGTCTATTAATGAGTATGAGTTCAAGAGAATCTCATCTTGTGCCACTTCCAAGGAAGCTTTGGACACATTAATCACTGCCCATGAAGGAGACTCAAGAGTTAAAGCTGCTAAAACTCAAATGCTTACCCAGCAGTACAACTCTTTGATTATGTCTGACTCTGAGTCTTTTGATGACTTTTATATGAACCTAACCGATATAGTTACTAAGTTGCATGCTAATGGTATAACATATGATAGGAATGAGATTGTTTCTAAAATCCTAAGATCATTACCATAAAAGTTTGATAGCAAGAGGTATGTTATTGAGGAGATGAGTGATAAAAACCTCACCCCTCAGTTACTCAGTAGCAAACTTAGGACTGTGGAAATGGAATTAGACTTTAAGAAACAATTAAATCAGTCTCAAAGAAAACAGCCCAACTCTAACTTGAGTTTTTCTTCTAAGATATCTAAACTTGAGACTAATTTGATCAACTGTGACTCTGATGAGGAGTGTGATATGGACAAACTAGATAATCAGATTGCCTTAATGTACAAACAATTTAAGAAAATTTTTAAATTTATAAATAAAGAGGCATCTAAACAAGGCAAGCCTAATTATCCAACTGCGTCTAATCCCAAACCTCATGAGAGAGGTCTTGACAAACATCCTAAGGACAACAACTTCAGACCTAACAGAGATCTTAAAAAGATTGAATGTTTTAGATGTGGGAAACTAGGTCACATTGCTCACGATTGCAGAGTTAATCTGAATAAAACCAAGACACACAATAGAGCCAATGTCTGTAAAACTTGGGAAGATTCAAGTGACTCTGATGAAGAGGAACTTGAGTCATCTAATGAATTTGACCCTTGCATGTCCTTTTTTGCTAAGATCATTTACAATGATGATATGCCTGTGTGCGATAATGATATCTCTACTCCTGCTTTTGTGAATACTGCTTTGACTGGCCTAGATGCCTTGTTATCTGAAAATGTTGCTAGCTCTAGTTCCGTGTGTGTGAGTCAAAGAGATCTCGATAACGACGATGTAAATGGGTGCGTGAGTACTAAAACTGAATCGTTAGGGGTCACTGAACACACTTCACTTAGCGACTCAAACACAGATGACCTCCCAGATATTCATACTTTGTATTCTAAAACTCTTAAAAAAGGCACCAGACTGGAGAAGACTGTTAGAGACCTGACTAATAAATTAGATGATCTAAGTCTTATTGTGAAGCTGAATGCCAAAGAGTACACTAACCAGTGTCTGACACATCAATCAGAAATTGAAACTTTTGATCAAAAATTAAAAGAGTTGACTAAAACTAATGAAACCCTGGAAATGAAATACAAGGGAACATTATTAGAACTGGAAGAAGCAAAAACAAAGACAGCAACTGTTTTCAAAAAAATTTCTAAGTTTGAAAATAATTCAAATTGTTTCACTGACTTTGTTGTTGACTCTAAGACCAATTCTGATGATAGAACCGGTATTGGTTTCTGCCCTAAGAATAAACCACAAACTAAAAATTTTGAACCTATTAAGTTTGTGTCTGGGGGCAAAAGACCAATCGAAACATGTCCAAATTTTCATTTTATTAAAAAGGAATATGATCAAAAGCAACAACATAAAGACATTGGAGAGTCTAGTAACCCTAAGGCTGACAGTACACTTGAGACTAAATACGTCTGTCCTTTGATCAGAAAGGCTGAATCTACCTTTAAAACCATACCTCCTAGGAATAAGACTTCTCAACAGAATCCTGTCAAACCCATCTTTAGAAGTTCCCTAAGGAAATACATCCCTCAAGCAACCAATATTGCTCCTACTGTGACGTTTATGGTCATTCATTTGAAGGTTGTTATGCTAGGCGTCTAAACACCCCTGTGTACAACACTCCTGTTTACATGAACTTTAACTATTCTAGACAAAATCGTAACCATTATGTCCTTCCAAGACAACCTGACAAGAACTCTAACTACAGGAATAGAAAGACCAAAAATAAGAGTTCATTTAAGAGAAAGGCTCCCAGAAACTTTCCTAAACCAAAAGCTCAATTTTTCCACAAAAATCAGTTTGTTGCGCCAAATGTTTTTCAACAAAAAGCAGCTTCTCGAAAATTTTATCAAATGAGAGCAAACTTGCGCAAAATTAAAACTAGAGCTATTTGGGTTAGAAAAGATGATCTTTTACCCCAAATGAAGTGTAACATTGTTATCACTGCCTTAAAGGCTGAACACACTTCATCTGGTTGGTATTTAGATTCAGGATGCTCCAAACATATGACAAGAGATGAAACCAAACTCTTAAACAAAACCAGATTTGTTGGAGGTAAATTAGTTTTTGGCGACGGAGTTTCATCCCAGATCATAGGTAAAGGAATCCTAAAAGAAGAGGGAATGCCTGTTTTGGAAAATGTACTTTTAGTTAAAGGCCTTAAAGCCAACCTCCTAAGTATATCACAATTTTGTGACTCAGACCATACTGTTACCTTTTCAAAGAACAATTACAAAATTCTAAATGATAAATGTGAATGCATCATTACCGGATTTAGAACACCTGACAACTGTTATACTGTCAAGACTAGTTCTGAAACCTGTAACATCGTCAGAATGGATGACAATGAAATCTGGCATAATCGTATGGGTCACCTAAGTTATGATATCCTTGGTAGATTGTCTAGTCAAGAGATTGTTAGAGGAATTCCTAAAATTAAACCTATTTCCAGTGTTGTTTGTGGTCATTGCCAGGAAGGAAAAATAGTTAAGACTTCCATAAAAAAGTTAAAGACATTCTCACCTCTAGACCTCTAGATCTCATCCACATGGACCTTATTGGTCCCTCTAGAACTGTTAGTCTTTGTGGACACAGTCTTTGTGGATCTCATCCACATGGACCTTATTGTTCCCTCTAGTTGATTCTCCTAAAATGTTGATTTTGGTTTGATGAGTATATTCATTACAAGTATTGAAGCCTAAACCACACATGTCATTTTTAATTTGGACCGTTCCTAAGATTTTATCTAATTTTTTCGAACGACACTCCAAATCAAATTTGACATTATTAGAGTCTTTTAATTTATTTTTCAATTTTAAAATGTTTGACTCTAATACAACATTTCGCTCTTCAAAAGCAAGAAGCTCCTTTTTCAAGGATTCCATTAAACCCCTAAGGCAATCTCTCTCGCCTTCTATATATTCAAGCTTCTCTAGAATAGCTTTCTCTCGTGTCCTAAGGTCTTTAACCAACATACTTTCATCAATGACCTTGAAACGCTCTCTTAAACTAGCTTCTAACTTCAAATTAGCTCTTTTTAATTTAATAGATTCTTCATATAATTCTTGAAAAGCTTTTTGAAGTTCACTCACATTAACCTCTTCTTCATTTTCACTCTCTTTTTCTTCTTCACTCTCACTACCATAAAAAGCAGGAGATTCATAAACTTTGACCAAGAAAGTGTCATGTGTTTGAATATCTTCATGAAAAGATTCATTATCGGTGCTCACATAACTAGCCATAAAAGCCACAAAGTTAGGCTTAGTGGGGGAATCGGGTCCCTCTTCCTTATCACTATCACTAAGGGTCGCATTATATGAAATGGGTCGCTTACCCTCTTTCCTTAGTTTAGTGGGGCACTCAGAAGCCCAATGGCCATACCCTTCACAACCAAAACACCTATTTGACTCGTCCCTATTAAAATTTTCATTAATTGTTTTAGGGATCCTTTCGGCTTTGTCATGCTTGGAAGTTTCAAATTTCTTAAAATCATTTTTAAATTTATCTTTGTTAAATTTAAGAAATTTTCTAAATTTCCGAGCAAACAAGGCTATGTCTTCCAAGTCACTATCACTCTCGCTCTCTACTACTTATTTGACCTCTTTTCAGGCTTTTAAAGCAACGCCCTTTTCTATTTTCTTTTCAGTTTTAGAGGGAAACATGTCTAGTTCATCGGTTTGTAAATCACCTACAATCTCTTCTAATTTCGTAGAGGCTAAAGTTGGTAAAGAATTTAAGACGGTCACTTTAGGAATAAATCTATCGGGTAGGGACCTTAAAATTTTCTTTACAACTCGGTTGTCGGGTATTTTCTCTCCCAAATTAAAAGATGAATTGACAATATCGAAAAGTCTAGCATAAAATTCATCAAAAGTTTCATTATCGTTCATTTTGATTATTTCAAATTGAGTGGTGAGGTTTTGGAGTTTTGAAGCTTTAACGACACTTGTACCTTCATGAGTGAGTTGCAAAATATCCCATGCTTCTTTAGAGGTCTCACACGTCATAATACGTCGGAATTCATCTAGTGTGACAACACTAAACAAGGCATTTAAACCTCGGGAATTAAAATTAGAAAGTTTAAATTCACCCTCACTCCATCTATCGGCCGGTTTGGGAACACGTTCATTATCTACTAAATGAGTTGGTGGAGACCACCCGTTAACTACAGACATCCAAACCCTTTCATCGATAGATTTAAGTGCCGATTTCATACGCGCTTTCCAATACGCGTAGTTAGAACCATCAAAAATAGGAAATTTAGAAAATGGGGAAAATTCCATTTTAACCAAAAATTATTTAAAGGATCTTTAACGAAATAATTTATCGCTTTGGCTCTGATACCAATTTGTAATCGCCCGGAGGGCCCTCGATTTTAAAATAAACCAAGGTTCTAAAAAATGCGGGGCGTGATCAAGGCGTGGAGGCCAAGCCTTAAGCCTTAGAAGCCTAGGCGGGCCTTGGCGTAAAAAAGCGTGAAAAGGCGTTTAGGTCTTTTTAATATATTTTAATATTTTTTAACCATAACAAGGCTATTAAAATACTAAAATTGTCCATATCATAAAAATATGTCTGGATATTTGCAAATAAAAATACTATTTGATTATTTTGGATGAGATAATGGTTCGGTTTGTAAAAAAATCTTTAAAAGGCGATATCGTTTCACTAAAGCATTGTTGTTTTTAGAGAAAAAGTACGCCTTAAGGGTTTTACCAAGCATAAGGCGTCAAAATATTAAGGCGGGGCGTTTCTCCCAAGCCTCAAGCCTAGGCGGAGCCTAGGCGGGTTTTTTAGAACAGTGAAATAAACTAATTCTTTAAAATCAATTTCCTTGTTAACTTGATGCGGAAGCGTAAAAGGTGATAGTTCAACTTAAATATCAAATTTTAATTTCTTCTTCAAATTAAAATTAAACACAAGTGACATTTAATTAATCCATTAAAAGCATTTTCACTTAAGCACAATTAATTAATCCAAGTCCTAGAATTTGCCTAAGTCATATTTATCAATATACTTAAATTAGGCCAAACCAGTTTTAAGGATAGATTTGAATTAAATAAACATTACAACAATATATTTAGAAACAAAGAAGTGAGGATGATGATACTTACTGAAGCAATATGTTGCGTAGCTAAGTCAGTAATCTTCTCTCGAGAAAGGGAATCCTCAGCAACTTGATATTTGGGAATGACCCAAGATTGGATCAAACCTTTGGCAGAGCTCGGAGTGGCGAGAGCTGGAATAGTAGCTCTCAAAGGACCCTTAACATCATAAGGTTGAGTAATAACTTCTGCAGGTCTTTCAGCGAGACCTGTTCTCAATCTCTTTAGAGGAGCACCTTCAATCAGAGGTGTTGCCTCTCCTTGTGTGATAGCACCTTCAATCAGAGGTGCTGCCTCTTTTGGAACAACTGTGGGATTCTTACCCACTTCCTTCATAGTTTTAGTCGCTCCCTTAGTTGGAGCAATGTCTATTTTCTTTGTCCTATCAGCTGGGACATCCCCTTTACTTTTCTTTGACCCATCAACACCAGGGCATCTTTGACAAAGAATTCAGGCATCATCCTCCTTTTCCTCGTCATCAAATCGACAATGGAAGTATCCAAATCAGACGAGGATTCTCTCACACTTGCTTGAGATGTTCATAGTTGGTCATGATCGATTACCGCAGGAGGTGCTATAGGACGGGCAATGAAAGATGAGGTGGTGTTTTTGTACCTCAATAAATAAGAAGCAACTCTAATGTGCTCCCCAACAACTGATTGATGCAAGCTCCAGATAAGTTTTAAATCTTTTATATTAACGTCAATCTCTTTTAGGGGCTTCCTTTTACTATCAACAGTAACAAACAAAATTAATACCAGTGACGCATTTTGTTAAACATAAAGAAAGCTAAATTCAAAAAATAAAAACAACCTATCCCATTGCCATAAAGCGGACATCTGGGACCTTGGTACACATCATTTCCATTTAATGGGGGGTGTTGCTAATTTTTCATCACAACCCCATGATCAAAATAGTCCCTTTTGGCATCGGAAAGATTGACAACTAAAGCTGTATTCGAAAACCTAGTTTTCAAATAAAAAGTAGTGTCGTTGGTAACCCATTTATAACAATACATAATTTCTGGAATTCCCAAATGAGTCCCATGAAGTTGATTCAACCTATATACGCCATTAACTACCCTCCATGTATTTGGAACTACTCTTGCAGGTACAATATCGAAATATTGGCAAAACTCCAAACACAGAGGATTTGGCGAGAAAGAAATGCCACACTCCGCTACAAAAAGGGAGGGAAACCAATGTCCCTCCGCTAGGGAAAATAAATCAGAAGGACAAGAAGGCTCCTCCAAAATAACCCAAGAGGGAATTGAAAAATCAATCCGGAATTTATCTAAAGATTCAACAAGGTAAACCATGATGACTAAAGCAAAGAAAGATAAAGGAAGAAAATCTTACAGAGAATGGATAAATTTGGTAATGATGGATGACGGAAGAACGATAATGCGAAATAGAGAGAGAAAGTAAGGAGTTCAGAAATATGGATGTTAAAAGTGGAAAACGATTTGATTTCTATCGCTCTTAAATACCTTAAATCGGGAAAGGGAAAAGAAATGATTACCAGGAAAGACGTTTGCGTTCCTGGCGGATTAATTATGATAAAGGCGCAAATATCGAAGCGGCTGCTAAAAATTCAAAATATTTACAAGTTTGCCATTATGCGCTCAAACGGGAAGGAGTATAAATAAAATATCCTTAGTGTTGGAGATCTATAATCCGAGCATCTTTTGGGCAAAATGTTCCACACTTTCTTATTTAACTTCAACTGAGAAACATTGGGGGCTTCTATTGATACAGAAATTAGTCAGCTGACGTGGACCAATTACCTGAAGACATGTGTCAACCTACGTGGCGAATACATACTTTCACCGAGCTACTCAAGCGTCCCGAGCTACTCAAGAGTACCGAGCTACTCAGGCGGTCCGAGCTACTTAGCGTGCAGAGCATCTAACCAAGAAAACCAAAAGGCAACTGCGCATTCAATGAACGTCAGATTTAATACGCATTATAATTATACAGCTGTATATGTCTACTAAATGACAACTTTTTACCTTTTTATATGTACAGCCTCAAGGTTATAAATACATGGTAACCCCGTCATAAGATGGGGACTTTTTGGATCTCTTTGTCAACCTATCATCGAGATTCAAGGCAAACAGTCAACAATACAACAATAGTGGACGTAGGCCATTTTGATAGCCGAACCACTTTAAAAACCCATTGTCTTATTTATTCAGTTTTATGTGTGATTGACTAATTAGATAGAATCTAGTTTTTTACATCAACAGTATTATTGAATATAAAATGTATTAACTAATAAATGCTAAAAATTATAAAATGACTAAATAGCAAAAAAAATAATATTCAACCGAGTGTGATAAATGTGAGAATGTTTGGGTGTATTGGTGTATGTAGGATAGGTGGGTGTGAGTGTGTATTAGTGTGTGTTTAATTTTTGTACACAAAAATAAAATAAAATAAAATAAATAAAAATATATAAAATAAAAATAATAAAGAAAATTAAACTAAATTAAAAATAAAACTCATTAAAAAAATTATAAATAAATAAAAACAACATGACTCACAATACAAACTCTAAAAACTTAACACGACTCAAATAAAATAAGACACAAAAATAAAACTAACTAAAAACTAAAAATAAACAAAAATAAATAAATAAATAAAACAAATACTCGACGCACTAAAATAAAAAAATAATAAAAAATCTTCTAAAAATAATTAAAATCTATTGAAAATAAAACTCAAATAAAAACTACAAAAGAAGTAAAAATAAAACCTAAAGTCCTAAAAATATAAAATCTAGCAAAACTAAAAATAAAGACTACAATTAAAAACTAATAAAAATCAAAACCAAAATAAAACTACACCAAGTAAAAAGAAATATAAAAAATATGCAAATAAATTCTAAAAAATCCTAAATAAATCTAAAATAAATCCTAAAAAAAAACGACTCAAACTAAAAATCTAAAAAATTATAAAGGCAAAAACTAAACACACACAAGCTCGGGTGATGGTTTGTGCTTGGTATAGGCTTAGGTTTGGTCCGGGGATAGGGTTTGGGACATTGGAACTCATCGGGGCAAGCTCAATGAGACTTCTGGCTTCGTGGTCTCTTTGATTTCTTCGATGAATGATTTTGACCGATATTGTGTCGCAATTATACTGATTTTGCATTATTTGTACCCCAACTGCATATTGACTTGCAAAATGATAAAATACGAACATAAGGCCGTTATTAATTAAAACGAGTGGCTAAAATGCATTTATTCGGGGCATAAATTATACACTTTTGGGTGCTTATCAATATCAACAAAAGGTGTAAACAATAGCCTTTTTGTAAAATTAATACTGAATAAGAATAACCTACTTAGTTTTAGGGAATTTTGAAATTGATTTCATTTGGTTAGGGCAGCGGTCTGTGAAAGTCTTGAAATAAGAAAAACATTTAAGTAAGGTTGGGGTTCAAAGACATTTCGATATAAAAAAAACTCTAAATCGCGTTTTATTAAAGTTTCGGGGTTTAATATATAAATAAGTTGGGAATTTATTTCTTATACATCCTTAAAGTTTCAAGTTTAGTGGTAATAGACTTTTTTGTTCCTAAGGATGTAAAAAATAATTAGGATAAGTTTGGGGGTGAAAAATCAGAAGTTAAAAAACTTTAGGGGTTTAAGTGTAAAAGTAAATTAAATATTTAAAATTAAATTTTGGGGTTTACTTCGTGTTTTCTTTCTGGTTGACCAAACAGGGAGTTGCAATATACCATTTTGACTAGAAAAATGAAATAAAAATTTTGAAAACTTTTTCGAAATTTTCTGATTGGACACGTGCCCTCATGCGCTGAGTTACACTTCACACGCGCTAATTTTGACCCTACTCGTGCACGTGGATTACACTTCATCTTTAACCTTTTGAATTTTGACTTTAAGGTTTAAAATTATGAGTTTAATTGAATGCATTACATAAAATCATCTAGGATGATTTCAAAGCCAGTCTTCATAATTTTTCACAAGGATTCCAAAAATATAACTTTTTAGGGTTGAGACTAACTGTAAATCTTTCTCCATAGACTATAAAATCTTAAAATTTTCTTCTATATTCATGGAATTACCATAAAATTCTAAGTATGACAGTGATATGATTTGGTTTATGTGTGAATTTACAACAAAATGGTTTTGGTTTGAGGGTTTAATTCATAGTTTATAGAGAGAAATTGTGTTTTCAAAATTCTACCACTGAAATGAACAAACATGATTTCAGGGTATGTAAGCATACTATAATGAAATTAAACATCATGGTTGTGTTTCTACAAGTCTAATGACAAGTATTCCCACCTTGAATCTAGTTCAAGTCCAGGAACACCGAATCCACCATTAAAGCTCAAACTTTCATCGGGTTTTCTGAATTTTGAACCTTAACTATGATTTCCTACGTGAAATATTGCATGTAAATACATGATTGAAATCTAGACTACTTTAAAAACTAATAGAACTGAAAAAAATAAGTTTCCTATATAAAATGTTAGTATACCCCAAAACGATAAAATTTTGAGGTATTTTTGGTTTACTGAATCATTGAATTTCTCTTAACTCTTATGTGCCTTTTATAGGGGATGTTAGGGTGGGTTGATTAGTCGAAAAATGAGGTAAGTTTGGCTAGTGTAATAGGACTTATTATTGTGGTAGGTTTGTACACACATGGAGGCATGCGTTCCCTAGGCTACCATTAGTTCTAAGGAAGGCTAGGTATTATTCTTATCAGTTCAGCTGATGAGGAAGATTATGAAGTTTTAGTTTATAGTCCTTAGAGGTTTTTAGTTGATGTTTAAGTTCATTTTCTAGGTTTTTCAAACCTTGGGGGGCTTTTGTTTAGTTTCTAAAACTTTGGGGATTGATGTTGGGGGATGGTTTATAATTGAAAGCCTTTATAAGTTTTAATGTGGAAATATTTTGAAATGTATAGATCATTTGAATGGTTTAAAGGTCAATTTAAATCTTTAGGGTTTGTTTTTCAATATTTATAACTTTGGGACTATTTCCTAGTTTATGTTTTTCTAAGGTTCTTTTTGTAAATATGCAAGGTCTATATTTTTCAAGAATTCTTAAACAAGGTTGTCAATTATTTACAAATATATATATATATATATATATATATATATATATATATATGTTTATCAAATCTAGACAAGCTATTATTTTGCGGATCTTACAATTCTCCCTACCAAAAAAAATTTGTCCTCAAAATTTGCTTCAAATAATTCAGGGTGTTGTTATTTTCTCGCATCCCTAAGTTCCCAAGTAGCTTTTTTGGCTCTGTGATGTTTCCAGAGAAATTTAACTAGGGAAATGGTTTGGGTGCAAATAATTCCATCTTGCGTATCCAAAATTTGAAGAGGCATTTCTTCAAAATTGTGATTAGGTTGGATAGAAAGTCGTTCCCATGAAATGACGTGATTTAGGTCCAAAATAGATTTTTGAAGTTAAGAGACATGAAACACATTGTGAATTTTCTTTAAGTCTGGGGGTAAAATTAATTGATCAGCTACTGGTCCAATACGTTCGGTAATGGTAAAGGGTTCGATATATCGAGCACAAATTTTCCTTTTCATTTAAATATTTGATTCCTTTCATGGGTGAAAGTTTTAAGAAAATATGATCTTATTCTTTGAAATCTAAGGGTTACCTATGGTTATCTGTGTAGCTTTTCTGCCTACTTTGGGTTTCCTGTAGCTTTTCTTTGATTAAACGTATTTTCTCGGTAGTCTCTTCTATAATTTCACTTTCCAAAAATGTAATTTTCCCCTGATTCGTTCCAATAGAGTGGAGAATTACATGGTCTTCCATATAGGGATTCATATGGAGTGGGTTGGATACTGGCTTGGTAGCTATTATTATAAGAAAATTCGAGAAAGCTAAATGATTGTTATAATTTCCTGGTAAATCTAGTGTGCATGAACGTAACATATCTTCGAGTGTTCGAATTATCCATTTGTCTGAGGATAGAATGCAGTACTAAGGAGAAATTTATTACCCATGGATATTTGTAATTCTTGCCAAAAATATCCTGCAAATCATTGGTCACAATCGAAAATGATAGATAAAGATGCTTCGTGTAATCTAATGATTTCTTAGATATATTGGATGATGAGTTTCTGAAATGAATCGGAGGTGCGTACTTTAAGAAAATGGGATGATTTAGTTTGTCGATCTATGATTACCTAAATAGATTTGTATCCTTGGGTTGTTAGGGGTAGTCCAGTCACAAAATCTATAGTAATATGATCCCATTTTGCAGGCTTGAATGGGAAGAGCTTGTAATAATCCACATGGGTGTTGGTGTTTGATTTTAACTTTTTGATAAGTTAGATATTTAGAAATAAAAATTCTAATGTCTTTCTACATTCATGTCCACCAGTAATGTCATTTAAGGTCATGGTACATCATAGTGTTGCCTGGATCTATGATAAACTTGGAATGATGACCTTCGTTCAAGATTTCTTCTATTAATGTGGATTTAGAAGGTATTCGATTTCAGAATCGTATTCCGTTGGCAGGATGATATGTCCAATCCTTACTGGTCTTTCGCATTTCAGTTTTTTAACGCTAGGAGTTAAGAAAATCATCCATAAATTGATGATCAATTATCCGTTTTCGCAATGCTGGATGAGCTATAATGTTGCAAAGTATTGTTGGGACTTCATTTTGCAGATGTTAGTCATCAAGAGTAGTTATGGTTTGGTTAGCAACTATTCCAGCTGACCTTTCATTAATTTTTTTACTTAGGGCATTTGCTACTACATTACCCATATCGGGGTGGTATTGTTGTCTGAATTTATAATCTTCTAGATATTCAATTTATTATTGTTGTCGTAAATTCAAATCTTCATGGGTAAATATGTACTTCAAACTTTTTTAATAGAAAAAAAAGTTGTAAGTCTGCTCCGTACAAGTAACATCCTCAAATCTTCAATGCAAAGACTATATCGACTAATTCTTAGTCGTGAACTACGTAATTTTGTTCATGAATTTTCAATTTCCGTGACCCATATTCTACTACATTTCCTAACTGCATGAGTACATAAGCTAACCTTTGTAAAGAAGCATCGGTGTATACCTCATAACTGACATGACTAGATGGTGTAGTGATTATGGGGTAGTTGTTAAATGTTCTTTTTAAAATATAAAATGATCGGTTACCTTCCTGAGTCCAGTCGAAGCGTACATCTTTCGAGTTAGTTTCATAAGAGGTAATTCAATGGTAAAAAAATCATTCCATAAATTTGTGATAATATCCAACTAATCTAAGGAAACTACGAATTTTGATCACTGTAGTTGGTTGTGTACATTCAATAACAACGACAATTTTTTCTAGATCTACCTTGATTTCGAGTTCAGTAATGACATGTCCTAGAAACATTACTTCTTTCATCAAGAAGTTGCATTTACTTTTCTTAGCATATAATTGATGATGTCCCAATGTTTCTTGTACTATCTGTAGATAAGTTTCGTGATCCTGCTCGGTTTGCGAATATATTAAAATATCATCAATGAACATAATTATGAATTGATCCAAAAATGATTGAAATTTTCAGTGCATTAAATCCATAAAGGTTGCGGGAGCATTAACAAGTCCAAAAGACATTACTAGGAATTCAAAATGTCCATATTAGGTTCAAAATGTTGTTTTCGATATATCTTCCTCTTTTACTCATAGCCGATGATACCCTGATCGTAAGTTGATCTTTTAGAATACACTCGCTCCTTGTAGTTGATCAAATAAATCTCCTATTGTAGGTAATGAATATTTATTCTTAATGGTAACCTGATTTAATTTACGATAATTAATACATAGTCGAATGATCCATCCATCCTTTTCACAAATAGAACTGGAGCTCCCCATGGTAACGTACTTGATCGAATGAATCCTTTGGCTAATAATTCATCTAATTGAGTTCTAAGTTCTCGTATTTCTAAGGGGGACATTCTATACGGAGGTATAGAAATAGGAGAAGTGTTGGGAAAATATTGATTACATATTCGATTTCTCTATGTGGAGGAATACCGAGTAGGTCTTCGAGAAATACATCTTCATAGTTATCAAGAATTGAAAGAGAATATGAAGATATCTCAGGAGTATTCCCTGAATGTTGCCCTTGGAATTCACATTTTTGGGTCTAGGAACTCCTAAAAATCTCCTTCCTTGAGTAACAGTTAATGTGTGCATGGTTTCTTGATAGTGAATTTATTACGATGATGATATCGAATCATACTATATCCAAAACTACTAAATCAATAACAACCGTACCTACCTCAAGTTTTACTTCACAATTTTTGCAAACCTGGTGTGTTCTGGAAATAATATCGGTAGGCATACTTATGGCTATCAGATACTCTAAGGTAGAGGGAGTGAGATTTGTTAAAATCATAAATGTAGAACTAATAAATGAATGAGATATTCCTGCATCAATTAGTATATGCACAGTAAGATTATTAAAAGAGATATTACCTTCAATCACATAATGACTATTGGTTTGTGTCAGAGAGTAAAAGTTCAGCATTGGGTTGTGTTACTAGATATTGGTCCTTTGTTGTTAAGATTCCCTAGGGATGAATTATTTGTATTTTTTCCTCGAGGGGCAGTGGGTCTTCTTAAAGGTCGATGGGGTTTAATGTTCCTTCCTGAATTCGTGGCTGGTCATTAATTAAAGTTGGGTTTACGAAGTTTGGAACATTGGGGTATGATGTGTCTAGGAGAAGTACACTTATGGAAACGAATTACGATCCCACTATTTCTATGATGGATTTGATTGTATGCCAGACCTTCATTATTTTTTAATGTAGAACGGTTTTTGATTAGAATGTTCGATGAACGATTATTGAAGTTATTTTGAAAAATTTGGGAAATATTTTGTCAAGTTTTGCTCAGGGTTGGGTTCTTTTCGATGAGATTTCCTACCTTGATTATTCTACCAAACTCGCGAATTTGTAAAGGAATAAGCGAGGTCTTGATACTGACTTTCAGTCCACGCTCCAAATGTTCGCGTTTCTTAACATCCGTGTCTATATATTCCTGGGCATAATGAGAAAGTTATGTGAACCGCGCCTTGTATTGTGATGTAGTCATATTTTGCCAATTTAGTCCCAAAAATTCTACAATCAGTTGGTTACGAAGGGGTTTCGAAAATTACTTTTTGAAGAATATTTCTTCAAATTTCATGCATGTTAAATTCTCTATGTTCTGGGCATGTTTCACTGATTACCACCCGTGATCAACCTCTCCTTTAAGCAGGTCAGTGGCTAAATTTATGTAAAGCTCTGGTGAAATTCTTACTCCATTTAGTAATTTTAATGTTTGTCGAAACCATCGCTCAGCTTAGGAGGCTCCCGGTTTCCTCTGAGGTACTGAGGTCGTTGGCGCAAAAACTCCTTCAAAGCCTTCATCCTTTGAGTTTCAACTGTTATTTTTGTACCTATCATAGGCAAAGGATTTGGATGTGCTAGATTTAACCTCCTGAGTTCTTGAAGACAATGGTCTATATTACCCATAGCTGTGGGTAGATTTGTTCAAATTCTTTTTGATTGTGATGTCGTTGATGTTAGGATGTTGACGTTGCACGTTCTTACCATCCTATATGAATATTTCAAAAATTAAAGAATAACATATGATAAGTGTTGATGTAAAAAATTAGATCACTCTAATAATTCAATCACAGATAAATAAATGAGACAAAAGATTTTTAAGTGGTTCAGCCTCATAAGAATGGCCTACATCCACTGTTGTGTTATTGCTGAATGTTTGGAAATTCTCGATTACAAGAAATTCCGTTCTAGATTCGGTCCCCTTACAATGAGGATTATACAATGTATTTATAGCCCTGAGGCAGTCATGTGAAAGGGTAGTGCATTAAATGATATACATATGAAAGGGTAATACATTTAATGCCCTTTTTGCGTGTGCGTCTGAATGATAAGCATTTAATGAATCAGTTTGAACTATTTGGTTATCCAGCTATTAATGCTTTGTTCGAGATGCAGCTCGGACCGCTTGAGTTGCTCCGACCGCCTAAGCTTCTTGGTATTCAAGAGTTCCTCGGAGAGGTCTGTTCCTCGTAGCATATGAGTTTCTCGGAGAGGTCTGTTCCTCGGAGCGCATGAGTTCCTCGGAGTAACATGGTTCCTCGGAGCGTGTGATCATCTCGGAAGTGCTTGTTGTTGCCGTGTAGATAGCCACGTGTCTTCATGTGATTGGTCCAAGTCATCAGATTAAATTTGGTATCAACAGAAGCCCCCAATATTTCATAGTTCGAAATTTGAGGAGTATGGAACATTCTTTCTCGGAATATGGTAGCCTTAAATAGCCTTCCTGATTTTTAGGAGAGTTTCCCTTGTATTTATTTCTCCTTCCCAATTCATAGAATCATGCTTTTTTGGACTTTTCTGCATGCTTCGATTCCTGCGTCACTTTTCGTCTTTTTAGCCGCTGTTGTTCGCTTTGATTCCCACGCCAATATTTAATGCCCTTTTATCCGCCGATAACGTAATCATCCTTTTTTGTAATCATTACTTCACCATTTCCCAAGGTAAGGTATTTAAACTTCACAGATACTCCCATTGTCTTCTACCGTTCAAATTTTCGTCTTTTGAGTTTTTCATTGTCTTCTACTCTCTTGTGCGTTCATCTCTTCCGTCGTTCGTTGTCAACAGCTTCAGTCTTTTTTCTGTAAGATCTTCTTCCTTCTTCTTCATTTCTTTATTCACCATGGTTTACCTTGTTGAGTCTCTTGAGAAACTTCATTATGATTTCTCGATCCCTTCTTGGGTTGTCTTGGAAAAACTTTCTGAGCCTTCTGATTATTTCAATTTGGCTGAGGGACATTGGTTCCCCAGTCTTTTTTTGCTGAATACGGATTTACTTTTCCACCCAATTCCTTGTGTCTGGAATTCTGTCAGTATTTCGATGTTGTTCCTTCAAGAATAACTCCCAACACATGGAGAATAGTTAATGGGGTGCATAGATTAAATCAAGTGCATGGAACTCGTATAGGAATCCCAGAAATCATGTTCTGCTATAGATGGGCAGTCAATGAAAATATTTATTATTTAAAAACTGGATTTTAAACAGAGCTTTAGTGGTTAATCTCCCTGATGCCAATAGGGATTATTTTGAGCATGAGGTTGTCATAAAAAATTGGCAACACCCTCCTTTAACTGGAGATGAGGTTTACCAGGGTCCCAGATGCCCTCCTTATGGCAATGGGATAGGTTATTTTTATTTCATTTTATTTTGAAATTATGCTTCTTTTGTGTTTGATAAATGTGCCACTGATAACAATGTTTGCTTTTTTGCAGTTGATAACAAGAGAAGGTGCCCAAAAGAAACAGATGTCAACATAAGGCATTTGAAACTTATCTGGAGTCTGCATCAAAGTGTTGCCGACGAACACATTAGATCAGCTTCGTATTTGCTCCAGTACAAGAGCTACACCACCTCCTTCACTGCTCGTCCTGTGATCAGTGAGGCAGAGCCAGTACCAGCCTCTGCAAGTTCTTCGCCTGAATCTCATATTCCTTTGAGCAAAAGGATGAAGAAGAGAAGACCTCCCACCTTGTTTGAGAAAAATGCCTCTGGTTCTGGGGAGGCAAAAAGGAGTAGGATTGATGTCCCATGGGAGGGGACAAAGAAGACTGATGCAGCTCCTCCAGCTGCTCCTGTTAAAGTTACTGAGAAGGTTACTGATAAGCCCGCAGTGGCTCCGAGCAGGTCTGCTGCTCCTGGAGAGGTGATTGTGATATCACCGACCAAGGGTTCTTCCTTGGTTAAATCTGTACTTGTTCCCCCGAGAAGGCTGAAGAAAAGCTCCTCGGTCAATTTGGCTGACACCACTACTCAGCCCCCAGTTGCTGGGACTGTAGTTCCCACTTTTGTTCCTCCGAGCTCTTCCATGAGCTCGGTGAAGTCCCGGACCATTCCCGAGGTCCAAGGTAATGAAGATAATCTTACTCGGGACATGGTTACTTCTTTGGTTGCTCGTCATCTCGCTTCAGTGAGTCTCTTTACTTTGAACTTTTCGTATTTTCCTTTGTCATTTCTTGTTTCTAACTTGCTTTCTTTTTCTGTTCACAGTTGACGAGCTGCTTCAATATAATCCTGAAGAAGGATGAAGCGATTAAGGCTTCTTGCTCCTCATCCAGTGTGAAGGGAGCTATGGAAGAGGCTATCAAGTCTTTGGAAGACTCTCGCCAGCAGTATGCCACTGATAAGGCTATCTGGGAGAAAAAACTTGCCTCCAACGAGCAGGAAGAGCTCGAGCTATTAAAGCCTCCAAGGAGTTGGAGAAGAAAAAGAATGCCTTGGAGAAGGCAAATAAAGAGCTCGAAGAGAAGCTCAAAGACGCTGGAGAGTTGGAAAATAAACTCAAGGCTGCCGAGGAGGATTTGGCCAAACTTCAGGAGGTAGGTCGGCAGAAGGAGGAGGCAAAAAATAAATTGAAGGTTGCCGAGAACCTGCTGTCCGAGAAGCTTGCCTTGGAGAAGGCCAAAAGGAAAGCTGCTGTGCAGAAGTCCTTCAGCTCTGGCTGGGACAAGGGATGGGATAAGGGGTGTGCTGCCATGGTATCTCAAGTGGACTATGGCATTCTAAAGTATTTTAGGGATGGATGGGTTGCTTCCCTTCAAGAAATGAAGGTCAACGAGTCATCCGAGCTCTTCCAGAGACATGTCCCTGGTCCCCCTCCTACTCCAGAAGAATTAGAAGAGGACGAAGCTACATCTGAGGAGTCTTCAATGGTGATGGGAGATCACCCTCCAGCCATCCAGTATGCTGCTGAGCAAGTCATTTCTTCTTCTGAACAACAACTGATGCTCTCCGAACAACCCACAGTTCCCTCTGAGCAACCTGCTTCCTCTTCCCAACCTCCCGAGAAGGTTTTGGGAGATAAGGAAAAGGTGTAGTGTTGTTCGGGCTTATCTTTGTATTTTTCTTCTTTTGTCAAATGTAATCCAGAACTTGTAACTTTGAATTTCATGATCTAATAAAACTTGAATTTTCTTGCATACTGTTGTTCATATTCTATTCATACTCTGCTTATATTCCTTATTGATGATTGCTCTTCTTTTTTCTTCTAGTTTCTGGATAGGATGGAACTGCTGTCTGCCCATGATACAAAGTTGTTGCAGCAATGTAATGAGTACTTTAAGGCTGGTCACACAGACCTGAGTGGTGCACAAGTTGCTGACATCCTTGGTCATGATGCTTCAGAACAAGCAGTTGAAGCATATCACTACTTGAAGTGTCTACTTGACCGAGCAGTGGCCAATAATGTGGCTTACTATGAAATGATCGAGGATCTCCAGTGCACACTCGAAGACCTTCAGAATCAATACAAGGAATCAACTGCCCTGTTGCATGAGGGGTATGAAAAGAAGTACAAGCTGATCATGGCTGACAAGGGCTACGAGAAGCTTTTTGCTGGGTATGATCTGAGGGAGAGGACTTTAAAGGGTGAGGTCGAGGAATGCAGACAGATTGCCAAGTTGCTGGAGCAAGAGAACAACAACTTGCAAAAAGAGCTATCACAATTGAAGTCTGCAGCCTCCACTTCCAGTGCCTTGATCCCAGTGACAGACGAGGGATTCTCGTTCCTAGAGGTTGAGAATGCCAAGTTGAGGGACGAGTTAGAGACTTTGAAGAGTTCTGGCACCTATACATCTTCTCGCGGTCGAGCAAGAGCTCCTCAAGGACGAGGAAGAGCGGCTCGGGTTCTTGTCGAGGAACAGAGAACTCAGTCTGCGTTAGAGAACCAAGCTTTCCAATTAATGGCGAAGAACCAGGCTTTGTCTGACATGTCAAAGAAGATTAGGGACTTGGAAAAATATCTCTCTGCGCAGAAGTCCGTTTTGGAGAATAAGGAGCTTTTCATCAAGAATCTTCACGAGTAGCTAGAAAGGCTAACCTATCAATTCTACAAACAGCCCAGGGAGTTCTAGATGGCTGGATACAATGAAGCACTGTTCCACTTGGACGATCGTATCCAGAATGCCAACAATGAGGGCTACAAGCAAGGCTGGCTAAATGCCTTAGGTGTGTTGAAGCTCGAACAAGGTCATTATCTGTGGGATTACCATGATCCCGGTTTGCTCGACTTGCCTGTGCTACCATACAATTTGGAGATGGAGTGGATCCCTGCTCGGGCCATTCCTTGGAGCTTAATTTCAAAGTATCTCGGTGACTACAATCTTCACTCTCAAATTGAGGTATCTCGTCCCGAGCATCTCTTAGATCGAGCATCCGTGATGAATGTCAGGATGCTGAAGGATCTTAACTTTATCAATTCTCCTCAGTCCTTAAATGATCCGCCTGCTGGCGAGGAACCTGTGTCAAAAGCAGAGGGGAAGAGACCAGTAGAATAGGAATTTTTAATGTAATAGTTAGTATACATGTCAATGTAACTGTAATTTCATTATCAATGTAATTTATTTTGAATTCAATGAAAGACTTTCGTTTTTGTTTGCAAATCTCTATTGCTATTATCTTGTAGTTATCAAACACTTTATATTTATTCATACCTGTTAAAAAGATGGTAATATTGTGTTGTTCATCGACCAACTTAGTAATAATTAAAAAGTTACAAGTATCAGTAATGTTGCTCGATCACTTAAAGTAATGAGTATAAAAATGTTTAAAATTTTTCCAACCAACTAAGGTACTTAAATTGTGCTCGTCGACCAACTACAGTTAGTGGGTTTTTTTCCCCGACCAGCCATACTTGGTAGATTTTTCTCTTAAATGTTTCCAACCAACCAAGGTCGATAAATGTTCATTGTCGACCAACTACGATTAGTGGGTTTTTATCCTCGACTAGCCATACTTGGTAGATTTTTATCTTTTTCATAAAATGCGTTCAACCAACCAAGGTCGATAAATTATACTTGTCGACCAACTATAGTTAGTGGGTTTTTATCCCCGACCAGCCATAGTTAGCAACTTTTGCACTTTCTGGAATAATCTTACCTCCCGACCAACATAAGTTGGCATTTTTGAGAATGTACATACCTTCCGACCAACATAAGTTGGCTTTTGAGAGCATATTTTGTTTTCTAGACAAACAGGTTGGCATTTTTAGGAATATATTGTTTCCTAGCCAAACAGGTTGGCATTTTTAGGAATATTTTGTTTCCTAACCAACTGAAATTGGCATTTTTAGGAATATCTTGTTTCCTAACCAATCGAGGTTGGCATTTTTAGGAATATTTTGTTTCCTAACCAACCGAAATTGGAATTTTTAGGAATATCTTGTTTCCTAACCAACCGAGGTTGGCATTTTTAGGAATATATTGTTTCCTAACCAACCGAAGTTGGCATTTTAGGAATGTTTTGTTGAGTCATCTGAGCTTTGCCGAGTAGTGTGTAGCACTAGTATTCCCCGAAAAATTCTCAATAAAAAGGAGAGACTTTGGCAGAATATCTTCGTTTTATTCATACTCATGGAATTGTGTTACATATACATCACTGATAATACTTGCGCAGATGCTCTGCGTTCCATGCATTCTTAAACTCCTCGCCTTCTAAAGTTGTTATTCGATAAGTTCCTGGTCGAACAACTTCTGTAACTCGGTATGGTCCATGCCAGTTTGCTTCTAGCTTATTGTGTTTTTGAATTACTTTCTTCAGCACATAGTCTCCTTCTTTCAGGTCGCACTTCTTCACCCTTTTGTTGTAGAACAAAGCTGTTCGTTGCTGGTAAGCAGCATTTCTAATGGCTGCTTCTTCTCTAACTTCCTCGAGCATGTTTAAATCCAGTCTTCTCATTAAGTCGCTGACAGGGGAATTGAAATTCAGTACCCTGTGTGTTGGGAGGCCCAACTCGGCAGGTATGATAGCTTCACTTCTAAACGCCAGCATGTATGGTGATTCTCCAGTTGCTACTCGGGTAGTAGTTCGGTAAGCCCAAAGTACTGATTGTAGCTCGTTGATCCAGTTTGCTTTTGCATCATCCAATCGTTTCTTCAAACCGTTTAGTAGCGTTCTGTTTGTCACTTCAGTTTGTCCATTGCTTTGAGGATGGCCTGGTGATGAATGAACCTTCAAAATGTTTGACTGATGACAATAGGCGGCAAACTCCTCGTTATCAAATTGTGTTCCATGGTCTGTGATGAAAGCATGAGGGAGACCATATCGACAAATGATATTCTTCCAAACAAATTGGTACACCTTCTCGTACGTCATGTTAATGAGTGGCTCAGCTTCTACCCACTTAGTAAAATAATCCACTGCGACGACGAGATACTTGAACCTTCCTCGGGTCGTTGGCAGTGGTCCAACCAAATCTATTCCCCACATGGCAAATGGCCAAGGAGAAGTTATGGGTGTCAACAATGCTTGTGGAGTTCTTCGGATTGAGGAAAAGCGCTGGCACTTGTCACACTTCTTGGCATAAGCTATACAATCAGCCCTCATCGTCGGCCAGTAGTATCCCTGCGTCATCACCCTTTGTAAAAGCGTCTGACCTGCTACATGTGCTCCACAAGACCCTTCATGGATTTCTTCAATCAATTCTTTCACCTCGGAGGGATGTACGCATCTCTGCAAACCTGCCATAATTCCTCGTCTATATAAAACACCATTAGTTAATACATACCGAGCCGCTTTAAACTTTAATATCTTGGTAGCGAGTTTGTCAATTGGCAATTCTCTCTCCTTGATATACGCCCTGATGGGATCCATCCAAGATGGTCCTAAATCAAGGGTGATAAAGTTCATCGTCAAATCTTCATCTATACTCCGACCAGCTAACACTTCAATTGGGATTGTTCGTCGTAGCTCGGTGCGAGTAGCTGATGCTAGTCGGGCTAGTGCGTCTGCTCTCGCATTCTCCATTCTTGGTATTCTGACCAGTTGAATAGCGGCAAATTCTGACACCAGCTCCTTTGCCTTTGCATGATATCTGATCATTAATTCTCCTCTAACTGCATATACTCCCATCATTTGGTTTACAATCAATTGAGAGTCGCTGAAAATCACAACCTGCTGCGCCTCCATAATTTTTGCCAAATTAAGCCCTACGATCATGGCCTCATATTCAGCCTCATTATTGGAAGCTTTGAGTTGGAAACGCAAGGCGTATTCCATTTCGACCTCGTCCGGAGTGCTCAGAACTATCTCCGCGCCACATCCTGCAGTGAAAGATGAGCCATCTACATATAGCCTCCATATAGGTAACTCGTCTTCAAATTTCGAATCAGTCAGAGTTCCTCGATGAAATATTTGCTGCTTCTTTTCATCCTCCCAGGATTTTTCTCGCTCCTCGTCGATCATTTTTTCTTGCCCTTTTACCAACCGGAGTTGGTCTGAGTTCGAATTTAATGATCCTGTAACATCCACTTGCCCTTTTACCAACCGGAGTTGGTCTGAGCTAGTGTTTGTCGATCTTGTAGCATCCACAGGTTGATCAGCGATCAACTCTTGTTCCTCGTCTGGAGTCCTCCTAACTATCTATGCATCACATCCTGTAACATCCACACGCCCTTTTACCAATCGGAATTGGTCTGGTATTGTGTTTGTTAATCCTGTAACATCCACAGGTTGATCAACGAGCAACTTTTTCTCCTCAAGGTTATCAGGATAGGTGAACTCCGCTATGAAATCTGCTACAGCCTGCCCTTTTAGTGATGATCTGGGTTCATAAATTATATCATATTCACCGAGCTCTATCGCCCAGTACATCAATCTCCCTGATTTTTCTGGCTTATAAAGGGCTTGTCTCAATGGCACATCAGTATATACTACTATAGTATGAGCCTGTAAGTATGGCCTCATTCTCCTACTCGCCTCAATCAGCGCCAGTGCCAATTTCTCCAGCCTCGGATATCTGATCTCTGCTCCTCGGAAGGCCTTACTTGTGTAGTAAATTGGTTTTTGCACTCCATTCTCCACTCTGATCAATGCCGAGCTAATTGCATTCTCGGACACTGCAAGATACAAATACAATTTTTCTCCCGTCACCGGCCTGGACAACAGTGGAGGTGCTCCCAAGTATTTCTTCAAGTCTTGAAAAGCCTTCTCACATTCATCATTCCACTCAAAAGTCTTTATGAGTGTCTTGAAGAATGGGAGACATCTATCAGTTGCTCGCGATACAAATCTGTTGAGTGCCGCTACTCGTCCTGTGAGACTCTGTACTTCCTTCTTCGTTGTTGGAGATCGCAGCCCTAATAGAGCTTTGATCTTTCAGGATTTGCTTCAATGCCTCGTTGATTGATAATATACCCGAGGAACATGCCTTCTCGTACTCCAAATATGCACTTCGTCGGGTTCAGCTTCATTTGATATTTATCTAGTTGATCAAAAGTCTGACTTAAGTCAACTAGATGATCGGCAGCTTTCTTGCTTTTTGTCAGCATGTCTTCAACATAGACTTCCATATTATCACTGATTTGTTCAGCAAAGACCTTGTTCATCAGCCTCTGATATGTCGCACCTGCATTTTTCAAACCAAAAGACATAACATTATAACAATAAGTTCCCCTAGGGGTAATGAAAGAAGTACTTTCCCTGTCTTCAGGTTTCATTTTAATCTGATTGTAACCAGAATAAGCATCCATGAAGCTTAGCAACTCGTGTCCCGAGGTAGCATCCACCAGTTGGTCAATTCGGGGCAGTGGAAAGTGATCCTTTGGGCATGCTTTGTTGAGGTCGGTGAAGTCTACACACATCCTCCACTTGTTGTTCTTCTTCTTTACCATCACCACATTAGCTAACCAATCTGGATATTTAACATCTTAAATGAAACAAGCTTTCTGGAGCTTCTCGACTTCCTCCTGTATAGCTTGATTCTTCTCGGGACTGAATACTCTTCTTCTCTCCTTCACAGGCTTGATTTCCTTATTCACATTGAGCTCGTGACATAAGAAGTTTGGGTCTATCCCAGGCATATCTTCATGACTCCACGCAAAAGTTTGTCTTCTGCTTCTAAGGAAAGTTATCAATTCTTGTTTTAATGAGGCTTCCAACGATGAACCTATTTGAGTAGTTCACTCAGGGTGCTCGTCGTCTAGAATGATGTTTTCAGTAGCTTCCACCACTTAACCCTTCACGAGTTGCGACTCATCTCGAGGATCCAATGTTTCAATTTCTGCACCTTCATCCACTTGATAGGTAGTAGTCTTTTTCTTTGATTCTTCCAGTTCCTCTTGCTCGGCGGATGAATAATAGCATTCCCGAGATACTCTCTGATCACCTTTCACAACTCCTACTCCAAAGTTTGTTGGAAATTTTAGGCATTGGTGCACTGTAGATGGTACAGCCTCGAACTTCTTCAATCCTACTCTTCCCATGATGATATTGTACGATGATTGGACATTCTTATCCATCACGAAGAAACGTATTCTTTCTGTACGACAAGCATGCCATGTACCAATGAATATATCCAACTTCATCATCCCAAGTGGAAATACTTTCTCGCCAGCAAAACCGATGAGGGGTCTGTGGTAAGGCTCCAGTTGAGATAGCTTTAGATTTAAACTATCGAAACACGAGTAGAACATGATGCCGAGTTACCGTTGTCGACTAGCACTCTTGAAATCATTACCTCCTTCATTCTCATTTTGATCACCAGTGGATCATCGTGAGGATATAAAACATCTGCAAGGTCATTTTTTGAAAAACCGATGACCAATTTCTCCTTGTTCACCTTTCTCGGGCGATCCTCCTCAGCTAGATTTATTCGATGAATGTACGAGCAAGCTTGAGCCTCACCGAGATAAGCTTTTCTTTCTGCAGTAAGATCTCCTCCTCCTGCATCTCCTCCTGTAATAACATTACAATCAAATGACCTAAAGCGTATTGAAAATACCTCTCGTTCTGGCTATCTTGGTTTCTTGGGAAGATCGGGGTCATCCTCTGGACCAACTTCATGGTTTCTCTTCTTGTTTTCCTCTGCTCGACGAGGAGATCTAGACCTCTCTCTAGTTCGGTCGTTGTTTATTCTTTCGCCTCCCCGATCAACATACTTTGCTAGATTTCCTCATCGGATGAGTGTTTCAATCTCATTCTGAATAGCTATGCAATTTTTAGTCATATGTCCATGATCCTTGTGGAACTCGCAATATTTTTCCCTATTCCTCGTGTCAGGGTCTGCCTTCATTTTCTTTAGCCAGTTTAACTCCTCGCTGTTCTTAATTTCTTCCAGGACGTGATTGATATTTACCTTAAAAGGTGTGTAATTATCAAACTTCCTCAAGACCTCCCATGACGACCTATTTTTGGAATGTTTGTCACCACCATTGTTCTTATGCTCTTTCTTCTTAGCTTTATCACCTTCCACCTTGGTTTCTTTGGCGTCCATATTCTTCTTCGCAGACATAGCCTCCTCGGCATTCATAATCTTGGACGCTTTTCCCATTAGGTCCAACATGGTTCGAGGTGGATCTTTGGCCAAAGTATAGTACAACTTGTTTGGCAGCAGTCCACTCATCAAAGCAATAATCGCTGTCTTCTCCTCATAATCAATGACTTCGAGTTTCTCGTTATTAAAATGAGTTATATAATCTCTGATACTCTCACCAGCTTTTTGTCTAACACTTAACAAATGTGCTACTCGCTTAACTGGCTTTGCTCCAAAGCAGAAAATCCCAATGAATAACTCGGCTAGTTGAAGAAAAGTTAAAATCTTACCCTAAGGAAGATTATTATACCATATCTGAGCAGATCCGGTAAGAGTTCCCGAGAATGCCCTGCATCTCATCTCTTCTGGGACAGCATAGATATCAGCAGCAGCTTGATATTGTTCTATAAGAAGGACAGGGTCAGTCTTCCCATCATACTTGGGAGTCACAACAGGTGTTTTTAACTTTATTGGTGTTGGAAAATCAACAATGTCCTGGACAAAAGGTGTTCCTCGAACAAAGGTTCGTTGTAAAGGGTTCTTAGCCTTAGTTATTTCCCCTAATCTATCCTTCAGCCTCTGAATAGATCCTTTCCATGCATCATCTCCTTCCTTGGGCCTATTGGTTCGAGCAACTGATCGCGTTGAAGTGGCTTCCTGGGATTTATCTCGACGAGCAGCTGGTCGGTCATAAGATCCATCTTGACGAGCAGCTGGTCGCGACTGGGTAGATCCTTCCCTTAAATCTGATGGTCGTCGAAAGCTCCTCGACGCTGCATTAAGAGGGATTTTGTTCCTCCTAGGGCCTAATCGGTCGAAAGGAGAAGCCCTACTTAACCTTTCCAATGCGCTGGTCCTTTCTGGGGAGAGGGTGACATGTTGTTCAGTATCTGTGGCTCGCACTGATGAAGTTCGTCCAGGTTGATAAGAAAAATCTTCAGATTCATCATTGCGACATGAATCAGTACGCCTAGTACGCGAAGAAGGCGCACGGGTATTTCTTTGAATGCTTCGTGGTCCGGAATGGGCTGATGCACCTCCATGGAGGATTTGGATGAGTTGTCGCATCATTTCTTGCATGACGGTCTGTCCCTGAGCCAGATTTGCCATTATTCCAGTCAGATCTGGAACAATTGGTGGAGCAGACGGATTTAGAGGGGTTCCAGCATTTCGATTGCTGTATTCAGGAATATCAACCATTGGTAATGGATTATTTTTTATGAGAAAACGATTTTACCAGTCGTTTCCCACAGACGGCGCCAATCTGTTGATGTAGAAAATTAGATCACTCTAATAATTCAATCACAGATAAATAAATGAGACAAAAGATTTTTAAGTGGTTCAGCCTTATAAGAATGGCCTACATCCACTGTTGTGTTATTGCTGAATGTTTGGGAATTATCGATTACAAGAAATTTCGTTCTAGATTTGGTCCCCTTACAATGAGGATTATACAATGTATTTATAGCCCCGAGGCAGTCATGTGAAAGGGTAATGCATTAAATGATATACATATGAAAGGGTAATACATTTAATGCCCTCTTTGCGTGTGCGTCTGAATGATAAGCATTTAATGAATCAGTTTGAACTGTTTGGTTATCCAGCTATTAATGCTTTGTTCAAGATGCAGCTCGAACCGCGTAAGCTTCTTGGTATTCAAGAGTTCCTCGGAGAGGTCTGTTCCTCGGAGCGTATGAGTTTCTCGGAGAGGTCTGTTCCTCGGAGCGCATGAGTTCCTCGGAGTAACATGGTTCCTCGGAGTAACATGGTTCCTCGGAGCGTGTGATCATCTCGGAAGTGCTTGTTGTTGCCGTGTAGATAGCCACGTGTCTTCATGTGATTGGTCCAAGTTAGCAGATTAAATTTGGTATCAACAATAAGAATGAGTCATAATAAACTTAGTTATATTATTAGACTTTTTAGACAACTACAACAGATCCATAAGCACACAAAATATTTGGATTTTTTTCTAACACACTAGTCTTCAAAACTAACCTACTTAGGTTACAACAGTTATCAAACCATAGTAGTAGCTAACATAACTCCCCATTTTTCTTTCCATCATCCATTCTTATTCTACAGTCACACGTACTCCTACGAGTTTATTTATATAGTATTCTGGAGCCTAACTGGTGGCACTAGCTGGTCTTCTTCCTCCCATTCTTCTTCGGAACCTCCAGTACTGGATCTAGATGACAAAGTGGAACCATCTAAAGATGGTAATTCTAGGCCATAGTCATTAGTAGATACTGGTGGAGTTACATGTAGTTCGTCTGCTGATGCTGAATTCTATACTAGATGAATTGCTTGTTGGAAAAATTCTTCGTCTTTAGCAAATCGATGAGCCTTCTTCATCGCTTATTCCCCACCCATCAATCGACAAGTTAGCAACTGATGTTTGATGTTCAGAGTTGCTATGGACCATTCTAATTCGATATCTCTGTTTGTTTTACATAGTTTATTGTAGGCTTTATACTGAATTGTTTTGTTAAATCGGGCCCGGTCAATTCCATCGGGGTTTAAATAAACGTTGTCCCACACATTCATGGATACAAGACAAATATTAGTATCGAGAAAATATAAATAGGTTATGAAAATAAAATAACTATATTACTTAAACAAGTCCCGTATAGGAGTAATAAGCCTAGCGCTTGCTCTGTACCATGTTGTCACATCCCGAAATTTTGAGGTGTTCAAGAATTTAGATAAAAATAAAAAGGCTGGAGTTGGAACATAAATAAGATAATACATGTTTATATTACATCATACAAGTAATAGTGACCATTCACTTTATTCATTACACACATACTAGAGTTATTCTTACATTACATAATAATATTGAAAAAGGAAAATAATAAATACTACATATGACTAGTACAATGTGAAGTTATAACACGACGTTACGACATAAGTTACATCATCGTATAAGTAGTAACATATAAAATTATAATGGGTTTGCTGGAACTGCTACTGATTTTAAATGATTGCTAGAGATACACGTGAAGATGCATTATAAATTGCGGGGTCAGGCGATTTGTTGCCTTCTTTATGCCTTGGGTCCATTTGGAATTTCAAAATATAAGCAAAAATTTCCAGTAGATAATTCTTATTCTATATAGTTTTCTAAATAATCAAAATAAGGATTAGTAATAATCAGAGGATCATAAGAATTGAGATTCAGTAGCTCAGATGAGATAACACAATAATACATGACGATATTTTATAAAAGTAGAAATATCGAGGTTAGAATCGATTACAGGCTACGGATGATTTCCAAACAAATAACCCATAATTATCCATTTACGGGATTTGGCGGAATGGTCATACATATAACAAATCAATCCAAATAAATTGGAGATAATCAATCAAGATAACTGGAGATAAAAGTAACCGTGCTAAGTCAAGCACAAACATTCCATATAATAGCAATAACTAGGCCCTCAATCACCTGAGTCCTACAAGACAAATAATACAATTTTAGGTATAATGAAAGATTATTCCCTGGACATAATGTAAGCTATAATAGAATTGGGTAAAACTACATCATATGAAATAAAAGGATTTGCATAATTATCATTAAAATCTAAATTAATTATACGTAAATGGTTGAACTACTCAAATGAGTTCATCAATGAGAATATGATGTACTGGGTCTATCACACTGTGTATCAACAAAAGGCGTGCACAATAGCATTTTGTGAAATTAATACTGAATAAGAATAACCTACTTATTTTTTGGGCCTTTCAAAATAGATTCCGTTTAGTTAAGGCAGGGTTCCGTGAATGTCTAGAAATAAAAAAAACATTTATATAAGGCTAGGGTTCAAAGACATTACGATATAAAAAAACTCTAAATCGCGTCTAATTACAGTTTTGGGGTTTAATATGTAACTAAGTTGGTCAAGTTTAGTGGTAATAGACTTTTTTTGTTCCTAAGGGTGTCAAAATTAAGTAGGAAACATTTGGGGTGAAAAGTCTGAAGTTGAAAAACTTCAGGGGTCTAAGTGTAAAAGTAAATTAAATATTTAAAATTTAACTTTAGGGGTTACTTCGAATTCTGTTTCTGGTTGACCAGACAGGATGTTGTAATATACCATTTTGACCAAAAAAATAAAATAAATTTTTTGGAATTTTTTCCAGAATTTTCTGATTGGACACGCGCCATCACGCCCCGAGTCAAACATCACACGCATTGATTTCGACAATACTCACGTGCGTGGCTTAGACTTCATCTTCAACCTTTCGAAGTTTTACTCTAAGGCTTAAAACTTTGTCCTTCAATTATAGAAAACCATTTGAGATGATTCCAAAGACATTTTTCCTAATTTTTCACAAAGATTCCAAAAATATAACTTTCAAGGGTTGAGGTTAACTATAGGTCTTTCTTCATAGACTAAAAATATTGAAATTGTTAGTTCTATATTCGTGGAATTACACTGAAATTCAAAGTATCGCAGTGATATAGTTTGGTTTCTATCTGAATTTGGGACAAAATGGTTTTGTCTTGAGTGTTTAATTCATAGTTGTAAGAGGGTAGTCCCCTTTAAGCCTGGGAGTATAGTAATACCAGTTGAGTCATAACCCCTATATATATGGTGATAAACGATAACCTGAATACTCTTTAATGATGACAAATGAACACACAATATGGTATATGATAAAAACTTAGATTGGTCTCACAAATGTCTCGTGTATAACTCATATTATAATAAAGAAAACTAAAAAACAACTCATTCAAAGGGAGAGAGAAGTAAGCACCCTTGATACACCTTGGCAGGCGCCCAACACACCAGTAAACTCTAATCTCTCATTGGTTAGCTACTAAAAGCTCCACAATAAATGACAATGGTGGGTGAGTAAACTCTATGGTTTGCCATAACTCTAGTAATTAATATCTTCTCTCTCTAGTAATAATTTATCTAGAAAGAACCTCCCTTATCTCAAAAGTGGTCAAAGCAATAAATAGCCTCACAACTCTTCAGAGATGTCTCAATCCCCCCTATGAAGGGAACACATCCCCTACTTTGAGTCACAAACATTCAATGAGTGATGGGCCAGCCTGTCCTATGTCATAGACATTAAATGCCAAACTATGCCTTTTGCTTAACCAGTGTGTGTCAGAGGTCTGTAACAACAAAGGTTGCTCACCAACTATCTCACAACTCCTAATACCATGGTGGTTTATTAGAGTGTGGATTGGAAAATGTATAGCTGGCTAACGACATCACCTAAAGTAGATGTCACATTTAGCAGAGGGTTGTTTGGTTCGAAATGTGACACCCCGCCTAATTAAATACCGGGTGATCAGTCCTTTATTAAATTAAAATCAAGGTGAACGGTTGTTTCATTCCTAGCATCACTGTCGTAAATTAAAATTTCCAATTTAAACACCCTAAATAATTAAACGAAGTGTCAAAACAATTTAAAACCTTATTTTCATTTGATAAAAATCCAGATATGAAAACCTTTTTAGTAATTAACAGATTTAGAATCCAAATAATTTTTGTGGATGGCAATTAACACACAAGAGTTTAACCATTCAAATAATCCAATACCAAGTTTAAAAACTATAAATGCAATCATCCCGGCAAGAATTAAATCCCAAAGAGTATCGAATACTTAAAGTAAATGAACATAAATCTCTGAAAAATCCAACTGAATAGGGAAACGGGCGACACATGCCCCAACTAATCAGAACTAAAATAAGAGTAGAGTCAACAAAGAGGTCGTCTAAGCATTGGCCTGCAACTCCCACATAAGCTGCAGCTCATCCGTTTCAAGGAATCTAAGCATGACGCCCCTATGGCTGGGCACCTGTAATATATATATATATATATATATATATATACAAGAGAAAAAAATAACAGGAAACAGGTTAGAGTCTGAGTGTAAAACAATTTAAAAATAGTTTAGCAAGTATTTAAAATGCTTACTGGCTAATGTAACAACCATGTTAGTATGCGACACTCTCTTGAGAAATTCTCACCTCTCATCTAGTGTGCCCGCCTACCGTACTATTAATCTCAAAAGTTAATTTTAACTTAACTTTCCCATAAGGTTTCATTACGATAAATATTATGGCTAAGATAATTAATTTCTGAAAATTAAGCTCTCTCATATATCTTATGTTATTTAAAATAACCCAGTGATGTCATAAAATTCCCAAACACTTATAATAAAGTTGGAGTATTTATTCATTACTTAACTACTTTTATGCACAGTAGAAAGTTCCTATACTTAAGTGTGTGTGTGTGTGTGTATATATATATATATATATATATATATATATTTGTCACTCATATAATAAATATACTGTCGACACCCCACATAAAATCTATGGTGTTGGCATACTCTGCTATCAACTCCCTTTATCACTCGTACTAAGGGAAATACTAGTTCGGAATCACTCTCGAACTGTATTAAAACAAAACAAATATAACTGGAGGCGAAGTATAGTTCCAAGTCACTAAGAGGACATCACATACCCTCACGTCTCTTAGGACCATCTGACTATCACTCAAATAGCCTGTATCAAGGATACTATCTTCTAGGATACAAGTCGTTATCCCCCATAAAGGCCCAATCGAGATAAGACTGTCCCGACGCGAAAACCCCCATGATGGCAAGTAGCTTGGGTATGATTTTTACACAGATATATAATATATGCACAATCATGCAGTCATATATATATATATATTCACATTTCTAAAATTAGGTGTGCCTACGACCCATAATTATAATTCCGTTCTTAGCACATTTTACTCGATTATCTCGCATAACGGACTAGTCACTTTTATTCTCATATATAAGTTACTCCATACTTACTTCTCATCTCTTGAAGTATTCTATCTCCCTAAGTATAATTTTAGTAGACACTCTTACTTACCTTATAGTCTAACTTAGTTACGAGTCTCGATCTTTTATTAAACGTACGCATGATTTCGTTTGTGTGAATAACTCCCCATTAACCCATAATTTCATCCTACATTAAATTTTCACTCAACGGAGTCCACCTAGACCCTACTAGTTTTCTCTATATCCCATTGTGCTCTAAAAATAATAATAAAAGGTTCCAACGCATTTTAACCGGATTAAACAAAAAGAAGAAAAATATGCAGTTTTCCAGGAGGGATCGATTGATCGAGGAATGGGGTCGATCGATCGATTATCGATCAATCGATATTCTTGATCTATTGATTGATCAAGCAGTTATGACGAAACCTTCCATTGTCCAGTTACGGGTTTACCTCTCCAACCTCAACCAAATCTCCATTAACGATCCCCAAACTCCCAAACAACATTACTACAAGTACTATATACCTAACTACATGATTTTCTACGTAAAATATGTCCGAATTCATCAAGTATAACGATTTAATGGAGTAAAATTGACATAAACGTCAAGAACCCTAATTTTTCTTTTAATTTCCATTCTTCCAATTATTTTCCAGATTACTTGCTTCTAAATCCATACAAATTCATGGCTTATCCTCTACATGTGATTTAGATGTCCAGAATATGTCTACTTCCTCTACAACATATGATTTTAAGTCTAAAAAATATTAATTTCTTCCATGAAACATGTTCTAAACAACCCTAGACTAACATGATTGAAATAATAACTAAAAATAAAGAAATATAGATACTTTCCTGAAATTTGAGTTTCTGATCTGTGGACGAAAGAGGTATGGTTGCGTTCCTTGCCACGCGATCTACGTTTTGGTGGTGGAGGTGCAAACGGGTGAGTATTTGGCCTTGAGTTGCTTGGAAAGCTCTCCAACTTCTTCTCTAATGTCCATTCTTTTATTTTGTGTTTGTTAACCCTAGAAGACAACTTCTAAAGGCTGATATATCCTTAGGACATTCGTGGGTTTAATTGCCCAAAATTACAAAATGTCTATAATGCCCTCCCAGAATGCCAATTAGGCTTAAAAACGCCCCGAGACCCAAACTAAACCCTCGGGTACATTATTTTGACTATATCGACCCTTTAGGACACATTGGCGCACTCTAAATGACCATACGGGTGACTTATAATTTATTCACTTTTAATAGTAATAATATAATCCCGACACAACACAGGCGCGTCCCAATTTAATTTCTACAATTATCAAATTATACACTCATGATAATTTTAATAATTTCGATTATACATATTACTTTATCCATTAAGTAATATTCAACAAATTCCCAAAAATTACTAACTCTCATCACGTTAGTAAATATTTAAAATAAATTTCGAATTAATATTAAATTAATATCTCAATTTAAATTTAATAAATCCCCAAATTTAAAAGTCATAAAAATACGGGGTATTACATACTCCCCCCCTAATAACGGAATTTTGTCCCGAAATTCGAAAAATAAGGCATACCTGGTAAAAATAAATTTAGATATTTTTCGCGCATATCTGCCTCACGCTCCCAAGTGAATTCCTCCATATGATCATGCTCCCACTGGACCCGTACAAGTGGGACCACCTTCGACCTCAATTTCCTCTCGCTATGGTCTAGGATAGCCACTGGTCTCTCCTCGTAAGAGCTGTCGGGATGTAAATCAATCTCCTCTATCGCGATGTGAGTATGGGCCATGTCATCCCGAAGATATCGTCTCAACGACGAGATGTGGAACACATAGTGAATGCGGTTCAAATGCTCTGGATACCCCAAACTGTATGCTATCGGCCCAATCCTCTCCATAATGGTAAATGGTCCCACGTAACTCAGAGCCAACTTCCCATTCTTTCCAAACCTCATTACTCCTCTCATAGGAGATACAGGGAGTAATACTTGGTCCTCGACGCTAAACTCTCGAAAAAACCGCTTCGCATCAGTGTAGCTCTTCTGTCTGTCCTGTGCTACCCGGATGCGACTCCTGATGAGCTCAATCCTAGCTGAACTTTCCTGAATCATCTCAGGTCCAAGAAATTTGTTGTCCCCCACCTCTAGCCAACAAGCGGGAGAACGAAAAGTCCTGCCATATAATGCCTCAAATGGAGCCATGCCGATCGTGAACTGATAGGAGTTATTGTAAGAAAACTCCACCAGTGGAAGATACGGCTCCCATCCTCCTCCAAAATCAAGCACACATGCGTAGCATATCCTCCAACATCTGATTGGTGCACTTTGTTTGTCCATCCGTCTGTGGGTGATAAGATGAACTCAATCTCAAATCTGTACCCATGGCCTCCTGAAAGCTCTCCTAGAAGCGCGACACAAAAATCTCATCTCTATCAGACACAATATCCAAGGGCACCCCATGTAGCCTAAATACCTCGGCAATGAATAAATGTGTATACTCGCCCGTGGTATAGTCTGTCCGTACTGGTAGAAAATGAGCCACCTTGGTCAATCGATCCACTATAACCCATATGAAGTCGTGACCCCGCTGTGATGTAGGCAGACCAGTAATGAAGTCCATGGAAATACTCTCCCACTTACACATAGGTATCTTCAATGCCTGAAGTAACCCCAACGGTCTCTGGTGGTCTACCTTTACCATCTGGCAAGTAAAACACTTGGACACAAACTCAGCAGTGTCCTTCTTCATACCATTGCACCAGTACTATCGTCTCATATCCTGGTACATCTTATCTCCTCCGAGATGTACCATAAATCTGGACCCGTGAGACTGTGTCATCACTAAATGATGTAAGTCTTCTCCTTTTGGGACCACTAATCTCCCATTAAACCTCAAACTTCCATCAGAACTTACTGAATAGGACTCAGCACTCTCAGATAAAAATCGTACAATCTGTTCCTGACAAAATGAATCCGCTAATTGTGCTTGTATCACCCTCGTAATAATCTCTGGTGTGACTGTCATGACAGATTCAAAGGAACAGGCAACCGCATCCTGGTGACCCAATAATTTCCACTTCGCTTTCCAAACTTTCGCTACATCGACCATCGGTCTACGGCTTAACGCATTAGCAACCACGTTAGCCTTTCTCGGATGGTACTATATCTCGAACTGGTAGTCTTTCATAAACTCCAACCATCTGCGCTGACGCATATTTAGTTCTCGCTGAGTGAACAAGTACTGCAGTGAGTTGTGGTCTGTGAACAAGCAAAACTTCTCCCCCAACAAGTAATGTCTCCAAATCCTCAATGCAAAAAAATGACCGATGCTAGCTCTAGGTCGTGGGTGGGGTAATTCCTTTCGTGAGGATTTAGCTTGCGGGAGGCAAAAGCTATAGCCTTCTCCTCCTGCTTAAGTACTCCCCCGAGTCCCCGTAAAAAGGCATCAGTGTACACTAGATGCTCTACTCCCAGCTTGGGAAAAGTAAGAACTAGCACCGAAGTCAACTTATCTTTCAGCTCATCAAAAGCCAATTGACAAGCATCATCCCAAACATACGAAATTCCCTTACGAGTCAGATTCGTCAACGGACCCGCTATCTTCGAAAAGCCTCGGATGAATCTCTTGTAGTACCCGACTAACCCCAAGAAACTATGCACTTCCGTCGGTGTCGTGGGCTGTCCCCACTCCCTCACCCCCGACACTTTGCTTGGGTCAATCGATATTCCCAATTCCGACACAACATGCCCCAAAAACTGTACCTCTCGTAACCCGAATCCGCACTTCTCATACTTAACATACAACTGATGCTCTCGTAGAGTCTAAAGAACCTACCTCAAGTGATCGGCATGCTCCTCCTCAGTGTGTGAATATACCAGGATGTCATCTATGAAAACGATGACAAACTGATCCAAGAACTCTCTGAACACTCAGTTTATCAAGTCCATGAATACGACTGGAGCATTTATTAGCCCACACGGCATGACTCTAAACTCATAGGACTCATATCTCATCAAGAAAGCAGTCTTGGACACATCCTGCTCCCTAATCCGTAGCTGATGGTATCTCGATCTCAAATCTATATTCGAAAAGAAGGTTGCTCCTCTTAACTGGTTGAACTGGTCATCGATTCGAGGCAATGGATATTTGTTCCATATCGTGACCTTGTTCAGCTCCCAGTAATCCACGCATAACCTCACTGAACCATCTCTCTTCTTCACAAACAACACCGGAGCAACCCAAAGTGAGGTGCTCCTACGAATGAAGCCCTGACCTAACAATTGCTCTACCTGATCCCGTAACTCCATCACTTCCGCTGGAGCCATACAATATGGTGCACGTGCTATCGGTCGAGTAACCAACATCAAGTCTATGACGAAAACTATCTCTCGACTAGGGGGTAGGCTCGGTATCTCCTGAAATATATCGAAATACTCACGAACGACTGTAATCGAATCTAAGGGAATCACGACCTCCTTAGAGGTATCCTCATCTATGTAGTACAAATGGGTGGAAGATCCTCCCTCTGGGTGAGGCATCACAACCAAAAATATCTCCTTCCCTGGAATGGAAAAGATAATACTCCCACCGAAACAATCAATCATGGCTCTGTACGCAGCGAGCCAATCCATGCCAATAATAACATCGTGCTCATGCATCTCTAAGACTAGCATGTCTGTCGATAAAATCAAGCTACCAATCTCTACTCCTACACCCCGACATATAAAGAAAATCAAAGACCCATTCCCTAGTGGTGAGTCTATGCATGTCACATTGCTCTCTGCCGTGTCTAATAACCCTAAGGCCCATGCAAAATGAGTAGCTATAACATAGTGCGATGCCCCAATATCAAATAAAACCCGACCTATAGTGCCATGGATAGGAAATGTACCCTCAATCGTGAGTGGTGCTTGAGCAGTTGCTTTTTGGTGGTCGTTATAGACACGTCCGTACTGCAATTGCCCATGCTATACTGAAGTTGCTGGGATGGCTGGTAGGACTGGCACCTGAGCTGGCACTGGGAGGGAATCTTTAAAGAGTGGCCTCTACGGCTCATTACGGGCACCCTATGGTTGTGGGGCCCTATCTCCCTCTGGGCAATCCTGGTGCCTATGGCCATTCTTGCCGCATCCGAAACATCTTCCCCTGAAGTTACCTCCCCTCTGCCCCTGCTGACCATGACCCAGTTGGCCGTTACCACCCCACCACTGGCCCTGCTGGAAACGCTGTTGACCTTAGTGGCCCTGCTGCAATCCCTACTGCTGACAGTGTTAGCCCTGCTGGCCATGCTAATTAGACTGGCCCAACTAGCCCTACCTAAATCCCCCAAGTCCCTGTCTGGAGTCACCTGATTAGAATCTCTTGGCAGGGTCCCCCTGATGGGAACTCTTCTCACTGTGACGGGTCTGCCCCTGGGCTGCTGGTGCCCCACCAGTACTACTGCCTCCTGTTCTGCCCTGCTAGATGGACTCCCCTTCTCATTTGCTCCCCTGCAGATGGAAGCGATGATCCTGACAGTGTAACAAAGCAGCGTTGAGTACATCAGTGTAGGTACTCAATGATAGATTGCCTATGAGGTACCGACGGATCCTACAGGCCAATTATCTACAAATAACAGTATCTTCTTCCCCTCAGTGGATGCCTCATCTGGAACTATAGTGAGAAGTTTAGTAAACTCCTCCTCGTACTCAGCAACAGTTATACTCTCCTGCTTCAGATTCAGTAACTTTCGCCTCATCTCAGTCTTCACGGTGGATAGGAAGTACTTGCGATCAAACTGCGCCCAGAATGACTGAATCATGATGTTATCCCTCTCCTCTAAGGTGGTGGTGGACTCCCACCACTGCAAAGCGCCCCCACCAGCTTAAAGGAAGCCTATAGCTGTCTCTGCACGTCATTGCACTCATACATGAGCAAATGCCTCTAGATATCCTTCTTCCATTGGCTGGCGACTACGATGTCTGAACTACCCGAGAACTCCGAGGGATGCACCTTCTGAAAGGCATCCCTTACCCGCTCCCATGCAGATGGAAGCTGTGCTGGTACTGGCACTACTGCCTGAATCTGGAGTGGAGCCTGCTGCACTACCACTAACACTACATTCACCGCCTGAGCAATAATACCGGCTACCTAAGTTTCGTTCATCATTCCCTGAGCCGGAGCTGCTGGCTTCTCGGCCTAGGAATTTTTATCTCGGGGTGCGCATCTCGGAGGCATCTGAAATGAGAAGTAAGTTTATTAGTCTAAGTTATTATCAAATCTCGAATAGTTGAAGACGTAAGCGTAAATACAAGAATACAACTGTCCTAAAAATAGGGCTTTATATCCAGGACGCTAAGCTGGAAGCGAAATAAGCCATACAGATCCTAAAGGAAACTAGAACCTGATGCTCTGATATCACCAATGACACCCCGCCTAATTAAATATCGGGTGATCAGTCCATTATTAAATTAAAATCAAGGTGAACGGTTGGTTCATTCTTATCATCACTGTCGCAAATTAAAATTTCATATTTAAACACCCTATATAAATAAACTAAGTGTCAAAACAATTTAAAACCTTATTTCCATTTTATAAAAATCCAGATATGAAAACCTTTTTAATAATTAACAGATTTAGTATCCAAATAATTTTTATGGATGGCAATTAACACACAAGAGTTTACCCATTCAAATAATCCAATACCAAGTTTAAAAACTATAAATGCAATCATCCTGACAAGAATTAAATCCCAAAGAGTATCGAATACTAAAAGTAAATGAACATAAATCTCTGATAAATCCAACTGAATAGGGAAACGGGTGACACATGCCCTAACTAATCAGAACTAAAATAAGAGTGGAGTTAACAAAGAGGTCGTCTAAGTAATGTCTTACAACTCCCACATAAGCTGCAGCACGTCCGTTCCAAGGAATCTAAGCATGACGCCCCTGTGGCTGGGCACTTGTAATATATACATATATATAAAAGAGAAAAGAAATAGCAGGAAACGGGTCAGAGACCCCGAATGTAAAACAGTTTAAAAATAGTTTAGCAAGTATTTAAAATGCTTACCGGCTAATGTAACAACCATGTTAGTATACGGCACTCTCTTGAAAAATTCTCACCTCTCATCTAGTGTACCCACCTACCGTACTATTAATCTCAAAAGTTTATTTTAATTTAACTTTCCCATAAGGTTTCATTTCGATAAATACTATGGCTAAGATAATTAATTTCTGAAATTAAGCTCTCTCATATATCTTATGTTATTTAAAATAACCCAGTGATGTCACAAAATTCCCAAACACTTATAATAAAGTTGGAGTATTGATTCATTAATTAACTACTTTTATGCACAGTAGAAAGTTCCCATACTTAAGTGTGTGTATATATATATATATATATTAGTCACTCATATAATAAATATACTATCGGCACCCCACATAAAATCTATGGTGCTGACATACTCTGCTATCAAGTCCCCGTATCACTCGTACTAAGGGAAATACTAGTTCAGAAACACTCTCGAACTGTATTAACATAAAACACATACAATTGGAGGCAAAGTATAGTTCCAAGTCACTAAGAGGTCAGGACATACCCTCACGTCTCTTAGGACCATCTTACTATCACTCAAATAGCCTGTATCAAGGATACTATCTTCTAGGGTACAAGTCGTTATGCCCCATAAAGGCCCAATTGAGATAAGACTGTCCCGACGCGGAAACTCCCGTGATAGCAAGTAGCTCGGGAATGATTTTTACACAGATATATAATATATGCACAATCACACAGTCATATATATATATATATATTCACATTTCTAAATTAGGTGCGCCCATAACCCATAATTATAATTCCGTTCTTAGCACATTTTACTCGATTATCTCGCATAACGGACTCGTCACTTTTATTCTCATATATAAGTTACTCCATACTTACTTCTCATCTCACGAAGTATTCTATCTGCCTAAGTATAATCTCGGTAGGCACTCTTACCTACCTTCTAGTCTAACTTAGTTACGAGTCTTGATCTTTTATTAAACGTATGCATGATTTCGTATGTGTTAATAACTCCCCATTAACCCATAATTTCATCCTACATTAAATTTTCACTCAACGGAGTCCACCTAGACCCTACTGGTCTTCTCTATATCCCATTATGCTCTAAAAATAATAATAAAAGGTTCCAACGCATTTTAACCTGATTAAACAAAAAGAAGAAAAATATGCAGTTTTCCAGGAGGGATCGATTGATCGAGGAATGGGGTCGATCGATCGATCGTCGATCAATCGATGTTCTTGATCTATTGATCGATCAAGCAGTTATGACGAAACCTTCCATTGTCCAGTTACGGGTTTACCTCTCCAACCTCAACCAAATCTCCATTAACGATCCCCAAACTCCCAAACAACATTACTACAAGTACTATATACCTAACTACATGATTTTCTACGTAAAATATGTCCGAATTCATCAAGTATAACGATTTAATGGAGTAAAATTGACATAAACGTCAAGAACCCTAATTTTTCTTTTAATTTCCATTCTTCCAATTATTTTCCAGATTACTTGCTTCTAAATCCATACAAATTCATGGCTTATCCTCTACATGTGATTTAGATGTCCAGAATATGTCTACTTCCTCTACAACATATGATTTTAAGTCTAAAAAATATTAATTTCTTCCATGAAACATGTTCTAAACAACCCTAGACTAACATGATTGAAATAATAACTAAAAATAAAGAAATATAGATACTTTCCTGAAATTTGAGTTTATGATCTGTGGACGAAAGAGGTATGGTTGCGTTCCTTGCCACGCGATCTACGTTTTGGTGGTGGTGGTGGTGCAAACGGGTGAGTCTTTGGCCTTGAGTTGCTTGGAAAGCTCTCCAACTTCTTCTCTAATGGCCATTCTTTAATTTTGTGTTTGTTAACCCTAGAAGACATCTTCTATAGGCTGATACATCCTTAGAAAATTCGTGGGTTTAATTCCCCAAAAATACAAAATGTCTATAATGCCCTCCCGGGATGCCAATTAGGCTTAAAAATGCCCCGAGACCCATACTAAACCCATGGGTACATTATTTTGACTATCTCGACCCTTTTGGACACATTGGCGCACTAGAAATGACTATATGGGTGACTTATAATTTATTCACTTTGAATAATAATAATTTAATCCCGACACGACATAGGCGCGTCCCGATTTAATTTTCACAATTATCAAATTATACACTCATGATAATTTTAATAAATTCGATTATATATATTACTTTATCCATTAAGTAATATTCAAAAATTCCCAAAAATTCCTAACTCTCATCAAGCTAGTAAATATTTAAAATAAATTTCGAATTAATATTAAATTAATATCTCAATTTAAATTTAATAAATCCCCAAATTTAAAAGTCATAAAAATACGGGGTATTACACGAAACTCAATGTCCGATGGGATTTTAGGTTATTCTACACGTGCTCCATGAAGCAAGATCTCACGGTGTTTTAGTAGGTGTACCTAAGATGGTCAAGACAAGTCTTAATGCTGCCTCACTTCTCAATCCTCCAAACCAAGTCCTTCTGAAGCTCTCGCAAGCTTTGCCAGGCCTGGTCCCTCACGAGTACCGTTTGACCTCACACTCAATATTACAATTATTACAACATCACAATCAATTAAATTTAAAATATACAATTTGACTAAGTAAGAATGGAAGTTGAAAAAAAGTTCTCTCGAAAAGTTTCTACGCTAGGATCTATCACTGCGCTGCATCACCGAGCTGCATCGGTGAATTACCTCACTGAGCTGCCTCATTGTCCTCATGTTGCTTCCTTCTCTTGAGTATATTCTGCTAATCAGGAAGATCCCTATAATCCGGATATGGCTTCAAGCCCCCTACATTTTCCCTTTCGTGGAGATAATTGTTGTGGCACTAAAGAAATGTCTGGACGAAAAAAAATTCTCAATCTGATATGCCCTATTATGTTGTGTTGAAAAATTCATTCATTTGCATATGCGTTGCAACTTCTGGTTTCGTATTTGTTAGAAAAAAGTAAAATTCTCCCCGATGTACCTGAACCAAAGCTCTTCATGTCTTGGGTCTATGGAGAGGGGACATCGCTACTTTTTTCTATTGTTATATCCTAGCCATTCTATCTTCTTTAGTGGTTGTGGGAATTCTCTCAAAGATACCTGTGGACGTTGCTCACGCTCATTCTGGATTTTTCTGACAAATTCTCCTCAATCTGTTTTATTCCGTTAGCCCATTGAGTGAACTTTTAGTTAGGAGACTGCATCATTGGGATTTCGCTTAGTGATGAAAATTCTCCCTGTTATCTTTGATTTATGACCTGTTATTTTGCTAATCTCGTTTGGATTTAAGAAAGAAAGGTAAAGTTCTCCTCGAGATGGCTGAGGTTTGTCTTTTTTCATTTTATCTTGTTCAAAAAGTAAAATTCTCCCCGATGGGCCCTAGTAAAAGTTAAAGATGTTCAGGTTTATGGTGAGGGGTCATCATTACTTTTTTAAATGTGCTGACAACTTCTCTTCATAGAATTTAAAGTAAGAATTCCTTTCGTTGCACCTCTAACTGTACTAAGTAACCTTTAATGAGGGGACCTTATCATTAAGACTGCCCGTGGTGGAAAGAGTTCTCGTTATTTTTACTTATCCGTCTTACTTCCCCGTTTCAACGTGTTCAAAAAGTAAAATTCTCCCCGTTGTACCTGAGCCAGAAGTAACTTCGATCGGGCTTGTGGCGAGGGGACATCGTGAACTTTTGAACTGTGTTATGTGGAGCCTTTCTTCTAAAGTTAATATTCTCCCCGATACCTCTTCAACCCGTTTCATCTTAGTTTAGGTTTTTAGCATGAGGGCTCTGTATGGTTAAAAAAATTTGGTGCCAAAACTTAACTTCTCTTGAAAGCGATACACCTTTTCCAAAATGTCATCTCGTAAATAACGAGAGCCTGTCTTTTCATCTTATTAGAGTGTGCCCCGAAGTGCCACGTGTCCATTAGTAATCATTTTGATGGCTTGTCACGCACCTGAGTGGGAAACTCAAACGTCCACTTGATTTTCAAACGATTTACTCCCAACACTTAGTCATTTTCAACCTTGTCTCATTATTTTCCGCCATACTTACAGATCTTTTTAGAGAGAGAAAGTTTTATCCGTCATTGTGGCTGCAGGTTTTCTTCTGTGTCTTCTTCCTTTGCCGTCTCTACCTCTTCCACTCATTGTTACTCTACCATTTTTAGTCCTTCCTTCCTTCTCTACAAACCCGACCACCTCTCATGGATTCTTCAAGCTCTCCAGTTGCTCCTGCCTCCAGTGCTCCGCCTGCCACCACCACTACCATCTCTTCTGCTCCTTTGGATGCCACCACTTTAGTGGCAGCTCTACAGGAACAATTTCTCTTCTACCGCTGCTCTCCTATTTTCGACAAGGGAAATGATTACTCCTCCATGTCCAATGTCCTTGTTCTCAGTGCTAAGTGTGACTCCTTGACACTTGGCGATGTGGATGACAAAGTTGAAGATTGGGGTTTCTTCCCCCCAAAGGGGTCTATGTATTTCCATCTTGACCGCCGTGACTTCCCGTTCTCCCAAATCAATTTCGAAGGGCCGAGAGGTTCCCCGACAAACTTTGCTATTTGGAACACATATAGGAAAAACACTTATATTGATGCCCTTACCAAGATTAGGCTTCATCCAACCAAGTGGTTTGGTGATTTCACCCTTTCCAAACACAACGCAGCACTCCAAGTGTTGGTCTCTCGTTGGAATGTTATGACCCATAGTTTTATGGATGCATGGGGTGAGTTTACCATCATATTGGAGGATGTTTATGAACTACTCCCATAGGTGACTCTCCTTATTTTGATGAGAACCTAGATGCTGAATATTCTACTGATCATTCTGAGTTAGATCGGATATTACGAAGATGCACTGGGTCATCCAACAAAGCCACCATCACTCCTCTCATCAACTTCTTCTTTCGAGATCCCTCTGAAAAGCATGGACCTTTTGCTGCTGATAAGGGTCAAGGAAGATATCTAGAACTTCCATCTTACATCCTTGTCATTTTTTCACATTTCTTCCTGCTTGGGAAACCGAATGATCAGCCCTGAAGGGACCTCATCAACATATCTATCCATTTTCCAGAGGTGTCAAGCTTCCCCTAGCAGCCATGGCCTTGGGGTCCCTCTATACCTGGATTGACAAGACCCATCTGGACATGGAACGATACCTTCACCATTAAAAACCTAGCCAATTTTATAAACACCATACTCCTTATAGGCTTCCTCTCTACCTATTTCCGTGCGATAGCAGCTAATTCCTTCTATCGTCCCTCTAGTGAATCCATCAAGCCCCATTGCTTATACTGTTATCAGAAGAAATAGAGTCGTAAGGACATACTGCCCATTTTTTACTATCCTGATAGTTTTTTCATGAGGCCCTTGATCGGGGGGGGGGGGGGGGGGGGAGGGGACTGCGTGCTCATGTAAGGGAACTGTCATTGCTTTCAGTTCTCCACCTCAATGCAAAAACCTAAACTACAACTACACTTGCGATAGAAGTTTAGCGATAAGTTGGGTATCGTAAGAAATCCACAAGGATTTCATTCGCACCAAACTAGCTAAACTAGTAATAATTAGAATTTCGGTTCGAAAGATATTTAACAGACATATTCAATCAGGCACAAACATCACAGAATAAGGAATCTAATCCAAAGTTGTGAGATTAAACATTTAACAGAAAATGGTCAGACACCGATTAAATTCGAATTATTGCTATAAGAACTAACGTTGCATGATAAAGAAAGTTAAACGACTAACAATCCTACTTTAATATGCGAGGTTTCAATTAAATGCAATTTTACGCGAAACCTAACTTTCGGAGCTCGACGCCCATTAATGGAGGAAACACAACCCTGGGAAATACATAAATGAACTAATTAAACACTAATTAAACTAATGAAAGTAATAAATGACAACAAATAAATGATTAACTAGGCATGAAAAATCATAAACAAAGGAAATACAATAAAGAAGAAAAATGAATAGTAAACTTACAATGCAAAATGGGCAAATACCCAAATGAAATGGGAGGAGGGTGAAAAGTTCTACCAACAAACCCTAAAAAACTAAACTAAAAATGAAGATATATTCTCAAATGAGAAGGGAAAATATTTATACAAAAACCCTAGTGGAAAACTTGTAAAAAGATGAAACAAAATCTACAGGTCCGAATCGATTCGGCTGGGTCCGAATCGATTCAGAAACAGGGGAACTTCGAAGCTGCATTGGTTCAAATCGATTTGGCTAGGTCCGAATCGATTCGGAGATGAGAATTTTTTCTACTATCTTGTAGCGAATCGATTCTACAAGGTCCGAATCAATTCGCACATGTAGGTTTTGCATTCTTCCCCTATTTTGGCTTGAATTGTAAATCTCTTCCGCTCAAAAGCCCGTAACTTCTTCGTTCTACCGCGGAATCAGGAACCGTTTACGGCCAAGAAAAGCCTGATCAGAGGCATATAACTTTTGTGGAGATGTTGGACCAGTTTCCTAAACTATGAATGACCAAATTTCCCTTACGATGTGTATGAGTACAAAACTTTGCCGGAATGCATCCGAACTTCACACTAAGCACCCAAATACCTACAAAATCTCAATTAACCCCTGTAGAGCATATGTATATATATATATATATATATAAATTTGAGGTTTTCTATTAACGAGCATAACTATAGGAGTTAAGTTACCTAAGGGGTGGTAATACGACATAGGTTAACGGGTGAAATATGCAATATTTGTGCTGTATCAGCCCTACTGCGAAGAAGTTTTCTTCCACACTTGGCAATTTTTTCAACATGAAGCAAGGCCTATCCAACCAACTACTGTGAACCTCATAATTTAAAATACTTCGTTGTTTATGGTCCTTATGTTCTCTCAGGGGTATTTACCTTCTTACACTGAGTGGGGATATACTTATCGCTGCTTGGTCCATCTGCTCAATAATAGCTGGGCGAGTCACCATCTCCAGTATTACAAGAAAGGAGGATGTGATTTATTTGTTTACAACCAAGTAATGGCCGATGCAACTGGCCAAAATTGCTCAGTTTCTTCAAAGCCCAGTAGTGTATCACCCAGTTCTTTCTTTCTCTGCTTTGAAACTGGGACTCAAAGGCAATTATGTTCTTAGTGTTGAGTTTCCTCTGAGTATCACTCCTCCCTATTGCCCCATGATCCCCAATGTCATGCCCAAGTCCAAGAAATCTCCCATGCCTAAACAAACTATTATTGCCAAAGGTGCTTCGAGCGAGGGGCCTTACAAACCTCCTTCCAAAAAGACCAAGACGTCCAAGTTTGGGACTTCTTTAAAGTCCAAGTCTCATATAACTTTCTATGCATTTCCTATTGCTTCCGTTCCCCCTCCTGTGCCTGAGGAAAGACAGGAGGAACTGTGATAGGCAGTGCGTGCTAAGTTTGAATGGATACAACATGAGTTTCAATGACATACTCCCCTAGTTCCCCTTGCTTATTTGTTTCCCACCATCGTGGTAGATACCTCTGAGGGAGCATCAACTAGAAGAAAAAGTTATATACCCTCCTCTTCCGCCGGTGGCTCTGGTGCTAAGAAGAAGACTATGGGTACAAAAACCCAGAGGAAACATGCTCATAAAGTGAAGCCAACACCTCAAGTTAAGCAAGGTACCACTGAGAGGACTTATCTAGTTGACTCTCATCCTTCTTCACCTTTGTTCATATCATCCCACTCTTCCCTGGATTAAGAGGTGTGTTCTTCCCACACATAGCTATTTCAAGCTTAGCGGGGCATATTTTTCTAATACTTGGATAAAAAAAAATTTGTTTGTGCAGGGGATTGAAAGAGAAAGGCTATCTCCTCCTATGAGCCTGTTCATGTAGGGTGGGGGGGGGGGGGGGGGGGCACTTCAAAAATATTTCATCCGATGCATATCATCCCTTTTCTTCCATGTATGGGATGTCTTATTCTCGTCGATTTGCCTCTAGATGCATAGTGGAGGCTTCCAGGAGGGTTACCGACTCTGGGGGATCCATTGGGGCTTCTCCTTAATCAGAGAAAACTCCTCTGGTTTCTTCTGTATCATCAACCCTTCCCATGGTTCCTCTGGACATTGTTCCAATCTCTTCTAGCCCTTTAGAGGTAATATATTGCGTAACACTTAACTATCTTTTCCCCTATTTGGTTGTATACTTAGTATTTTCTTTAGCCTTCAGGTTGTAACTTCTCCTGACTTGGCCACCTCTTTCATTGGGTTAATTCTTCAGAGTTCCCTGTGGTGAAGTTTGGAATTGTATTGTCTCCCTTCTTTAATATTAGTGAGGTAAGTTCATCTATTGTTCCTTTGTCTTCTTTCATCAAGTGTTTATTACATTATTACTTTATTAAATCTATCATTTATCTCTAAGTCTGACTCCTCCACCCCAGCCTGAGGCTCCACGTGGGCCTGAGGCTATAGCTGGTACCTCTTATCACTCAGGAGTTCTTTTGGGCCCTGTGCTGGTTGCTACAGCTAGAGTCCAATGGGATTTAATGGAGCCTTCCCTATCTTGTCCCTTATGCCTTTTAGTGGTGAAGGTGTATCTCCTGCTGCTCAGGTTCCTCTATCTGGGGATTCTAGTGAGTCCCAGAGGGAAGTTGGGGTTACTTCTTCTATAGCTATTAAAACTGCCTTTGATACCATTGTAACTTCTACCTTCTCCCTTTAACAATGAAAAACACACTTGTTAAGGTTTTTCACAAATTCACCGTTAGAGGTGACTTAACAATGAGAAAACACTTGTTAACGTTTTTCTCAAAACTCCATTGTTAGAGGTGACGTAATAATGGAAACACACTTGTTAAGATTTTCTTCAAACTCAACCGTTAGAGGTGACATAAAAATGAAAACACACTTGTTAAGATTTTTCTTCAAACTCCATCGTTAGAGGTGACTTAACAATGAAAACACACTTGTTAAGATTTTTCTTCAAACTCCATCGTTAGAGGTGACTCAACAAGGAAAACACACTTGTAAAGATTTTTCTTCAAACTCCACCGTTAGAGGTGACTTAACAATGAAAATACACTTATGAAGTTTTTTTTCAATATCATTCTTCTTTATGGTGTTTTAGGTTGTGAGGGAGCCTGTTCTTGCTGAGGAGCCCCTAGAGCGTGATCCTTCGCCTATTAAATCCTCACACCCAGAAGCAGTTGCCTCTAAGGAGTCAAGCCATAATGATCGTGATTCAACTATAGGCTTGCCAGCTGATAGTGAGTTAGGCTGTGAGGTTCATTCACTAAACATAGCTCCTCACGAGTTACGCCTCTTGGTTTTTTGCCAGTCTCCCCAAGTATCTGCAATAAATCGTTATATCATTGAGCAGATTTCCCTTCACCATCCTGAAACTTTCACTATCAATTGCCTTCGTTCGAATGCCTTGGTGATGAGTTATAGGCTCCAAGGTCTGGCATTCGTTATTTCTAAGGTGGTTACTAATCAGACATTAAACCTTACCAGGACCCTCATTAATCAGTTCCTGGGAAGCTTGAGGGAGATAGGAAAAGACGATTTCCAATTAAACTAGTTTATTGGCCACTTGAAACTCTTACAGAGCCAAAATTTGGAGAGCCATAGGTAACTTTATCTGAAGCATGTAGAGGCCCAAAGGGTTAAGGAGAAAAGGCTATCAGAGCTGGCCCCTTTGTTGGTAGCAACTGATGATAAAGTTAGGGCTGCCGAAGAATCTCTATTAAAGGCCAAACAAGAACATAAAGCCTTACTAATTGAACAAGCCTAAGTCCAGACCATACTTGAAGGCTGAATCGCTGCTCAGGGAACCTTCTTAGAGGCTTTTTCAGGTTTGCCTGGAGATATTTTCTCCCAAACTGACTTGTGGTTTCTCCTAGGCTGAAACCCTTTCTTTTGACTTGTAATTCTTTTCATTTTTCATATGTAACTCGTGGCAGTAGTTCCCATTTTATAACTCTCCTTTGTGTACATAAATGAAAAGGAAAATTTTGACTTGTCACCTCATGTATTTTCATTTGTTCACAAATATTCTTCTATATATATTTCAAATTCTAAAGCTCTTATAATTTTAGATACGACCCTAATCACAACGAATAATACAACTCAACATGACTACTAAGATAACTTCAAAAATTAATAAGCTAGCACCCCAAAATATTGTTATTTGCTCAAACATAATAGACCTTTAACCACTTTTATTGATCTTAAATGGTTTATCTTATTCCATCTTTGAGATTAATAAGTAACCTGATTCGTGAAACTCCTTCACAATGGAAGGTCCCTCCCAATTCGCAGCAAACTTAGGTGGAGGGAGCCTTTTGATTTGCTTCATAGTTTTCTTCAAAACTAAATCTCCTTTCACGGACTGTCTTGGCCCTGGACTTACTAAGTTGTCATAGGCCCTTGAGAGTTGCTTCGTGTATATTTGTAAGTATTATAATTCATAGTCTATATACTCATGTAGTGCTTCCAATTGTACATGTCTACTCCGGGGTAACATACTGCTTTCTAAAGCAAATCGAGCTAAAGGAACTTCCAGCTCCACCGGCATAATTTCTTCAACTCTAAACATAATAGAGAGCGGGGTGTATCCTTTGGGCTTCCTCTTCATTATGCGATACGCCCATAAGATAGTTGGAATCTTGTAATCCCATGACCCTGGGAAGTCTTCTATCATTTTAGCCAAGATGTTGACTAAAGTCTTGTTCGTTTCTTCGACTTGTCTGTTTCCTTAGGATTTTCCACCGTTGAGGTATGGTGTATGATGGAGTATTTGTCTGTTAGTATCTTTACCTATTTGTTGACAAATTGTGTTCCGTTATAAAAAAGGATAACCTTTATAATCCCAAATCGATAAATGATATACTCTTTAATGAAGTTGTCCACCATACCTGTTATTTCCCTTCTCACTGGTATTGCTTCAGCCCACTTTGTGAAACACTCTGTTGCAATTAGTATCCAGATCTTTACACTTGAAAAAGGATGTATTTCCCTTACCAGATCAAACACCCAATTATGGAAAGGATATGGGGTTGCCAAAGAGCGTAGATCCACAAAAGGAGCATGGATAATGTTTCCATATAGTTGGCATGCTTTGCACTTTCAAACGAACTCTGCAAAATCTTTCTCCATTGTTGGCCAATAATAACCCAATGTCATTAATTGGTCAAACAACTTTGCCCCTCTAATATGAGCTGGTTTGTGGGCTTGCTTGAAGAATTATGCTGCTTATTCCTTTGTGATGCACCTCAATGACCTGTTGAAATATCCCATGCGATATAACTTCTCCTCTTGAACATAGAACCTTAGGTCCCTTTGTTTGAGTCCCATCATGTCCATCTTCTCTTAAAGAACAATTCTGCCTTTGATGAAGTCATTGTAGGGTTGTCTCCAATCTATCTGAGTTTTAGCTAAATAGCACTCAGCATCTTGAAAAAGAGTTGACATTTATTGTAGCTCCATTGTAACTCCGCTGCATCTTACTTCATCTTTGGCTAAAAGTACCACTCTCTCTGGATTCTTTTGTGTAGAGGGATCTCAGTCATCTAGCATTGTTTATCATGCATCTTTTTCAATCTCCTTTATGCTTCTTCTGGCCTAATGCATCTTGACAACCAACCTCCCATGTTTTTGTTGTAGAGGATCCCTTGGCTTGCAAAGTATTGTTGCAACTCTTTGAGTTCCATCTTTCCTTCTCCATACTCTAATTGCTTCCTAATTTCACCCCTCTAATCCAAATCGTCCTCCATCAGTAATATTGATTATACCACCAAGGGAGATGTTCTTCTTTGTATCACCTAGTCATATCGATCTTCATGGCCACTTTTTGAGCGATGGTGGCACATGAATCTATATATTTATTCATCATTGTGGGATGTCTCTTTATCTTGACTTGATGGAACTGATTAATCAACTATTGAATGATCGTTCTGTAGGACGCCAGGCTTAGGTTCTTAAATGCATATTCCCCATTCACTTGTTGAACAACTAAGTTCGAATCACCTTTGATGCATAGTGAATGGATGCCCATTTGAAGGGCGTCTAGCAATCCTAATAATAACGCCTCATACTCTGTCTCATTGTTGGAGCAAGGGAAATCTAACTTGTAGGAAAGGAAAAATTCGTCCTTCCTGTTCAAAAGAATAACCCCTGCTCGCCCTTCTTTTCAGTTAAAGAACCATCGTACTGTATAGTCGATTCTTCAAGGTTTACATCCAGAAAATTGGCCTGTAAGTCGTCTCTACAGATGCTCTCACGGGGTGGATAAATTTCCCTAATGGGAAAATTGCCAATAAATCTTCATAGGCTTGGATCTTGATCGCACGAGGGACCACACATTTCAAGTCATATTATGAGAGGATGAGGAACCACCTAGCTGATCTTCCAATTAAAATAGTTCTTTCCAATAAAAAATTGATAGGATCACATCTTATCACAATGTGAATTGTGAAATATAGCATATAATGCGTAAGTTTTTGTGCTACAAATACCAAGGCTAAACAATGTCTTTCTACACTACTGTACTTTACCTCTGGTCCATGTATGATCCTGCTCAGGTAATAGAATGGCCTTTCTTTCCCATTGACCTCTTGTACGAAGAGAGTACCAACATACCTCATGGTGGATGTGAGGTGGAGCTTCAAAGGTATCCCATCCCTTGAAAGGATCATCGTTTGTGGAGAAGTGAACAACTTCTTCAACTTGGTGAGTGATTCTTGATGAGCTTCTTCCCATTTAAACTTTGTTCCCTTTTGTAGCAGCTCCATCAGTGGGTGAGCTATCTTAGCAAACCCATGCACAAATCTCCCGATGTGGGATACTTTATCGAGAAAACTCTTGAGCTCCTTCCCTGTTCTTAGACATGGCATCTCTAGGATTTCTCGTTGCTTGTCCTGACCCATCTGCAGTCCCTGCAGATACACCACAAACCCTAAGAACATACAACTAGTAACTTCGAAGGCACACTTCAGCGGATTCATCTTGAACTTGTATTTGATGCACCTAATGAACACCTTCCTCAATTCATCCAGATAGGACTCTTACTATTTTGACTTGATGACCAAATCATCCACGTAAAATTCCAAGAAGTTGTGAGAGAAATCATAAAAAATGGCCATTATTATCCTCTGGTATGTTGCCCCAACATTTTTCAACCCGAGGGCATCACTTTGAATATGAAATTGGCTAACGGAGTTCTGAATGATGTCTTCTCTACATTCGCTGGAGCAATCTTGATCTTATTATATTCCATATACCCATCCATGAAACTATACATCTCATTCCCAGCAGTTGCATCGATCAAGATGCCAATAGAGGGTAAAGGCAACCCATCCTTCGGTCACACTCTATATCAAGTCTCAAAAGTCCACGTAGATTCAGATTTGGTTCTTATCCTTCTTCCCTACGGTGATAATTATGGATAACCAAAGTGGATGATGGATTATCTTAATGAACCCTGTTACTAGAAACCGTTGGACCTCTTCCTTAATCTTCATCTCTATCTCTGGCTTACAATCCTTGTGGCTTTCTTTACTGATATGGCAAGGCATAATGTTAAGCTTGTGTCAACTTACTTCTTCTTCCAGTCCCTCCATATTTGCATACTTACATGTGAAGACATCTTTGTACTCACCCCGACTAATTAAACCCCGGGTGATCAGTCCTAAATTAAATTAGAACATGTTTCTCAGTTGGTTCATTCTTAGCATCACTGTCGAATTTTTTTTATTTACTAACCACCTAAGTGAAAATAGACAGGTGCCAAGTTTTATCTTTCATTAATTCAAAGAAATACTCATGCGCAAATAAATCATTAACAATCACAAGCTAACTGAAACCAACCATCACATATAAATAAGAAACTGGCAATCCAACACAAATGTAAATACAAATATTAATGGATATCAAGTATCTGAAATAAATACAAAAATAAAACTGTGAGCAACATGCTCGAATATCTAATAGAAAATCCCTACACTAGGAATAGAAGGAATAGAGGCGCCTATCCAAATACTGCAACATCCACATATGTTGAACAAGCGAATCCGTGGAATGAATCAAGCCCGGCGTCCCTGTGGCTGGACACCTAATAGGTTTTGAAAATATGTTATAGCAAGGGTTAGAACCCAAAACATTTGGAAAACATTTAGCAATTCATTAACTTGTAGTAATAAAAATATGCATGAATGCGCTTCATATTTTATTTAGTGTCGTACTCCCTTGAGGACAGACTCACCCCTCAACTAATGTGCACACCTAACGCCTTCTTTATATCCCACCTAGTCCTTTACCCCGGAACCAGATACTTGATATAACTCTTGTCAACTGCCCTACTCAATCCCGAGTATTTTGAATGTATGACTTATAAGTTATTTATCGCCTTAACTTAGTTAATCATCTTTCCTTGAAAGTCCTATAACATTCACTAATTATACAAATAATATACTTTTCTCCTTGTATTTAAATTTTTCGTATATAATTATTCACCCCATTATGTACGTACAATTATCTTACAACAATACCACTTGTTGAATGTGAATATAATCCATATATAATTAATACAATTCAATACATGTATTTAATGCCTTGTATATAACTATTTATCCCATTATATACGTAGAACCATATTACAACATTCACACATATGTTGAATAAAAATATAACCCATCCTCCCGAGTAATAACTCACCGGATGTATTCTCTAAAGTGCTATCACACTAGGTTTACTCGCATAACCTAGTTACCCCAAGTGAGAATCACTCACTAACTTGGCAAAAAACATACATAATGGAGGCGGTCATATTCCTTCCCTAAAAGGGAGATAAGCCCCTCACCCATATAATGGACGCTATGACCTGGGGATATACTCGCTCTACTCCTCAAGCTAGGGGATTAACCCACATCGCGCAACCTCCTCCTATAGCACTAGAGTATATATATGAATAATATCTAATCACTGATATTTATATGCACACACCATATATATACTATCGCACACCGTATATATATAAATAGAAAATATCCCGGCTTTACCGTGTACTGAGTCCATAACACTAGCCTATATTTAGTATCTTGAGTTTATGGTCCAACTCTGATTATTAATTAATTTACATATTAATTAATATAATACTTTCCCGAGTCTATAGTTCCGACTCTAATTAATTAATTCACACATTAATTAATTTATTACCTTGGTGTCACTCAACCAATATACCCAGACTCGCTCACTTGGTCCATATTTTAATATTTCCCGAGTCAATATTCCCACTCCAAATTAATCTACTCCTCTCAGTAATTAATTTAACTCCTTGGTATCACTCAACTAATCTACCTGGACTCGCTCACGTGGCCCGAAATTATATATCACCCGAGTCTAATCCCCGACTCCAAATTAATCAATTTTCCTTTATAATTAATTTAAATGAGTTCTGTTGCCCTACTACTATACCCTAACTTATTCATCCAGTCCGTTATTTTATTTTTCAGAATTTATTTCCCAAAATTCATTTGCAATGTGTCGCACTTAATTCCCCCGCCACTCCCAATTATACTCCCTTATAATTTCTAAGAATTAACTCCCATAATTAATTTTTTTCCCTCTTAATTATGCTAGGGGAATTTGCAACTAAAATTTTTACCCATATAAATCCCTAAGCCAAACTGCCGAAAAACCTGAAGGGTCGATCGATCGACCCCCAACCGTCGATCGATCGATCGAACAGGTGGTCGTCTTCTCCACCTTGTTGTTTCCTCCATTAATGAAATTTTCTAATTTATAACCTCTCCCTTTGTCTAACCCAAGCACAATCAACATCGTGACTATATAATAACATGATCAGGGCCTCTTATAGAACCTCAAACATAAATTTAATTTCAGAAATTTCTACCTTTCTGATTTGGGGAAAATCCCGGGTTTTTACTCGTTAGGTTTCAATTTCATCTACTTATCCCAAATTCGCCCATAATTGCTACTGGGGTTTTCACATGTAAATCAAATATCCTCACAGAGCCATGTCACAATATTAATTCCCAAATTAAATCTCATTTAAGTGTTCCTTTCACAAAAACCCCGTTTTGTACCCAATGCACCCAAAACGAATTTTTGATTTCACGTCACAAAAATATGAATTGATTAACATCAATTAATATCACAACAAGTTAACCACTTGCCTTATGGGTTCGTAGAGTCTGATCCGTTGGCGTAGAGACATGCTTGATGATGAACAGCCAACTTTGTTCCTTGATTTGTCTCCAAAAGATATCTAATTTATTCTCCAATTGCTACCTCTAGTTCCCTCTCCAACTCTTTGGTTTTGGTGTGTTTTTTTTGCCGTTCAACACTCTTTGGTTTAGATTTAACACACTGATCCCGTTTTTTGGCTTATGGGATTAATTAAAATGGCCCAATTACCCCTGTGTGGTCCCGGTCATGTCCAAAAATGTCCCATGACCCTTTTACCACCCCGGGTAAACTTTTCCGACCATCTCGACCCATCTGGACTCAACCGTGCACTCAGAATCGACATCCGAATTAATTTAAAAAATCCTTATCTCACACCCAAATTAGTCTATACCGACTCCCGACTGAGATAAATAAATGCCACATCACTAATACACATTCTGACATAAATAAATTATTACTATTCACTTAGTAATTAAATTTCCCTAAATATTAACCATTCACTCTCCGATTAATATTTAAATAAATATTACCATAATTAATTCAATTAAATTACGACACATAAGTAATTTAAAATTTCTCGAATTAATTAAATATTACAGGCACATAAATACGTGGTGTTACATACTCCCCCCTTTAAAAAGGAACTTCGTCCCCGAAATTTTGTCATTACTACGACGAGTACTCTGGATACTGTTCTCACATATCCTCCTCCCGGTCCCACGTTATCTTAGACTGTAGCTTACGCTCACAAAGATACTAGTCTCCCTTAATATGAGGTGTCTTATTACTAGTTATTATCCTCAAGTGGAACGTGCCCAAAAAGCACAATTGCTCCTCATGTATCCCTCCAGCTATGCCACGTGGAACACATCCCGTATCCGCTGAGGATGTTCTGGCAAACCCAATCGATAAGCTACCAGTCCCACCCTCTCAAAGATAGGGAAAGGACCCACATACCTCGATGCTAGCTCCCCTTTCTTGCCGACCTTCATCACTCCTTTCATATTACACACCCGAACCAATTACCTGGCCATAATTTTTTTTAACTCGATGGCCTCTAACAATATAGTGCCCCGGAAGATGAGCCTATACTCCGCTGGCTCCACTATCTCTCAGTTAGGAAATTCCCTTCCTATATGGGTGTCAATTTCCTTGTTGCCAAAATGCGTGACTATATTTCGGGTAATTACCCACATCATCCCTGATTAATCATGTCAGACTTGAACCTTTAACCCACGGTGGCGTACCCCTCCTTACGTCCCTGGACTATACGAAAGGATACAACTCACTTAACACCCGTTGATGGACCATAACCCATATCGGGTCCTAGTAGCTTGTTATCTCCCCACCTCTTATCTACCAAAGGTGGATAATGGAACTTTTCCCATAAAGTCCAGGTGTCACGCATAACAAACCATTATGAGGCATCACATGTAACTCTACCTGTGGTAAATGCTACTCCCGAATTACCCAAAAATATAAAATGCACAATCCTCACTTCCCATCTACCATCGACTTATGGGCGACACGTTCAACCCAATATGTAACTCTGTCCTAATCACCTTCTGACAGTTTACCAACCTGAGCATAACTCCCTTCACTCAAACCATAGAATTTAAAAAATTTCCTGGTTTATACCCTCCAATCAATCTTTTTCCATCCTTAAATGGTCTATCCGGCGATAAATTCACTATGTCCCATTCAACACCGATTCCCACGCTCAAGAACTCTGTTCCTTGTGCGGTTTTTATCAGGCAGGAATCTATACATTGTCTATGCGTAAAACCACTCTAGGTATATAACAAAGTGATACTCTTTTCTATCTTCCCAAAAATGTGGGTTTCTCCCTTGCCTAGGGATATCTTATTACATAGGTCTCCACCACCTTCCCACTCCTTACGGCGGAGGTAGTTCTCCTTGATATACATATAGTCAGACTGATTCCTTTCTCAAACGGATTTCAGTTCACTACATTTTTTCAGTTATTCTCTGACTGCCCCACAGGCATACATTCAATATGTTTATTTACACATCCCTTCTATTTAAGACGACTCTGAAATCACACTAACCCGGGAGCCTATACACCCTATATCCCGTGATTAACCACACAAAAATTACCTTAATTAACTAGGGTGCCCATACACCCTGTCATCGTGCTTAACCGCACGAAAGTTACCCGACTATGCTAGTTGTAACCTGTAGTATAACTTACAACCCGTATTCATATCACATACACGAATATTAACCGGGGTACCCAACCTATGTACTAACGACTAAACATCTCCCCACTTCCAACGTGGTGCTAAGTTTCATGCGTGGGATGTCTCGTAAAGCAAAATCCAAACAATGAACCCCCCCGATACATTACTATCTAAGATTATCGGTTGTTGAGATCTATTAGACCCTCAGTCCATAGCACGTACCCCCAAATACTTATCTCTTAACACACAAGCATACACGCCTACTCTCATGCCACAAAAGAAAACATAAAATACCGCACCCTTACTATCACAAGTTCTCGCGCAAAATAAATCCCAAGCTATCTCTCCCTGCTCGAAAATAATTTTAACCGCCCTGAATCGCTTCAGTATACATCCCTTCTTACTGGGAAAAATATAATAATACAAGACATTCTTATATGTCAATCGGACCTCACAATACGAGCTATATATATATATATATATATATAGGCTAGGCTCCCTCTCAGGTGACACCTAGCAGGAGTCATTCATAACCTGGTGTCACGAACACCAAAACTTACTATCACTATCTGTAATAGTTCACACCCATTGCTAACCAATCCATACCCAGGAAAAATCAGGCTTTCATAAGACTCCTAAAAAATGAGTAAATCTCATAAAACATACCTGTTGATATAAAAAATTAGATTATCTCTAATTATTTCATCACAGATAAAAATAAATAAGACAAAATAATTTTTAAAGTGGTTCAGCCTTGTAAGAATGACCTACGTCCAGTGTATTTGTTATTGCTGACTGTTTGCAGAATTCTCGATAATAGGTTTACCAAGAAATTCCAAGTCCCCCGCTAATGAGGAGGTAACAATGTATTTATAGCCTTGAGGCGATACAAATGAAAGAATAATACACATCTGTCCAATAGGCATGTGCATCTGCGTAATAATAATGAGCATTTAATACGCAGTCATCCTCTTGATTATCCGGATATGAATGCTATGTACGAGATGCAGATCAGACCGCCTAAGCTGCTCGGACCGCCTAAGTATCTAGGTATACATGAGTTGCTCGGTACAATAGAGTTCATCGGAGAACACTTGTTGCTTGGAGCGCCTGAGTTGGTCGGGGAGGTTGAGTTCCTCGGAGTCAAGGTGTTGTTCAAAAAGTGTTTGCGAGTGCCATGTAGATTGACACGTGTCTCCACATAATTGGTCCATGTCAGCAGAATAAATTTGGTATCAACAGAAGCCCCCAATGTTTCGTAGTTTTGATGTTAAAGAAAAGTATGGAACATTCTGCTGCTTAGATTTTAGTTTGTATGGTTTCTATGAAGGTATTCGTTGTATACAACTCCTTTTTAAATGCACAGTATCAGTCTTCATTCTAATTTTGAGATATCTCTCCCGGAGCACTTACTTGATCGGCCATCAGTGATGAATGTCAGGATGCTTAGAGACCTAAACTTCATAAATTCCCCTTACGCCTTAGATGATCCTCCTACTGGAGTAGAACCTGTTTCAAAGGCAGAAGGGAAAAAGTCAATAGAATAGGATTTTTGATGTAATAATTCGTCATGTAACATGTATTTCATTCTCAATGTAATTTGTTTTGATGAAGAAATTTTTAGTTTTCTTTGTAATCTTCATTGTCATTTATTTTATTTACTGAATAATGTGTATGTAGAAAAGACAAAAATTTATTGTTGACTATCCTGAATTGGTGATAATTATCTGACGACCAACCAGAGTTGCTGATATTTTGTTTCCCGACCAACTTAGAGTTGATGGTAATTTAAAATGTCATAAGTAAAGAAATTCAAAGTCATGGCATAAAATGATTTTCACCCCATGATCCTGCTTTGTTTAACCAACTGTTCCCAACCAACCGTAGTTGGTGGATTTTCATTCCCGACCAATCGTAGTTGGTGGATTTTCATTCTCGACCAACCGTAGCTGATGGACCGACCAACCATAGTTGGGAGGATTTTATTTTATCGACCAACCGTAGCTAGTGGACCGACCAACCGTAGTTGGGAGTATTTTATTTTTTCGACCAACCGTAGCTGGTGGACCGACCAACCGTAGTTGGGAGGATTTTATTTTACCGACCAACCGTAGCTGGTGGACCGACCAACTGTAGTTGGGAGGATTTTGTTTTACCGACCAACCGTAGCTGATGGACCGACCAACCGTAGTTGGGAGGATTTTATTTACCGACCAACCGTAGCTGGTGGACCGACCAACTGTAGTTAGGAGGATTTTGTTTTACCGACCAATCGTAGCTGATGGACCGACCAACCGTAGTTGGGAGGATTTTATTTACAGACCAACCATAGCTGGTGGACCGACCAACTGTAGTTGGGAGGATTTTATTTTATTGACCAACCGTAGCAGGTGGATTTTCATTCGGGACTTCATGCGTAGTGAGTAGCACTAGTATTCTGAAAAAATTTCAACAAAAGGAGAGAATTGGGTAAAACTTTCAAAACTTGATTCATATTGAAGAAAACTGCATTACATAGGGATTGAACTACTGATAATATTTGTGCAGATGTTCTGCTTTCCATGCATTCTTAAACTCCTCTCCCTCCAAGGTTTCAATCCTGTAGGTTCCTGGACGAACAACTTCTGTTACTCTGTAGGGTCCATGCCAGTTAGCTTCTAGTTTATTGTGCTTTTGAATTACTTTCTTTATCACGTAGTCTCCTTCCTTTAAATCACACTTTTTTACCCTTTTGTTGTAAAACAGAGCTGTTCGTTGTTGGTATGCAGCATTCCTGATTGCTGCTTCTTCTCTAACTTCCTCGAGCATATCCAAGTCTAATCTTCTCATCAAGTCACTGATCGGAGAATTAAAATTCAGCACTCTATGTGTGGGGAGACCCAGCTCGGCAAATATAAAAGCTACACTTCCAAATGCCAGCATGTATGGAGATTCTCATGTTGCTGCTCGTGGTGTAGTACGATAAGCCCACAGCATAGAATGTAGCTCGTTGATCCAATTTGCCTTCGCATCATCCAATCTTTTCTTCAAACCATTCAACATCATTCTGTTTTTCACCTTAGTTTGTCCATTGCTCTGGGGATATCCTGGTGCAGAGTGAGTTTTCAATAAGCTTGAGTGATGACAATATACAGCGAACTCCTCATTGTCGAATTGAGTTCCATATTCGGTGATGAATGCATGAGGAAGACCATATCTACAAATGATGTTCTTCTATATAAATTGATACACCTTGTCATATGTCATATCAATAAGGGGCTCAACTTCCACCCACTTAGTAAAGTAAACAACCGCGACCACGAGATATTTAAATCTTCCCCTGGTCGTTGGAAGTGGCCCGACCAAGTCAATTCCCCACATGGAAAATGGCCAAGGGGAAGTGATGGGTGTTAACAAAGCTTGGGGAGTTCTTCGAATAGAAGATAAGCGTTGACATTTGTCACATTTTTTGGCATAGGCTATGCAATCAGCTCTCATCGTCGGCCAATAATATCCCTGCCTCATTATCCGTTGCAAAAGCGTCCGACCTGCTACATGAGCTCCACAGGACCTTTTATGGACCTCTTCAACCAAATCTTTCACCTCGGAGGGATGCACACATCTTTGCAGTCCTGCTATAAATCCTCGTCTATATAAAATGCCATCAGTTAATACATAACGAGCAGCTTTAAACTTCAGTTTCTTGGCTGAGAGCTTATCAGTTGGCAAAACCCCCCTCCTCAATGTAGTCCTTGATAGGATCCATCCGTGATGGTCCTGAATCAAGGGAAATGAAGTTCATCTCTTGATCTTTCTCAATACTCTGACTAGCCAAGATTTCTATTGGGATTGTTCTTCGTAGCTCGGTGCGCGTGGCTAAGGCTAATCGAGCTAGGGCATCTGCTCTTGCATTCTCCAATCTTGGTATTCTAATCAACTGTACTGCGTTTAGGCTTGATAAAATCTCCACTGCTTTTACATGATACTTAACCATTAGTTCTCCTTTGGCTGCATATATCCCCAGTATTTGATTTACGATCAATTATGAGTCACTGAATACGATAACCTGCTCAGCCTTCATGGCATTTTCCAACCTAAGACCAACAATCATTGCTTCATATTCATCTTCATTATTTGAAGCCTTAAATTGAAAACGCAAAGCATACTCCACATCGATCTCATCTGGGTTATTTAAAACGATCCCTACTCCACTACCAGTAGTGCACGAAGAGCCATCTACATATAAATTCCATACAGGTACCTCATTATCAAACTATTGGTCAGACAGGTTTCCTCGGTGGAATATTTGATGCTTCCTCATATCCTCTTCCAGCACTCATTGCTGCTCGCCGACCATCTTCTCTTGCTCGTATACCGACTTAAGTTGGTCGGGGTTTAAGTATAATAATCTTATAACATCCATAGGATGGTCGGTATCCAACTTCTGCTCTTCGGAGGTATCTGAATAGGTGAATTCTGTAATAAAATCTTCCACTGCTTGCCCCTTAAGTGACGACCTGGGCTCATAAATTATGTCATATTCTTCCAATTCCACAACCCAATACATCAATCTTCCTGATTTCTCTGGTTTGTGCAGAGCTTGCCTTAACGGCATGTCTGTATACACAACTATAGTATGAGCTTGGAAGTATGGCCTCATTCTTCTACTTACTTCGATTAATGCCAGTGCTAATTTTTCCAGCCTTGGATATCTGATCTCTGCTCCTCGGAAGGCCTTGCTAGTGTAAAAAATTTGTTTTTGCACTCCATCTTCCACTCTTATCAACGCTGAGCTTACTGCATTTTCTGAAACGGCCAGATACAAGTACAATTTTTCTCCCATCACTGGCCTGGACAACAATGGAGGTGCTCCCAGGTATTTCTTCAATTCTTGAAAGGCCTTCTCACATTCATCATTCCACTCGAAAGTCTTTCAGAGTGTTTTGAAGAATGGTAGACATCTGTCAGTTGCTCATGATACAAATCTATTAAGTGCTGCAACTTGCCCTGTGAGACTCTGCACTTCTTTCCTCGTCGTCAGAGATCGCAGTCCTAATAGAGCTTTGATCTTGTCAGGATTTGCCTCAATTCCTCGTTTATTAATAATGTATCCGAGAAACATGCCTTCTCGTACTCTGAATATGCATATGGTGGGATTCAGCTTCATTTGATATTTTTCTAGTTGATCGAGGGTCTGGCCTAAATCAACTAGATGATCAGCAGTTTTATTGCTCTTCGTCAGCATATCGTCAACATAAACCTCCGTGTTATGACTGATTTGCTCCGTAAACACCTTGTTCATCAACCGCTAATATGTCGCACCTGCATTTTTAAGTCCAAAAGGCATAACATTATAACAATAAGTTCCCCTTGGGGTAATAAAATAGGTACTCTCCCTGTCCTCAGGCTTCATCTTAATATGATTGTAACCAGAATAAGCATCCATAAAACTCAGCAATTCGTGCCCCGAGGTAGCATCCACCAGTTGATCAATTTGGGGCAAAGGAAAATGATCCTTTAGGCATGTCTTATTGAGATCGGTGAAGTCTACACACATCCTCCATTTTTTATTTTTCTTTTTCACCATCACCACATTAGCTAGCCAATCAGGATATTTGACATCTTCAATAAAGCAAGCTTTCTGAAGCTTCTCGACCTCCTCGTGTATAGCTTGGTTCTTTTCGGGGCTGAACACTCTTCTTCTCTGCTTCACTGGCTTGATTTCCTTAATCACATTAAGCACGTGACATAGGAAATTTGGGTCTATCCCTGGCATGTCTTTGTGGCTCCATGCAAAAGTTTGTTTTCTTCTTTTTAGGAAAACTATCAATTCCTATTTTAGTGAGGCATCCAACGATGAACCTATTTGAGTAGTTCGTTCCGGGTGCTCATCATCCAGAATGACATTTTTAGTGGCTTCCACCGTCTGGCCTTTTACAAGCTGCGACTCGTCTCTGGGATCTAATGCTTCAATTTCTGCACCTTCATCCACTTGATAGATAGTTGTCTTCTTTCTGGATTCTTCACGCTCTTCTTGCTCGATAGATGAATAGTAACATTCCTGAGTTACTTTTTGGTCGCCCTTTACCACTCCTACTCCAAAGTTGGTTGGGAATTTTAAACATTGATGTACTTTAGATGGTACCGCCTCGAACTTTTTCAAACCTATCCTTCCCATGATGATATTGTAAGCTGATTGAACATTTTTATTCATCACGAAAAAGCGCACTCTTTCTGTTCGACAAGTAGGCCATGTACTGATGAACATATCCAACTTCATCGTCCCATGTGGAAAAACTTTCTCTTCGGTAAAACCGAGGAGGGGCCGATGATATGGCTCCAACTGGGATAGCTTTAGGTTCAAACTATCAAAACATGGGTAGAACATAATATATGTCGAGCTGCCATTATCCACCAATACTCGCGAAATCACTACTTCCTTCATCCTCATTTTGATCACCAATGGGTCATCATGAGGATATAGCACACCTGCGAGGTGATTCTTAGAGAAACCGATGACTAGTTTATCTTTGTTCACCTTCCTCGGGCGATCATCTTCAGCTAAATTTATCCGTTGAATATACGAACAAGCTTGAGCCTCGTTGAGGTAAGCTTTCCTTTCTTTAGTAAGGTCTCCACCTCCTTCATCTCCACCAGTAATAACATTGCAATCAAATGACCTAAAACGGATAGAAAATACCTCACGTTCTGGCTGTTTTGATCTTTTGGGGAGATCGGGGTCGTCTCAATCATCATCCAGGTCTTCTTCGTGATTTCTCTTCTTATCTTCTTTTGCTCGACGAGGAGATCTAGACATCTGCCATGCTCGATCATTACTCCTTCCACCATTTCGGCGATCCACATGCTTGTTCAATTTTCCCCGCCTGATGAGCTCTTCAATTTCATTCTGGAGAGCTATGCAGTTTTTGGTCGTATGACCATGATCCTTATGGAACTCGCAATATTTGGACTTATCCCTCTTGTCAGGATATGTCTTCATTTTTTCAGGCCATTTTAACTCCTCGTTGTTCTTGATCTCTTCCAGAACGTGGTTTATATCTACCTTTAAAGGAGTGTAATTTCCGAATTTCCTCATTTGTTCCAATGCCTGCTTTGCTCTTGACTGCTTGTTACCACCATTGTTCTTCTGTTCTTTCTTCTCAGTCTTATCATCCTCAACCTTGGTCTCTTTGGTATCCATATTCTTCTTCGCAGCCATAGCTTCCTCGGCGTTCATAATTTTGGTTGCCTTTGCCATTAGTTCTGCCATGGTTGTGGGTGGATCTTTGGCTAGAGTGTAGTACAGTTTATTTGGTAACAATCCACTCATCAGAGCAGTAATTGATGTCTTTTCTTCGTAATCAATAACTTCCGGCTTCTCGTTATTGAAACAAGTTATGTAATCCCTGGTGCTCTCACCTGTTTTTTGTCTAACACTTAACAAATGTGCTACTCGTTTGATTGGTTTTGCTCCGAAACAAAAGTTCCCAATAAAGTGCTCGACCAGTTGAAAGAAAGTTGCAATCTTCCCCCGAGGAAGATTGTTGTACCATATTTGAGTAGATCCAGTGAGAGTTCCTGAAAATGCCCTGCATCACATCTCGTCTGGAACAGCATAGATATCAGTAGTTGCCTGATATTGTTCTATATGGAGAACATGATTAGTTTTTCCATTATATTTTGGCGTTACCACCGGGGCTTTGAATTTTAACGGCGTGGGGAAGTCTACAATTTCTTGTATGAATGGTGTTCCTCGGACAAAAGTCCTTTGTAAAGGACTCTTGGCTTTAGCCATTTCCCCTAACCTGTCTTCCAACCTCTGAATAGATCCCTTCCATGCATAATTTCCCTACTCGGGCCTATTAGTCCGAGTAACTGATCGTGTTGAATTTTCCTCTTGGGATCTTTCACGACGAACAGTTGATCGTGATTGGGCAAAGCCTTTCTTTAACTTATATGATCATTGAGAGTTCCTCGACACCATCCTAGGGGGACTTATATTCCTCCTAGGACCCAATCGATCAAAGGGAGAGACTCTACTCAACCTTTCGAGAGAACTTGTCCTCTCTGGAGATAGAGTGATGTTCTGCTGAGTGTCTGTAGCTCACACCGAGGAGGTTCGTCCAGGTTGATAGGAAGGATCATTAGATCTCTCGGTACGATATGAATCGATGCGTCTAAAATGAGATTCTTCCGGGAGTAACGTTCATCTAGTTCGCGAAGAAGGCAATCGGGTATTTCTCTGAATGCTTCGTTGTCCTGACTGGGTTGGCGCTCCACCATGGATAGTTTTCATGAGTTGTTGCATGGTTTCTTGCATGGCGGTCTGGCCCTGAGCCAAATTAGCCATTATACCAGCCAGATCTTGGACATTTGGGGGAGTAGATGAATTTGGAGGATTCCAGCATTTCGATTGCTGGATTCAGGATGATCAACCATTGGTGATGAATTATTTTGGTAAAAAACGATAATTGCAGTCGTTTCCCACAGACGGCGCTAATCTATTGATGTAAAAAATCAGATTATCTCTAATTATTTAATCACAGATAAAAATAAATAAGACAAAAGAATTTTTAAAGTGGTTCGACCTTGTAAGAATGGCCTACGTCCACTGTATTTGTTATTGCTGACTGTTTGCAGAATTCTTGATAATAGGTTTACCAAGAAATTCCGAGTCCCCCGTTAATGAGGAGGTTACAATGTATTTATAGCCTTGAGGCGGTACAAATGAAAGAATAATACACAACTTTCCAATAGGCATGTGCATCTGCGTAATAATAATGAGCATTTAATGCGCAGTCATCCTCTTGATTATCCGGATATGAATGCTCTGTACGAGATGCAGCTCGGACCGCCTAAGTAGCTCGGTATACATGAGTTGCTCGGTACAATAGAGTTCCTCGGAGAACACTTGTTGCTCGGAGAGCCTGAGTTGGTCAGGGAGGTTGAGTTCCTCGGAGTCAAGGTGTTGTTGAAAAAGTGTGTGCGAGTGCCATATAGATTGACACGTGTCTCCACATAATTGGTCCACGTCAGCAAAATAAATTTGGTATCAACAATACCCTCTCAGTTTTCACACCTGCTCCCCTGCAGATAAGACCAAAGAGAACCCCGTTACCACGTGGTAACCATATACTTAATAGTAACACTACTATACACCTACTAAACTCGTCCCCCACGCGAATATAGTGCTAACAAGAATATTTTGATCACTCATCTCATGAAATTCACTCCATCTATCCGAGGATAAAACTCATACTTCCACTCGCCTATCCACCGACGATCCAAATGGTTCCTGGATAAAATATTCTCATCCGACCGAACCAAAATTTCGCAATTATTGTCCCTACTGGGCATTCCACTTCTATCCCCTAACTCACTATGGACATAATTAATTGTTGTGGTTCCACTTCCACACATAAGACACCGCTCTGTGTCAATCCCCTGCCTTTAGACCAAATGTCCATGTTGGGGTTGTCCTTCTCGCATACTTGGTAGTATTGACCTTAACTGCTACCCCCCTTACCCCTTTGGCTTCCCTAGCCCTATGGGACTCATTATTGGCCTCGATGACCCGGATCAAATCCACCGTCAATAGGTAGAAATTTACTTAATTTAAAATGTCAAGATGGGTCCCTTACTAGGTATACCCTTCCGTCGTGCTTCACTAGCACCATTAAATATCATTTCGTTCTTAGGTTAAACTCTCTAACCTTATTGGTTCCTGTATCTTATAAGCGTTAATGTAAGCTGGAAAACAAAAGATATTGACGACCTTAACACTAGTCATCCTATTCGTATTTCCCATCCATTATTGTGTATTCTCACACGGTTCATTATACATCTGTGGGTTCCTTTATCTTTCTTCGTATCCCACTTACCGGTTACGAAGTTTGCTTATACAATTTATCATCTTTCTCATGATCAGTTACAATCTTACCCATTTCATAAACTCTGAAATTTCCCTCGCACTCCTATTTGAACTGCGGATGGACGATCTTATGGTCACACCGTACCCAAAATTTCTCATTTGACTCCATATATTCTCCTTCATACGTGGTGGCAAACTCTCAAAAATAATCCTCCCCGAATCTCTCTCCTTGCCAACAATGCTGAGTGAGTCCAAAATTGTCTCACTGTTCTCTACGACAGTGCTTGGGGAAATTTACTGCCCCCGAGTGATTATCCTATTCCATGAATACTCTACATCTTTTGACTCCCCTCTCCTCTTGCAGTACTTCTAACGTCCCTCGCTAGTCGTCCGAAATTATTCGATGTACAATGCCCAATCGAACTCGTATATGAATCACATAAACTATACTTGATAGTAGGAGAACATAAGTCGCATACATAGAGCAATACAATAATACTATCATAAGGCTCTACATCAAAGAACGCTAAGCTGAAGCGTGAAAAGCCGCACAGATCCTAAGGACACTAGAACCTGATGCTCTGATACCATATGTTACACCACGCCTAATTAAACCCCGGGTGATCAGTCCTAAATTAAATTAGAACAGGTTTCTCAGTTGGTTCATTCTTAGCATCACAGTCGAATTTTTTTTACTAACCACCTAAGTGAAAATAGACTGGTGCCAAGTTTTATCTTTCATTAATTCAAAGAAATACTCATGCGGAAGTAAATCATTAACAATCACAAGCTTACTAAAACCAACCATCACATATAAATAAGAAACTGGCCGAATAAACCATCGTCTAAAATCCAACACAAATGTAAATACAGATATTAATGGATATCAAGTATTTAAAATAAATACTAAATAAAACCGTGAGCAATATGCTCGAATATCTGATAGAAAATCCCTACACTAGGAATAGAAAGAATAGAGGCGCCTATCCAAATCCTGCAACATCCACATATGCTGTAGCAACGAATCCCTGGAATGAATCAAGCATGGCCTCCCTATGGCTGGACACCTAATAGGTTTTGAAAATATTTTATAGCAAGGGTTAGAACCCAAAACATTTGGAAAACATTTAGCAATTGATTAACTTGCAGTAATTAAAATATGCATGAATGCGCTTCATATTTTAGTTAGTGTCATACTCCCTTGAGGACAGACTCACCCCTTAACTAATGTGCACACCTAACTCCTTATTTATATCCCACCTAGTTCTCTACCCCGGAACTAGATACTTGATATAACTCTTGTCAACTGTGATGATGCTAAGAACCAGCACCACCAGATAAGGTGTTTCCAAGCTCAATATATGAATAACAATGGTAGCACAACTATATAAAGAGATAAGAGAAGGAGATGAGGATATGAGGAATCAACACCGGAATTTAAGTGGTTCAGCCAATCTGGCCTACGTCCACTGTGAGTGTGTGAGTAATATCACTGAATGAAGGAACTAATGGCCATGGATACAATTCTCTCAAGCTTTCCCTCTCTACTGTATATTTAGACAGAGTTTTGGATAGGGTTGAATCACTGGGATCCCTTTGCAAGGTAGGGGATGATCCCTATATATTGTGCCTGGGGGGTGTAATGTACCCCCCCCCCCCCCATGCATGTAATGTGCATGTGTGTGGTAGCCTCACCAATGGGGGAGTGCCATCTGTCACTGCCACATGTAAGTAATGATGATGAAATATTCTCCCCATATGTGGAGAATAATCTTGTTACAACTGATTTGTGCCCATGTGTCCTTATCCAAATGTTCAACAGATGCTCGACCGCTATGCTGGTGGATGACCTCGGCCTAGGAGGGGCCGAGCTGTAAAGGTTTGATAGTCATTCAATCCGGGATGTGTCATAGAGAGTCTCGGCCTGGTCTCAGCCGAGACATTATGCTGGGGTCGGCCCCAGCCGAGGTAGGAATGATTCCATGCTGACGTTTGCTAAGGCTTCTTGTGACCTCGGCCCAAGCCGAGGTTGAACCGGTTCCAAATTGAAGGTTATCAAGGCTCCCTGCCACCTTCGCCTACCCTCGGCTGAGGTTGCCATACCCAGGTATATGAGAATGCTGTTGATGCCTGTGGTGCGCGTAGTGTCCATTGGGAGTGTAGATGGTAGTGTCGGCCTGGGCCGACCCTGGTCTGGCCAAGGGATAATATCGTGGGCCCATGGCTTATCTTGGGTCGATCAATATCTCGTCCATCATCTCGGCCGAGGTTGATGTCTCTGGGCCGAGGTTATACTTGAGGCATATCAATCACGCCCCAACCCTTAGTCATATGCGAGAGCAAGTGGCTAGGGGATTGCTTCGCCTATGAGGCCTGTCCATCCCAAAGCTAATACCTGCATGACACCTGTCCCAAGCTAGGGCGTGCAAACTTGGCTGGCGTGTGCTGTGAGTTGCCCCTTGGGTTTCCCAAGGCAATGATGGGCCTTGGGAAGTGTGCCCAAGTACTTAAGGGTTTAAACCCTTCCTTTCTCTTTCTTCTTCCTCATTTCTTTCCCGCGCACACTGTTCTTGCAAATTTGCTCTCTCCAAAGCTTTTTCACCCAACGTCCTAAACTAGAGGATTCCCTCGGTTTTCTTGCGAGTTCTTCTTCGTTTCCTTCATCGATTCACTTCCAGGTATTTCTCCCTTCCCATTTCCTTTCTTTTCTGGCATTTAGTTTGGATTTGCCGGCGTGTTTTTGAGTTTTTCGACGAGCTTCATTAATTCCGGTGAACTGTGGTTAGACTAAATTCCTAAGTTTAATCTTTAAGCTTCTTCATTTTATAAGCCAAACGTGTTTGTAGCTTTAGGAGTTTTTCCCAAGTTTAGGGTCGTCCCAAGTTTTGGGTCGTCCTCTGATGCTCAGACCCCTGTACCAACTTCTTGAGGACTTCCCTTCTCTTAGAGAGAAGACCTTAGAAAAGATTAGGCAAATTGAGGGGCCTCAGGAAGAAGCTCGTAGGTCACAGGAGTTCCCTATTAGACCTATCTTTCCCCCACCCCTCAAGGTGGTATATCCTGATCCTCCTAAGAACTTCTATCAGACAGACGTCTCTGCCAACCCATTACCGATGTCTGAGTCTGAGTCTTCTACCTCAGACCCCATGTCTGTGGACTCTTTCCAAGAAGCCATGGATTTTACACCTCGGCCTGATCAGGACCCTGATCAGGCCGAGGTATCCAGCCGAGCTTCATCCCAAAATGGCTCAAGTACCTCAGACTCTTCTTCAGAGGTTGAACTTGTTGAGCCTAGTGTGGCGGTGCCACCCATTCTCGATGCCATTCCTCTGTTGGCTGTTACGGGGGCTGTGTTTGCTCAGAGATTCCCTAGTCACCCATCTACGTCTGCTCCAGCCGACGTTGAGCTTGACGATGATGAGGATGCTGAAAGTGATGTTGATATCTCTGAAGCATTCGAGTTCGAGAGCACAGTCACTGAGGTAGATCTTCTGTGCTTTAGGTACTTATACTCCATTAGTCCTTCCATCAAGTTAAGGATACCTCTGAGGGAAGAGAGGGCCTATCATGGCCGAGATGGAGAAATCTTCTTGTACGAGCAGATGTTTAAGTTAGGGTTTTGCCTACCCATTCATCCCATCATCAGGTCCATTCTTTCCTTCATCAACTTGGCCCCCTCGCCACTCTCTCCCAATGCTTGGAGAGTCATTATTGGGGCCCTCATCTTGTGAAGGGCAGTCCACCACTCTGACCTCCCAGTTCAGGTCTTTGCTGGTTGCTATGTCCCTACCTCGGCCAAAAATCATCCGAGCTACTATCACTTCGTGGCTCGGAGGCCTGAGAAGAAGATGCTCCAGGTGACTCAGACCTCGAATCACAATTGGAAGCCCGGATATTTCTTCGCCTCAGGGCCATGGGAGTTCGGCTCATCTGTTCCTTCTTCCACTCTTGGGCCGAGGATACCCCTCAGATGGGGTAAGGTCACCATGTCTGTAAGGGCCGATCCTGGTCTAAGTCTTCAAAATATCCAAAAGGTGAAGGCCCTACAAGACCAAGGGGCACACGACTTGTTTGTTAAGTTCGAGCATTTGCTGACCCCTCAGTTTCTCTCAGGGACGAGCCTGGGTGGGAGCCCCCTTGTTAACTTCGGTAAGGATTTTTCTTTTTATTTCAAGTCTAACCCCTGATCATTCATGTCTGATTTCTGACTCTTATCTTTTAACTTTTGTAGAGAGACCACCAGGTATCCCAGATGAACTGTGGGAGATGGCAGCTCCAAGCTTGGCAAGGCTTGCAAAGAAGGTTGGTCTGAACGCTCCTCCTTCAGCTCCCACTACATCCAAATCCAAGAAGAGGGCCCCTGAAGCCCATCCCTCTGAGGATCAGAGGCCGAATGTGAGGCAAAAGAAAGCCTCAGATGCTGCACTTCCAATTTCTTCAGCCGACATCCTGACGGGTCGTCTGGAGCAGCTAAAGTTGACCGATAGCATGGTCGGCAACAGCAGACATGCCATGGACGCACTCGCCTCTGTAATGACCGAGGCAGATAAGTGTTTCCATAGAGCCATGGACACTCCCGTGATGGTTGAGTTTGGCCTTCACAGAGTCGTCCAGGTATGACTTGTTCCTTTTACAAAATTCCATAAGTGCAACCTCTGACTTTTCTCCCATTTAACCTATTCATTAAATGCATATGGAGTGACTGCCATGTATCAATTATCTAACTGGGCCATGAGGAAGTTGCCCCTTATCCAGAAGGGGCAAGATGCCGAGAAGGTAGAGAGTGCCCTGAATATCGAGGTAGAACGTCTGAAGTCAGAACTACAGACCTCTGAGAATAAGGCCGAGAACTCTGAAAATAAGGCCAAGAGTTTGGAAAAAGACATCTCAGTGCTCGTCCAAAACCATGCCAAGGCCCTGAAGGATAAAGATGATGCTCTGCAGCAGAAGGTCAACGCAGCTATGAAGGCTGCCCTTGCAGATGCCTCGAACAAAATAATTTCTGAATACAAAGGCTTGGAGGAGTTCGTGGGTTTTGGCTTTGAATACCTCGAAAGAGGTATCAAAGCCACTACCAAATGGGCTAAGGTCAGAGAAAAGGAGGTCGGCACTCTGAAGGCCTCCGACTTTGTGGGCCTCGGATTTGCCGACCCTCAATTTTCCCAGGCACTGCAAGAGGTAGAAGACGAGGTTGCTGCCCCTGGTGAGACTGTTACTTTGGGAGGGACTGAGCTCGGAGGGACTGACCCTGCTGATGATGTGGCCGAGGTGACCAACGCTAATCAAGTCGACCCAGCCGAGACTGTCAATGCTCCCCCCCAGACCTTTAACTTAAAACAAATTTGTATTTTGTAACTGAACTTGTAATTTGTAACACCTCTGAATGCTGATCTCTTCCTTTATTTGAATGCCAATCTCTTTTCTTATTTTGTTGTGTTGTTCTTGTTTATATTGTCAATAATTCTGATCTCACTACTGAATTGCTATTAGGCTCTAAAGTCATTTCATAATATGCTCTCCTCATAATAGTTTTCACCAAACTTATGATGTTCAGGGTCTGAGGCCCTCTGCTGAGGTGTCTGAGCTCAGACCTCGTCACCACCGAGTGATGTAATGAGGGTCTGAGGTCATCACCTAAGAGGTTAGCCTCATAATAACTTCACCAAACTAATGATGTTTAGGGTCTGAGGTCCTCTGCTAAGGTGTCTGAGCTCAGACCTCGTCACCACCGAGTGATGTTATGAGGGTCTGAGGTCATCACCTAAGAGGTTAGCCTCATAATAATTTCACCAAACTAATGATGTTCAGGGTCTGAGGTCCTCTGCTAAGGTGTCTGAGCTCAGACCTCGTCACCACCGAGTGATGTTATGAGGGTCTGAGGACATCACCTAAGAGGTTAGCCTCATAATAATTTTACCAAACTAATGATGTTACGGGTCTGAGGTCCTTTGCTAAGGTGTCTGAGCTCAGACCTCGTCACCACCGAGTGATGTTATGAGGGTCTGAGGTCATCACCTAAGAGGTTAGCCTCATAATAATTTCACCAAACTAATGATGTTCAGAGTCTGAGGTCCTCTGCTAAGGTGTCTGAGCTCAGACCTCGTCACCACCGAGTGATGTTATGAGGGTCTGAGGTCATCACCTAAGAGGTTAGCCTCATAATAACTTCACCAAACTAATGATGTTTAGGGTCTGAGGTCCTCTGCTAAGGTGTCTGAGCTCAGACCTCGTCACCACCGAGTGATGTTATGAGGGTCTGAGGTCATTACCTAAGAGGTTATCCCCATAATGAACTTCACCAAATTAATGATGTTAAGGGTCTGAGGTCCTCTGCTAAGGTGTCTGAGCTCAGACCTCGTCACCACCGAGTGATGTTATGAGGGTCTGAGGTCATTACCTAAGAGGTTATCCCCATAATGAACTTCACCAAATTAATGATGTTAAGGGTCTGAGGTCCTCTGCTAAGGTGTCTGCGCTCAGACCTCGTCACCACCGAGTGATGTTATGAAGGTCTGAGGTCATTACCTAAGAGGTTATCCCCATAGTAAATTTCTGGTCTAAAGAATGAAGCAAGAACTGATATGGAAACTGATCTTTATTAATAACCTCTTCTCAGTAAGATAGTACATTTACATAAAATTCTATACAACATCATATGTAATATCTCTTGAGATGGTCAGCATTCCATGGGTTAGTGAAAGGTTCTCCTTCTAAGTTTTCTAGCCTGTAAGTTCCAGGCACAACCTCTTCCATCACTGTGTAGGGGCCATGCCAGTTTGGGTGTAGCTTGTTTGCCTTCTGTAGGGTCTTCTTTAGCACTAGGTCTCCCACTGCAATGGGTCTTGACTTCACCCTCTAGTTGTAGAATCTCGCTGCCCTCTGCTGGTAGGCTGCTTTCCTGACCTCTGCATCTTCCCTTCTCTCTTCGATGAGATCCAGGTCTAGCCTCCTCTTTTCCCCATTGCTGTCAGGGTCGTAGGTCTGAATCCGATGAGTTGGCAGTCCTACTTCCGTTGGTATGATGGCCTCTGAGCCATGTGCCAACATGAATGGGGTTTCTCCTGTTTGTGTCCTTGCCATAGTTCTGTAGGCCCATAACACTGCGTAGACCTCTTCTGTCCATCTCCCCTTCGCGTCTTCCAACCTCTTCTTGATTCTGTCCAAGATTGTTCTGTTTGTGACCTCGGTCTGGCCGTTTGCCTGAGGTCGACCAGGAGATGAAAAGAATTGCTTGATCCCCACTCTTAGGCAATACTTTTCTAAGGAGGAGTTCTTGAACTGGGTCCCATTATCTGAGATGAGAGTGTTGGGGAGGCCATATCTGCATATGATGTTCTTCCAAATGAACTGGAAGGTCTTCTGCTCTGTAATTGTTATCATCGGTTCTTCCTCCACCCACTTTGAAAAGTAGTCAATGGCAACTATCAAGAATCTATAGTTGTTGACAGCTCTTAGAAAAGGTCCTACTAAGTCAATTCCCCATACCGCAAATGGCCATGGAGAAGAGATTGACGTCATAGGCTGATGAGGTTGATGAGGGATAGTGGCGAACCTTTGACATTTGTCGCACTTCTTCACATAGTCTGCAGCGTCCTTAGACAAGGTAGGCCACCAGTATCCCTGAGTGATGACCCTCTTGGCTAAGGGCCTTCCCCCTATGTGGCTAGAGCAGGAACCCTCATGAACCTCCTGTAAGACCTGGGGTACCTCCATGGGATGCACACATCTGAGGAGAGGCAATAGAAACCCCTTCTTATACAGGACGTCTCCTACTATTGAGAACTTGGTAGCCCTGTATCTCAACTTTCTCCTTTCCGTCCTGGACTCAGGTAGCTCTCCGTCTCTTAGGTACCTGACGAGCGGGTCAATCCATGAGTCTCCCAGGTTCACATTGTGACAAGGGCTACATACCTCGTCCTCCTCAATGCTTGCTTTCCCTAAGACCTCGATTGGAATGGTCCTTCCCAAATCTGTGTTCATTGCCGAGGCCAGCCTTGCCAATGCATCAGCGTGGTTTTTGCTCAGTCGAGGCACTCTCTTCAGCTTTGCTTCTTCAAAATACTCTAGCAACCATCTTACCTTCCTTAGGTATTTGGCCATCCTTTCGTCTTTGGCCTCGTATGCCCCCAACACTTGATTGACAACCAACCTTGAGTCGCTATGGACTAGGAGTCGCTTTACTCGAAGAGTTGTTGCCAATAAGAGACCTGCTATCATGGCCTCATACTCAGACTCGTTGTTGGAGGCCTGGAAGTTGAATCTCAAGGCGTACTCAATGTTGGCGCCATCTAGAGCCGAGAGTATTATCCCCGCGCCGCTTCCACTGTCACAGGAAGAGCCGTCAACGAAGAGGTTCCATACGTCTGCATCTGACGAGAAGACCCCTTCTTTCATAACCCCCTTCTTGAAGAGGTATCGATCCTCTTCGTTCTCTTCCACTCTGCTCCGGGTTTTGCCTGGTATACTTGGGGCATATCAAACTGCTCTACTCAATCCCGAGTATTTTTAATGTATGGCTTATAAGTTATTTATCGCCTTAACTTAGTTAATCATCTTTCCTTGAAAGTCCTATAACATTCACTAGTTATACAAATAATACACTTTTCTCCATGTATTTAAATTTCTCGTATATAATTATTCACCCCATTATGTACATACAATTATCTTACAACAATCCCACATGTTGAATGTGAATATAACCCATATATAATTAATACAATTCACTACATGTATTTAATGCCCCGTATATAACTATTTATCCCATTATATACGTAGAACCATATTACAACATTCACACATATGTTGAATATAAATATAACCCATCCTCTCGAGTAATAACTCACCAGATGTATTCTCTAAAGTGCTATCACACTAGGTGTACTCGCATAACCTAGTTACCCCAAGTCAGAATCGCTCACTAACTTGGAAAAAAACATACATAATGGAGGCGGTCATATTCCTTCCATAAAAGTGAGATAATCCTCTCACCCATATAATGGACGCTATGACCTTGGGATATACTCGCTCTACTCCTCAAGCTAGGGGATTCACCCACATCGTGCAACCTCCTCTGATAGCACTAGAGTATATATATTAATAATATCTAATCACTGATATTTATATGCACGCACCATATATATACTATCGCACACCGTATATATATAAATATAAAATATACTGGCTTTATCGCGTACTGAGTCCGTAACACTAGCCTATATTTAATATCTCGAGTTTATGGTACAACTCTGATTATTAATTAATTTACACATTAATTCATATAATACTTTTCCGAGTCTACAGTTCCGACTCTAATTTAATTCATTCACACATTAATTAATTTATTACCTTGGTGTCACTCAACCAATATACCCGGACTCGCTCACTTGGTCCGTATTTTAATATTTTTCGAGTCAATATTCCCACTCCAAATTAATCTACTCCTCTCAGTAATTAATTTAACGCCTTGGTATCACTCAACCAATCTACCTGGACTCGCTCACGTGGCTCGAAATTCAATATCACCCGAGTCTAATCCTCGACTTCAAATTAATTAGTTTTCCTTTATAATGAATTTAAATGAGTAGTGTTGCCCTACTACTATACCCTAACTTATTCACCCAGTCCGTTATTTTATTTTTCAGAATTTATTTCCCAAAATTCATTCGCAATGTGTCGCACTTAATTCCCCCACCACTCCCAATTCTACTCCCTTATAATTTCTAAGAATTAACTCCCATAATTAATTTTTTTTTCCTCTTAATTACGCTAGAGGAATTTTCAACTAAAATTTTTACCCATATAAATCCCTAATCCAAACTGTCGAAAAACCTGAAGGATCGATCGATCGACCCCCAACCGTCGATCGATCGATCGAACAGGTGGTCGTCTTCTCCACCTTGCTGTTTCCTCCATTAACTAAAATTTCCAATTTCTAACCTCTCCCTTGGTCTAACCAAAGCACAATCAACATCGTGACTATATAAGAAAATGATCAAGGCCTCTCATAGAACCTCAAACATAAATTTAATTTCATAAATTTCTACCTTTCTTATTTCGGGAAAATCCCGGGTTTTTACTCGTTAGGTTTCAATTTCATCTACTTATGCAAAATTCGTCCATAATTGCTACTAGTTTTTTCACATGTAAATCAAATATCCTCACAGAACCATGTCACAACATTAATTCCCACATTAAATATCATTTAAGTGTTCCTTTCACAAAAACCCCGTTTTGTACCCAATGCGCCCAGAACGAATTTCTGATTTCACGTCACAAAAACATGAATTGATTAACATCAATTAATATCACAACAAGTTAACCACTTGTCTTATTGGTTCGTAGAGTCTGATTCGTTGGTATAGAGACAGGCTTGATGATGAACACTCAACTTTGTTCCTTGATTTGTCTCCAAAAGATCCCCAATTTATTCTCCAATTGCTCCCTCTAGTTCCCTCTCCAACTCTTTGGTTTTGGTGTGTGTTTTTCCTGTCGTTCAACACTCTTAGGTTTAGGTTTAACACACTAATCCCGTTTTTTGGCTTATGGGCGTAGTTAAAATGGCCCAATTACCCCCGTGTGGGCCCAATTCCCCGTGACCCATTTACCACCCTCGGGTACATTTTTCCAACTATATCGACCCATCCGGACTCAATCGTGCACTCAGAATTGACATCCGAATTAATTTATAAAAATCCTTATCTCACTCCCAAATTAGTCTATACCAACTCCCGACTGAGATAAATAAATGTCACATCACTAATACACGTTATGACGTAAATAAATTATTACTATTCACTTAGTAATTAAATTTCTCTAAATATTAACTATTCACTCTCCGATTAATATTTAAATAAATATTACCATAATTAATTCAATTAATTTACGACACATAATTAATTTAAAATTTCTCGAATTAATTAAATATTACAGGCACAGAAATACGGGGTGTTACACGAATAATCTCAACCAGGGCCTTTCTTTCTCCACGTTGAGATCCTTTGAAATAAAGATGGGCCTTGGGTTTTCTCCTTCTTCGGCCAGGTCTAACTGCTCCAGTTCCTGTACTTGTGGCTTTGGGCGATCCATCATGTAGTATGTCTCCTCTTTTTATTTTTCTTCTTCTACAAGCTCTTATATATTTGAGTTGTCTATGACCATGCATTGCTCATATTGTTCCTTCGGCTACCTGCTCATATTCATATATCAGGTCAACCTCTTTGTCAACATCTGTACTAGCTCCTTCGGCTACCTTCTCACACCTTCATAGGTGATAGATGACCTTCCCATCCTCCGTTACAACCTTCTTACACTCCCTATTCGCTATTGCAGGTGCCTTTCATTTCTTCTCCCTAGAAACCTCTGCTAGCCTATTCTCTAAAAAGCTGTTCATCACACTCTGGCGTTGAACCTTGTGCTGTATCGGGTCCATCATTGGTCTCATTCTATTCATTAATTGTTTCGATATCTTCTAAGGTTGGGGATATTCATGGTTGACTCCCTCAACCACTTCTATTTCACTTGCCCCTTCAATACCTCGGCCATTCAAAGGCCTCATTATTTTCTGATCGAAGGGACTCCATTATTCTTATTAGCATCCTCACATCTTCTTCTAGCTCTATATAGAATGATTCATCAACCATGTGATCTTCTTAGATTGCGAAGGGTTTCTTCATTAACCTTATAACAACTTCAATCCCTTTTACATTTGCCTTAGCACATTGGTGGTACATAGAAGGAACTAGACCTTGATTATGCATCCATACGCTCCTTATCGAAAGGTGGTAGGAAGTTGAACTCTCAATCACGTGGAACTTCATATGTGAACTAAGATTTCCCATAACAATCCCCACATTTACATACCCAATGGATTTGGAGGACTGATTATCATAACCCAATATAACCAAAGGCATTAGTATCAGTCTAGCCTCTGAGATGTTGGATACGTGGAAGGAGTTGATAGGCATGATGTTTATGGATGATCCCCCATCCATTAGTGACCTTGCAAAGCTTACTCCGTTGATGCTTTCCATCACGTATAATGATCTGTTGTGAGGGAACCTAATAGCTCTATCGGCATCATTAAAATTTACTTCGGATAAAAAAATCCTAACTAGCCTGGCCATAGGCTCCCTCCATCTCAATGAAGGAACTACGTTCCTTCAGTCGATGTCTAAGATCCCCCGTGTGATTTCCAACTTACTCTCCTTTGGCAATCCCACTTGGTCGAAGAACCAAGTGAATTTGGGGGACTACGAAGTAGCTTGATATTCCAACCCTTGATCCACTTCTTCATTTTCCAGGTTATATACACCCTCAACGTCCCTCACACATGCCTCGTCATAGGTAATCACCATATTTTTCGTTCCTATTGTATAATCTTTTAGAGCTCCTTCAAGCTCTTCATGTCTTATCAATAGTTACCTCACTTTTCACTCATCCTCCTAGTCGTATGCAACCACCAAGTTAGCATTATGTACTAGTAGTGGATTATTGTTAACATTTTCCTGTGGGATCTGCAAAGTCCCTACCTTCACTTGTCTGCTTATAAACTTCCTCAGCGTCCAATAGATTACCATTTGACCTTTCAATGGACCTGGCAGTACTTGGGGTTAGCCCTTACTTCTGCATCCAACTCCATTGCTGTAGTATCCTTGGGTTCATAAATAGTCCCTCCTCGCAACATAATATTGTAATAGCTAATTGCTTCTTCAACGGTACAGGGCAGTGGTAGTGGATCCTCACTATCTCTTCCAAACTTCCTCTTATTATCCTTCTTTGGGTGTTTAGCCTCCTATACCCCATCGGCATAGCCTACTCGTAGGGGATGGACACGTCCCAAAATGGGAAGCACCGACTATCTGAATACCATAGGCACCATGACTGAATTTAGCCGTATAACCAATGAGATGTTCTTTACAGCTTTTATAAACGCTATAAAAGTCCGTTCGCTTGTTTAATTGATGAGGTGATAGATATACTCCTGGAGTAAACCCTCGACACAAAGTTGAAAGCAGCTTGGAATCCTTGGTTTACTCCCTCACATCAAGGGACCTTTCTCTGAACCTTCAAACATAAGCTACCGCCTCCTCCCCTGGCCATTGCTTTTCCTTTACCCAATTGTGTCAACGTGAATTCATATTCTTCCAGAAAGAACTTCTGAATGAAAAGAACATGCATTTCCTCCCACGTTGAGACACACTTCGGGGCCAAGTGAGTGTACCAATTGCAAGTTTTATCAGTGAGGGATTTGGAAAACTCCCCCAGCCTTAACTTTTTGTTATTGCAGTGGGCCCCCAAGTGCTCGATGAAACTTTTGATATGTTATTTATGGTTTCCTCCCTTGCTATTTTGCTTCTCAAAGATGGGAGGAATGTAGTCCTTCGGGTACGGTTTATCATTGTACTCCAGGGGGTAAGGTATTTGGAAATCATCATAAATCGATGCTACCTCTCTAGCTGACTGTGAGGCGGCTGCCTTAATTTTTGCCATCTCCTTATGCATTTCCTTTCTCATCTATTCCATAGGAGATAATGGTATAGGTACCACCGTTGGTACTACTATTGGAGTAGCAGTCGGAGGGACAACATGTGGGATACTTGTTGCAACTAGGATGCCGACCGCTGGGATAGGAGTGGGAACTATTTTGTGAGAATAGGTCCCATTTGAGATGCTCTTGGTGGGGCCATCGGGGCCACTATTGGTGTTACAAAAGAGCTGGGGACAAAACCCTCTCCAAAAGCCATTGCAGTTAATGGCGTTTGTAAGAACTCCAAAAACTTACACATTAGAAGGGTCATCTGTGTTGGTCCCATCACATGCACAACGCTAGTGGATGCCTATGTGACTGCTGGGATTCATGTGGCCGTTATGACTTGAGAAGTCTCCACTCGAGACACCCCATCCCTGAGAGCTTCCAGGTTCCTCGCAACTTGTTCCTCATTATGCTGAACATCGTCAAAATTAAGTGTGCAGTTAACGTTATCTTGTGCCATACTTTTTAAAAGAATGCCTCCCCAACGGAGTAGCAAAATGTAAGAGGGTAGTCCCCTTTAAACCTGGGAGTATAGTAATACCAGTTGAGGTGTAATCCTTATTTATATGGTGATGAACGATAACCCGAATACTCTTTAGTGATGACAAATTAACACATAATATGGTATATGGAAAACATTCAGATTGGGCTTACAAATGTCTCGTGTATAACTCAAATGATAATAAAGGAAAGTCATAAAAAAATCATTCAAAGGGAGAGAGAAGTAAACACCCTAGATACACCTTAATATGTAGCTAACACACCAATAAACTCGGATCTCTCTTTGGTTAGCTATTAAAAGATCCACATTAAATGATAATGGTGGGTGAGTAAACTCTCTGGTTTTCCATAACTCTGGTAATCAATATCTTCTCTCTCTAGAAATAACTTCTCTAGAACGACCCTCCCTTATCTCAGAAGCAGTTAAGGTAATAAATAGTCTCACACCTATTCAGAGATGTCTCAATCTCCCAAGGGAAGGACACACATCCCCTACTTTATGTCACAAACATTAAATGCGTGATGGGCTAGCCTGTCCTATATCATAAACATTAAATGTCAAACCATGCCTTTTGCCTAACCACTGTGTGTCAGAGGTCTATCACAAAAGAGGTTGCTCACCAACTGTCTAATAGCTCCTAATACCATGGTGGTTTACTCGAGTGTGGATTGGACAATGTATAGCTGGCTAACGACATCACCTAAAGTAGATGTGACATTTGGTAGAGGGTTGTTTGGTTCGAAACTCAATGTTCGATGGGCCTTGAGGTTATTCTACACGAGCTCCCATGAAGCAAGATCTCACGGTGTTTTATCAAGTGTATTTAAGATGGTCAAGACAAGTCATAACGCTGCCTCACTTCTCAATCCTCCAAACTAAGTCCCTCTGAATCTCCCACGAAGGGGTCATTCGGTAGAAAATGGAAGCTCTCCTAAACCCTGCCAGGACCGATCCTTCACGAGTACCATTTGACCTCACACTCAATATTTCAATAGTTATAACATCACAATCAATGTAATTTGAAATATACAATTTGACTAAGTAAGAACGGAAGATGAAGCAGAGTTCTCTCGATAAGTTTCCTCGTTGGGTTGTATCACCTAACTGCATCAGTGAATTGCCTTACTAAGCTGCCTCGCTGTCCCCGTGATGCTTCCTTCTCTTGAGTCTCTTCTGCTAATTGGGGAAGCCCCCTCTAATCCGAAAATGGCTTCAAGCCCCCTATAATAGTTTGCAGAGAGAATTCGAGTTTTGAAAATTTTACGGCCGAAATGAACAAACTTGATTTCTGGGTATGTAAATATACTATAATGAAATTAAACATTATTCTTGTGTTTCTACAATTCTAAGGACAAGTATTCCCACCTTGAAACTGGCTCAAGGCCAGGAACACCGAATCCACCATTAAAGCTCAAGCTTTCATGGTGTTTTCTAAATTTTCATCCTTAGATATGATTTCCTACATGAAACATTGCATGTAAATATATAATTGAAGTAGAGACTATTGCAGAAAACTAATAGAATTGAAAAAAAATTAAGTTTGGCTGATTTTTGGCTTACTGAAATTTAGAGGTAATTTTTGGCTTACTGAATCAGTGGATTTGTCTAAACTATGTTGTGCCTTTTATAGGGGAGGTTAGGGTGGGTTGATTGGTCAAAAAAGGAGGCAAGTTTGGCTGGTCTAATGGGAGTTCTTTGTGTGGGGAGTTTGAATACACATGGAGGCATGTGTTACCTAGGCTACCATTGGTTCTAAGGAAGGGGGTATGCTATTCTTATCAGTTTAGTTGATGAGGAAGAGGATGAAGTTTTACGTTTTAGTCCTTAAAGGTTTTTAGTTGAAGTTTAAGTTCATTTTCTAGGTTTTTCAAACCTTTGGGGGCTTTTGTGTAGTTTTCAAAACTTAAGGGATTGAAGTTATGGGCTGGATGATAATTTAAAGTGTTTATAAGTTTAAATGTGGAATGTCTTTTAAATGTATAGCTCATTTGAATGGTTTGAATGTAAATTTAAAAATTTAGGAGTTGTTTAGCAATATTTAAAACTTTGGGGCTATTTCCTAGTTTAGGTTTTTTTAAGGTGCTTGTTGTAAATATGCAAGATCTATAGTTTTCAGGAATTTTTGAATAAGGTTATGAATTATTTACAATTATGCGCGCACACACACACACACACACACACACATGTGTGTGTGTGTGTGTGTGTCTATTGTGGAGTGCCCTTTTTCAGTGTCCTTTAGGTGAAAACAATTTTTCTTCCAAAATCCTTTTCCCAAATTTTAATACGCACCAAGTTTGTGAACCATTTTTAATTAAGCCCAATTTTATATTGTTTAATCCTAAACATGCATTCTAGCATGATTAAAGAAAGTAAAATAAATTGAGTCCACAACTTCTATGTATGAGGAAACCAGTAAGGGAAAAAACCTCAGACGACCTAAGCCAAACAATCACTATGATATGGTTTTACAAAGTTAAAGACAATAGACTTACTCATAGACTCGATCCCCACAAGCGTTGACGCTCTTCTGATGCTTCAACCACTCCTCCATTGAGTAACGTAGAAATCATTCCACGCCAAGTCCATAACACACGCGTCTACGTGCACCTCGATCTCCACCGATATAACTTTGGAAACATCTACGATTCGAAACACGGAATCCACCACTTCTTCACTACAAAATTTTGACGAAAGAATTTAGTTCAACGGAGATGAACAAACTATGGTTGATGCAAAATCAAGATCTCTAAAATATATATGTATGTAGGTTCGGATCTTGTAAACATAAAGGATATTTTTGTTCTATGAAAACCTTTGTAAACAAGTGTAGAAAAAACATAGTATTCTATTCTGTATATTTGGTTATGCGTTCCCAAAATTCTTAGAGAAACTCTCAAATAAAAAAGTTAAGTCGACAAGTCGTTGTAACGAGATGTCCATTTCGTTCGAACGAGATGGCCATATCGTTCGAACAACATGTCCATGTCATTTTAACAACAAAAAATGTCATTTGATCCTCCAAACTAAAAGGGGAGAATTAATATGACTTTAAACAAGAGTTATCTCAGAATAAACGAGTAAAAACATTTAAAAATTATTTTTAATAAAAATAAAATCCTTGAAACGTATTTTCGAATCCCATAAATATTTTTCATTTATCCCTGAGAGATGAAAACATGATGAAGGTGTGAAACGTGCACCAATAAACACGACATGATATGTCTTTGAAGTTTGACCGCTACGCCTTCAAACACAATGTCATAAGCTTATGTGGATCGTGACTCGAAATACAATCCTATGACCTAAACTTTGTTTTGTCCGGAATTAAGTCAATTACATACAAATAAACTCAATTGGAAATTTTTCCTTACAAATCTCCCCCTTTGAATATTCTGGGATAAAATAAAAATCGTGACTGCTAAGTCGGGCAGTCAAGTCAAATCACACCTAAATCCCATCCCATAAACCCAAAATTAAAAATTAGAGGGTAAGGACTAGTATATGCATGATCGACAACATAAAATTTCTAAATATGATATAGTCGCAAAATCTCGAATCGCTAAAGAATAACTACACACATGAAACAGACAAATACCAAGTGAAGTATGGAGGAACAAATGATATAAACTACCAATAAGAGAATTAATTCGCTTGTTAAACATGTGAGCAAAATATACGATATCAATTTTTATAAACATCTTCCTATATAGATCAAATTAATGATATCAATATGTAAACAACATGATCATATAGGCATGAAAACATATGTGCTCCAAATCCCCCTACGTCACAAACATCTCTTCGCCTTTTTGTATTAAATAAATAACTAGTTAGAAAGACAAACAAACATCATCATATCTAACATGAATAATGATCATATGAAACATATATAGATAAACAATGAACAAGATATCTAATAATAATAAGATGATCCTAAATCCTACCTAACAAACAGTCACACGAGTGAAATCATCAATATAAGCAATGATGTGAGTAAAATCAATGCAGTGTAAGCAATTACAGCATGGATGATCAATAAGAACTGCATATAAAGAACCCAGAAGTACAAAAATAGTATGATATCAACATATATATGAAGTAGGTATGAAACAGAAGAATTGCAAAACAAAAACTCTTCAGGTCGTTTGAATGACTATGCCATGTCGTTCGAACGACATCGCATGTCATTTGAACCAGGTTAAAAATGACCCAAAACTTAACAAACTAGTAGCATGTCGCGCGATGATCCTTTCTCGCGACCAGACCTGACTCTTTTATCACCTAGTTACTTAGCTCACTAGATCCATACTTCGAATGACCTGGGTATGTCGTTCGTATGACATCCATAAGTCATTTGAATGATAACAAAAAAAATTATGTTCCAGTCCAAAAAATGTTAAAGTTTTGCCGAGCGAAAAAATATCTCCAAAGAGCAACTGGAAAAACCAAACAGTAGCAAAACAGACTCAAAACTGACAAAAATAAATTAAACAAATATATGAGTTACATGCTAACATAGTATCGATGTGCTCATACATGGTTATGGAATGTATGGACGTTAACTATGACAAATGAATCACAATTCCAACACATCGAAATGGTCAAGAAGTTCTAGTTGATAGCTAAATATCATCAAACTTAGTTTTAGCCATATGTGGCAATTAATATATTTAACTTAATGAACTAAACAAACAACATGCACACAAATTCGGAATTTTGACAATTCTACAAACAATAGCATCATGACACGACTTTTTAACATTAGGATTCTTGTTGCAAACCCGTTGAACTTTTTCCAACCAAACTCCCTTATATATTCATTTTTCGTTTCTAAGCATTGAGGTTCTAATTTATCTCCTTAGAGAATTCCTATTGGCCCTTTTGGGCATATATTTCTTTTTATTGCCTTGATTTTTTCTTGGGCTCTCTTAATTGGTGGCTTTCACAACAGGATTATTATTCCCTCGCATCCTTTTCCCATGCTCACTCATCATTTTTTCAATATGCAATACAAATCCTCACGAGCAACGATTCTTGCATGCACACGTCCTCCTAGGACTAATTGCGCATAGATGAAAAGATTGAGAGGAGAACGTCACACCAAACTCAAATATGCATGAGAAGTTAAACATTCATGTAAGCTCATGCATGTGTGCAAAGATGGCACTACACCAAATCTGCCCATTTGTCAAGGTCATTGACCTTGACAAATCCAACTTGTCAAGGTCAATGACCGTGACATTTCGAGGCGAGATAACTTTTTTTATCACGGTCGTGTCACGGTCATTGACCTTGGCACAAACTCGCGTTTTGTGTCACGGTCGTGTCGCGGTCAATGACCATGACACGTTTGTCACGGTTTATAACCGTGACAAAGCCGTGACCCTTTTTTAAAAAATTGTCATGATCATTGACCGTGACACATCCGTGATAACTTTTTGTCACGGACGTGTCACGGTCAATGACCGTGATAATTCTGGGCAGAATTTAAAAAAAATCTGCTGGGCAGTATGGCCACTGCCACTGCCCAGCAGTATATTTGTACTTGTTATAGTAACGTCGTACCTGTTCCAAACATCATATATCCAAAGAAACTAAAGATAATGCAAATATATATTCATGACGATATAATCCAAATATTCAAAATAGAAATAATATACATGACGATATAATCCAAATATAATTAAAATGGACAAACTTAAAAATAATGTTACTACATGTCTTGGGTAAAACTAAGGAGGTGAGTAGGCCACACGACATACGAATTGACACACCCACTAATATACGTCGTGCCGCATTGTTCGCGCAACCACAATAGGGAGTTCTCCTTCCCGGGTATGACATGCGTGGCGAGAACCCTGGACTCCATCTCTTGAAGCACACGTCCATGGACTATTCCACCCTCGACGATATTCGGGTCCCTCAACCCCCGCCCTATCCGCTGGCCATCAAATACGTCCAATATGAACACGCTCGGCCAACCAAGTGTCGACAATGGTCTATTGAAGGGCACCAAATAGGGAAGTGGATCATCGAAGTACGAACGTGTCGGTGATGAAGCAGCGAGGTCCACATCCTCGTCATCCTGCGCCTCGTCCTCCCGCACCTCCTCCTCCACCGCCTTCTCCTTACCTTTCCCTTTCCCTCTACGGTCTCCGCCCAACGTAAGCTTCATGAATGCGTACATATCTTGGATTGTCGCCTCCAAACGGGACAGCTGTGCGTCGTGTGATTCCACCGTTCGAGCCAACCCGGTGTCGCTCGTCTCCAATCCGATGATCCTAGATTTGGCCACCCGCGAGCTCACTCCCCTTGTCCTCCCCTTGCGATCAGAACCAAGCACTTGGCTGAGTGCGTCTGTGGACAAAGATGCCTTGTCGGCATCAGACTGCGACTCATGCACTTCCTTAAGCTTTGCTTGAAAAGACAAAAAGCACATGATTAGTAAAATAAGTAAACTAAAAAATTATAACGTAATTAACAAAAATTAAACTGTCGAATTACTTACAATCGTGGCCGCGACGCTCGGGGACACCTCCTTATCCTTCCCCTTCTTCGTCCGAAGAGACACATAAGTATCGAGCCTATGTGGTTTACCCCCTGGCCCACTCCCTACCCCCTGAAATAAAATAAAGTAAAGTAAAATTAGTATCGGCCCCGCAAAGTAAAATAATGAAGAATAATATATTTTTGTAGTTATAGATCAATTAAATCTTACCTGCATCCTATGCTCCACCTCGGCGTAAGAGGTCCGGTCGGAGTAGTACGCGTCCGTCTTTTTTGCCCGATTTTCCCTCCCCGATTGGCTAGATGCCAATTGTCGATCCTCGATCTCATTGTCAATGAACTTTTGCCATTGTGCCAATGAGATCGGCTCCTTGGGAGGGACGGATCCGCACCATTGTATAATGGACTCTCGTGTTTTCCCAAAGTACCGTGTCCGTATATTTTTCTTTCACGTCTTGAGTTGCTCCCTCAACTGCTCCAAGGCGGAATCGCGTAGCTTTGGATCCAAGTTGAATTGTTCCTGTCCAACAAATACAATGTTAGTTACGAATAAATATAAATATAAATATAAATATAAATATAAATATAAATATAAATATAAATATAAATATGAAATTGAAATTGAAATTGAAATTGAAATTGAAATTGAAATTGAAATTGAAATTGAAATTGAAATTGAAATTGAAATTGAAATTGAAATTGAAATATTCATATAAATATAAATATATAACCTGTAGTGCCGCCCAAACAGCTAACTTGAGCTCATATGGCACCTCCTTCCAACTCATAAACCCCGGGCCGATGACCGTCTTTAGCAGCTCGAGGGATCTCGCTAATAGCTCCGACTTGTTCTCGACGGTAATCCCAAATTTTCCATATTTGGGGAGCCTAGGGGCGGAGGAGCCCTCGTCGCCTCCGCTACCACCGAGCCCAGACGACATCATCATAAACAGCATCATCATCTTCGCCTTAATATCTGAAGGAGACATTTTTGCTGTAAAAAAATGTTATTAGTACAGATAAAAAAAATGTTAATAGTACACATACACACACCCCTACCCCTACCCCACCCCCACCACACACACGCACACGTCATGCCACTTTTAAAACTAAACAACCCAACATTTCATCAATTAAACTAACAATTAAAGTATACAATTATTAATTTACTAATTTACAATGAGGGACAATCCTACTTTCATATGAAATTGGCACTAATTATTAATTTACTTTCATCTAAAACTATACAATTAAAATTACAATTAAAGCTACACAATTTCTTAATTAAAGATATACAATTGTTAAAATTGCCCCTCCACCCCCCCACACCCCTTGCCCCCCTCCCCCCGCCACGCACACACGCACACACCTACGCACCAACACACACACCCCACCAATACTATCACTAACCTTGCATTCATACTAAGGTTTACATAGTTTTAACAAATTATAACAAAATATTATCATATTTTTAGTTAGAAAATTCCACCCCCACCACACCCCACCCCCACTACCCCCGTCCCCCACCACACCCCACCCCCACTACCCCCCTCCCCCACCACACACCACCATACACACACATATACACATACCCCACCCCCTCCCCCCGCCACGCACACAGGCACACACCTACGCACACACACACACACACCCCACCCCCACCACCCCACCCCACCCCCATCATATCATAAAGGGATAAATCCAACCAAGTACAGAGATTCTACAAATTAAAGTGAGAATTAAATTTAAGACTTTCTAACAACATGCATGTGTATGGATTCTACATAGTTGGGCACGAAAGTAACTAATGATATTCCTAAAAACATACAATTGGCAACATTTTGTGAATTTACTAAACTTTATATAATATTATCAAATTCTGTTAAAAAATTATCCAATTGGAAACATTTTTGAATGAAATATTTATTTTGAATGAAGATATCAATTATTATCCAATTATTATCCAACTATTATCAATTATTTATTTTGAATGAAAATAAATTGTTATCCAATATTTTTGGGAGCGATTGTTTATTTTGGATTTCCTTTCATATTTAAACAATCACACCATAGGAGTCATTCTTCTCCCTCAAAATTCCAAGAAAATTGAACCTAAAGAAATCATCCACAATCACAAAACAATATCACTTGCCTCTTAAACTCTTAGTTTATAGGGACCCTTAAGATCAATATGTACTAACTCTAAAGTCTTAGAATAATTTATCTTATTTAGTTTCTAGTGGGGACTTTTCATTTTTTTCCTTTTTAACATATTCCACAAAACTTGGTATCTGGTTTTCCTAACTTAGGTAAAACCTCTAACTCTTTCCTTTCTAGATAATCTATCCAAATATCTATAGTTGATGTGTCCCAATCTTGTAAGACATAAGTCAATGGCTTCAATTTTTGCACTATCACACACAAACTTCACATCATTTGTGAAAACATATCAATTCTTTTTGCACTATCACACACAAACTTCACATCATTAATACCACATTGCAAGTATAATTTTCTTTTCTAATTTACATATATATACACACATACACACATATATATACACACATACACACATATATATACACACAAACATATATATAAATGGAAGAGAGAGAGGGAGAGAGAAAATCGACCTGAAAGTAGAGAGAGAGAGAGAGAGAGGGAGGGAACGGCGGTAGGGAGAAAAGAAGGGGGAAAGGGTTTTTGATGCAAACATTGTCACGGTCGTGTCAAGGTCATTGACCGTGACAAGTATTTAAAGAATTGTCACGGTCATTGACCGTGACAAGTAAATTTGTCACGGCCTTGTCACGGTCATTGACTGTTACAATTCTTTATCACGGTCGTGTCAAGGTCAATGACCGTGACATAAAACGCGTGTTTTTTGTCACGGTCAATGACCTTGACAAGGGTGACCGACTGAAAGGTGACAATTTGGCCATTTTGGTGTAGTGTGGAATATATACAAAGACAAATAAAAATGCAAATTAACTTCGAAACAACCTCATTAACCAATGGTTAAGATCATTCTAAGAGTCAATAATTATGACTAGATATCCTAGCCACATGGATAATGAAATGATGGGGGTTCAAGCACACCAATATGCCACATCAAACATGTAAACTCAAGAAAAAAATTATTTTTGTGTTTTTTTTTCAAAAAAAATTTTGACTCAAAAGAAAAATCTTTTTGTATTTTTCAATAAGACTCAACCAGGTGAAAAATATGATATAAAGAGATACACATGTCATAACACTAGCAAATATATATCATGGAGCAAAGACTAGTGTATAGAAAACATGGAAACACAATCATCCTTTAGATTTAGCATGGGAAGAATCAAGTGCAACCAAACGAGAATCATGAATTTAATTCCTAGAGCCTTTAAGTCCGTTTTCCTAACCCAAGTAGGTGTGTAGTGGCACATGGGGGTTTTGGGAACCAAAACGACTTTAATCTTAAACTTCCTAGGAACATTCCTAATTTTGTATAAATAACATCTAAGGTGACCTTTCCTACAACTAAATATGCAAGTGAAATGATGGTGGGAATGATTAACTATATGTGGACATTTCCTAACGTTCCTAATTGGTTCTCTCACATGCTTGGCATTGGCTTTTGGAATGGTAACAATATGATTATCGAAGCCTATACCATGCATATCATCCTTGATTTTGACGGTGCCTAACATCCTATCCAATTTTTTCGACCTAGCCTCCAAATCAAACTTCACCTTACTCGTGACTCTCAATCTCTCCTCAACCTCACTAATACTAGACTCAATCAAATGCCTACACACCTGAAACTCTAGAATATCTTTCTTAAAAAGATCCATCAAACCACGAATACTTTCTCTCTCACCCTCAACGTATTCTAGTTTCTCCCTAAGAGTCCTCTCCCATGACCTAAGATCCTCAATAAATGTATCGTTATTTATAATGGCACGCTCTTTCAACTTAGCTTCCAACTTCAAGTTTTCCTTCTTCACCTTCACCACTTCCTCATACAATTCATTGAAGACAACTTGCAACTCATTTACTTATATCTCCTACTCCACCTCACTAACTTCACCCTCACTCTCTTCAGATTCACACTCAACGGCCTTGGAAGTGTCATTCACATAATAATATTCATGAGAAAATTTATCGTTGTTGCTCACATGGCATACCATGAGCACTATGAAGTTACGCTCAATGGAGGAACTCTCTCCCTCTTCTGGTTCACTATCACTTAAGGTGGCCTTATATGATATCGATTTCTTACCTTCTTTCTTAAGTCTAGTGGGGCCCTCCGCTACCTTATAACCATAACCCTCACAACCAAAACACCTATCCGACTCATCCCAATTATCATTATCACTTTGATTCTTAGGGACGTGATGCGACTTGTTGTTCTTGAATTTCGCAAGTCTTTTGGCATCTTTCTATTGCTTTTGAAACTTAAGAAACCTTTTGATTTTCTTTGCCAACAAATCCATATTCTCCAAAGAGGGGTTGGAATCATCATCCGAAACTTTAGTCTCCTCCTTTCGGGCTTTCAAAGAAATGACCTTTTCTTTCTTTGACACATGCTTAGAGGTAGACATGTCAAGCTCATAAGTTTGTAAGTTACCTATAATCTCTTCTAGTTTTATTGATTAAAGAAAACCTAAGGAGTTCAAAACAGTCACTTTTTGGTCAAATCTGCTCGGCAACGACCTTAATATTTTCTTTATGACATGGTTGTCAAGTATTTTCTCTCCCAAGTTAAACGACGAGTTGAAAATATGGGACAATCTAATGAAAAACTCATCAAACGTCTCACTCTCTAATAATTTAATCGTCTCAAATTGGGTAGTGAGATTTTGATGTTTAGACACCATAACTGTGCTCGTTCTCTCGTGAGTGAGTGCAAGAATATACCAAGCCTCTTTCGAGGTTTCACATGTAATAATACGATTATACTCTTCAGGGGTGATAGAAGAGGAAATCACTTTTAAACATTTAGAATTATAAAGTGCAAGTCTATGTTCAATTTCAGTCCAAGACTCAACAAGTTTTAAATTTGTTGCCTCTCCATCTCTCATGACTGGTGGAGTCCACCCTTTTTCAACCACTAACCACACACGCTCAGCAATTGATTTCAAAGCACTTTTCATTCGCATTTTCCAATAAGCATAATTTGTGCCATAAACAACAGTTTTGAGACTGTTAAAAGAAACAAAATTCATACCTAAAGACACGTGGGATTTCACCTAATAAAATAGTGTTTATATCTCTAATACCAATTTGTAGGGTGCCCTTTTTCAGTGTCCTTTAGGTGAAAACAATTTTTATTCAAAAATCGTTTTTCCAAATTTTAATGCGCACCAAGTTTGTGAACCAATTTTCGTTAATTTGTATGTAATTGACTTAATTCCAACAAAAATAAAGTTTAGGTCATATGACTATATTGCGAGTCACGATCCACATAAGCATATGCTATTGTGTTTGAAGACGTAGCGACCAAGCTTCAAAAATATATCATGCCGTGTTTATTGGTGCACGTTTCACATCTTCATCATGTTCCAATCGCCTAGGTATGAATGCATAATATTTATGTGATTCATAAATACATTTTAAGGAAGTTATTTTCATTAAAAAGGATTTTAAAATGTTCTTACTTCGTTTATTCTAAGATAAGTATTGTTCAGAGTCGTATGGATTCTTCCCTTTCAGTTTGGAGGATCAAACGACATTTGCTGTAATTCAAATGACATAGGAGTGTCATTCAAATGACGTGGATATGTCAATCGAATGACATGGCCATATTGTTCAAATGATATGGCCACCTCATTCGAAGTTTTTCGGTGAATAAGTGGTGGACTCCATGTTTGAATCGTAGACATTTCCAAAGTTGTATCAGGGAAGACCAAGGCGCTTATGGATGCGTGTGTTGTGGACTTGGCGTGGAAGGATTTTTGCATTGCACAGTGGAGGAGTGATTGAAGAATCAAAAGAGTGTCAAGCCTTGTGGGGATCGAGTCATTGAGTATGTCTATTATTTGTAACTTTGTACAACCATATCATAGTGATTATTTGGATTGGGTTGTTCGAGATTTTTTCCCTTAGTGGTTTCTTTGTACATCGGCGTCGTGGACTCAATTTATTTTACTTTCTTTAATCACGCTAGAATGCATGTTTATGAAACCCTAATTCTGAAGCCCTAGAATTAAAACCCTAATTCCTAAACCATAAATCCAAAAACCAAAGGCCTAATTAATAACACTAAAAACCCTAACCCCTAACCCGTAAACACTAAACCCGAACCCCTAAACCCCTAACCCCTAATTCCTAACCCCGAAGCCCCTAAACCCTAATCCATAGGCCCTAAACCATACACCCTAAACCATAAGCCATAAACCCTAATTACTAATTCCTAAACCCTAAAATCTAAAACCTAAATCGTAATTCCTAAACCCTAATACCTTAACCTTAAAATCTAAACCCTCATTCTAAAACCCTAAATGTTAAAGCCTAAAACATAAACTAATCCTTAAACCCTGATTACTAAAATCTAAATCCTAAAACAGAAACCCTAATTAATAACCCTAAACTATAAACACTAAACCCCAAATAATAAATTCTAATCCGTATACCATAATTACTAAGCCCTTGAACCTAGACCCTAAAACCTAAATGCAAATAGTTAAACCCTAATCCTTAAACCCTAAAGCAAAAGCATAATTCCAAAGCCCTAGAACTGAAACCCTAATTACTAAACCTTAAATCCAAGAACTAAAACCCTAATTAAGAACACTAAATAAAAAACCCTAAGCCCTAAAATCTAAAGCCTAATCGCTAAACCCTAGTTACTAAATCCTTAAACCTTAAACCCTAAAATGTAAACCCTAATTTAAAAACCCTAAAAATGAAATGATAATTACTAAATAATAAATCCTAAACTAAAACCCAAATTAATAACCCTAGACAATAAACCCGAAACCCCAAAACCAAAACCCTAAAACCTAAACTCTAATTACTATACCCTTATTACTAAATCCTAAAACCATAAAAAATAAAAATCGAAATCCTACATCCGCATTTAGGTTTTAGGGTTTATTAATTAGGGTTTGTGGATTAGGATTTATGATTTGGGGTTTAGGGTTAGGGGTTAGGGTTAGGGTGTATGGTTTAGGATTTCGGGTTTAGGATTTAGGGTTTTAGGGTTTATGGTTTAACATTTAGGGTTTAGTAATTAGGGTTTAGTGATTAGGGTATAGGTTTTAATGTTTAGTAATTACGGTTTAGGAATTAGGGTTTAGATTTTGAGGTTTAGGTTTTAAGGTTTAGTAATTACGGTTTACGGATTAGGGTTTTGGTTTTAAGTTTTTACCTTTAGGTTTTAGGGTTTATTAATTAGGGTTTATGTATTGGGTTTTATGATTTGGGGTTTAGGTTTTGTTGTTAGGGTTATTAATTATGGTTTTGGTTTTAGGATTTATGGTTCAGTAATTAGGGTTTAAGGATTAGGGTTTAGGTTTTAGGAATTTGGGTTTAGATGTTAGGATTTAGTAATTATGGTTTAGGGATTAGGGTTTAGGATTTTTGGTTTAGGGTTATTAACTAGGAATTTAGTTTTAGGGTTTAAGGATTAGGGTTTAAGGATTAGGGTTTAAGTTTTTTCGGTTTAGGTCAACATCAACAACAGAGGGCACCATGGAGGCCTTTGAGGCCCGTGCCCTTCTCTTTACCTGCTCTCTCTTTCTATCTTCTTCCCTTTTTCATTATTTCTCCCACTTATCCTCCTCTTCTTTCTTTCGTTTCTCAACTTCATTATCCTGAGTTCCTACCCTGGAACCAACAATGGAGTCTCCAGCTTTCTGCTTCAGAAACTTCACCTTGTTAGACAACAGGTCATCATCATTATCATTATCCAGAATCAAATTCTGTCTCCTTGGAGGGGCCATTTCTTCCTCACTGGATTCTTCCTCACTGCTCCCTCCTTAACTACATTTTTCACTACCCTCCTTATCGCCTTCTTTTGAATCCTCTCCCGAGCTACTCTCCTCTTCGTCCTCTAAATCAACGAATCCACCAACCTCTTATTCTAGAATATCCAGATGAGGAATCGAATCCAATTTATGAGCAATGAAGCTGGAAGTAGTGTTCTTACACTCCAATAATAATGAAATTGATCAAGGATGAACACCCTCAGCAACAACGACCCTTGTCCTCCAAGCTTTTAAGAGTTCAGTAGCTCGGATTTCACAAAGAGTATGTTCCTGGTTTTTATCCTTTGCTATAGAGAAAAAGGGAGAAGCATTATAGGAAAAATATACAGGGATGGGAAGACAAATAATAAAAAAAGAGATGGTGATAACAACCTATGTACTCCTCCCTAAAAGTAGGGATTCGAGGTCCCATGTACCTTATTCCCTCTGATTGGGGAGGATACTGAAATTTTTTGGCAATGAAGCATTCAGACCAATAATCTTCGTGGGAATCAGATAGATTTACTACCAAAACCCTATCAACACACCTTACTTTCAAGTATAAAATACCTCCACTTGTGTGAGAGAAAGAGTAACAATAGCAAATCTCAACTAATCCTAACTTGGTACAATAAAATTGATTTATCCTATGAACCCCATTGACAATCTTCCACGCATTTAGAGAACACATGGTAAGAACAATGTCGAAATAGTTAAAAACTTTCAAGAACAGAGAATTATGGGAAAATATTAAACCCCATTGGGAAACCAAGAGCACATGGATACAATGACTATCCTCTAGGTCATGGAAATTCTTTAGTGCTGATGTACACTCTATATCTACCCAATCTGAAATATTATAGAACTTTCTAAATTCAGGCAGAGATTTGTTATCAAGCATCCCCATAAGAGAAGCAAAGAAACACAAAAACCTTAACTACAGTAATAAAGGATTTATAGAAGATGAAAACTAGAAGGAAGAAAAGAACTAAATCTTACAAGGGGAAACTGAGAAAGCTTTCATTTTGAAGAAAGAAATAAAGAGGTGAAGCTCGAGAACACAATATGCACATAAACGATCAAGAGTGAAGAACTGGCGGTTAGTTTTACACCAACATCTGGTTTCAGGCACTCAAATGATGATCCATGCTTCTCGATAAAAGACAAGGGTATCCCCCCTGACTCAATGAATTACAAACATAACATTGTAGAAGGTGTTGCATTCTTGGACTCATTTAAAATTCATTGGACCAAGTGATGGCCCAAATATTTTAGGGGCAATTGTGGGAACCCATTTATTCATTGCTCACGAGAGTAGCCGAACAAGCCCAATAGACCTAAGAAGATGACCAAGCCAAATTGTGGAATCAAGATACACACGTATATTATCTAAGCCACTATGGGATAGGATCAAGTCAATCTCCAATAATCTCGTAGAGATATTTAGGGGATTCATGGTTTATCCAATCGTGATCATCTTAGAGTTACTTTCATAACTAAAATTCTACATCTATAAATTGTAAACCCTGGCTCGGGGCATAGAGGCATGTAACCAATAATATTGAGAGATACTTAATAAAATAGTATACCTCTCGATGGACGTTGGCAAGTTGTCGAACCACGTACATAGTTTTGTTGTGTGTGCGATTGTATGCTTGCTTGCTCAATTGTGATTCTCAGTAAATTCTTTATTGAGATATTTTTTTATACAACGCGTAATTTTTCTTTAGTAAACAGTTAAACCCATACATACATGAAACATTTATATAAATATATTTATTATATAACTTGTTAAAATCTATTTAGCATACTTGTGTTACTTCCTTTTTACCTCGAGATGTTATAGGTTAAGGGAGTAGTACCCATTCCCTTTTGTGATACTTATGGATTAATTTTATGATTATGTAAATGTATGGAAGGAGATTAAGGAATATGGAAGCAAAGAATGACATTTCTCGATGACCTACGTCATTTATCATTTTTGGGATAAAATATAACATTTATAATTCACCCCTGTGTTTGGTAATACAATATATGTAATACGATGATAGTTATCACCATAATGAATAAAGTTATGTTTTTTGCCTTAACTTTAGTCATTGATTTGTTACTATCTTGTACATTCACACCAAAAATAGGGTGTGACATCTCTACAGTTTGGACAGTGTGATTATCTTGGGCCCCCTGCTTCTTCTAATTCGCCCGAGTAGCAAACAAGTAGATTGAACTCCATGGTGAGCTTATCATATTCTTAAGATCTTTTAGAACTAGAGTAAAGATGAATTCCTTAGCACAAAATTTATCCTTTTCCTCTACCTATTTTCAAGGATGATGTGAAATTCTATCCTCACATAAGATAATAATTTATCTAAGTCCTCTTTTTTATTACCTTCCTCATGGCCGTGGCTGGAGTCAGTCAGGATAAATTAGGGGTACTCTTCCCCTAAATATACTTCCTTTTTAATTTCTCTTGGCACGGGGTTGGAGGTTGGTATTGAATCATCACCGACCACTATATAATCTGCATTAATAACCTCAGGTATGACAGTGATGTTTTTTACCGAAGTAACGATCAGTTCATACCCAAGTAAATTGTCGGTCAACCTCCAATGGGGTATCACGTAGATTAGAATTCACCTCTTCCAAATAATCTTTAAATCCGTAAGGTTAACTTGATAATCTTTTTATTTTTTCTTTAGAAATACATCTTCACTAAAAGCATAGTCAATTGGTAAAAAATTACATTATTATGAAAATAATGTAAGCCCTACCAAGCTTTCTTTCATTGAATGAACTAGAGACCTTCTTAGTTCTCATCTTACAATAAACTAGAAAACACAAGGGTATTCCTCTCGGTATCCTTTTGAGATTAAGGTAGGTATATTAATAAGTTGCAAGACTTATTCATGTGCCGGAAACGATATATGTAAACACCTGGGGAAGACCTCAGGTCATTTAGGCCAAGGTTAGTTCCACAAATCTAGATTATAGGTATTGTGTCCTTCACTATCTAGTAGAATCTATAATTTGTCTGGATTGGAAGTACTACATAGTAATGGAATGCTTCTTCCAGTAATGGGTGGAGGGGATATCATATTCCCCATACAATATCACCACAGTCTTTAAAGTGACTTCATTATAAAGGTCGAGGTGGATCTCATCATCTGGTGAAGTCCTAATATGGACATTATCAGGAATTAAGTACTTTGTACGAAATTTCTTGGAGTCGTTTGTGGAAAACAATTCATATTTCTTTCCATGCCTGTACATAAAATATGTATGGAAAAGAATAGATGAAACTAGAGGTTCTCTAATGAAACTAAACTCTGGAGAGAAAGGGAGGAGCGAAAAAAATACCTTGCAACTATCGAGAGATGGTAGAGGTAAGGTTTTTAAACCTTATACCTTCTACTACCAAGTCTAATCAATCTCTATCCATTTATTGGGTCAGGATCCCACGCGTAATCATTATCGAAAAAGTGTCCCAGTATTTCATGACATTTAAAAAGTGGGAATCATGCACATTAGAGAACAATGGTTACTATTCATTTCCATTAGTGGGCACATGTGATGATGGGAATAATGGTTGAAGAAATACATGGCAACACGTGTCCATACTCAAATATTAAAGACCATCTCAATCAGCATAATGGTCAATTACACTAATCTTGGGGGAAAATGAAGGGAATATATCTGAGTATAATCAATGTGACTGACACGTGGACCTTATGAGCCAAAAGTGTAGTTGGCCGAATATATAGGGGATAAGTATAAATATATGAAGATTAGTTAGACGATATGGAAAACAAATTCTAATAGAAATCTACAACTTGTAAATAAGATTAGCTTCAAGAGACCTAGGAAGATAGGAACTTTTTATTTATAAATAAGGGGGACCTTAACTGATTTTATGATATTAACTTGTATCTTGATCATAGAGACTTGGACTCTCAACTAACAACCCTACAACTCCAATCATCTTTTCTCGTTCCAAGAAATATACAATTCTTCCTCCCTTCCCTGTGGGCGTAAGAATGATGATTTGTTAAACCACTTACATATTGTGTGCTTTATTTACTTCATTCATACTTTGGGGGCTTAGTCATAATATTGCCTTTATTATGGGTTTCATATTCCCTACAATTTTATTATGAACTACCATGACTTATAAATTAGACATAAAAATAATTTTAATAGTCTCCCACTTGGTTCATAATTGTCATAAGGCACGCTTTAAACTTCCATTCATCTTTATTAGTCTTCCGTAAATATCATGATTTAATAAAATATTAGAGTGAGTCATAGAGGTTCCATACTAATTATATATTATGGTTTCTTTTATGTACTACGTCTCTAATGATTTATTCAACAAGCTATTTAATAAGGGTTATCATAACAGTCCATTAATTGTGTTATAAAGATAATTTTTGTCACTTTTGTCAATCCACATGCATGTAGATAATTATTCCAAGATATTAATGGAAATGGTTAGAAAACGATTTATTCATGTCAAAATAGTCTATGTAAGAACTTAAAAATCCACAATTACATTATTTTGATGACTATTCCTCGAGACCTGTCCTTTTAGCATGTTGAAAAAAGGTCTTTGGTTCTAGTCCTTTAGTAATTGGATTTTCCTTATTAACACTTGTATTAATGTGTTCAATTGATACTCTTTGTTCTTAGACTTGTTCTTTTAACGGATTAGTATTATATCATAGTGTTCTTGGTTTCTTTAGTATACCTATTATTCTTTGAATATATTACTGATGCGACATTATCACAAACAATTTTTAGTGGCTTACAAATAGAATCCATAACACATCTAAGAAATAAAGTTTTGTAACCATGAATCACGATTTGTAGCTTCAAAAAATTCTTCGAACTCATCCTCTATGGTGGAATAATGTATAACAGTTTGAATAGCAAATTTCCCCAAAATTTTCCCTCCTACGAGAAGGAACACATAACCAAAAGTTCTTTTCCTATTATCCACACATACTCCATAATAAGAGTTTGTGTAACCAATTACTTCAATGTGACTACTCTTCTTAGATGCGAGCGTATAATCTCTAGTCCCTTTTAGGTATCTTGACACTTTCTTTGCAGTTTTTTGTACAAACACCCCGAGAGGTGATGTTGAAAAATATTGATAAATTAGAGAATTTTTTTATAACAAAATACCATTTATATTCAGCATATATTTGTGGAAACATAAATATATAAATCAAATGAATAAAATGTCTCAATTTTATTAAATTTCAAATGTTCTTTTACAAAACAATTTACAATAAACAAAGTGCTACATTTAAATTTTGAAAATATATACCCAGAGCCTCTAACGACAATCCCAATCCCAACCCCAACGATGCCATAAATATAATCTCGCATCAAACCTGAAACACAACAAACTATAGGGGTGAGCGGGAAACTCAGTATCTCATATAAATGCTCCGAGTGTAACTACACATACTCATGTGTGAGTGCATCATATAAAAGAGTGTATGCTATATGAACACTCAACTAAAATCCCAATAATATAATCATAACCTAGGATCTCACCGTAGTCACTACACAACCTAAGACCCCAGATTAAAATTCTCGTTGGACTTCCCACAGTACGATATGGACTACTATCCATTAGCCTGTTAATTATTCTTGGAACAATCCAATGCCCCCCTAAAAAAAATAACATAACTCTGGTACACGACTCATCGTAACCTGATATCACTGCCATAGCAACACTTGTCATACTTGCCAATTGGGGTCCATGGCCTACTCCTTGGATAATAAACAAAATTGTAGCTGACAACACGCACCATCCAATAAGTGGTTTGGCTAAGGGATGCCTGTGCATTCTCCAATAATAATCATCATAATATCATTCTCTCAATTCAAATAAATTTTAGATTCAATTCCCATAAATTAACTGTACATGTTTTATACCCAATTTTTATAACCCAACATGCTCGTAAAATTAACTAGTTTCGTTACCCAAACTACACGGTATTAAAATAACACATACACAATGGGTGAAATTAAGAATATAGTTTACGGGAATATAATACTTATAAATTCAACACATAGCATGGATATGTCTATACAATCAAGGTTGAATAGGTGTAGCACACTAAATTAACAATGGGAGAACGAAACTACCTAAAGCGAGTCAAAATCCACTATTGTAAGCCTTTTTTAAAAATTCAAAAAAATTAGATCCAATGATTATTTGAATCGCTTATCCGACTTTTGATTTGGATTCTACACTAAAAAATGGGTCAGGTGTATGTTTGAGTTTTTCTCGAATCTCATCCGAAAGCACTCAAAAAGGAGATTTAAAGTACTCCAAAGTGACTCTTCTCATTCCACTCATTTTTGCCTCTTTGGATTTCGTTTTTGGATTCTCGTTTTCATCTTTCTTTCCTTATAATCATCCATAATATTCCTTGTAAAGCCTCTATCTCAAAACCTATCTTGGGCACTAAGCTAATGCATATTACCATATTGCATTTTAGTTCAAAATTGTTGACTTTACATAGTTAAACCATTACAAAATATCCAAAAACCAATTTAAATTTAATTTTAAATGTTTAACTCGATTTCAAAGTAAAACAAACTGTTTTAAATATAAGATCAATAGAATTATTTTTATTTATAATTATCATTGAAGTCTTATATAATATTCATAAATAAGCCCTCAAAATAATTGTGGGGGTGGGGGGGGGGGGGGGGGGGGGTATTACACTTTCCAATAATATATTCTTGGGTTACTTTGATACCTTCCCAATATCCATATAACAAAACTAATATTTGGTCATGTAAAAACCTGTGCACACATTAAACTTACCTTAATCAATTCAATTGGAATGTTTTTTAACTTTCTCATTTCAAATCATTTTGATGACATTATTGTAGACTGAATTTATCTCGATTTTAAATTGGAACAACATTAGGACCACATTTATTCATGTTAAATATTTTTAAAACTTTGTTAATTTAGGATTTCTAAGATATTCCTAACCGTCCATGTGATCTATCATGAAATATATCTATACCTATCACGTAGGATGCCTTTCATATATCTTTCATTTTAAAATTTCGAGAAAATAACTCCTTAGTTTTTCATAAGAAGCTGAGATCATTAATATCATTGAGTAAGTTATCAACATATAAGACTAAAAATTAAACTTACTCCCAATATTATTTAGGTATATACACTAGTTAACGATATTTTCCTTAAACCCAAATTAGGTAATGTTATTATGAAACTCAAGATACTATTGATGAGAAACTTATCCAAGTTCATATATTAATATCTTCAATAAGCAGATGATACCGACCTTCACTTCCTCAATGAAGCCTTCTTGTTATTCTATATAGACTTCTTCTTATAAACTCCAATATAGAAAAATCGTGTTAATATCCATCTATTTTAACTCTAGATCATAACGAGCCACCCTTGTTAGAATAACTCTTATAGAATCCTTCTTTGAAATAGGTCACAATGTTTTATTAAAATTTGATCGTCCTACTAGTAAAAACCTTTAGGTACAAGTCTGGTTTTATGTTGATTAATATTGCCTATTAAATCACACTTGGTCTTATAGACCCATTTACACCAGATTCTTTTTTTGTTTTTAAGGAAAATTAACTAACTCTCATACATTATTAGTGCTCATAGATATTATTCATCATTCATGGCATCAATCCACTTAGAAAAATTATTATAACAAATGTATTGTTTATATGTAACCGGATCATCAACATTTGTTAAATTTTAACTCTTAAGAATATAACTCATAATCATTTGAGATTAATGTTTTCTAGTCCTTTTGGACCTTATTAAGGCTAATTCTTATGGTGTTTCTACAATGGATTCATTAGTGATAATTTCCTCATTAGGTTCATTATCTGATTTTTAAGGGGTAGTGCTCAATGTTATCATTAGGGGAAACATTTCTAGAAATAAAAATATCATTGTGAATTAGGGGCAAGGCAATTTCCATTAGCTAGACTTCTTGAATCGTCATATCCCTAACTTCATCACTTGCACTAACTTCACCATTATCAATGAATTTATTATTATTGGTTTAAACTATTCTAGTGCTATGGTTAGTACTATAAAACCCATGCCACTTTGATTTTGCTAAACACCCAATAAAAAAGCAATTAATTATTTTGGTATCCAATTTCTTTTATTGTGGATTATAGATTCCTTCTTCCGTTAGGCATTCCAAAACATGTAGATGTCTTAGACTAGCTTTCCTTCTTGTTCACATTTTAAAATGAGTCTTTTGAATTACCTTACTAGGAACCCAAAATACATAGTGTTTTTAAGAGTGCGCATCCAAAAATATTTTAGCATATTATTTCTACTTAACATTCTCCAAATCATGTCCGTAAGGGTACAATTGCACCTTTCAGCTACACCCTTCTATTGGGTTTCACTTGACATTATGTATTGTGCTAAAATATTAGATGTTTAAGGAGTTTAGCAAAAGGATTAGGGTGTTTTCATGTTGCATCATATTTACCATAATATTCATCATCTTTATCCTATCTAATGATTTTTACCTTTTTCACCATTTTCTCTCGAGTTCAATTATATAAATCTCAACACAATTAAAAAATTTGGACTTATCATTCATTGTAATAAGATAATAATAACATGAAACATCGTCTATAAAAGTGTTAAAATATTTTTCTCCACAAAAATATGGAAAATCAAATGGTCCACAAATATCTATTTGTATTATTTTAAGAAGTTCTTTACTTCTTGTGGCTCCCTTGTTTGAATGTTTCATTTTGTTTCCTTTAATGCATTCCACACATATTTAAAAATCACCAAAATATAGATTACAGAGAATTCCTTTGTGGGCACCCTTTTGTTGACTAGGCCCATAAAAGTAGCTGGACAAGCCCAAGTGAATAATAAAAGGTGCCCAACCCAAATTATGAGTCCTGAATGACAGTTAGAGTAACAGGATATGACCGAGTCCATTCCCAAAGATATCACATGAGATATTCAAGGGATATTGAGCTAACGTGTTGGTTACCAACACTGTCTCACTCTTTCTTAACTGAATATATATTGTACCCCTAGCCTGGGGCATAAGGGCATGTAGAAAACTTTCTCGAGAGTTACTTAATACAACGGTAGACCTCTACGTGGACATAGACAATTTGTCGAACCACATATATTCTTGCGTTGTGTGATTTTGACTGTGATTATTACTGTTCTTACTATCTTGGTGATTGTTTTCCTTCATTAATTATTTGTGTTGAGATTTTTGTAACCATAATTTGCGCCGTCTGTGGGAATCGATTGTTATTCTTGTGAAAATCTTAATCAATAAGAAACAGCTATGTCCCATCATAACAGTAATTTCCCTCAAGCAGGTGATATTCAGGAGGAGCCTATCCCTCCAAGGGTAAGGTCTGAAATCCGTCATTCAAACCCAAGACTTCGCCAGGAGAGGAAAGTCTTTGAAGAAAGTCAAGGGCCACCCAGGTCCACGTAGATTTTTAGATTAAATAATGCCTACGAGGCTAGACTCCACGAGAAGGAGGAGGCCACTCGCCAATAGAAAGATGATATCCCTCGCCTCAAGAGGCGGCTGGAGAGGATGGAGAGAGAACTACATCGAAGCACAAGGCGATGCCATAATCGGACTCCCAGCCCTCAGGTGAGCAAGTTTCGTAGTCAAGGAAGGAGACCGAGGCGTGAGCCAAAAAGAACAGAGAGGCACTGGTCAGATTATGACCATACCGAACGACCATAACCAGCTCGCCGTTACAGGAGTCCTGCTCAGCAGAATGATGATATATGAAGTTTGGTCCGGAGGGAAATAGACCAGTACCCAGCTCATCGCGGAGCCAGATCTACAAGAGAACCAGCTAGGCGAGCTCTCAAAACTCAGATGAAATCCCCTTTTTCAAGGGTGACAGAAGAAGAAGAGGCCCCAAAAAAGTTCTCAATACCTAGGTTCAAGATCTACGATGGAAAAATTGATCTGATCGATCATGTGCGGAAATATCAGTAAGCCATGACTCTATGGAGTCACAAAGACGCCCTCATGTGTCGAATATTCCCCTCAATTTTGCATGATGTGGCCCAGAAGTGGTTTGAGAAGCTACCACACAGGTCCATCAGAAATTTCCAATCCTTAGCTGAGCTATTCACAGCTCGTTTCATAACAAATAGTTCGCACCCAAAGTAAATGGATGCACTGCTTACTATGAAAAAGAAGTAGGAAGATAACCTCGAAGAATTTGAGAAGAGGTACCGGGAGCTGTTCAATAAGGTCGATGATTTTTTGAAGAAGGTCGCCATAGCATCCTTTAAAAGCGTCTTGCAAAGCTCCTGCCTACTGTACTAGTCCTTAAATAAGAAGGAGGCAACATCCATTGACGACTTAATATACGGTATTGAGAAATACTCCAAAGTTGAGGATATAACCCATCTTAATGTAGGAGATAATGGTCGTGCAAAGCCGAGCAATTTAGTGGAGAAGAATGAGCCTCAGAAGAAAGGGAACAAGAACGGGGTAAAAAATGGCTCCAAGAATGGAAATAAAAAATAACGCCTCAAAGGCATTTCAGGTAGTAAATACAGTCTTCAAGGAGCCAATATATAAGATTCTTGGCAGGATTAAAGATGAGACATTTATTAAATGGTCGAAGAAAATGGGAAGAGACCCCTCCAAGCAGAATAACGCATTAAGGTGCGCATTCCACAAGGAGGGTGGCCATAAAACTGAGCATCGTAAAGCCCTCAAATCCCATCTCGAGGAATTAGCCTAAGATGGGCATCTTAATGAGTTCATGGAAAAGAGGATATAGAAGGTAGCATTGAATGGCGAGTAGAGGCCAGACAATGTCCTCGAGGAGGATGTTAGCAATGAGTTCACAGTTATCCATGGGGCATCAAATATGAAGCCAATTCAGGGAAATGCCGCCTAAATGGAAGTTAAGAAGCTTACTATAATCGTATAGGCCTTTCAAATTGACCCCGCCAAGACTCGGGTAGGGAAACATCAACGGTCGGAGGACGTTGATTATAATAAGCACATTATGTTTACTGATAAATACTTAGTTGGGGTGAGAAGCCCTCATTATGATGCACTGGTCATCACCCTTAGGATAACTAACTGGGACGTCGACATGTTACTCGTTGATCAAGGTATCTCATCTGAAGTAATGTATCTGGAATTGTTCAGGAAGTTAAAATTGAGTGTATTCGACCTCAAGGAAGTCAATGTTCTATTGGCCGGCTTCGCTAGAAATATTATAGTCCCTTTGGGGAAGATTGTCCTGCCAGTCAGGGCTAGAAATATTGAAAAAATAATTGAGTTCCTAGTGGTTGACATTGAGTCACCATACCATGCCATCCTCAGAAGAGGTTGGCTCCATGCAATGAAGGTCGTACCATCAATGTACCATCAAAAATTAAAGTTTGTGATTGATCGAGGAGTGGTCGAGATCCATGGCAAACAAGCCATAGCCAAAAAGTGCTTCATCGCAACCATTCACGCCAAGCAGGAAAAGAAAGCGAAAAAATCAAAAGAGTAAAGAAGAAGAAGCCAAGGAGGGGTTGACACCCTCCAAATAACAGATAAGGTATGTTCGACCTGGAGTGGAGGAGACCAGGCTCCACCCCTCTGAAAGGGTCGCTGAAGACTTGGAATAAGTCATTGCTGAAAGAAAATCGACTAAGAAAATGTTTTTTTATTGGTACCTCCTTAATTGATCGCGAAAGAAATAACTAGTCACCCTTCTCCAGAGAAACTTGGATGTTTTTGCATGGCCCTACAAGATGTCTGGGATTGGTCCGAGCGTTGCTTGTCATTAATTGCACGTGGACCCATCATTTAAGCCAGTCACACATAAGGCTCGCCGAACAACCCCCAAAAATGCTAAAGCAGTAGAAAAATAGGTTGGGAAGCTACTGAATGCAGGTTCTATACGAGAGGTTTAATTCCCTAAATGGTTATACAACCCAATAGTAGTTCTAAAGAGCAATGGAAAGCGAAGAGTTTGTATAGACTTCACCGACCTCAACAGGGCTTGTGCTAAAGATAGTTTCCCCATTTCGAAGATTCATCAACTTGTCGATGCTATAGCAACACATGAGAGGATGAGATTTTTAGATGCATACTCTGGATGCCACCAAATCCTCCATCACGTGTCGGATCAAGATAAGACCTCCTTCATAACCACTGTTGGTTTGTATTATTATAAAGTTATGCACTTCGACCGTAAGAATGCAGGAGCGACCTATCAATGGCCAGTCATGAAGATATTTAAAGATCAAATGGGGGATACTATGGAGGTTTACATTGATGACATGCTCATTAAGAGAGCTTAAGGACGATCACCTGTCTGACCTGGAAAGGACCTTCGATACCCTCAAGAAATACCAAATGAAACTCAACGCAAGTAAGTGTTCTTTCGGTGTATAGCCAGGAAAATTCCTTGGATACTTGGTCAATAAGAGAGGAATATAGGCAAATCCCAACCAGATTGACATTATCAACAAAGTTCAACCCCCTTAAATAGTAAGAGAAGTACAAAAGCTCACCGAAATGATCATCGCACTCAAACGGTTCATTTCTAAGTCTTCATAGCGGTGTCAACCGTTCTTTCAGTTGTTACAGAGAAATAAGGGCATGACATGGAACGAGTACTGCTCGAAGGCCTTAGAAGAACTCAAGGACTACCTCAGCAAGCCCCTTCTGCTCATGATTACTAGAGATAATGGACCTTTATATCTTTACCTTGCAGTATCAAACCATGTTATGCCTTGGTATATGATAGAGATGGGAGCCAACATCTAGTCTACTATGCAAGTAAGACTCTTTTGGAAGCTGAGCAGCAGTACCTGCCATTGGAGAAGCTCACTGGTGATAGCCTCAAGGAAACTGAAGCATTATTTTGAGGCCCACTCTATCTTCATGGTTACTTCGCACCCCCTTAAGGATGTTCTGAGGAAAGCGGACCTCTTTGGCTGACTGTCAAAGTTATCGGTCAAGCTCAGAAGGTTTGGTATTCACTTTCAACCAAGAACAGTCCTCAATGGGTAAATCCTAGCCGATTTCATCACTGAATTCACAAGAGAACAGCCTTATGATCAGCCAGAAACCAGCCGATCAAGGGATATATTATAGGAACCAAGTGTTTGGAACTCATACATTAATGGATCCTACAACTCAAGGGTGAAGGTGTAGGTATCATACTAGTGACTCTGGAAAATACAGTGCTCGAGTAGGTAATCAGACTTGGATTTGAAGCCTCCAATAATGAGGCCGAATATGAGGCGCTGATCGACGGACTACGCAAAGCACAATTGCTAGGGGTAAGGAACCTTTAGGTCTTCAGTGATTCCCAACTAGTATCCAACCAGATAAATGGCGATTTCAATGTAAAGGATAAAAGGATGGTTGCTTATCTCAACATTGTGAAGGAAATAATGGCTAACTTTAATTGAGTGGATGTTCAGTAGTTCCCCAGAGGACATAACATCTATGCAGATGCCCTAGCAACTCTAAGTTCAGTAATAGACTCTGATTTAAAAAGAACAATCCAAATAGATTTCCTCACACATCCCAGCATCGATCAGACTACTGAGCCGCTAAATCCCGAGCCAATTCTCCATATTGAAAAAGCCCCGAGCTGGATAGATCCTATTATAGACTACTTGCGGAGTGATGTACTTCCAAGTGACAAGAAGTCGGCTCATCAAATAAGAGTAAAATCTTCTTGCTTTCACTTTTCTCCTGAGGGTAAGTTATGTAAGAAATCCTTCACTAGCCCCTACCTCCAGTGCATCCATCCACAGGACATCGAGAAAGTTTTGCCCGATCTTCATGAGGGAATTTATGGAAGTCACGCAAGAAGAAGTTCGTTAGCCTTTAGAGTAATAAAGGAAGGGTATTAGTGGCCATACATGCAGAAGGACGCTGGAGTCTACGTCCGAAAGTGTGAAAAATGCCAAAAACACTCACGTATAATCCACCAGCCAACCAGCGACCTCAAGTAATTAACAAGCCCGTGGCCTTTCACCCAGTGGGGTTTGGACATCGTAGGTCCTCTGCCTACTGCTACAGGCAGTCAAAAGTATCTATTGGTTGCCACAAACTACTTCACTGAGTGGATAGAGGTAGAACCACTGACGAACATAAGGGACACAGACATAATGAGGTTCATATTAAGAAATATTATTACCCTATTCGATATACCTAGGCCGATCATTACTCACAACGGGACCCTGTTTGAGAGTGTCCCCTTCCAAAGTTTTTTCCACGATTATGGAATCAGGCATTACTTCGATTCTGTAACGTATCCCTAGAGTAATGGCTAAGCTGAGGCCTCCAACAAGACAGTGATCGATGGACTGAAGAAGCACCAGGAGTGGGCCAAAGGAGCTTGGGAGAACGAGTTGTCCCACATCCTCTGGGCCTATCGCACCACCCTAAGGCGAGAAACCAGGGAAACACCCTTTGCACTCACATATGAAATGGAAGCAGTTATTCCACTAGAAGATGGTTTACCGACCATGAAGTCTACTTTGGTCGACCAAGACCACAATGATGAAGCATTGCTCACTGAACTTGACTTAGCCGATGAATGGAGAGAACTAGCTCTAGTTAAACTGACATTCTATTAGCAACAACTAGCCAGACACTACAACCAAAAAGTCAATCCAACGAAATTCCAGGTCGGGGACTATATTCTAAGGAATGTCCTTGGCAATGCTGTGAAACCATCAGATGGAAAGTTGGGACCGAACTGCAAAGGACCATTCAAAGTAGTGAGGGGTGACTTGCAAGGAGCCTATCACTTGGAAATTCTGGAGGATAGGGAGATACCAAGGGCTTGGAATGCATCCAACTAGAAAAAATTGTACTTCTAGATTTCTCTATCTATGCACCATTAGTTTGGGCAAATTTTTATTTTACAAACTAATGTTGCTCTTTGTTTACCACTTTGATTAATAAAACTTGATTGGCCTTGGCATTCTGCATATTGGTTATCTCGAATGTATTTTCTTACATGCACCCTTCCCAAGTTACATGCTTTACTTCTTTTAAGAGTATAATGGAATTACTATATTACAGTAAGTTGTCAAACTTATGTCCATCAAAGGATCTTTTGAACCAACCTTTTATGGTTGCAACATAGTGGTTAGGTCTGTCCCATCTTAACTTGCTCAAAGCATAATTAGCAGGAAACAGATGATGACCCTCCTTAGGCCTTTATTAAAGAACACAAATGGCTACTTAGCTTGCTCCGGTAGCAAATAAAGCCCTACAAGAGATCCTTAGGTAGCACAACCAACCCAAGTTAGTAGATAAAAAATGTTTAGCTCCAAAATCCTGTTCATGTGGATCGCCCAGTAATCAGGTGTATTCTCGCCATCGCCCTACTTAGGCCTAAGGTTGTGTGATGACACGACCTAAAAGGTAAAGTGAGGTGGAATGGTACGGCTAAAGCATACTGGACTGGAGGAATACTTAAATAAAATCAAACTCTAAGTGACATTTAGTCAGCTGAAGTGCCCAAAATAATTAGAGTTTATTAATAAGTGACATGTTTAGTCGTCCTATGCCCAAAACATAAATATTTTATTATAAGAAACTACATAGATACATGTACAACAGTAATAAAATAAATCAAATCCTAAGGGGGTCCAGGTTGATGAGCAAGGTAATCAGCTCCTCGTGCTCTCCGACCATCATCAGGATGAGGGGCAAAGTTTTCCTCAACTTCTTCCAAGCTGGGCTCCGGCAGTTACCTCAGGATTGCATCTATTGGGATCTAACAATCATCACTTCTAAACATATTTGGTTCTAAAGATGAGGGATTGATCTCATGCCTGTACCAAAGGGAAGAATTCTTAGGAACCTTTAACTCTCTTAAGGCACTCAGCCACCTTCTAATGAAGGCCAACTCCTCGACCTCCCTTAACTTTATGGTAGCATCTTTTCGACCTTGGTCGTATCCATCTGTCCAAACCTATAGAGGACCTTTTTTAAATAGGTGCCTTAACTTGGTGATGTTTCTCTGAAGCCCAGCAGCTATCACATATTCTCATCGAACATCTCCCTTCAACTCGGCAACCTTCCTTTAAGAATTGCCATCATCACTTCTAGCTCGCTGCCTGGATGACGACGAAGAACCTTGGATAACTGAAGGAGCAGTGCTTGGATCATTTTCCCTAAGGCGTGCAATCTCCCTCCTCAAGGCTTTATTTTCCTGGTGTAACACTTCCCCAACCTTATTGATCTCAGACGCGTCTAAGAGCTTCGCCTTCAGAACATTCATCTCTTTTTGAATGGAGGCACCAATCTCCTCCACATCTATAAGCCTGTCTTTTAGCCTGACAACTACTTCGAACTGATCTTTGTAGTCCTTATTCCTTACCCTAAGGGACTTGTAAATCTTGATTAAAGCTCGGTGAGATTTATTTCTTATATTCGAACCAAGGATTTTGCCTAGAGGAGAGGTGGTAGGAATATAATCATCAAGATCAACAAGCTACAAATCATTGAACACGCAGAACACATATATCAGTGAATGCGAGAATAGAACTTCTCCATTTCATTAAAAAATGGCACTGGCCAGATACATACACATCAAATGATAAGAAGAAAAAATAAAAAATACATGAGTAAAGGAAAAAAACCTAGGAGTCTACTTAGCAGCATCAACCTGCTCGGTGGAGGCTGGATCCTTCCCCTTTCTAGTGGTAGCCTTGCTCATCTCACCCCCAAGTACACCTCCCTCTGCCGGGGAAAGATTCACTCCCTCATCGCCAGTAAGAGCATGAGTTATAGCAGCAACATAATCATCCCCAGTCCGAGCAGGAGGGCCTTCTTCATCAATGATAGGCTTGGGACCAGGGCTTTGATCGTTGAATAACGAAGAGTTGTCAGCAACTATAGAACTAACTAAGGCTCGGTCCCATCCTTTTTTAAAGTTTTCTCGACTAATGTAGTCGATTTTTTCATCGGTATATTCATATGCTGCTTCCCAGTCTTCGTTATAGTCACTCTCCCTGACATTAGCCGCCTCTGACTCCAGTTTCTTCACTTTCTCGGCCAACCCTTTATTTTCATTAGTGAGTGTCTTGTTTTCCTCTCTGATGGCCAACTTTCTCTTCAAGACCAAACCATAGGACTCACAGAGTTCCTTTAGCTCTTTGGTCGCTTCAGCCTTCTCCTTAGCCTCTATAAGAGCCCTCTTGGAGGACTTCTGGGCCTCCTCGGCAGACCTTAGGCTCTCCTCGAGCTCAGATTTTCTCCTTTCCATCTCATTTTGAATGTGCCTGAGGACGGTATAGTCAGACAAAAACTATAGAAAGAGACAAATGTTAGCCAAACAAAGTGCAAAGAAATTACAAGCCAAAGAAATAGGGGAAAGGGGAAGTGGTCTTACTAAGAAAGCCCTTTATTTTATTTCAGAGCTAACTGGCCAGGGCCCATGTTCGAAGATCGCTCACGATCCGCTGTGAGCACTGCTCTCTCGAGCATCATTGGAGCGAGATGAGGGGCCAGGTCCTCAGAGGCCCCCTTTGCTGGAATAGCCACAGGCACTAGAGAGGCATGTGATTTCATTATCCTATCTTCTTCTCTCCTCCTCTACTTTTCTATCTTCTTCTCAACTTCTTTTTCCTCGTCCTCTTGTATCTTCTTTTCTTCCTATCTCTCTCTCTCTCTCTCTCCCTCTCTCTCTCTCACTCTTCCCTTTTTCTTCTTTCCTCTTCCTCTCCACCTCTTTCTCATGAGTTATTGTCTAGGAACCACTAGCAGTATCCACAGACCTTGGCTTTTGAAACTTCAGCCTGTTGGATAACATGACATCATCATCATTATCACCACAGATTAAGTTTTTTTCCTAAGGGGAGTCATCTCTTCTTCACTAGAACTTAAAGAATTGAAATCTCTTGAACTAGGACTACCTCGTTGGACCTTTATCCACCAAATTCTTCCTTTCTATACCCCTCCTCACTGGATCTTGCCTCACCACTACCACCTCTATCACCTTCAACGCTACCAGTCTCTGAGCTGCTCCCTTCCTCGTTGTCTAACTGGATGGGTTCAGTGGTAGTAGTATCTTATGGGATATCGAGGTGGGGAAGGTAGTCAACTGTACGGGCGATGAAACTAGAGGTAGTGTTCTTGTATTCTAATAAGAAGGTATCCGCCCTAGGATGTTCACCCACTGTGATGGAGTCCCTAATTTTCCAAGCTTTGATCAATTTGATAGCTTGAATTTCGTGAGGAGCAGGTTCCTGGTTCTTAGATTTTGCTGCAAAAAAAAAGAAGATATTAGAGGAAGAGCATATTAAAGCAACTAGCAACGAGCAACAAGGTTGGATAACAACCTATGTACTCCTCCCCGTATGTAGGGATCTGAGGTCCCCTATACCTTGTCCCCTAAGATTGAAGAAGAAATTTCCAATTCCTAGCAATGAATACCTTAGTCCAGTAGTCCTTATGGGAATCAAGTAAATTCACTACCAATACCCTGTATGGACTCCTCTCTTTCAAATAAAGAAGACCAGAACTCATGCGAGAAAAAGTGTAGCAAAAATAGATCTCAACTAATGCTAAGTTGGTGTCATAAAGTTGATTTATCCGATGAACACCATTAACGATTTTTCAAACATTTGGGGAGCACTGAGCAGGAACTATGTTAAAATGGTGAAAGAAGGAGAGAAATAGGGTATTTGGGGGAAAAGTTAAACCCCCTCGCGATAATAGAAGAACATGAATCCAATTGTCATCCTCAACGCCCCGGACATTACGAGGAACATGGGCATGCTCAATATCCACACAGTTGGGGATATTGTAGCATTTCCTGAATTCAACCAAGGACTTGTTGTCTATTTTTACCATGGCCAAACCCTAACTACATTAGAAAGGAAAGAAATACGTAAAGAGAAGAGGACTGAGAACTTACGGAGAAAAAACCAAGCCTGAGACGATGAGAAACCCCGGGTGAATGAAGACGTGGAGTAGGAAATAGATTTTGAACGATGAAGAACAAGATTGAAAGTAAGACAAAACTTGAGAGAAAAGATGGTTTGGAAGTAAGAGAATGCAAGAAGTTGAAGTGACGAAGTGAACGTCTAACACTTCGATTTAGACCCCTCAATGATAGTGCACAACAGTTGAAGAAGATTTGCTGCCTAAACTTACTATAAAATGGTGATTCATGCCCCTATCAATTTTAAAAATAACAACAGTGCCATCAGAGGAGGATCGGAGACGTTATTTAAAATTTGTGAACCCAAATTGTGGCCCCAAAAATTTAGGGGAAATTATGGGTACCCTTTTGTCGACTAGGCCCATAAAAGTAGCTGGCCAAGCCCAAGTGAATAATAAAAGGCATCAGGCTCAAATTATGAGTCCTGAATGTTGGTTAGAGTAACAGGATATGACCGAGTGCATCCCCAAAGACCTAGGATGAGATATTCAAGTGATACTGGGTTAACGTGTTGGTTACCAACACTCTCTCACTCTCTCTCAACTGAATTTATATTGTACCCCTAGCCCGGGGCATATGCTTATGTAGAAAACTTTCTCGAGAGTTACTCAATACGACAGTAGACCTCTCCATGGACGTAGACAATTTGTCGAACCACGTATATTGTTGCATTGTGTGATTGTGATCGTGATTATTGATGTTCTTACTATCTTGGTGATTGTTTTCCTTCATTAATTGTTTGTATTGAGATTTTTGTCACCACACCCTTATTTTAAAGGTCGTTGGACTCTTTATCTCGATATGTGACCTAGTCTTTTATGCAACAAGAATGATGTATGTACATTAACTAATGTGAACTTTGTACCAAAACTAGGATGCATGGTAATAATGATTTCAGAAAAATTGGAATCCATATTTATACAATATAAACCATTATCAAAGATAGCAGAACAAAGATAAATAAAATCTTTAAGTAAACGAAAGCCTTTATTGCCAAAATAACAAGCAGAGCCATCCAAATCAAGCTGTTAAACTGAAATTAAGTTGTGGGAAAAAGGTGGAACATAAAGAGTTTCCTATAAAGCTAAACTAAGTCTAAATTTTAAAATAAGGCAAAAAATCAACATGGATTCAATTGGCGCTTTTCGCTAATTCCACATAAAAATAAAATCTTTACTATTGTGTTTCGAGTTGAAATGTATCCTTGCAACATATTAAATACATGAGTACTAGCACCTGAATCAATTCACCTAGTATTTGAAGGGACATCAATTAAATTTGATTCGAAACATATAAAGAAAAAAATCTTTCCATTTTTTAACTATGCCTTGCGTTTCAAGAAATATTTCTTGAAATTCAACTTCTTTTTACAGAAATGGATTTTTCATTCCGTCTATGCCTCTTTTTAAAAGCTTTCTTTCTATAGTGGGAAATACTTCATGCGTTTAACAAAATTCTTTAGTGAGGTATCCTTTCCAAAACTGAAAGCTCGAATGGTTAAGTTTAGCCACTTGTCCCTTAGCTCTTTATTGTCCGTCTCCCTCTTGGATTAGTTTTGATCCCACTCCGTTAATGTCCTATTTTTCTTTAATTTTATTGTAATTAATTACGAATGAAGAAAACTAATCCCGTAAGGAGTTGGGAATGAACTGTACTATTAAAGAAACATTCCATAGTGAAGACAAGGGACTTTATCCTTGTATCCATACATGTTATCTCAAGGATGTGCTCCTTCACGAGTGTCGTTAAAACTCATAGTGATGAGTTTTTCCAGAAGGTCCCCAAAAAGAGATTTATTAGCTTACTGAAATTATTCCTTTATGAGTTTTCATGTAATCTTTAACGCTTTCAGTATTAGACAATGAATTCCTACTATTAAGAACAACATTTATTTTATGAATGTCAAACTGAGCTTATTGTCCATAATACATGCTACATGGTATTGTACTTCATTCTCACTTCCCTTGCTAGTTATTACATAAAGTTTGTCACACACTAGAGCCATATCTAAACCTAGGAGTCCTAATTACAGATTAATATCTATCTCCCACTCATTGAAGTTTTTTTACTTCGAATTTAGGAACATTCGAATTTTTGTAGTTATAGGTAATTAGAAATAGTTAGTACACAATATCAATTTACATGCTCAGATATTCGAACAACTATAGTATATTCAAATAGTAATTTCAAAGGATATTTGTAATACCCGGATATTTTGATGGATTAATTAAATGATTTGCTAACAATCAATATCTAAAGAGAATATATATATATATATATATATAATAATGCTCTTGTGCGGACTAGTCCGCATTTTAAGAATGCGGACCTAACATGTGTCACTTAACGGTGCGCCTAGAAATTATCGCCTAAATTATAGGCCCTCTCTCTCTCTCTTCTGGGCTCACCGCCAGGTGACACATGTCCGGTTCGCATTCTTAAAATGCAAACTAGTTCGCACAAGAGCAGGACTATATATATATATATATATATATATATATATATATATATATATATATATATATATATATATATATATATATAGAGAGAGAGAGAGAGAGAGAGAGAGAGAGAGACTCACTTACATCATGATGTATACATCACGCCTAGTTCTAGGCCCTAAAAAACCTTTTTTCCAAATTTTTTTATTTTTTTTCTTGAAATTAACCTTCCAATCGACACATATTTAAAAAATTAGGTCAATATACATTTTGTAGCTATTTTTAAAGAATTCGCGAAAAACTGTTGGCAGATACCCTTATAAATAAGATATTTTGAGGAGTTTTTGTGAATTTTTTTAAAAAATAGTTACAAAACGTATTTTGACCTAATTTTTTGAACATGAGTTTATTGGAAGGTTAATTTCAAGAGAAAAATAAAAAGTTTGAAAAAAACGTTATTTAGAGCGTACAAAAATGCGTGATGTATGAATGATATATAGAACATGATGTAGGTAAGACTCTAAAAAATTATGTGCTAATTATTTGAATAAATTGGAATATTATTTAATTCATTTAGATTATAGGAACTTGGTTATAATTTCATAGGGTTTGTGTTAAAAATGAGAATAAACGACTAGGGGCCGCTATAGTTAGTACTATGGCCATTATAGTGGTTATGAGTAATAAGAGGGCGTTGTAGGGTTCACATAATGTCGCTAAGTATGAGAAAGAGTTCACAGATCTATCTATGCTCGCATCACAGGAGGTAAACATAGGGGAAAAGAAGAAGAATTATTTTATTAATGGTTCGATCTGTCCGATTACGTAGGTTGTGATTGGGAATCTGACATACATCACATGTGTTCTGCTGGTGAATGTCGCTGTGATGCTTTGGAAGATTCGTGTGAACTATTAAGAGAGACTTGTAAAAAGTAGAGATTCAAGTGGTTCGGATGGAGTGGTAGAGACTCCTCCTCCCTTAATCAAGTGTCGGGAGTTTGATTTTCGTCTTGGGCATGGAGTAGCTTTAAATCTTTGGACCAGCTGTCCCATCCTAAGATGTGCCTACAATCAGCGAAGGGATTAATCACTGTAGTACAGTGGACACCTGGTATTACCAAAAAAAAAGTGGTTCGGATGTGTCTATGATGGGGATTGATGATGATGAGGATATTTAGAGGGTCAAAATAAGCCACATGGATAGTAGCATTGGAAAAAGACCCGAGTGGGTCATGATCAAGAACAATGAGATAAGGACTCACAGTTTGCTCAGGTTAGAGGTCGACGTCGACAAAAGGGGGAAAGCGTGTTGATTATAAGGCTATTCCACTTCAGACGTGTGTGTTATATTTGAGGAGAGAGAGGACAAAGGTTAATGAGATTCCCTAGGGCTTAATGTCATCAGGACCGAACAATTTTAGTTAAGGAGATACCAGAGATAATTATGCTGCTTAAAGTCGAAATGGGACCACTTCTTCTAGATTTTAGACGTAATTAGTTTGGCTTCGCATGGTACATTATTTTCGTTTATGATATGCAATGTGTATTGATTTATATAACTTATTTTTTTGTTACATTACTTGCTATTTGGTTATATATGCATGTTATATTTTGGTGAATGGTCACCTTAGATATCTCTATATATTATTGTTGATACCAAAATTAATGTGCTGATGTGGACGAATAAGATGAAGACACGTGTCAATCTACATGGCACAATAGCAACGATGAAGATCATTTCCCGACCAACCGTGCTTCCTTCCGAACAACGAGAATACACCGAGAAACTCTATCATACCGAGGAACTCTATCATCCCGAGAAACTCTATCATACCGAGGAACTCTATCATCCCGAGATACTCTAAGTATTCCGAGGAACTCTTGATCAACAAGCAACTAAGGCGGTCCGAACTGCATCTCGGCCGTATCATTAATTACCAGACGGACAACTGTTCAACCATTCATTATATTCTTGACGCACACGCTGCATTAAATGTATTAACCTTTCATATGTATATCATTTAATGTATTGGACCTTTCATGTACAGCCTAAAGGCTATAAATACCTTGTATCATCCTCAATTCAAGGGGACCGGAATTTCTTGAAAGAACTTGTAATCAAGAATTCCATAAACACTCAGCAATAACATAACAGTGGACGTAGGCTTTATTCCTAGCCGAACCACTTTAAAAATCTTTGTCTTATTTATTTATCTGTGATTAAACAATTAGAGCGATCTAGTTTTTTACATCAACAAATTGGCGCCGTCTGTGGGAAACGACTGTTATTATCGTTTTTCATAAAAATCATTTGTCACCAATGGCAGATAATCCAGAATCCAGTAATCGAAATGTTGGAAATACTGGAAATCATCCAAATCCATATGCATCCCCAGATCTGGCTGGAATTATGACGAATCTGGCTCAAGGACAAACCGCCATGCAAGAATCTATGAGGCAACTCATTCAAACTCTGCAGGGCGGTGCACCTACCTATTCAGGGCAAAGGAGTGATCATAGGCAATCGCAATCTAGACGTACTGGGTCATATCGCAATGAGGAGTCTAATGATTTTTCTTATCAACCTGGGCGAACTTCATCGATACGGGCTTCGGATACAGATCAACGTATCACTCTCTCTCCGGAGAGAACTAGCACTTTGGAAAGATTAAGCAGGGTGTCTCCTTTCAGTCGGTTAGGACCAAGGAGGAACATGAGTCCACCGAGGGCTCCATCAAGAAGTTTTCGACCACCACCAGGTTTGAGAGAAAGATCTGCGCAATCGCGACCAACCACTCGTCGAGATAAATCTCAGGAAGCTACGTCAGAGCAATCAGTTGCTCGGACTAAGCAGCCTGAGGAAGGGAATGAAGCATGGAAAGGTTCCATTCAACGGTTGGAGGATAGACTGGGAGAAATGGCTAAGGCGAGAAATCCCTTACAGAGAACTTTTGTTCAAGGAACACCTTTTGTGCAAGCCATTGTGGATTTCCCTACACCGTCGAAATTCAAAGCACCCGTAGTGACTCCCAAGTACGATGGAAAGACAGATCCCGTACTTCATATAGAACAATACCAAGCTGCTGCAGATATCTACGCTGTCCCCGACGAGATGAGGTGTAGAGCATTCTCGGGAACTCTTACCGGATCTGCACAGATATGGTACAATAATCTTCCTCGGGGTAAGATTTCAACTTTTGTTCAGTTAGCCGAGCTGTTTATTGGCAATTTTTGTTTTGGAGCAAAGCCGGTAAAGCGAGTAGCACACTTGCTAAGTGTTAGACAAAAATCAGGTGAAAGTACTAGAGATTACATAACTCGTTTCAATAACGAAAAGTTGGAAGTCATAGATTATGAAGAAAAGACAGCAATCACTGCTCTGATGAGTGGTTTGCTGCCTAACAAGCTGTATTACACTTTGGCCAAAGATCCACCTAAAAATATGTCGGAGTTGATGGCAAAAGCGGCCAAAATCATGAATGCCGAGGAGGCTATGGCTGCGAAGAAGAATATGGATAAAGAAGTTAAAGTGGAGGTCGACAATTCTAAGAAGAAAGATCAGAAAAGTAATGGTGGTGACAAATATTCCAAGAATAACAGGATGAAGTTGGAAGCGCTAAAGAAGTATGATAATTATACTCCATTGAAAGTAGGTATTAATCATGTTTTGGAAGAAATCAGGAATAACGAGGAAATCAAATGGCCAGAGAAACTGAAGACAGATCCCGACCTGAGGAATAAGACCAAATATTGCGAGTTTCACAAAGATCATGGCCATATGACCAAAAATTGTATAGCCCTTCAGAACGAGATTGAAACACTCATCCGAAGAGGAAAATTATCAAAGTACGTAGATCGCAGGAGTGAGAGGAAGAATGATGACAGAACTAGAGAAAGATCTAGATCTCCTCGTCGTGCAGAGGAGAAAAAGAGGAGGGACCATGAAGAGGATCCAGATGATGACCCCGATCTTCCCAAAAAGCCAAGGAAACCTGAACGAGAGGTATTTTCCATACGTTTTGGGTCATTTGATTGTAATGTTATTATAGGAGGAGATGCAGGAGGAGGAGACCTTACTGCAGAAAGAAAAGCTTATCTCGGAGAGGCCCAAGCTTGTTCATACATTCAGCGAATAAACCTGGCCGAGGATGATCGTCCGAGGAAGGTAAACAAAGAGAAGCTAGTGATTGGTTTTTCAAAAAACGACCTGGCAGGTGTTCTCTACCCTCATGATGATCCTCTGGTGATCAAAATGAGGATGACGGATGTGGTCATTTCAAGGGTGTTAGTAGACAATGGTAGTTCAGCAGACATCATGTATTATTCATGCTTTGATAGCTTGAATTTAAAATTATCTCAATTAGAACCTTATCACAGACCCCTTCTGGGTTTTGCTGGCGAGAAAGTTTTTCCACTTGGGACGATCAAGTTGGATATACTCATTGGAACTTGGCCTGCTTGTCGAACAGAAAGAATACGCTTTTTTGTAATGGATAAGAATGTGCAGTCCGCCTACAACATCATCATGGGAAGAGTTGGATTGAAGAAGTTCGAAGCAGTTCCATCTACAGTTCATCAGTGTTTGAAATTCCCAACGAATTTTGGAGTAGGAATTATGAAAGGTGATCAAAAAGTAGCTCGGGAATGATATTATTCGTCTGCCGAGCAAGAGGAACTTGAAGAATTACAGAAAAAGACTACTACTTACCAAGTGGAGGAAGGCACAGAAATTGAAACTCTTGACCCTAGGGATGAATCTCAACTCGTAAAAGGACAGGTTGTGGAATCTACAGAAATTGTTATCCTGGACGACGAGCATCCTGAACGAATAACTCAGATAGGGTCGTCGTTGGATTTTTCAATAAAACAGGAGTTGATAACTTTCTTGAGAAATAGGAAGAATACTTTTGCTTGGAGTCATGAAGACATGCCAGGAATAGATCCAAACTTCTTATGTCATGAACTCAATGTGAATAAGGAGATCAAGCCTGTGAAGCAAAGAAGAAGAGTGTTTAGTCCCGAGAAGAACCAGGCCATACAAGAGGAGGTCGAGAAACTCCAGAAAGCCCAATTCATTGAAGACGTGAAATATCCAGATTGGTTGGCGAATGTGGTGATGGTAAAGAAGAAGAACAACAAATGGAGAATGTGTGTTGATTTTACTGATCTCAACAAGGCATGTCCAAAAGATCATTTTCCATTGCCCAGAATTGATCAACTAGTGGATGCTACTTCGGGACACGAGCTACTCAGCTTCATGGATGCTTATTCTGGCTACAACCAAATCAAAATGAAACCTGAAGATAGGGAAAGTACTTCTTTTATTACCCCAAGGGGAACTTATTGTTATAATGTTATGCCTTTTGGTTTAAAAAATGCAGGTGCAACATATCAGCGGTTGATGAACAAGGTTTTCACCGAACAAATCAGCCGTAATATGGAGGTTTATGTCGACGACATGCTCACCAAAAGCAAAAGAGCTGCAGATCATTTGGTTGACTTGAGTCAAACTTTTGATCAACTAGATAAATACCAGATGAAGCTTAACCCGACGAAATGTACCTTTGGAGTACGAGAAGGAATGTTCCTCGGATACATCGTCAACCAACGAGGTATTGAGGCAAATCCAGAAAAGATCAAAGCTCTTTTAGGGCTGCGATCCCCGACGACGAAGAAAGAAGTGCAAAGTCTTACCGGACGAGTTGCAGCACTCAATAGATTTGTATCCCGAGCAACTGATAAATGCCTCCCATTCTTCAAAACACTACGAAAAAGTTTTGAGTGGACTGATGAATGTGAGAAAGCCTTTCAAGATTTGAAGAAATATTTGGGAGCCCCACCATTGTTGTCTAGGCCAATAACTGGAGAGAAGCTGTACTTGTATTTGGCAGTATCAGAAAATGCAGTTAGCTCGGCGTTGATCAGATTGGAGAATGGAATCCAGAAGCCAATTTATTACACAAGCAAGGCCTTCCGAGGTGCGAAAATCAGATACCCAAAGCTGGAAAAATTGGCACTGGCATTAATTGAAGCAAGTAGAAGAATGAGGCCATACTTCCAGGCCCATACCATCATTGTGTATACCGACATGCCGTTAAGACAAGCCCTTCACAAGCCAGAAAAATCAGGAAGATTGATGTACTGGGCAATAGAGCTCGGTGAATATGATATTGTGTATGAACCCAGATCATCGTTGAAAGGGCAAGCCGTGGCAGATTTTATAGCAGAGTTCATATACCCTGATACCCCCGAGGAGCAAAAGATGCTTGCTGACCTACCTGTGGACGATACAGGATTAACAGACACAAATCCAAACCAACCAAGGTTGGTAAAAGGACTTGTGGATGTAGAAAAATCATCATATTCAAACCCCGACCAACTCCGGTTGGTAGAGGGGCGCGAACAAATGACCGACGAGGAACGAAGGATACCCGGGGATGATGAAAGAAAACAGATGATATTTCACCGAGGAACTCTAACAGATAAGAAATTTGAAGACGAGTTACATACATGGAGATTATATGTAGATGGATCATCTTGCACGACTGGTTATGGAGCAGGGATTGTTTTAAATTCTCCAGATGATATTGACATGGAGTACGCCTTGAGATTCCAATTCAAAGCTTCCAATAATGAGGCTGAATATGAGGCTATGATAGCAGGTTTTCATTTGGCGAAAGTTATGGAGGCACGTCAAGTAATTGTTTTCAGTGATTCTCAGTTAATTGTGAATCAAATGATGGGAATATATGCAGTGAAGGGAGAGTTAATGGTGAAGTACCATGCAAAAGTGATGGAATTATTAAAAGAATTTGATGCTATTCAATTGGTGAGGATACCGAGAATGGAGAATGCTAGAGCAGACGCATTGGCCCGACTAGCGTCAGCTACGCGCACCGAGCTGCGAAGAACAATACCAATTGAAGTACTAGAAAGTCGGAGCATAGAAGAAGATCTGACGGTGAAGATTATTACCCTTGATTTAGGACCATCTTGGATGGATCCTATCAGAGCATACATTGAAGAAGGAGTACTACCGGAGGACAAACTAGCTGCCAAGAAATTGAAGTATAAAGTTGCTCGGTATGTGTTAACTAATGGTGTTTTGTATAGACGAGGAATTATGGCAGGTTTGCAGAGATGTGTGCATCCATCAGAAGTCAGAGAATTGATTGAAGAAATCCATGAAGGATCTTGTGGAGCTCATGTAGCAGGTCGGACTCTACTGCAAAGGGTGATGACACAGGGATACTACTGGCCGACGATGAGAGCTGATTGTATAGCCTATGCTAAGAAGTGCGACAAGTGCCAACGTTTTTCTTCCATCCGAAGAACTCCACAGGCATTGTTGACACCCATAACATCACCTTGGCCATTTGCCATGTGGGGGATTGATCTGGTTGGACCACTGCCGACGACCCGAGGAAGGTTCAAGTATCTCGTCGTGGCAGTAGATTATTTTACTAAGTGGGTGGAAGCTGAACCACTAATTGATATGACGTACGAGAAAGTGTATCAGTTCATATGGAAGAATATCATTTGTCGGTATGGTCTCCCCCACGCTTTCATCACAGACCATGGAACGCAATTTGATAATGAAGAATTTCCTGCCTATTGTCATCAGTCAAACGTCTTGAAGTTTCATTCAGCACCAGGCCATCCCCAAAGCAATGGGCAGACTGAAGTGACGAACAGAACATTACTAAATGGGTTGAAGAAGAGGTTAAGTGAGGCTAAAGCAAATTGGATTAATGAGCTACAGTCAGTTTTGTGGGCTTACCGAACAACTCCCCGAGCAGCAACAGGAGAATCACCATATATGCTAGCATTTGGAAGTGAGGCTGTGATACCTGCCGAGTTGGGCCTACCAACACATAGGGTGTTAAATTTCAATTCTCCGATCAGTGATCTGATGAGAAGGATGGATTTGGATATGCTCAAGGAAGTCAGAGAAGAGGCAGCCATTAGGAATGCTGCTTATCAACAACGAACAGCTCTGTTTTACAACAAAAGGGTAAAGAAATGTGATTTAAAAGAGGGGGATTATGTGCTAAAGAAGGTCATTCAGAAGCAGAATAAACTGGAAGAAAACTGGCATGGACCTTACCGAGTTACAGAAGTTGTTCGACCAGGAACTTACAGAATAGCAACTCTAGAAGGAGAGGAATTTAAGAATGCATGGAATGCTGAACACCTGCGCAAGTATTATCAATGATGTCAAATGTAAAGCATTTCTTTAATTATGAATAAAACGAAGATGTTTCACCATCTTTCTTTCTGGATGAAAGTTTTTCGGGGAATACTAGTGTAATACACTATACAACAAAAGTGCTCTAAGGAGCCAACCTCCTTTGGTTAGGAGGACAGCTCTACGGAGCAAAAGTGCTATAAGTAGCCAACCTCCTTTGGTTAGGAGGACATGCTCTAAGGAGCCAAAAAAATGCAGCTCTACGGAGCAAAAGTGCTCTAAGGAGCCAACCTCCTTTGGTTAGGAGGACAGCTCTACGGAGCAAAAGTGCTCTAAGGAGCCAACCTCCTTTGGTTAGGAGGACAGCTCTATTGAGCAAAAAGTGCTATAAGTAGCCAACCTCCTTTGGTTAGGAGGACATGCTCTATGGAGCCAAAAAAATGCTCTAAGGAGCCAAAAGCTTTAAGGAGCCAGAAAGTGTACACCAGCAGGATCAACCACGGTTGGTAAGATAAAAATATACTCTCATATTACAACTTATGTTGGTCGGGAGGTAATATTATTCAATGAGTTCTTTGAAGAACAAAATGTTTAAAAAATACACCAAGTATAGTTGGTCGGGGATAAAAACCCAATAACTGTAGTTGGTCGGCGAGGACAACTTATTGATCTTAGTTGGTCGGACGCAATTTTATAATCAAACCAAGTATAGTTCGTCGGAGCTGTAATTAGTCGACAAACATTATTCACCCACCTTGGTTGGTTGGAAACAGTTTGAACATTTTTTCTCATTACTTTATTATTAAGTGATCGAGAAACATTACTAATACTTGTAACTTTTTACTAAGTTGCTTATTGAACAATAATATTGTTATCTTTTTAACAGATACATAGATACATATGTACAAATATAAATGTGCTTGATAAACACAAGACTAACAAAATTGGCAAACAGAAAATGCCATTAATCTAGAATAAATTACAAATTACAAGAAGGTACTAAATTGTTACATGGATATTACTATTCTATTGGTTTTTTGCCCTGTGCTTTAGAAACAGGTTCCTCGCCGGCAGGAGGGTCTTCTAGGCAAAGGGGAGAATTGATGAAATTAACATCTCTGAGCATTCTGACGTTCATAACAGAAGGTGTATCCAAAAGATGCTCAGGACAAGATAATTCAGCTTGGGAGTGAAGGCTATAATCACCAAGATATTTTGAAATTAGACTGCGAGGAATGGAACGAGCCGGAATCCATGCCATATCCAATTTGAAAGGTGGTACAGGCAGGTCTAATAATGATGGAGCATGATAGTCCCATAAAAAATGCCCTTGCTCCAACTTTAATACACCCAATGCATTTAACCATCCTTGCTTGTAACCTTCATTATTAGCATGTTCAATGCGAGCATCCAGATGAACGAGAGCTTCATTGTATCCTGCCATCCAGAATTCTCTTGGCTGTTTATGGAATTGGAAGGTTAATCTATCCAATTGTTCATGAAGGCTTTTGGCAAAGAGATCTTTGTTATGCAAGGCAGATTTCGTTGATGACAGCTGATCTTCCAGAGACAGATTTTTATTGGACATTTCAGTCAGAGCACGGTCTTTTACTTTCAACTGGAATGCTTGAGTTTCCAGAGTAGACTGAGTACGAGCCTCTTCAACATTTTGGCTGACTCTTCCTCGCCCCCGAGAACCTCTTCCTCGTCCCCGAGCAGTTCCAGAAATAGCAGATCTTCTTAAGTCCTCCAGCTCTTGCCTCAGTTTGGCATTTTCGACCTCTAAGAATGAGAAGCCTTCATCAGTAACTGGTATTAATGCAGTAGAGGATGAAGCAGCAGATTCATATTGAGCTAATTTCTTCTGCAAATTATTATTTTCTTGCTCCAGGATCTCGGCGATTTGTCTACAGGCTTCAATTTCACCTTTTAGGGTCCTCTCCCTGACGTCATACCCAGCAATGATCTTCTTGTGGCCTGTTTCTGAAGAGAGCTGCTGGTATCTATTTTCATAATCTTCATGTAACAAAGCCATTGATTCGTTATGTTGATTTTGAAGATCCTCTAAGGAACCATGAAGCTCTTCAATCAACTCATAGTAAGCGACATTGTTGGCCACGGCTCGATCGAGTAAAGCTTTCAAGTACTGATAAGCTTCAATAGCCTGCTCTGAAGCACCATGACCAAGGATATCAGCAATTTCTGATGTACTAAGATCTGTATGACCAGCCTTATAGTATTGATGACATTGCTGCATCAGCTCGGTATCATGAGAAGAGATCAATTCCATTCTAGCAACAAACTAATGACAAGAAAAAGACAACAATCAACAAAAACAAGTTATCAACAACAGAGGTAGGCAAAGATATATTTTATTAGATCATCAATAAGTTACATCGTTCGATTACAAGGAAATACAGAAATGCTACCGAACAACTTCACACCTTTTCCTTGTCTCCCAAGACTTTCTCGGGAGGCTGGGACGAGGAGCTCGGTTGCTCGGTGGTCACTACAGCTTGATCGGCAGGAATCCTCTCAGGAGGAGGAGGCATAGAAGAAACGTCCTCGGTGGAAAATGGTTGAGAGGCAGAAACTTGATCGCCCATAGCCATAGAAGACTCGTCTGAGGCAAGTTCATCCTCTTCTTCTTCCACAATTGGTGGAGGAGGACCAGGGAGATGCCGCTGGAATAACTCAGAATCATCTTGGACTTTTAGCTCTTGCAGAGCAGCTACCCAACCATCATGGAAGTATTTCAACTCCCCATATTGGACTTGGGACGTCATTGCAGCTATCCCTCTCTCCCATCCTTTCTCCCAACCAACGCTGAAATGTTTCTTGATTGCAACTTTTCTCCTCGACTTCTCCGAGGAGAGCTTCACCTCCAGTTCCTCTTTCTTAACCTTAATATCTCGCAGAGTAGATAATTCTTCTTCTGCCTTCTTCAATTTATCATCAGATTCCTGATGTTTAACCTCCAAATCTTTAATTTTCTCCTCCAAATTCTTGGAGGTTTCAGCCATCTTCATCTTATCAGCCTCAGCTATAGCCAATTTTTTTCTCCCAAACAGTTTTCTCCTCGATGTACTGTTGGCGAGATTCCTTCACAGATTGGGTTAAACCCAACAAAGCATCGTCAACATCGGACGAGGAAGTGGAAGCTTTAATAACTTGATCTTTCTTCACGATGGTATTGAAGCAGTTCACCAGCTGAAAGATAAGAAAAACAATAAAGTCAACACAAATACAAGAATTCAAGAAAAAGAAAGAAAGACCAAAAGTATGAGAAATTTACTGAAGAAAGATGGCGAGCAGCTAGGGATGTCAATGTGTCCCTAGGAATTTTTTCATCAACCCCGAGAACCTCGGGTATAACTGAGCTCGTTGAAGAACTCGGAAGAATAATTTTTGAGACACCACTACCACCAGCGGGTAGAGAAGATGCAGTTCCAGCAAGATTAACTGAGGATGATTTCCTCAATCTCTTCAAAGGACGGTCAGCAGCATCAACCAAGGAAGAAGTCTTGGTCGGAGAGATGGCAATTACATCAGCAGGAGCATCTTTCTTGCTCGGGGGCACTGGGGGCTTCTCGGCAACTTTGGAGGAACCAACATCTACTTTTTTAGTCCCCTCTGGGACATCACTTTTGCCTTTCTGGGCTCCAACAGCAGAAGAAGTGTCACCAAATAGAGCAGGAGGAGCTCTTTTCTTGCCCATTCTCTGAGATAGGGGGATATGAGAATCTGAAGATGAACTTTCTGGTGTTGAAGCTGGTTCAACAGGGCGAGCAGTATAAGAGGTTGTATAACTCTTATACTGTAGTAAATATGAAGCAGATCTAATATGCTCGTCAGCAATGGTCTTATGCAAATTCCAGATAAGTTTCAAATGCTTGATATTCACTTCTGACTCTTTTGGAGTTTTTCTTTTGCTATCAACTGCAAATAAATACATAATGGAATATCAGTCATACATTTTGTCAAACATGATGAAAGCATAATTCCATAAGTAAAATAAAATGAAAAATAAACCTATCCCATTGCCGTATGGGGGGCATCTGGGACCGTTGTATACTTCATTCCCAGATAAAGGCGCATGTTGCCAATTTTTTATGACCAACCCATGCTCAAAATAATCCCTATTTGAGTCAGGGAGATTAACTACAAGAGCCCTATTCAAATACCTAGTTTTTAAATAATAAATATTATCTAGAACAGCCCATTTATAACAAAACATAATTTCAGGGATCCCAATACGAGTCCCATGAGTTAGATTTAACTTGTGCACCCCGTTAATTATTCTCCATGAATTGGGGGCTATTTTTGCAGGAACAAGATCAAAATATTGACAAAACTCAAGACATAATGGGTTTGGTGGAAAAGAAAAACCGCATTCAGCAACAAAAAGACTGGGGAACCAATGTCCCTCAGCCAATCGAAAGTAATCTAAAGGCTCAGAAAGAACCTCTAGAGTTACCCACGAAGGAATGGAAAAATCAGAACGGAATTTCTCAACAGACTCCACAATATAAACCATATTGAATAAAAGAGATAGAGAAGAAAGAAAGAAGATCTTACAGAAAGAAAGAAGATGTGTTGACAACGAACGGAAACAAGGATGAACGCACAAGAGAAGAAGAGAAAAGAAAGCTTGAATGCAGAGAATGAAAAACGTAGACGATGGTATGGTTACCAAAGAAGTTTAAATACTTTGCATTAGGAAGCGGCGAAAGAAATGATTATCAAAAAGAAACTACTAAACTTCCGGCGGCTAAAAGGACAAAATTTGCACGAATATCAAAGCGCTTTATCAAAAAGGTGGAAACTGCGAAATAAGAAGGAAATTTGAATACAATGTTCCTGAAACCCGGGAAGTACATTTAATATTGCCATATACCGAGAAAGAATGTTCCATACTCTTCAAAGTTCAAAATATGAAACATTGGGGGCTTCTGTTGATACCAAAATTAATGTGCTGATGTGGACGAATAAGATGAAGACACGTGTCAATCTACATGGCACAATAGCAACGAAGAAGATCATTTCCCGACCAACCGTGCTTCCTTCCGAACAACGAGAATACACCGAGAAACTCTATCATACCGAGGAACTCTATCATCCCGAGATACTCTAAGTATTCCGAGGAACTCTTGATCAACAAGCAACTAAGGCGGTCCGAACTGCATCTCGGCCGTATCATTAATTACCAGACGGACAACTGTTCAACCATTCATTATATTCTTGACGCACACGCTGCATTAAATGTATTACCCTTTCATATGTATATCATTTAATGTATTGGACCTTTCATGTACAGCCTAAAGGCTATAAATACCTTGTATCATCCTCAATTCAAGGGGACCGGAATTTCTTGAAAGAACTTGTAATCAAGAATTCCATAAACACTCAGCAATAACATAACAGTGGACGTAGGCTTTATTCCTAGCCGAACCACTTTAAAAATCTTTGTCTTATTTATTTATCTGTGATTAAACAATTAGAGCGATCTAGTTTTTTACATCAACAATTATAAAATACAAAACAAGACATTTATGGGCATTTAAGACTCATCCTCATTGAGAGTGTCCATGTGGCACTCTATATTTTAATCTCTATCTTCTCAGTTAGGCCATCCACATAGGACTAAGGTTGCGTTTGTTTTTTTGTCTGGATCTGAACTCTGAATTTGAAATCTGAACTCTGAAATCTGAATTTGAAAAAATTGTTTGTTTACTGTCTGAATGAAACTTTTGAATGCATACTGTTTGTTTGCAGATTTATGTCTGGAATCTATATGCAGATTATTTAGACCATTTTACCCTTATATTTATTTTATATATAAAACGTATATTTAAAACATTATGAAAACAACTTTTTTTTATTTAGTAGAAAAAAAGCTTCCTTTTTTTATGAAAACAACCTTTTTTTTTATTTAGTAGAGAAAACAGCTTTTGTTTATTTAGTAGAAAAAACAGTTTTTTTTATAATGAAAATAACTTTTTTTTATTTAGTAGAAAAAACAGCTTTTTTCTTTGTGAAAACAGTTTTTTTTTTTATTTAGTAGAAAAAACATCTTTTTTTTATTTAGTAGAAAAAACAGCTTTTTTTTATAATGAAAACAGTTTTTTTATTTATTTAGTAGAAAAAACATCTTTTTTTTTATTTACTAGAAAAAACATCTTTTTTTATAATGAAAACAACTTTTTTTTTTATTTAGTAGAAAAAACAGCTTTTTTCTTTAGTAGAAAAAACATTTTATTTATTTATGAAAACAACTTTTTTTTATTTAGTAGAAAAAATGTTTTTTTTTTAATGAAACAACTTTTTTTTTATTCAGTAGAAAAACTAGCTTTTTTTATTTAGTAGAAAAAACAGTTTTTTTTTTATTATCTGTGGATTATCTATACTACTATCATTTCAAGGATATTATTGGAAACAAACTTTGATTCAGATTTAAGTGTTCAGATTCAGAGAGTTTAGAACCTCTGAACCATTAACTCAAAAATACTACCGTCAGAGAGTTTAGAACCTCTGAACCATTAACTCAAAAATATTACCGTTACTATCTGAATCCTATGAAAAACAAATATATTTTTGCTCCCCCTAAAATCTGAATGGGTTAAGTTCAGACTTCAGAAGTACAAACAAACAGTACCTAAGTTTTCTTTGTCATTTAGAGTGTCACGCGATAACCCATTGAAACTTTAAAAGTTCACGTAGCTGGCTGGCTGACAGAGTTCCACCCCTTAACTGCTTTTGTCTTTTTGGTTTCTTCACCTTAGACCTTTTATTTTCTCTAGGGTTCACTAATTCAAATGGGTACAACTCATAAAATTAGATTTGCAGAGAAAAAATACACACAAACAACACACATATCTTCTGGAGTTCATATGTTCTGGAGTTTAGGATCTACACCTTTGCTCCCCTTTGTCTCTCTATCTCCCCTTATCATGCGCTTTCCTTTAGGGCTAAGGTTCCTTCTCCTTCTTTATTATTTTCCCTTTCTATCCTAAAATCTCATATTTCTCATAATCCCCAAATGCTTTTCACAAGGAAAAGCTTATGGACCCCAAGAGACACTCTACAGACTCGTACTCTTACTCAAATCTCTTCAATCTTGAGGTATGTTTAATGGGTTTTTTTTGTCAAATCTGAATTTTGATTGTTTTTTCCAATATGGGTATGTTTAGTTTTTCTTGGTTAATCAGTTTCTTAATTTTTATGTCTGTATTTGTACAACTTATGGAATAAATTATGAGTTTTATTATATGGGTTCTCTTTGTTTTCTTCAATCTGGGTTTTTTGTTAAATTTGAATTTTGTTTATTTTTTCCAATCTGGGTATGTTTAGTTTTTCTTGGTTAATCATTTTTCTATGGGTTTTATTATATGGGATATTTTTGTTTTCTTCAATCTGGGTTTTTGTCAAATTTGAATTTTGATAGTTTTTTTTCCAATCTGGACATGTTTAGTTTTTCTTGGTTAATCATTTTCTAAATTTTTATGCCTATGTATGTTTAAGTTTTGGAGTAAATTATGGGTTCTCTTTGTTTTCTTCAATCTGGATTTTTGTTAAATTTTAATTTTGTTTGTTTTTTCCAATCAAGGTATGTTTAGTTCTTCTCAGTTAATCATTTTCTAAATTTGTATTTCTGTATATGTACAAGTTTTGGAATAAATTATAGGTTTTATCATATGGGTTATTTTTGTTTTCTTCAATGTTTTTTTTAAACTTTAATTTTTTTTTTCAATTTGGGTATGTTTAATCAGTTTCTTAATTTTTATGCCTGTGTATATAAAAGTTTTGGAATAAATTATAGGTTTTATTGTATGGGTTATCTTTGTTTTCTTTTACCTGTGTTTTTGTTAATTTTAATTTTGTTGGTTTTTTTCCAATCTGGGTATGTTTAATGAGTTTCTTATTTTTTAGTCTGTGTATGTATAAGTTGTCGAATAAATTATGGGTTTTATTGTATGGGTTCTCTTTGTTTTCTTCAATTTGCGTTTTTGTTAAATTTGAATTTTGTTTGTTTTTGCCAATATGGGTATGTTTAGTTTTTCTTGGTTAATCATTTTCTAAATTCTTATGTTTGTGTATGTAAAACTCATTATCTAAAAGAAATATTTTAAATATTTTGCAATTTTTAAAATAGATTATGTATTTTTAGGACTTAAAATAATATTGATTATGGATATAGGACAACAAATATTTCGTTTTCATTTTGTCCCTATTTTCAAATTAAAGGGACACATGTCATGCTGTGATTGGTTGATGTTTTATGAATATGGGTCCGCGCTAGAGGCTTTATTAAAAAATAGGGACTAAAACTATAAATAAAACATTTGTTGTTCTATTTCCAAAATAAATATTTCAATATGTCCTAAATTTACAAAGCTCCTTTTTAAAATTTAAGAATCCATAAACATAGTATAACAATTATTTTTAGTTGATATCATTTTTTTTTCCGGAATGAATGTCCCGTTCGACTAGACCGCGCATCGCGCGGGTTTACACCTAGTGTCATATTATTATGGGCATATATGAGCCTTACTTTTGTGTTGTGACGATATATGGGTGTACATTTATAAGAATTATGATTTGTTGAGTAGGCATGAGTGAGTCTTTTATCATGATATGATTCACATCATTACTTTCCTGCCTTAGAAAATTCCGAGGGTTGAATTCCTATTGTAGGGGGAAGATTGTAATACCCTGATATTTTAATGGATTAATTAAATGATTTGATAATATACATACCAAGTTGATTTTTATGAAAGAGATGTAACATAATGAGTAAAGTTAATTGTATAAAACTCTTGGAATTTTTTTGTTAATTATTTTAATAGATTGGACTACTATTTAATACATTTATACTACCCATCATGGTTTAGGCACACGGTGCAAGGTTTGATTCTTACAGGGCACCAGTCTTAAGAGGGGCACGTGTGGTGGGTGGTCCTGCATAACGTTCCCCCAGCTTAGTCTGCATGGGGGTGTCCAAAAGGAACATTCGGGTACCCAAAAAAATTTATGTTGTGGGAACTTGGTTATAATGTCATAAGGTTTAAGTTTTAAAGAATAAGAAAAAAATAGAAGCAGTTGCTGGGGAGACACTATGGCGAGACCATGGTTTTTTTTAGAGGTTACAATGGTTGCTATAGCGATTGTGGACAATAGGGGCATTCTAGGATTTTAAAAGAGGGGCAATGTAATTTTTTGGGAAGGCATCTTTTTATATTTCTATCAGATGCTAAGCCAAACCCTAAATCCCATTAAATATCACTTTCAAACCTCTATCTGAGGACTTTAATCTTGGAATTCGGGGGTGCTTCAAGAGTGAAACTTGATCAAAATTCGAAGGAGAACAAATATTCGAAGTCAAATTTATGAGGTAGTTAAAAGGAAATAATACTCTACTTTTCCCTTAGTGCTTTATGACTTAGATATTGAGTACATATGCTCATTAGGTTATTTAAAAATTGTTAAAATTTAATTAGGGCATGACAAACCTATTTAATTTCCTATTATTATCAGTTGGTATTGGTCATGGTTTGAATATTGTTCCTTACCAACTTTGAAAAATCAAACGTGTGTTACGAGTATGACTGGTCCTATGAAATTTATAATACGAATTGTGTATGCTTATCTTAGGACACTTTTTCTCGTTGGAAATTCAATTGGCTCCTAATTGAAATTTGAATAAAATATTGTGTTATAAAATTATAATTGAAACCTTGGGATTGGGTTAATACGCATGAGAATGGGCAATAATAAATGTTATGAGTCAAAGATGACTTAATTTGAGATATGAATTTATATATATGTTTATCAAAGGGATAATTTTGTTAGCCCTATGTTATTAGTGTCGAGACTTGGAAGTTGGCTGGTTGTTGTTATTGAAGAATTTTTTTTGTGAATTATTTATTTTTTTCATATAAGTTATCATTATTTCCTTCTTGGTATCAATGAGTATGGGATATTAGTTGTGCTATTGTGAATTTTTTTATTACTGGGATTATTAAATAGAGGATTTGTGGTAGTCCATTATTCTCGTTGTTTATGGAATTTAGGTTTGTTGGGTGATAATTGTTTTTGGTGATATTATGATCAGTAGATAGTGAAGGTTGAAGATGTCGTTTATATAGTGATTACACAATATTGAAGAGGCAATGGATAATGTTGTATTACCATGTTATCTTTGGGAGTTATGACACTTAGGGTGTGTTTGATTGCAAATATGGAAAATGCATGAAAAAAATTCATTTGGATGAGAAGTTGGAAAATGAGTGGAAAAATATATGAGTTTTTTATCTTACTTTTTCTATTTTCCATGGAAATCAATTCTTTGGTGGGTGGATAAGAAATATTTTCCTCTCAAAATTAGGTTTGAGATGGAGCACTTATTATGTGAATGAGTGTTGTTCTTGTGTAAAGTATTTGTAATCTAGGTACTACAAAAGCAAAACATGAGTCAAAACTACATTTTCCATGAATTGTTTTCCATGTCAATAAAACACACCCTTCAAGTTATATATGGTTGAGATCGAGGTCATTATATATGGGATAAGAAAGTGTATGGTTTAATGAATAATATTTGAGGATGCTTATATTAGTATGAAGGTTTTACTTGAGACTCAAATTTAGTAGTCATTATCAAAGAGGATTTCTAGGATGAATGTCATTTAGAGAAAGCAAAGGTTATGATAAGTAAGGTACTTAAGAGTGAACTAGATGTTTGGGAAAACAATGAAGTTTCTAGGGTTGGTAGTGCAATGAGTTTCTTTAGGAGTTATAGAATTGACTATGAGTTTCATGTGAGTGACATGCATTCAATTCAATGGAGTTAAGGTAGTGGATATATATGAGGTTAGGTTTATCACTTGTTCACTCTCGATAACTACCTAATCTAGACATAATTGTATCATGGGGTTTGTTATTTGGATTTCATTTATGAGACACGCCACGCATGGAGTCTAGATAAGGTGGGGGTTAGGATTTTAGGTTTATTAAGTGATGTAGCTATGTTTAGTGGGTAAATTATGAGTAAAGAGTATGATGTAAAAGTTAGATGCATGCTAATAGGCAGGAATGGTCCAAACGAAAAAATTCTACTTTTTATATTTTTCAATTTTAAAGATTAAACATTTTAAGCAGATTAACCCAATAAAATTTTGTTCACCAATTTTTAATCTAATTGTAGCAATAAACCAATTTATCCAATTTTATCTTTTAACCTAAAGCATGCATCTAGGTGATTGAAAATAAAATAAATACACCAATCACACAATACGTCGATGTACGAGGAAAACCCACAATGGGAAAAAACTCAGAAGGCTCAGCCATGTAATTCACTTTGATACAAAATTACAAAAGATGACATATAACTTAAACAACGACTCGATCACTACATGTCTTTACGCATCTTTAATCTTTAACTGCTCCTCCGCTGTGATAATGCAAGAATCCATCAATGCAAGATGTCATAATACACAAGTCCTCACACACCTCATTATCTACCGATTCAGGCTCAACAACCGTCAATGTATTGAAACACGTAATCCACCACTTCATCGTCGTACTATAGTAAATACGGAATCCAAAGCAATGAAACAATTCTCACAAATATATGGATAATTAACTTGGTGCCTAGGATCTTTGAAGCATATGTATGATGAATCTTAGATCCTGAACTTATTATCTGAAAAAATAGTGTTCTTAGAGAGTTTAAATATAAAAGTAACTCTAAAAAAGGTTCTCTTAAAAAGTCTAATCTCGTATCTCTATCTATAAGTAAAGTTATTACAAAAAGATATGCATTAGAGATTTGGATCAGATTTGTTAAATATGAAAGCACGTGTACTCGTTTGAAGGAACTAACTTTTCGTTCTAATGAAGTACCCATTCTCGTTCGAACATCTTCCAAAGAGACATCGAATGATATTCTTGGGTGAACCCAAAGGGTGTCGATCCAGATCTCATTTAACCGAAGGAATATCGTTATAATGACCTATGGAAACTCATTTGAACGACATTTCAAGTCGTTCCAACGAAATGTCAAAATTCTAAAAAATTCTTTAAAAAGCATTCGAAAACATTTATAAAAGCCTAACACACAATAATAAAATCTTCAAGGCTTAAAAAAAATAAGCAATCATACTTGAGAGATCCTTGGAACTTGAAGATGGAAATGATCATGAAACACGAAATGTATATAAACTATGTGGCTTTGCCGCTATGTCTTCATCCAAACACGTCAAAGGCTTGAAGGAAAAACACCAACTCTAACCTATGACTCAAAATGTTTTGTCCGGAATTATTCAAATTACAAAGAAATTGACCTAATTAGAAATTTACCTTACGAATCTCCCCCTTTAGCTATTTCGGGGCAAAACCAAAATAAAACCCATATGGGCCGTCAAGCTCTCTAAAAAGACTTAATTCCCAACCCCAAAAAGAAAAAATACATACGTTGGACAAAAATAAACTCGAGTAGCTTTGCTCGCTTAAAACTTTTTCATATGATGTAAACATGTAAACTTGGACACTTAAATATCCTTTCAAATGCAAAGAGACTATAATAGTTTTAAATATGCAAATGAATAAACATCTAACAATGTCTAAAGAAATCTCAATCTAGTTAAGACGTCTCCCCTTACAATAAGTATATCCTAAATATAAAGTGAAATATACTGTTTCTCCCCCTTTTGTTCAAGAATAAAGAAAGCAAGATAAGCATAAAACAATTACTCCCCTGAAGACCAAATCTCCTCCTTAATGTGTGAACATGAGTGTGACACCCCTCCTAATTAAACATCGGGTGATCAGGCCTTTATTAAATTAAAACAGGTTTCTCAAATGGTTCATTCTTAGCATCACTGTCGAAAACTTTTTAATTACTAATCCCTGAAGTAAAATTAGACCGGTGCTAAATTTTATCTTTCTTAAAACAGGTAAATCAACCAAGCGGAACGAAGTACAAATAATCATGTACTATAATTCAAACAACAAAGTAAAAGTACAACAGAACAAAAGTATTACCGAATAAACCATCGGCTAAAAATCCCAAACAACAATAGAATAACCGCTAGTCTGAAACTAACATCTGAGACTAATACCGGACAACAAGTCCATACATAGAATAGTGCGAGATCCTGTACTAGATCTGAATGAGAGATATCGTCTAGTCAAAATCCTGTAAGCATCCACTGTGCTACAACTCCGAGTCCCTGGAATGGAATCATCATACATGGCGTCCCTGTGGCTGGACACCTAAAAGGTTTTGAAAATATTTTATAGCAAGAGTTAGTACTCAAAACATTTTGAAAATATTTAACAAGCGTTTATCACAATATAAAATGCGGTTATTGATTACACATGTTAGGTTCTCGTACACTCTCTTGAGTTAACTCACCCCTCATCTTTTGTGCACACCTAACGTTTTACACTTAGTTTATCTAGCCATACCTCCCAAGCTAACTAAAACCAAAGTAGTCAACTGACTTATCTGTACCCAAGTTTCAGTACCGCCCATACAGTACAACCGTTTCACTAACATCTTGCGTATGTTAATTAATTCTCAAGTAACATTTCATCTATGTTATCTTTCAAGACTTCTCATTTAGTTTCACTACTAAAATTACTACAATTCTTACAATTGTTGACTTCCCACTTATGTAATTAAGTTTCGCTACTTGAATTACTAAATAGATTTTCCCTATTTAAAGGTGCATTTCGTAATTAAGTTTCACTACTTAACTTACCAATTCAGTATGTATCTTTAAATACATAATATATATCAATCTACTAATACACGGAAGTAGAATTTCATCAAGTATATATATTTCACACACAATATATACTAAATATCAGTCATTACTATTTTGCCCTTTATATACACGTAAAGGACTCTTGGTTCGGAATGATTCATCGACCCCAAGTAAGAATTGATTCGGAATGATACATCGACCCCAATTATTTATATACACAAATAAAGATCTCTTGGTTCAGAATGATTCATCGACCCCAAGTGAGAGTTGGTTCGGAATTATCCATCGACCCCAACTATTTTAAAAATATATATATACACATATTCTGGTTCGGGACTCTTTCATCGCGACACCAGTTCAAGGTTTGGTTCGACATTTCTCATCGACCCCAAACATATAATAACTTTATGTTAGTTCGGAATGTCTCATCGACCCTAACATAATTAATTTAGGTATAAATCTCTCGACCTAAAAGATCACATAATTCAGTAGGTACACGCCCGACCTATTAATTATATACGTACGTAATATTTTAAGATCATATATCTACCGTACAATATTCACTTTACGAGTTATCTCATTAATCGCATTTATTTGAGTATTCACACAACTCTAAGGGTCCTAGTTACCCCTTACATATAATTTCCGTAGTTATTTCTTACCCTACTGGTCTATTACTTAAATTGAATTTACTTCGCCTCGTAACTCAATTTTCGAAGTCCCCGATACTCTACTAAATTGGATTATTCTCGTCGGTCCGTAATCCAAGCCCTACAACCAATGGCCTTATCGGACCTCAATAGTATACCTACTGGTCTTATTCACACTCCCATATAAGTATAATGTAAATCCTAGGATATCATTCATTCCCGAAAATCAACGAAGAATTAAACACAAAAATTTCGAGAAACAACTTGCGTCGATCGATCGACGGCTGGGTTCGATCGATCGACATAGTCGATCGATCGATAGTTCGAGATCGGTCGATCGATCGAACAGGGACAGTCGCAGTTTGTCTTCTTCGTTAAGATTTTTCCTCCATTAACAAACCTTCAAACTCCATTATAGTCCACCAAACTTTTACCCAATGATGCTAACATATTTTCACATATACTAGGACAATTTCTAACGTGTCAAATACCTCAAAACTCCAATTCCTTTAAAGAAATAGTGAATTAAACCCATAATTTCTTGAAACCCTAGTTATGGTGTTGTTCCCATATTTTCATTCAAAATCCAGATTTTATTCCGAAAATTCATCAAGTCTAATCTGAATATTAATCCTCTAGATAAGTTAAATCATTCTTCATGCGATTCCTATCCCAACATGTATAAATATCATCATTCTCCTATCAAGATATTGATTTAAACAAGACTATTCAAAAACCCTACACATGGGTATTATAACTTTATGATTTTTGCAATAAACAACTTGCCTTATGATCAGTAGGGTCTGAATTAGTGGTTGTTGTTGATGATTAATGATCTTCATCTTTCAATCCTTCTTCCCCAGCAAGTTAATAGTGACAATCTCCTTTGAATCTTTCCCAATTCCTGCTTTTGCCTTAGAAAGTTGTGCCTCTCTTCTCTCTAATGGTGTTGGTTTTGTCATGGGTGTTCTAACCCTAATCCCTCTATCATACGGCTGATATAAAGCTCTCAATTTCGTAGGTCTCCATACCCTCTCATGTTAAAAGACCAAAACGCCCCCGAACGGTCTCGGTTTAGTCCAAAATTACCCCGGGACTCAACTAGTACTCCCGGGTATACTATTTTGACTAATTTGACCCTTCCGGACTCATCGGTGACCTCTAAATTATCATTTGAGTCACTTAACAATTGTTACTCGTTCTCACCCCAACACGGTCTACACGCGTTAAGTAACTATTTACCACTCGCACTAAGTAAATATAATGAGGCAATATAAATCGGTAACTATCTCCCGATTGATATCCCATTAAATTACTCCTCCTACGTAATTTAAATTAAGCTGCATTTTCTCATTTAATTCTCCAATTTAATTAAATAGAATATTCAGAAATACGGGGTATTACATACTTCCCCCCTTGCAAAGGAATTTCGCCCTCAAAATTAGGATAAGGTTGGTATTAAGGCTAAGGACCCTAGATATAATTGCATCCTCTAATACCCAATGTCAAATCATAACATCCTAACGGTCGCCCCAAGTACATGCCTTGCTTCATTATAAATTCTTATCGCATGTTACCCATGCCTCATATATCATAATTAAGTCTCACTACATAATTTCTCCATAGATTTTCCCAATCCAACATTAATTCTTGAAATTAAGTTTCTCTCTACTTAATTTACCCATTCAATGTATATCTCTATATAACATCTAAGTGTCTACTATCACTCATAAGTAGAATATTATAAGGTATATATTTCACACACAATATATACTTTAAGGAAAATTGGTCCGGCAAAAATCATCGGCCCCAATAATCCTATCATTTACATTGGTCCTGGAATCCATCGACCCCAAGGTAAATGTAATGCACATGTCGGTTCAGACCTTCCGTCGATACCAATATTTATCATCGATTTGGTTCGGAAAAATCATCGACCCCAAATCGATCCCTCATGTATTGGTCCGAAACATCATCGACCCCAATACAGAGATTAAGCACACTTACTATCGCACATAAGTAGGAAAAATCAATAGGTATATATATCGTACACATAACATATACTATCGACACTTATTTTATAATCACCCCCCTTCTATAACACTTTTGGGGTTATTGGCTCGGATTCCACCTCGATCACCAATAGTGATTAATTACTTATCTCGGAATCACATCTCGAGCACCAATATATGTATATATATCTCATCGCACATGAGTAGACAATTTGTGAGCCATATATTACACATTTCATATACCCTAAATGTCATACTCTAATAGAATGTCCTCATATCACGCGTTAAGGACTAAAAGTTCGAAATTTCTCCTCGAACCACACCCAAAGTACATGTATTGTTCGTAATCGGTACCCACGAACCTAATCCTCATGTACAGTCCATATAGGCACTCACTCTACCTATAAATATGCTCTTATAGGCATACATTCAACTTGGGAATTGATCAGTGGGCTTCTCCAAAATTCCACTATCATAAGGGCGTATCATCATTCTTTCTCACTAACATTGGGTCGTAGGTAACACAACATACTCAAAATAAAACTTTATCTCTATTCCTTCTTGACCATCTCTCACAGGGTGGAATTTTAGGATTTCACCCTGATTCACTATCATGTAGAGCGGCACTGTGCACTCTCCCTTTTTAACTACATACTAATCCATCCCGGTCACCCCATTTCGCTACCCCAACGAAATGTTGGCTTAGTTATGATGTTCACAACCCATCAATAATTTATAAGTCTTTCTCCTCATTCCATCATTGGAAATGTAGGTTCACTACCACATTCCGGTTGCTCATTTCGAGTCTATCTCGCTCTATAACTAGAGGTGTATCTGGAGACAATCTCACCATGTCTCTCTTCAACATCGCTTCCCACTTACGTCATCTTTCCTCAAGTGGTACTCTATTCCCCTTTCTCTCCGGGTTTATTATACTTTACAATCCGTGCACTCTTCGCATTTGGCGCACTTTTTGGGGTTGGTTACTTTATAAGAATCAACATTTTAGTAACACGTGAGTCACTCACAACACTCAGTCAAGTAGCACCTTGCCCTACTTCTTCACCACAGTTAGGTCTCCCATATCAAGAGATAACATTTGAACGGTTTCCCACCGACTTTCATCCCAGAGGGTGTTGGATCTTTCAGCACATATAATCTTGGATCATCGTCTATCACCCATGACGTTTAACCCATTTCATCGATACGACTTATTTCCAAATTTTCCCACCGTCGTACAAAAAAATTTCCGCATCCCTCTATCTCGGATGTCTAAGGAATCCAATTGACTAGGGCGCCCATACACCCTTTTCTCCATGCACATTTGCAAAAAACATTGCAGATGTCGCACCCGTGACATGCTTTTCTTCAACTCCAGCCTAGTCTACACGACGTGACTACAATCTTGTGGGTATTTTCAATACTATATAGACCAAAAATCAAATCCTTGCCCACAAAGTCCCACTTATCCCTTCGTGGTGAGGTAAACCTTTCAGTGTTTCTCCACAACACTACCGGCTCCACTGATGCCCTAGCATATAACAATGTTTCTTCTCCTGTCGTGCATAAAATTCAGTTATATTCCCTTTCACAACCGAACTTAAACAAGGGACTCCTCCCCATGTATTCTTACTGAGCATTGTCGGAACAACACATAGTCAAGACACTCAAATTTCATTCCTCGACAATATGTGCAACCATACCCCAATATTTCTAAAGAAGTCAAGTGGCACTGCGCTTATAGTATCACTAAGTCCTTAGCACTAATTACAACAGCGAGCTCGATCTCTTCGCTCAGCAGTCATACGACATACATTGACTCACATCATTTAGGTTCCTACACACCGGAATCAATTACTATGAGACATTCATAATCCCTGAAGTCCCTCACCTATTGATTATTATTTCAACTCGACCCTCCTTCAGGTGAGGTATCGTCACATACCCCATTCACTCGAGGCTAAAACCCATATACTTCCTGATCCATCGCTCTGGTGGTTCAGATGGTTTCCGGACATAACACGCTTGTCCTCTCCGAAATGCAAAACTTATGAGAGTTATTATTTCCTCAAATAACTTCAAGCTAAAATGAAACGCGTGGCCCTACAAACCACACTAGACATCTTTACAAAAATCCCCTTACTCCAGGCCACACTGATCGGTATGGGGTATCCCTCCTCTCAGACTTGGTAGCCTCAATTCTGAGCAGTATCATCCTGGTTCCCTTAGTTCTGCTAACCAAGAGGAACGCACTATGGGGCTTAACAGTCCCAACTTATAATCTAATCATCAAATCCACTAGTGGGTTTCCACTTATGGCTTGCACCAGCCCCATTACATTCAGTCTTACTCCTTGACTAAATCTTTAAACTTTCTTAGCTCCGCCCACCTAAGAGCATTGACCTCAACCTTGTAAGAAGTACCATACTGTCTTCATATACATAAGTCGTTCAAGAAGAGTTTTACCAAAAATTGCGAATTACAACTCGAGAGTCCATTCTCTCAAGGGCTCTTTTTCCCTTATACCTATCTCATCGGTACAAGTTCACTTCAATGGATAAATTTATCTCTCATGATCGGCCTTTACCAGGCTTTTACGTGAGGGGTTTAGGTATTTCCATTCACTTCGCTTTTGAATTATCATTAGAGAACTTTGCGGTTAAACTATGTGTAAGGTCTCTCTATTTGTATACGGACCCTCGGTCCGGATGCGGTGATTGGTATCCCCGCCACGTTGCCTCAAAATTTACTCAAATTTTCACTTCTGAGTATTTCTACTCCATCCTAAATGCCAAAACCTCTGGACATACTACTTCCATTGGTTAACATGCACAGTCGCCGTTTTATCACATTTTTACGGCTCTTTCTCATCAAATTTTCTTCAGACCTACTCCCACTATCACTGCATTGGGCGGTCTAGACTAGCATCCCTCTTGCCGTCGCGACACCTGGAAAATGCCTGCTATGCCTCAACAACCCTTGCAACATTTACTTCCATTACACGCTAGGAGTGACCTCGACAATGGTCATCTCTCCTATGATTACCATCTTCGAACACCCCATGCTTTATGCCGAGCTCCTCCCTCCTGTAGTCCGTCTAACGCCAATGCTGGTCCTACCACCATATTCGACGTACCATGCCCAATCGAACTCGTATATATAACACTACGTCTACTAAATAGCAGGAGAACGTAAATTACGTACGTAAAGGAGTACAATCATCCTAAGATAGGGCTCTATATAAATCAAACGACATGCTGAAAATGTAGTAAGCCGTACAAATCCTATGGACACTAGAACCTGATGCTCTGATACCATCTGTGGCACCTCGCCTAATTAAACATCGGGTGATCAGGCCTTTATTAAATTAAAACAGGTTTCTCAAATGGTTCATTCTTAGCATCACTGTCGAAAACTTTTTAATTACTAATCCCCTAAGTAAAATTAGACCGGTGCCAAATTTTATCTTTCTTAAAACAGGTAAATCAACCATGTGGAACGAAGTAAAAATAATCATGTACTATAATTCAAACAACAAAGTAAAAGTACAACAGAACAAAAGTATTACCGAATAAACCATCGGCCAAAAATCCCAAATAACAATAGAATAACCGCTAGTCTGAAACTAACATCTGAGACTAATACCGGACAACAAGTCCATACATAGAATAGTGCGAGATCCTGTACTAGATCTGAATGAGAGATATCGTCTAGTCAAAATCCTGTAAGCATCCACTGTGCTACAGCTCCGAGTCCCTGGAATGGAATCATCATACATGGCGTCCCTGTGGCTGGACACCTAAAAGGTTTTGAAAATATTTTATAGCAAGAGTTAGTACTCAAAACATTTTGAAAATATTTAACAAGCGTTTATCACAATATAAAATGCGGTTATTGATTACACATGTTAGGTTCTCGTACACTCTCTTGAGTTAACTCACCCCTCATCTTTTGTGCACACCTAACGTTCTACACTTAGTTTATCTAGCCATACCTCCCAAGCTAACTAAAACCAAAGTAGTCAACTGACTTATCCGTACCCAAGTTCCAGTACCGCCCATACAGTACAACCGTTTCACTAACATCTCGCGTATGTTAATTAATTCTCAAGTAACATTTCATCTATGTTATTTTTCAAGACTTCTCATTTAGTTTCACTACTAAAATTACTACAATTCTTGCAATTGTTGACTTCCCACTTATGTAATTAAGTTTCGCTACTTGAATTACTAAATAGATTTTCCCTATCTAAAGGTGCATTTCGTAATTAAGTTTCACTACTTAACTTACCAATTTAGTATGTATCTTTAAATACATAATATATATCAATCTACTAATACACGGAAGTAGAATTTCATCAAGTATATATATTTCACACACAATATATACTAAATATCAGTCATTACTATTTTGCCCTTTATATACACGTAAAGGACTCTTGGTTCGGAATGATTCATCGACCCCAAGTAAGAATTGATTCGGAATGATACATCGACCCCAATTATTTATATACACAAATAAAGATCTCTTGGTTCAGAATGATTCATCGACCCCAAGTGAAGTTGGTTCGGAATTATCCATCGACCCCAACTATTTTAAAAATATATATATACACATATTCTGGTTCGGGACTCTTACATCGCGACACCAGGTCAAGGTTTGGTTCGGCATTTCTCATCGACCCCAAACATATAATAACTTTATGTTAGTTCGGAATGTCTCATCGACCCTAACATAATTAATTTAGGTATAAATCTCTCGACCTAAAAGATCACATAATTCAGTAGGTACACGCCCGACCTATTAATTATATACGTACGCAATATTTTAATCTCATATATCTACCGTACAATATTCACTTTACGAGTTATCTCATTAATCGCATTTATTTGAGTATTCACACAACTCTAAGGGTCTTAGTCACCCCTTACATATAATTTCAGTAGTTATTTCTTACCCTACTGGTCTATTACTTAAATTGAATTTACTTCGCCTCGTAACTCAATTTCCGAAGTCCCCGATACTCTACTAAATCAGATTATTCTCGTCGGTCCGTAATCCAAGCCCTACAACCAATGGCCTTATCGGACCTCAATAGTATACCTACTGGTCTTATTCACACTCCCATATAAGTATAATGTAAATCCTAGGATATCATTCATTCCCGAAAATCAACGAAGAATTAAACACAAAAATTTCGAGAAACAGCTTACGTCGATCGATCGACGGCTGGGTTCGATCGATCGACATAGTCGATCGATCGATAGTTCGAGATCGGTCGATCGATCGAACAGGGACAGTCGCAGTTTGTCTTCTTTGTTAAGATTTTTCCTCCATTAACAAACCTTCAAACTCTATTATAGTCCACCAAACTTTTACCCAATGATGCTAACATATTTTCACATATACTAGGACAATTTCTAACGTGTCAAATACCTCAAAACTCCAATTCCTTTAAAGAAATAGTGAATTAAACCCAGAATTTCTTGAAACCCTAGTTATGGTGTTGTTCCCATATTTTCATTCAAAATCCAGATTTTATTCCGAAAATTCATCAAGTCTAATCTGAATATTAATCCTCTACATAAGTTAAATCATTCTTCATGCGATTCCTATCCCAACATATATAAATATCATCATTCTCCTATCAAGATATTGATTTAAACAAGACTATTCAAAAACCCTACACATGGTATTATAACTTTATGATTTTTGCAATAAACAACTTGCCTTATGATCAGTAGGGTCTGAATTAGTGGTTGTTGTTGATGATTAATGATCTTCATCTTTCAATCCTTCTTCCCCAGCAAGTTAATAGTGACAATCTCCTTTGAATCTTTCCCAATTCCTGCTTTTGCCTTAGAAAGTTGTGCCTCTCTTCTCTCTAATGGTGTTGGTTTTGTCATGGGTGTTCTAACCCTAATCCCTCTATCATACGGCTGATATAAAGCTCTCAATTTCGTAGGTCTCCATACCCTCTCATGTTAAAAGACCAAAACGCCCCCGAACGGTCTCGGTTTAGTCCAAAATTACCCCGGGACTCAACTAGTACTCCCGGGTATACTATTTTGACTAATTTGACCCTTCCGGACTCATCGGTGACCTCTAAACATTTGAGTCACTTAACAATTATTACTCGTTCTCACCCCAACACGGTCTACACGCGTTAAGTAACTATTTACCACTCGCACTAAGTAAATATAATGAGGCAATATAAATCGGTAACTATCTCCCGATTGATATCCCAAAATTACAATTTTTAATAAATCCCATTAAATTACTCCTCCTACGTAATTTAAATTAAGCTGTATTTTCTCATTTAATTCTCCAATTTAATTAAATAGAATATTCAGAAATACGGGGTATTACAATGAGATACCAATTATGAAATAGGGAGGAGGGAGTAAAATCATGTAATGGTGTAAATTATAGCAAACACACAACATGGAAACGCAATCATTAATAATCCACACAATGATTAAATAATATTAACATTGAGGCAAAAACATACCAATATGAATAAGCGATGAAGTAGGATATCAATTTAAAACTACCAATTTCAAGAAAAAGAATTTCAATGCAAATAATGAGACATATCAATATGATCATATATCATGCCAAATAAAATCCAAAGATAACGAATATGGTAAACATGTACTAAATACAAATCCCAAAGACTCAAAACAGATAATATTGTATATATCAATATGCAAAATATACCAATGAGAAACTGGCATACATACATACATACATATATATATATATATATATATAAACACCTACTAAAACTTGACACAAATATGTAGGCTTTACACACTAGCATAGTATCGATCTATCAAGCATGTGGGATGGAATGAATGGGTGTGAACTAGATACAAATGAATCGTGACGCAAACACTCAAATATGTTCAAGAAGTTCAAATTAAATGCAAAACTTTATCAAACTAAAATTTCGCCTTAAGTGAAAAGATAAAGTGAACTCTATAAACAAACAAGCACAATCCACACAAGCTTGGAATATTGATGATTTTACAAATAAATAGTGTCATGAAAAAATTATCATAACTAGGATTCATTGTACGAACCCATTGATCTTCAACTATAACACCCTCAAAAGATAAAGACATTATATTTTATTTTCTCACAATTATTTTGAAGCTATCAATTTTTTAAATCAAATAGACTAACATGTTGGCCTTTTTCAATTTTCCTATTTTTATTGCCTTTATATCTTTTCATTAGGCTCTTTCCAACGGTAGCTTTTTTGCAAAGGATGTTTTCTCCTTTCATAGCCTTTTTTCGCACACCGCCATATTTTCAATAAACTCAAATAATCTCACGAAAAAATGGTTCTTACATGCACAAATTCCCTAAGTTATAAAATATTTAGATGTCAATATTGATGGGAGAACATCTCATATAGCTCAAATATACATGTGAAGCTAAAATTAAAAAAAAACTCATGAATGTGTGCTCGGAGGCATATAAAAAGTTGAATCCATAAGGCAAATCATGTTCGAAACAAATCCATGTAAGAATGATTAAGAACAATCTAAGTATTATCAACCATAACCAAAGCTCCAAGTCACATGGATAACATGGAATGGATGAGATTCAAACATGCCAATATGCCACACAAAATGTGTAAAACCCAAATAAAAAAAAACAACTACAGATCTTTTTGAGTTTTTATAAAAAAAATCAAAGAATACTAATTTGAAAAAAAACTAACTCAAAAGGCAAAAAAAAATATTTTTATATTTTCCAATATCCCTAAATAAACGAAAAGATAAAATACATAAGATACACAACTCATAACACTAACAAACATATATAATGAAGCACAAACTAGTGTATGACAAACATGGAAGCAGTCACCGATCAAATATAACATGTGAAGAGACATCTGCAAGCATTCGAGAATCAACTATTCTAACATTTAGTGCTTCTAAAATCAGTTTCCTATTGCCAATAAAAGTAAACCTAACGTCTAAGGTTTCGGGAGCCAAGGGGAGAGTAGACTTCAATATCCTGGGATCTCTTCTAAGATCATAGTGAAAATTTCTAAGGGGACCTTTCCTATCGCAGTGTGTGAACATATAGATGCGATAAGGAAAGTGATATTTGGTTCGACCTTTTTTAACACCCTTCGATGTGTTTGATCCTCTAAAAACATAAGGTATTGGATTTAGCAATGGAAGTGTTAGAACCATGGAAGCTAGTACCATTACTACCAACACTACTTTAGTCTCCTAAATCACCATTTAATTTTAAAACTTTAGACTTAAGTAAAGAATTAGACTCTTCAAGAGTTTGGGATTCTTTAAAATTTTCAATCATCCTTTGATGGTTATCTCGCTCCCCTTCAATGGAAGTGAACTTGTCCCTAAGAGTGTTCTCACGTTCCCTCATAACATTAATCAATTTATAATTACTTCTCTATAACTTGGACTCTATCCTCACTCTATTTATTGGACACTTACAATTTTTTAAAATCACGGTCCATGTCCACAAGCCTTTCACGAAGAAAAAATATGTTTGAGTTTGAACATTTTGCAATAAGTTCGTTGTCACTTTAAAATGAAGATTTTCTTTTTTCAAGAATTTTTATTCTTTTTGAAAACTTCAAATTCAAAAGACCTAAAGTTTCATCACAGTTATGAATCTCATTAAAATCCCTCGAATATCAAAGTGGCAAATCGAATAAACTATCATTATAGGTATCCATTAAAAAAATAAACACGAGAGAGAAAGAGTCAAACAAATCACCCTAAGCAGCACGAGATAAGGACCGAACAATAACTTGGTATTCTAGCTCTGATACCACTTACAAAATTTAAATGCATGCAAATAAGCAGGAATGGTCTGAACAAAAAAAATCATTTTTATATTTTTCAATTTTAAGGATTAAACCTTTTAAACAGATTAACCTAATAAAAGCTTCTTCACCGGCTTTAAATCGAGTTGTAGCAATAAACTAATTTATTGAATTTTATTTTTTAACCTAAATAATGCATCTAGATAATAACAGATAAAATAAATACACTAATCACATGACACACCAATGTACGAGGAAAACCCATAATGGGAAAAACCTCTGATGGCCCAGCCATGAAATTCACTATCATATGGAATTACACAAGATGACAAATGACTTACACAACTACTATCCCTAGACGCCTTGACGCTTCTTTAGTCTTCAACCTCTCCTACACAATGACAATACAGGAATCCAACCACACAAGTTTACACAATAAACGAGTCCATGCACACCTCGGTATCCACCGATCTAGGCTCAACAATCATCTACGTATAGGAACACAAAATTCATTACTTCTTCACCGCAACACAACTAATATATAATCCATCGCAATGAAATAATTCTTATAAAATATGGAGAATAAACTTGGTGCCAAAAATAGGATCTTTAAAGAATATATATGATGAATTTGGATCCTAAACTTATTGGGTGAAAAACTAGTGTTCTTAGAGAGTTTAAACAAAAAAAGAACTCCCAAAAGTCTCTCTTAAAAGTCCAATCACGTATCTCTATTTATAGGGAAAGTTGTTGCAAAAGGATATGGATTAGAGAATTGAATCAAATTTGTTTAAAAAACAAAAACATGCGTACTCGTTCGAACGAACTGACTTCTCGTTCGAATGAAGTACCCATTATCGTTTGAACTGCTTCCAACAAAACTTTGAACGAAATTCCAGAGCAAACCCAAAAGGTGTAGATTTAGATCTCATTCGAACAAAGGAATCTCAATCTAAAGACCTATGAAAACTTGTTCGAACAACATTGCTAGTCATTCTAACGAATTGTCAAAATTCTCAAAAACATTCTTTTAAAACATCCAAAAAAACATTTTATAACATGTTACAAAAAACTAACTATCACACCCCGTATTTTTAGTGATTTTATATTGGGATTTATTTAAATTAAAATGGGAAATTAATACGGATTAAAATAAATAGACAAGGATTAATATTTATCTATGTGAATTTTATTGAGTGTTACTTACTGAACAAGTAATAAATTATTAAGAATGCATTATAATTGTCGCGAGTGAAAAATACGACAACTAAAATTATTTAGTCGGGACGTGCGTGTTAGTCGTGTCGGGACTTAATTTAATGAAAAAAAATTAATCTATTTATAGGTCATCCAAGTGATCATTTTGAGTGTGCCAATGTATCCGATAGGGTCAAAATAGTCAGAAAAGTGTACTCGGGGATTTAGTTTGGATCCCGGTGGGGGCCAAACGGCACCCCGGGAGGGTATTTTGGTCTTTTGTATTTTTAAGGAAAAAAGACCTACGAAAATTCTAAGTCTATAACATCTGGTAGGGTGAGGGAAATAGGGTTAGAACTTACAAAACCAAAGAGAGGCCACATGAGGAGGAAGAAGTGGAGATTTTAAGGTCAAACCACACTAATCTTGCACCACCACCATCACCATTGCATAGATCGGGAGGAGAGGAATGAAACCCTACCATTATTTTGCAAAAAACTAGACCTTCAAATTGAGGCAAGTAATTATCTTGCTAAATTCTAATTAGATATCACATTCAAGTTATTGTAGGATGATTTATCGCAAGTTTATATAAATTTTGGTGTAAATTTGGAAGATATAAATCATGTTCTTAGGTAGGAATCAGATTAGGATTAATACCTTATGCATGTAGAATGCATATAATGAATTAGTTTGATGAAATTATGAAGAAATCTGGAATCTTGTTAAAGTTATTGAAGAAAACGCTAATCTAGGGTTTTTAGAATTTAATGTTGAATTAGTTCAATTAAATGAGGTGCCCTGAGGAATTAATGTAACTATTACGTTATAAACTGTATATATATGTTGGTATAATGCTTAGTATTCTTGGTTGGGAGTTTGGGAATGAGTAATGGAGTTTTGGAGGTTTATAAATGGTGAAACCCGTAACTATTTAAGGTAGAAGATGAAGACATGTTATAGCGAATCGATTCGGCTCCTTGACCGAATCGATTCGGACCAAGGCCGAATCGGTTTGGTTTCCCAGAAAATGATAATTTTTCTCCTTTTTAATAAGAACTCATGGGTAACAATCGTGTTAACTTCGAAAGTAATTTTAAATCATAATTAGTAATACTTTAAGCTCCAGTTGGCCAAGGCTAGGGTTGGGACTTTACATGATAAGACGAATTTAGGAGTAAGGTTAAGTAGTCCTAATTTGGCAATGAAATTTAAATTCAAGAATCACGATCATGTCGCGGGGATTCTAGGGAACTGATGACTTAGACCAGTAGGGTGTGAGTGAGGTATCTACTTAAATAACTTAAGGGACAATTGGTAACCTTCCATTAGTAGGGAACACTCAGGATTATACGATGAGGGGAATTATGGTAAATTAATGACATGCAGGATATTCGGGAGTTATATAGACTATGTACCAAATATATTATAAGGTACATGCTTACCTATCTCTCTCTCTCTCTCTCTCTCTCTCTCTCTCTCTCTATCTATATATATATATATATATATATATATATACACACACACACACACACACTTAGGTTGTGGAAATACCTAATGTGTGATTTATTATGTGTAATGAACATACCTACATTACCTGCTATCACAGGAGGTTTCGCGTCATGGACGGTCTTACCCTGATGAGCCATCTTGGGAGATTTTAGACTTGTAACTAAGAACATAAAACTTAGGGATTCAGCACCACTTGTGAGTATATTGGTGTGACCGGTTGTTTGGGTGCGTTAGGTGTGTGCGTAACCTAAAGACTTAGAACTATGTTCGCCTCCAAATTATTTGAATTAAAACTTTATGGTTCAGGAGTGAATCCGAACCAGAAGTCCTTTATTTAGTACGTGATGTACCAAGACACGATAGCAGAGTGTATATATATATATATATGTGTGTGTGTGTGTGTGTGTGTGTGTGTGTGTTTGTGTATGTGTGTGTGTGTGTGTGTGTGTGTGTGTGTGTGTGTGTGTGTGTGTGTGTGTGTGTGTGTGTGTGTGAAATATTCTACTGTGTGTGCCTTAGTAAATTGTGGAAATAATGATACCTAAAACAACCTAAACATGTGGAAACTTAATATCTAATGGCCAAATTCATATTGGCTAACAGACATTTGAAATTCAAAAATGTATTTTATGGGAAATACGGGTGGGCACTACGAGATATATGTAGGAAGAGACTAGTTTTGAGATATTTAGGCGGGGTAGCATAACTAGGACGGTTTAGGAGTATACGTTAGTTTTGCACAATAGTTGAGAGGTGAGAATCTCATGTGAGAGTACGTGGGATTAACATGTATTCAATATCTGCTCTTACTGCATTTTAAATACATGAAAAATATTTTCAAAATGACTTTGGGCGCTGACCCATTTCAAATATATTTTTGTAAAAACCATTTTGGTGTCGAACCACAGGGATGACCAGCTTAGGAGTTCATTATCATTTAATGTTCTGCAGCTTCTGTTGAAGTTGCAGGTCCTTGGTAGTAGACGCTTCCACTTCTATCAGCTCCTTGTGATCAATCATCTAGTTCAGTTGGGCATGTTGTTGATCTTTAGTTAATAGTTATTTCAAAGACACTGTACTTTATTTATTTTCAGTTATTGGATTTAATTTTATTGATGGATTATTGTATTAGGGATTTTAGGCTGGAGTGTTTATTCCAGTCATACTTATTCAGTCAGTTGTTTTACCTCTTATTGTATTGTTACTGAATGGTGTATGTGTTTAGTAATTTGAACTATTTTCATGTTAATTAAAAGATGAAATTTGACACCGGCTTAATTTGACTTAGGTGGTTAGTTATTAAAAAGTTTTCGGCAGTGATGCTAAGAATGAACCAAATGTGAATCCTGTTTTAATTTAATAAAGGACTGATCACCTGGTATTTAATTAGGCAGGGAGTCACAAATGGTATCAGAGCCTCAGGTTCTAGTGTCCTTAGGATCTGTACGGACTTGTCACGTTTTCAGCATAGCATTATTTTGACATAAAGCCCTATTATAAAAACTATTGCTTTCATCCTTACATGTTTGGGATATCATGCTTATGCTATTAAATTTTGTATTGAAGGTGAACTCATATAATTAATTCAAATTTCAGATGTCGCTTGAGAGAGAATGACAGACTATCACCGCTGGGGAGATTAAGGCTGTACAGTTACAATAGACACCTCAAATACCACATGGAATGGTGATAGTCACAGAGATAGCAAGTATTTTAGCATAAGGAGTTACTATCGAATTATTCCAGTATCGAGATCATCATGTCCAGCAGAAGGGGAATAAAAGAATGAGGGAAATTTTTTAGCTGGATAGTATCGAAGGGAACAATCTTTATGAAGCCCCACAATAATAGAAGAATACCCAACAGGGATAGGGTTCCCCGTGGGGGAATTTAGCCAAGAAATTCTAACCGAGGAGTTACCAAACAAAGGGTCATGGTTTCATACATTGCCAAAAGAGTTCTCAGAAGCAACAACAACATGCTCCTCAGGGCCGTAAGGGCCAAAGGGATAATGGGAGAGGTCATCATGGTCGGGGCTTCCAGGGATAGTCCCAAGGTCATCCTCGACTTGGACAGCAGAGGCAGGGTCGGTGAAAATGAGATCACTAGGACAACTATTTCTTGTGTAGGAATAATGTCCACCAGAAGAGGGAATGCCCCTTTGATGGTCGTTGTTTTATGTGTGGGGAGGTGAGTCATCAATAGAAAGATTGCCCACAGCAGAATAACATACCACACAAGAGTGTTCAATAAGGACAACAGAGACAGTTATTCCATATAACGTCAACTCCACCCCAACTGGTGCAACTAACGTATGGGTATGCCTATAAAATTTGATATGCAGTCATGCCATGGTAACTGCATATAACATTAGCATTTAAAGGTATGTTGTTCTTGATAATTTGTATATCCTTGGGAAATTGAGACTTTTCAGTGACATGGGTACATCATATATATAATTGTTAACACTAAAATTTGCAGGTGAGTCGGGTTTAGTAGATGCATTGATAGTATTATCCTTATAGTTGAACGATTATATTTACCATTGAATAGTTAGGCTCTTTAGTGTTGCCACCGGGAAGTGAGTTTAAACAATAAGGGGATATGTATCGAATATACTATCTTTATTCCTTTAGAAAAGGTATGAGAGTAGAGCGTATTATTATCCTGAGTGTAGGATTAGTTAGCAACGGTTTAAGTAATGATAGGCGGTTGCAACTACACTATCGTGTTCACTATTTCAGGGTAGAATATATTGTTTGCGGGGCATCACCTGAAAGAGGGCTAAGCCTGTACATATATGTATATTTTATTTTATTGTAGACTTCGGTGAGTATGCTGTCTTGTTATATTTGATCTCAGTGAGTAGGGATGGTTAGTGATGTGATTCAGGGTATATTCGTTTATTGTCGAGCGGAGCGATTTAACTCGTTATTGATTTAGCGCCAAGGAATTAGTGATAATAAGTGCATCGTGTTGCATATCGTCTTTAGATACATGAGAGTGGATGAGTATACTTTTTATGTTAGGAGATGGGGATTTGGGAGTACAAGTTATGGCTGAGGGGGTAATGAATCTCGACGACCGATGATGTTCGTTAGTGGTGTATCGAGGGGGTTCGTTGTTTGGATATTGCATTGCGATACATCCCACACATGAAACTTAGCAAACGTCGAGATTTGGGAATTGTCTGGTCTTTATTACATATGTTTAGTACCTTAGTTATTATATGTATATGTAGTTATAACTATGAGTTAATATTTATATTAAGATTTAAGGCCGGTAGAGCCGTATAGTGTTGAGATGAGAAAACATTGTTGAACGTTTACACCATGAGTAGGACGGTGGGGCAACCTAGGGTATGATGAAGCTATGAATGTAGGGTGGTTGAGTGTAACCTTATTGTATAGTCATACCAAGTACGCAAGGTTTAGATTAAATTTTTTTTATTTCATTCAGTTAATTTGTGCAAAAATGCATGAGGCATGGGCTGTATGGGTGCCCTAGTTAGTTGATATGTTTCAATGTCAACCACGATGAGTAGGAGTGGAAACGTATGAAATAAATGTGGACACATTGGTAAATTAGAGTTAGAAATAGAGTGAGATGAAGGGAAACGAAGTAGAATTGTGAGCAAGGTATATCACCAGGGACCGAGGAGTAGATGGTAACGGGTGATTATAGTGGTAGAAAGTACAAGGGATGTATATTGTAGATTTTTGAGAAAAATCAGGAGTTACTCCATGCAGGAGAGGAAAATGATGAGATTTAGGTCCTAACCAATTGAAGAGGTAAAAGTCAGACGCTGGTAGTCAGACATAATTGTAGATATCTCCCACGAAGGAAGGTATATGGTTTAAGAATGGGAATGTAGGCACCTAGAGTGGTGGGGGCCTTTCCCCAGTATAGTGAATAGTATAGCCATTATAAATTTTCCCCAATCGCATTGGACTATTCTTGGAAGAAGTGTGATGTGTTGCATACTAACCAAGGCAAAACATGAAGTAAGAGTTCAGAGTATTTCAGAATAGGGTTATTAGGGTGGACTAACAACTAGTTTGAATAGTAGGCTGTAAACCGTCCACCAGAAGTGTACCATTAGAGAAGGGGTATCAGAGACAACATAATGTTTCTGACATGGGGATAACAGTGGATCCAAGTAAGGTGTTAGCAGTGAGGGAGTGGAACATCCGAGTAAGGGGTACCATTAGCGATAGGAACTACCCCACCCATGACTTGGAGTTAGAGGTAGTCGCATTTGCCTTTCGGATTTGGAGGCATTACCTTTTAGGGGAGAAATTTGTCCTCTTCACAGATAATAAGTCACTATGGTACTTATTCACTAAGAGAGAGCTAAATATGCGTCAGCGTAGATGGATAGAAATTATGAATGATTATTAGTTCGACACCCAGTACCATCCAGAGAAATCTAACATGGTGGAAGACGCATTAATCCATAGGCCGGTGGGGGGGGGGGGGTGGCAGAAGAGTGGAAGGAAAAATGGAAGGACATGGGACATCAAGATTCAGTTTCCAAATCATTCATGATAGTTATAACCATTACACCCAAGATGGTAGCGAAGGTAGTACAGGACCAAGCAACGGATTCATTTTTCCAAGAATTAATCTGACAGCTTCTAGTTGGGGGAGAGAAGTCCTACTCCATGAGTTCATATGGAGGCTTGTGTTGCAATGGGAGACCAATTGTCTAGGAGGGGGAGGACTTGCGACATGCGGTGATGACAGAGTCGCACAGATCACGATTTGCGGTACATCTCGGAGGAGCTAAGATGTACCAAGATATGAGATGGTAGTAATGGTTGAGTGGGATAAAGATAGACATTGTCGATTTTATCTCAAATTGTACCACATGTGAGTTAATAAAGGTGGACCATCAAAAATTGACTGGGTTCTACGGACATTAGAGATTCCTATATGGAAATGGGAGAGAATTTCCATGGATTTTATTACTAGGTTTCTTACATCTAAGAGAGGTCATGATTATATATGGGTGATAGTGGATTGGTCGACCAAGGTAGCCCACTTTCTACTGGTATGAACAGATTATACAATGGGACAGTACGCCCAGATATTCATCGTTGAGATAGTTAGATTACATGGGGTGACACTTAATATCGTGTCCGATAGGGACAAGATCTTAGTGTCTCATTTTTGGCATAGTTTCCAGGAGGCAATGGGTACGGAGTTACGATTGAGCATGGCCTATCACCTGCAGAATAATGGGAAGATTGAGCGGACGAATTAGATGTTAAAGGATATGTTGCGGATGTGTATCCTTGATTTTAGTGGAGGTTGGGAGTAGTATCTTCCATTAGTGGAGTTTGCATATAATAACTCCTATAAGTTTACAATTGGCATAATACCATTAAAGGCGGTGTACGGTAGACATTTTTGTTCGCTCGCTTGTTGGTTAGAGGTGGGGGACAACAAGTTTCTCAGAAAAAAATTGATCCAAGACACTTCGTCCAAGATTGAGCTGATTTGGACTCGTATACGGGTAACTCATGACAGACAAAAGAGTTAAGTCGATGCCAAGCGATTCTTCCTAGAGTTTAATATGGGGGACCAGGTGTTATTTTGTGTATCTCCTATGAAGGGGATAATGAGGTTCGGGAAGAAGGGGAAGTTGGCACAAAGGTCTGTGAGGCCATGTCCTATCATTGAGCGGATTGAGCCAGTTGCATATAAACTCAGGTTGTCAGAGCACTTACATCGAATTCACGATGTGTTCCACGTTTCTTCACTGAGGAGATATCTCCGGGATGAGTTATGTCACACTCATATTGCTTTACTGGAGATTTATTTATAGCTAGAAATTTCATACGAGGAGGGCCAGTCGCTATTCTAGATCATCGTGAGAGGAGGTTGAGATCGAAGGTAGTGCCACTAGTACATGTTCAGTGGGGGCATCATAATGTCAACGAGTCTTCTTGGTAATGAGCGGATGAGATGCGCAACAAATATCCAGAGTTATTTATGTCAGGTGTAATTTTTTGAATTTCGGGTCGAAATTCAGTTATTATGAGGGAATCATTTAACACCCCGTATTTTTAATGATTTTATAGAGGGATTAATTTAAATTAAAATGGGAAATTAATTTGGATTAAAATAAATATTTATTTGCGAGACAAGGGTTAATATTTATGTATGTGAATTATATTGAGTATTACTTAGTGAACAAGTAAAATATTATTAAGAATGCAATATAATTGTCGCGGGTGAAAAACACGACAGTTATAGTAATTTAGTTGGGACGCGAATGTTAGTCGTGTCGGGAATTAAATTAATGAAATGGAAATTAATATATTTACAGGTCATCCAAATTATCATTTTGAATGCGCCAATGTATACGAAAGGGTCGAAATAGTCAGGAAAGTGTACTCTGGGGTTTAGTTTGGGTCTCGGGGCATTTTTAGGCCAAACTGGCACCCCGGGAGGGTATTTCGATCTTTTGAATTTTTAAGTCAAGAAGACCTACGAAAATTCTAAGTTTATAACATCTGGTAGGGTGAGGAAATTAGAGTTAGAACTTACAAAACCAAGGAGAGGCCACATGAGGGGGAAGAAGAGGAGATGCTAAGGCCAAACCACACCAATCTTGCACCACTACCACCGTTGCGTAGATCAGCAGGAGAGGAATGCAACCCTACCATTATTCTGCTGAAAACCAGACCTTCAAATCGAGCAAGTATTAATCTCGCTAAATTCTGATTAGATATACAATCCATGTTAGTGTAGGATTATTTATTGCATGTTTATATAAATTTTGGTGTAAATTTGGAAGATAGAAATCATGTTCTTGGGTAGGAATCAGATTAGGATTAATCCCTTATTCATGTAGAACGAATTTAAAGAATTAGTGTGACGAACTTGTGAATAAATCAGGATTCCTATTGAAGTTCTTGAACAAAAGGCTAATCTAGGGTTTTTAGAATTTAATGTTAAATGATTCAATCAAAGGAGGTTCCCTAAGGATTTAATGTAACTATTACGTTAGAAATCATTTATATATGTTGGTATAATGGTATGCTTGGCTGGGAGTTTGGGAACGAGAAATGGAGTTTGGGAGGTTTAAAAATGGTGAAACCCTTAACAATTTAGGGAATAAGATGAAGACCTATTATAGCGAATCGATTCGGTTCCTTGGCCGAATTGATTCAGAAACCGAATCGATTCGGACCAATGGCAAATCAATTCGGTTTCCCATAAAATGACAAATTTCCCCCTTTTTAATTACAACTCATGGGTAACGATCGAGTTAACTTCGAAAGTAATTTTAAATCATAATGAGTGATACTTTATGCTCCAGTAGGTCAAGACTACGGTTGGTACTTAACATAGTGAGACGAATTTAGGACTAGAGTTAAGTACGCCTAATTAGGGAATGTAATTTAAATTGATGAAACATGATCATGTCATGGGGATTCTAGGGAACCGATAACTTAGACTAGGATATTCGTAAATTAATGGGGAACATTCGAGATTATACGATGAGGGGTATTATCGTAACTTCATGACACATAGGATATTCGGGAGTTGTATAGACTACATACGGAATATATTATAGTTTACATGCTTACCTATACCGAATATATATATATATATATAATTAACTTGTGGGAATATCTAATGTGTGATTTATTATGTGTAATGAACATACCTACGCTACTTGCTATCACGAGAGGTTTCGCTTCGTGGATGGTCTTATCCTAATAAGCCATCTTGGGGGATTTTATACTTGTACCTAAGAACATAGAACTTAGTAATTCAACACATCATGTGAGTATGTTGGTGTGACCGGTCATTTGGGTGTGTTAGGTGTGTGCGTAACACAAAGGCTTAGAACTGTGTTCGCCTCGAAATTATTTGAATTAAAAATTTATGGTTCGAGAGTGAATCCAAACCGAAATTCCTTTATTTGGTACGTGATGTACCAGGACTCGGTAGCAGAGTATGCACGCATCGCAGGTCTCAACCTAGGGATATCGTATTCGTGTATATAATAAGAGTGATATATATATATATATATACGTATGATTTATTTTACCCTGTGTGCCTTGCTAGATTGAAGAAACATTGATACCTAAAACAACCTAAACATGTGGAAACTTAATATCTAATGGCCAAATTCATATATGAAGTGACTTGAAAATGAATGAGGGGAATAGTAATGAAGTTATTTTATGGTTTTTGAATAGAGTGTTATTGATGATTAAATTTAGGTATCTTATTACATAGAATGTTGGGATAATAGTTTTTTTACTCTCGATGACTTCCCAATCTAGACTGAAGTGTATTGGGGGGTTCCTTATTTGGATTTCAATTCTGATTTATCTCATGCATGGAGTTCAGAGAAGGCCAAAAGTTGGGAGTTAAGGAGGTGTAAGTTGTGTGTTGGTTCTTAATAGGTGTTTAAGGAATATATGACTATTATAGAGTCTTTATAAGGCATTTGGATTTCATATATGAGACGTTCAATGAATGAAGTCTAGGTAAGGATGGAAGTTGGGAGTTTAATATGTTTAAAAGTTTATAGAAAGTTATTTTGGTCATCTCTATAGGTTTCGAATATCGAATTAACATATATGCAGGGACTGTACCTGCTAACTACTTTGACGGTTATCGATGGTTTTACATTGCTACTGTTATGGTTCTAGTGTTGACTAGATATGGATATATCGTATGTGTAGGACCTAAATTGTATGTCCATAGTAACAATTTAAATGTAATTGTATATGAGTATGTGCAGAGTCACGAGTGCGATCGGTTGGCTATTGTATGAGATTTATAAGGGTTATGTGTGTTGGATAAGGTTGTAAATTTTTGTAGAATGTTAATTATGGTATATTATTAAGTGATGCTAAGTCCATGAGAGAGGCTGATGGGTTATAAAGGTCTTTGTACTAAATTATACATGGGGTACACTATGTTATGTGTGAGACCGTCAGAGAGACCAATTAATTGAAAATTTGTGACAAATTTCCAAAAGCGGTATTTTTATTTTGGCCTTATCTTTTAGCCCAAAGAGTCTTGGAGTTTAGGGACTCTTTTAAACGACTTCTAAACTATATATTTATTCATTTGGGTTCTTTTAACATAGATTTCATTCATGTAAAATCCCCTGATCAAGGAGGAACACATAGGAGAAAAATTTACAACTTTTGCACCTTGAATTCAATAGCTTTTTCGGTACTTCTTCAGGCTTTGATTTATTCTTTCATGTTTGTGTTCTTCAATAGAGGTAACCTTAAATTCAAGCACTATTATTATTGTTTCATTATTTTTATGTGCTTGTTAATGGATTATTGTGTAGTTAATACCACCATGTCTTGCTAGTTCAAGGGTTGGGATCATATTTCTGCCATTAATGGGTGTTGAGCTTTGAAAGCTAGGTTTTAGGTAGAAATACAATTAATTGAAAGATCGTGTATTAAAGTTGGAATATTAGGCATTTAACTTTCTTTGTCATGCAACGTTAGTGTTTATAGAGATATTCCGAAATTAATCCACTTGTGACCATATTCGAGCGAAAGTATAATCTTTCATTGTTGAATTAAATTTCTTCATGTTTGATGTTTATAATCAATTGAATATGCTTGGTTAAAAGTTTTCAAAATAAAATTCTTTATACGCGTTGTTTAGCCCATGGAGGGGATGTGATCCCAATCATGTTTCTTATTATTTGCTTAAGTTTTAATTAGTTTTAGTTAACTTCTTTATTTTACCCATTTTTTTCTTTCTCGCCCCATCATCATCTTTTACACTTTTATTTTATAAGTAATAACTCAATTAAAATCTATAAAACATTCTCTGGGGATTCAATACCCAGACTAGCCACTATACTCCATAAGAGTGTAGTTAAAGTTTAGGTTTTTTGTATTGCGGTGGAAGCCGATAACAGCGATTAGAGTATTACATGGACACTTGATTTTTGCCTCGATCAAAATAGCGTCGTTACCGGGGAATGTTTTGTTATAGATTATAATATATTAACTATTTCGTAGGATATCTTTATTTTGTATTTTTTTATTTTAACCTTTTTTGAAGGCTGGCAAAAATGAGTGACAAGAAATGTTGAACCCTCGACCAAACACCTCTTTACGTAAATTATCTATCTACAAACCATTCGATAATCATGTCTCTTCATGGTGAGTTCGGTAATTATAATGGTTCATATGGTAATCGTTTTCAAACTTTTTATTCTCAAGAATCTGCGGCTCGACCTATTATCATTGGTGAGGGTCTTCGAATTATTGAGAGGGAAAGGCTTGAAAACTCACATTTGTATAGGAGTAGTTCTCTAGATTTTTGTGCGTTAGAATTCTCGGCTCGACCTATTACCATTGGTGAGGGTCTTCGAATTATTGAGAATCAATGGCATGAAAACGAATATCGGAAAGAAAATCCTTTTTGGGAGCAAGAGCTGGATGCATTATTCGAACTGAATGACGATTTTTCTTTCGATATTTTTGAAATTGAAGAAATTTTTTGACCAAATGAGGAATCTGAGAAGCTAGAGCCAAGGAAGCCTACTTTGGAAGAAACCTTCCTTATTTACATGCAAGGCATGAAGGATATCCTTGGTAATGATTGGGAAATTGAAACAGTTTGCAAGGAGACTAGTTCTTCTTTGGAAAACAAAGAGCAGGTTGAGATTTGTGTTTCACCTCAAATTTTGGAAGAACGTCTCGTTTGAAGTGATTCTTGCTCCCTTGAAATTCAATCTCTAAGTGAGATTGAATAACTTGAGATTGAATTTATATCATCACCATTTTCGTTGTCCATTCTTGAACCATTACAAGTAGCGCTTGATTCCTATGAGTCGGTTGAAACTTTTGAAACGTTTAAAACTTTTACCGACGAGGACTCTTTTCTTAAATTGTTTTTAAGATGATTTCTTCCCTTTTGTGTGCTCCGCTCCCCATCATACTTGAAAGATCTTTGGGAGGTGATTTTATTTTTCTTCGATCCCAATTGTACTTGTCCCTCTTAGCATCCAAATCCTCCATTATCCATTTAAATTTTTTAATTGGTGATGGTTCATTTCTTCCGCCTTACACATGACTTCCGTTGTTCAAACAAAATTCTTATTTTTGGGAGGCGTGCATCCTAGTGAGGGTAAACCATTAATCCCTCAAAGCTAAATCGTGTTTTCGGTGGACCCAAAAAAATTTCGACTTTTAGTGTATAGTTTTTTAGAAGTTCAAATTGTAGTTTGTAAATAGTTCGTTTTATATATATATATATATTTTTATTTATTATAGTCTAGTGTTATTACTTGAAAGTTTTTTTATTATTCTTTTCTTATTATTAGTCCTAACATGTTTTGTAGATTCAATGGACTCGTACTTCTCGGGGATCGCTCCATTTTGGGTAATATCTTTCTTTTCCTCTCTTTATGTTTTGTTCTTGATTCGCATTGATGACAATGTAACATTTAAGTTAGGGGGTGTGGGAAATTCTTCCCATTTGTAGTTTAGATTCATTGACTTGATCACATGTTCGTTCCAAGTAAGCTTTTATAGAAAACTTCAAAAATTGAAAAAAAATTTAAAAATATTTTCGTTCAAAATAAATAAAAAATGGAATTTAAAATTTTCAAAAATATCACTAAAATTTTGTTTATAGTCTCAAATTGAAAAAATTCAAAATGCACAAAGCCAAAATTGACCAAAGATGGAAATTGAGCTATAATTGGCGACTTAATGAATAAGTATGGAGATTATCAACATGGTGAGATTTCGAGCCTATCATCTTTTTATGAGTAATTAAATCAATCCGAGTTAATGGTTAACTCAAAGTTTGATTTAGCGTCAAATCAGTCGTTGAGGATCTCAATTCCTTTGTTTTGATCGGTTACAAGAAATGAGGGAAATGTTGTCTTGAAAAATGCGCTAAAAATATCTCTAAATTAAATTATCCTTGAAGCGCTATTGTAAAATAATGAGTAACTCGGATAAATGAAGCTAGTTCATCGTTTGTTTTCCAAAAATATGAGCCATAAAAAGCAATGAAAAATTATCCTTTTGCTAGCCAATTTGAGCCTAATAAAATTTCCAATTTCGTTTGATAACCCGAAAATCTCGAAATTCCAGGAGTTTTGAAAATCAAAAAATTCATCAATAAAGTCCAAATGGTACAACAAAAATGGGTAAGAAAAAATGCTCAACAAAAATAGAAAGAAAAAAAATGAAACGAAAATGAGAAAAAAGTAGAAAAATAAGAGAAAATGAGCAAATGCCCGAAACAACACTAACGAAAATCATAAGAAAATTTTCCAAATCCAAATTATCCAACCATTCCCATATTACCCAATACACCTTATAACCTGAGAAAGACCAAATTGAGTCCGAATGACAAAGTTAATAGCCACGTGGAGAGCCTAAAGACACGAAAATATTATAAGAGAGATTAATTGGTGTGAATAAAATACGATGTTTCCTCTTTTCTAGTGATCATAATCCTATGATGAGATATTTTCACCATAAAAAATCCGTCTTTCAAATTTGTGTGCGTGAATTCGTGTTCCATTATATTTACTCTTTATATCACACATACTGAGAGAAATAGCCACGTTCCGAGTGATTAGTTTGCGAGAGTATTCCATGAGAATTGCATCAAAATGAATTTTTAGAAAGTAACGTAATGATCAATCGGTGAAAATTAGCGATTAAATTATTGGCTTCGCGCACACACACAACAAATTGAGACTATTGAATAGAAATTTATGGTGTCCATTTTAGGGGAATTTAAATTGTACAATTTTTAAGTAGTTTGATTTTTCTTTGAGACCGAAAATGAATTTTGTGGGTATATTCACCGCAAACCCTCATGAGACATCACTCCTCCTACCAGGGTAACCTAGGGGTTTAACGGTTTGTTGCGTATGCTAAATACAATCACTTGCCCATGAAAAGAGGTATCGTATTCCATTAGTCATTTAGAAGTCCATTTAAACTCATGATCTTATGCTTTCACATTGCTCAGGATGCGCAACATTCTAAGTTAAGGGAATTTGGTTAGGAATAAATATTTCATATTTATCCCTTTAATTTCAGTCTTTTTATGGTCTCGTGCAGTGTAATTGACTTGTATTTATCTCATATTCATGCTACTAACTCTCCTTGGCACATATTTCTTATTTTGTGTATCTCGTATACGTTTGATAGGTATTTCATGCAAGTTAGCACAAAAGAGAACTCAAAACAGTGAAAGAAACCAAGAAATGAGGAGTTGAAGGGAATTTTCATAATTTTGCAGACTGAATTTGGAGGTGGGGCCAACTAGAAAGTTGAAGACATTCAAGTTACAAGAATACTGGAAAAAAAAATAATTCGAGCTACGTTGAAGGAGTTATGCAAGTTTGAAGGTTGAGAAATAAATTCAAAGAAAAGAGAAGAAACAAGCCAAGGCAGCAGCAAACATCGAACTGGTTCGAAATTTAGTAACGCTCCAGATCCGTGACAAACCATTAGTCACTCTTTTAAAGTGTGACAAATTTCTAAAAGCGGTATTTTTATTTTGGCCTTATCTTTTAGCCAAAAGAGTCTTCGAGTTTAGGGACTTATAAACGACTTCTAACCTATAGATTTAGTCATTTGGGTTATTTAAACATAGATTTCATTCATGTAAAATCTCATAATCAAGGAGGAATACATAGAAGAGCAATTTACAAGTTTTGCACCTTCAATTCAATAGCTTTTTCAGTTCTTCCTCATGCTTTGATTTCTTCTTGCAAGTTTGTGTTCTTCAATCTTGGTAACCTTAAATTCCAGCACTGTTATTATTGTTTCATTAATTTTACGTGCTTGTTAATGGATTCTTGTGTAGTTAATACCACCATGTCTTGCTAGTTCAAGGGTTGGGATCATATTTCTTCCATTAATAGGTATTGAGCTTTGTGATAAGCACCCAAAAGTGTACATTTTATAACCCGAATAGCCATATTTTAGTTGATAATTCTCGATAATTTGGGTCTTATGCGCGTAAATTTTTAATGTGCAGGCTTGGTTGCAGTTGCGGTATCAAAAGTGTTATTTCAAGGCAAATTGCATAAAAAATGGAGCTAATATCCTGTCTCGTAACCTTACTCGAGCCGAAACCAGTTCCTAAACCTACCCCGAAGCCCGTGTGTATTTTTTTGTGCCTTTTTATTAATTTTTAGATATTTAGTTGAGTCGTTTTTATTTTTAGGGTTTATTTAAAATTTATTTAAAATTTTCTAGGAATTATTTCCCATTTTTATATTTTTTATTTTTATTTTTATTTTTATTAGTTTTTATTTTTTATTTTATTTCATCATATTTTATTAAAATTAGTTATTAGGAGATTATTTTTAGTTTTATTATATTTTACCTTTTTTTAGATCTTTAGTTTTGATATTTTTATTAGGTTTTTAGTTTTATTTCTTTTGTTTTAGTTTTATTTTATAGATTGGAAGTTTTATTTTATTTTAATTTTAGTTTTTATAGATTTTATTTTTTTTAGGATTTTAGTTATTTTAATTTTCATTTTTTAGGGTCAAAACTATAACACACACCCTCACACTATTCTATTACACCCTCACCCACACTAACACCCCACCTCCATCTTCAACCTCAACCCAACACCTCACTCTCTCTCCTCTATAACCACACAAACCATACCTCACTTTCTATCTCCATACTCCATCAACCAAACAACCCAACTTTCTATCTCCATACTCCACACAAACCGGACCTCACTTTCTATCTCCATACTCCATCAACAAGCCCTTACCCGGAACCTGTTGTAAACCCACGACCTTCACCTACTTCAAACGCCCCATAGCAGCTCGGTCCCATGTCCAAACCAATTTCTCAACCACCCAAAACCCAAAGTTCCATCCAACCTTCCGTTCCACCTTATTCCGATCCGGACCTCCGAACCCACAAACCCAAAGTTCGCCTTTCATCCAACCCGAGACCATAACTCGCTGCCGAACCATCTCGGGTACTTCACAAACGCATCAAACTCATTTCTTTCTTTTTGAGCCTTAATCGATTTTTATACCTGTTAAAGACAAAACCAAAACTAAACGCCATATGTTTAATAAATCCATTTCAAAACCCATGCTCCCAAGCCACGATTCTGCATAAGGACCTGTTGTTGTAGTAATAAACAATTAAATGCAGAATTAAATTCAGGAACGAAATTACCCAATTGGAGCATATAATTCTGGGGCAGAAAAATAATATAAGAATTCCGGAAACTGGACAGCGAAGAACACGGCTGAGTCGCGGACTAGGTCGCTCTCTTTAAGGTGTTTCGCGGCTCTGCCTCTAATTGTGCCGACAGTCTGCAGCCCCGTCACCCCCAGGATAAAACAGCCTCCAATTAAATTACGGATTGATAGCACAAGAATTAATCCGGTCTGATTACACCCATTCTGTATTAATTGCTCGATTCTAAATATAATTAATCTGTAGAACAAACAAGATTAATTATTCTGGGAGAAGGAAAAGAAAATTATTCTGGGCGGATTTGTTTTTTCAGAACTGTAGGGTATTTTCTGTGTTGAAAGCTGTGTTGAAAACGGAGGTCTCAACCTCTTTTTATGCAAAAAGAAATTACCGTTAGTGGGCTAAAACGTGGAGAGAAATCTGGAAACGTGGGTGGAACAATTCAATCAGTTAAAGGCCCACGTTTTTTCGGAATTAATTACCGTTAAAAAATAATTTTTAAAGCCCAAAAACGTTAATTTATTTGTCCAAAAAATTAATTCTTAATGAGCCCAAGCCCAAGCCCAAGACCCGGACCCGGACACGGGCACGGGCCGGGCCGGACGGACGGCGGCGGCGGCGCGCGCGCGCGTGTGACTTGGCCCATTGGGTCTGCCCCACATACCCACAAAAACTTGAATGCCCAAAGGGCTGAACCTTTGTTCCCAAAAAATTGTATATTAACACACTCCATATTTTTGAAACTGCCGATGTGGGACTAGAGGGAAAACTTTTGCAACTTTAACAGCTTAACAGCTCAAAGCTGTTACAGCTGTTTCCCAACAATCCCCCACTTGCAAAATTTGAAAACATTTTATCGAGCATTAATCTATAGAGTTGTGCATAAGCAAAGGTGTCTTTCGACTTGAACCTTTACGTAGTAAAGATGATTCAGAATATACTAGAGTAACCGTAGTTTTGAACTCTATCTCTGACAACATCCCACACACAACCCTACTTGGGTGTAAGTCTAATAGCTAGCACGTTACGGCCATGTGCTTCTATCCCAGTATAGTGAACGCTTTAGGAATTTGCCCAAAATATCCATAGGAAGCGGCCACACTTCAACATTCACATAGGTGAGTCTATCAAGAATACTCCTGTAGCTAAGTACCCCACTCAAATAAAGCTATAGATCTCATTAAGAGTTATCATAACTCATCCTTAACTCGCTTCAGGATATCATGCTCCATAGGGATGGACTCGGAGTAAAACCCCGTTCTATATTAATTAATAATCGCATGATTCAACCCATATCACTTGTGACTTGTTATTACCCTTTGAACATATTTCTTGGGATCTCCAGTCTATATGTTGGGTTACCATCACAAATGACTCATTTATCCAAGGGCTTTAGTCCCATCCCTTTCGTGGTGTTCCACACCTTCTCCCTAGCTAGTCCTTTCGTCAAAGGATCAGCTAAGTTCTGTTCAGACCGTATATGATCCACCCTCACAGCACCCGTAGAGATAAATTCTCTAACAGTACTGTGCTTACGACGTATTTGTCGTTTCTTACCGTTATAATAACGGTTCTCAACTTTTGCAATAGCCGCGGTACTATCACAATGAATCAAAACGGCTGGAATCGGTCTTTCCCATAATGGGATATCTGACAGGAGGTTTCTTAACCAACCTGCCTCTTCACTAGCAGCAGCTAGTGCTATCATCTCAGACTCCATAGTGGATTGAGCCAAAATAGTTTGTTTCTTAGATTTCCAAGAAACTGCACCACCAGCGATGCTAAATATATATCCACTAGTAGCCTTAGAATCATCAGATAGGGTGTTCCAATCTGCATCACTAAATCCTTCAAGGACAGCGGGATGCTTATTATAGTGTAATCCGAGGTTCATCGTCCTTTTAAGGTACCGCATGACCCTCTCAATAGCATGCCAATGCTCCATACTAGGTCTACTAGTAAATCTACATAGTACTCCCACAGCATAAGCTATGTCAGGTCTAGTGCAATCTGTAGCATAACGTAAGCTACCAATAATGCTTGCATAAGCATTTTGGTTTACACTGTCGCCAGTGTTCTTAAATAACTTTACACTAGGGTCAAATGGAGTACTAGCAGGTTTACAGTCAAAGTAATTATATTTCTTTAGAACTTTCTCAATGTAATGAGATTGATCCAAAGAAAGTCCCTTTTCTGACCTAGTAATATTAATTCCTAATATTACACTAGCTTCACCCAAATCCTTCATATCAAAGTTGGCACATAATAATGATTTAACATTTTCTACGGCATGATTATTGGAACCAAAAATAAGCAAGTCATCAACATAAAGACATATGATAGTGCAAATGTTCTCAACATATTTATAATAAATGCATTTGTCACTTTCATTAATTTTAAACCCATTAGAGATGACTAAGCTATCAAATTTATCATGCCATTGTTTAGGTGCCTGTTTGAGTCCATAAAGAGATTTATCTAATTTACATACTTTATTTTCTTGACCGTGTACAATAAAACCTTCAGGTTGATCCATATAAATCTCTTCTTCTAATTCTCCATTTAAAAATGCAGTTTTAACATCCATTTGGTGTACAATTAAATCATTTAAGGCAGCTATAGCAAATAGTACACGTATAGACGTTATTCTAGTCACGGGTGAAAATGTGTCAAAAAAGTCTACATTTTCTCTTTGTCTAAAACCTTTAGCAACAAGACGTGCCTTATATTTTTCAACAGTGCCATCAGGTTTTAATTTCTTTTTAAGAATCCATTTACACCCAATTGTTTTACATCCAGGAGGAAGGTCCACTAAATGCCAAGTTTTATTTGTTTCCAAAGAATCCATTTCATCATTAATAGCCTCTTGCCATAAATCGGCATCTAAAGAAGATAAGGCTTCTTGAATAGTGTTAGGATCCTCCTCTAAGGTGTAAGCATAAAAGTCGGGACCAAAATCTTTTTCTACACGAGCCCTTTTACTTTTTCGAATTTCTAAAATGGATTCATTATTTTCTTTATTTTTATTTAAAGAAATATTAGTGGATGACTCGCCCCCACTATTCCTCAATTTAAAAGGAAATTTATCTTCATAAAAATCGGCGTCATTTGATTCAATAATTACTTGATTTTTCAAGTCATAAAATCGGTATGCTTTGCTATTAATAGCATAGCCTATAAAAACGCATTCATATGCTCTACTCGCCAATTTAGACCTTTTAGGGTCGGGTATACGTACATAGGCTAAACACCCCCACGTTCTAAAGTATGACACGTTGGGCTTAATATTTTTCCAAATTTCATAAGGAGATATTTTCATTTTAGTCTTAGGAATTCTATTAAGCACGTGACACACAGTCAAAATAATTTCACCCCACCAATGTGAGGCAGCCCCGGAATTTAATAAAATAGCCACTACTAATTCAGTTAATGTCCTATTTTTTCTTTCGGCTTTACCGTTCATTTCGGGCGAATAAGGGGCAGTTTTTTCGTGAATAATACCGTGGGTTTTATAAAATTCAATAAATGGTCCAGAATCATATTCGGTGCCTCTATCACTACGTAACCTTTTTATTTTCCGATTAAATTGATTTTCAATTTCATTAAGGAAAATTTTAAACATGTCAAACGCTTCACTTTTATTTTTCATTAAATACACAAATGAATAATCGGAACAATCATCAATAAAAGTTATAAAATAACGTTTGCCATTTCTTGTTGTGACACCATCCAATTCACAAATATCCGAATGAATTAAATCAAGTGGTTCAGATTCTCTAAAAACAGATTTATGTGGTGTCTTAGTGATTTTTGCTTGACTACACCATTCACATTTTTCAAAATCATTTAATGATAATTCGGGAATTAATCCTAAAGTGCTCATATTTTTAACAAGTCGTTTATTAACATGACAAAGCCTAGCATGCCAAATATTAAATGAACAAGCAATATAAGCAGAAGGAGAAATTTTATTCATTGCATCAACATTCAATTTAAACATCCCATCAGTGGCATAACCCTTGCCTACAAAAATTCCATTTTTGGTCAAAGTAAATAAATCAGCACCAATAGTTTGAGTAAAGCCAGCTTTGTTGAGAAGATAGCCCGAAACCAAATTTTTCCTTATCTCAGGAGTGTGAAGAACATCTTTGAGGATAATAGTCTTTCCCGAAGTGAACTTCAATTCCACATTTCCAGTACCAGCAACCTCAGTGGAGTGAGAATCACCCAACAACACCTTCTTATCTGCAGTCTCAGAATAAGTCTTAAACAGACTACGGTCATAACAGATATGGCGGGAAGCGCCAGTATCCAACCACCACCCTTCGGCACCGCTAACCATGTTGATTTCTGAAATCATAGCACATAGGTCCTCTTCGGTCAAATTCGCTTGTGCTTGTGGCACATTGCGACATTTGCGAGCCATATGGCCAGGCTTGCCACACTTGAAACAGAGAAACTGTCCCGAGTTGCTAGACTGTCCATTTCCAGGGTTCTTATACTTATTCTGAGTCTGAGTCTGATTTTTAAAATTCTGGTTGTGGCTCTTTTTCTGATTTTTCATATTTTTTCCGTTTGCTTTTAAAACAACTGGAGTGTGGTTCTTTTTCTGATTTTTGTTGTTAGACACAACAAGAATTTCATCTTTATAGTCCTGTTTTCGGGATTCCTCCTCAATTCTCAATTTAGTAATTAATGACTCTAGTGAAAATTCTTTAGACTTATGCCTCAAAATATTTTTAAACTCTTTGAACAGTGGAGGCAATTTATCAATAATCACAGCCACCTGAAATTGCTCATCTAAAGCCATGCCCTCGGAAATAATTTCATGGGCAATCATTTGCAAATCATGGGTTTGAGCAACAACAGATTTGTCATCCGTCATTTGAAATTTCAAATAACGGCTGACGGCATATTTTTTAGCACCCGCCTCCTCCGTGTCATATTTTTTAAAAAGTGCGTCCCAAACATCTTTCGCAGTTTTATAATTGGCATAATAGTCATAAAGTTCGTCACTTAGAGCATTCAGAATATAGTTCTTGCACAAAAAATCATTTTCCTCCCAAGTTCTAATTGTTTTGCTTTCCTCAACAGTAGGTGGATTATTAACTACGGGTTTGTCAAATTGAACACATGATGCGACCTTTTTCGTAGTTAAATAAAATAGCAATTTTTTGCTCCAACGTTTAAAATGAGTGCCTTCATATTTGAAAGGCTTATTTAGGTTACTGGAATTAATTTCGTCCATGGCAGATTATAGAACACCTTAAAATTGTTGTTGCAGTAATAAACAATTAAATGCAGAATTAAATTCAGGAACGAAATTACCCAATTGGAGCATATAATTCTGGGGCAGAAAAATAATATAAGAATTCCGGAAACTGGACAGCGAAGAACACGGCTGAGTCGCGGACTAGGTCGCTCTCTTTAAGGTGTTTCGCGGCTCTGCCTCTAATTGTGCCGACAGTCTGCAGCCCCGTCACCCCCAGGATAAAACAGCCTCCAATTAAATTACGGATTGATAGCACAAGAATTAATCCGGTCTGATTACACCCATTCTGTATTAATTGCTCGATTCTAAATATAATTAATCTGTAGAACAAACAAGATTAATTATTCTGGGAGAAGGAAAAGAAAATTATTCTGGGCGGATTTGTTTTTTCAGAACTGTAGGGTATTTTCTGTGTTGAAAGCTGTGTTGAAAACGGAGGTCTCAACCTCTTTTTATGCAAAAAGAAATTACCGTTAGTGGGCTAAAACGTGGAGAGAAATCTGGAAACGTGGGTGGAACAATTCAATCAGTTAAAGGCCCACGTTTTTTCGGAATTAATTACCGTTAAAAAATAATTTTTAAAGCCCAAAAACGTTAATTTATTTGTCCAAAAAATTAATTCTTAATGAGCCCAAGCCCAAGCCCAAGACCCGGACCCGGACACGGGCACGGGCCGGGCCGGACGGACGGCGGCGGCGGCGCGCGCGCGCGTGTGACTTGGCCCATTGGGTCTGCCCCACATACCCACAAAAACTTGAATGCCCAAAGGGCTGAACCTTTGTTCCCAAAAAATTGTATATTAACACACTCCATATTTTTGAAACTGCCGATGTGGGACTAGAGGGAAAACTTTTGCAACTTTAACAGCTTAACAGCTCAAAGCTGTTACAGCTGTTTCCCAACAGGACCAAAAGACAAAGACAAAACAAAAACCCAATGTGCAAAAACTAGCTCCTACCTAACACCTCTGCCCAAATATTTCCCAATCCAGCAAAAATCAAATATCCCAAGACCCAAGCATCTGTCAATTTTCCTAAATAAAAATCACATGTCTCATCCAAGAAGACTCTTTCATTTTAAAAAGAGGGGGAAAACAGAAAAAATAGGACGGACAGTGTAGAGAGAATAAAGAGACTAGTGTAGTTTTTTTTAGTGCTCCATTCTCATTTTTAGTTGTAGATTGTATTTAAAATTTATTTTTCTTCTTTTATAATTTTTTTAGTGACTTGAGTGAAGCTAAATATTTTGTGAAATACAAATCTTGAGTTGGTATTAAATTTCAGTGTTGTAATACTCAGATTTGTGGGTGCACTTAATTGTTCATGTTTGGGAAATTTATATTGATTTCAAGGAGATTTGTTCAACTATTTTTCTCATTCAATTTTAATTTTTTTATGCCTCTTGTTGTGTCATTATTACATTTTATAAGTAATAATACCAAAATGAGAGACTAAATATCCCATTCAAGGGGTGAGATGGAACCCTTAACTTAATTATTTTTATTTTTTTGGTTTGTTTATTTATTATGCCCCTTTGAATATTAATATTAAAATTTTACAATTTATATTTACGCCTCGAGAGATGGTGAATTATTTTCGAGAGAAAATCAGAAATTCAGATTATAATATTTATTTATTAATTAAACTAGAGATAGGCAATATTTAAATAGTACTATAGTTCGAATTTCTCTACTCTAAAAATGTAATTTTTTAGTGATTTAAAATACTTTTAGTGAATTTTCCCTAGCGGGTGATTTATTGGAAAATGTTTTAATCTAATTTTTGTGAGTATGCGAAATTTAAATATTAATCTTTTAAAAGGACTATATGTAACTTCGCATTTGCAACGAGAGTTGATTTGTGAATTTATATATGTTTTGGGGTATTTTAAATGGACAAACTAATTAATAAAAATAAATAGGTTAAGTGGTGAAGTTTAATCCCTTGAATTATCTCATAATTATTTTCTCCTCGCATTTAGCTCACTTTATCATTTTCTTTATTTATTAGTGTAGTTTTAATTTTAGTTCATAATTAGTAGTATGAAAATCCCTTTAAAATTATTTTAAAAATCATACTTTGCCTTCAATTTTCTCTTGTCCACATTAGAGAGCGCGGATTGACCCCTTACTTGCCAATATACATTTTTAGTGTGTTTGTAGGTACAAAAAGGGATTTTTGATTGACCGTCTTTACCCCCACAATGACATATATGCAAAAGACTAGTAATCATTTTGAAAGCTAGGTTTTGGGTAGAAATACAATTAATTGAAACCCCGTGTATTAAAGTTGGAATATTAGGCATTTAACTTTCATTGTCATCCAGCGTTAGTGTTTATAGAGATATTCTGAAATTAATCCACTTGTGACCATATTCAAGTGAAAGTTTAGTCTTTCATTGTTGAATTAAATTTCTTCATGTTTGATGTTTATAGTCAATTGAATATGATCCGTTAAACGTTTTCGAAACAAAATCCTTTATACGCGTTGTTTATACCATGGCGGGGATGTGATCTTAATCCCGTTTCTTATTCTTTGCTTAAGTTTTATTTAGTTTTAGTTAACTTCTTTATTTTCCCCTTTTTTTCCTTTCTCATCTCATCATCATCTTTCACACTTCTATTTTAGAAGTAATAAATCAATTAAAATCTTCAAACATTCCTCGTGGATTCAATACCCAGACTAGCCGTTATACTCCATAAGAGTGTAGTTAAAGTTTAGATTTTTTGTATTGTGGTGGAAGCCGATAACAACTGTTAGCATTTTACACGGACGCTTGATTTTTGCCATGATCAAAACGGCGTCGTTGCCGGGGAATGTTTTGTAATAGATTATTATTGATTTATTATTTCGTAAGATATCTTTCTTTTTTATTATTTTTGTTTTAACCTTTTTTGCAGGCTTACAAAATTGAGCGCCAAGAAACGTTGAACCCTTGGCCACACACCTCTTTACGTCAATTGTCCATCTGTAAACCATTCGATAATCATGACTTTTTACTGCCAGTTCGGTAATTATAATGGTTCATATGGTAATCGTTTTCAAACTTTTTATTCTCAAGTATTCGTGGCTCGACCTATTACCATTGGTGAGGGTCTTTGAATTATTGATAAGGAAAGGCTTGAAAACTCATGTTTGTATAGGATTAGTTCTCTAGCTTTTTGTGTGCTAGAATCCACGACTCGACCTTTTACCACTGCTGAGGGTCTTCGAATTAGAGAATTAATGGCATGAAAATGAATACCGAGAAGAAAATCATTTTGGGAGCAAGAGTTGGATGCATTATTCGAACTGAATGACGATTTTTCTTCCAATATTTTTGAAATTGAAGAAATTTTTTGACCAAATGAGCAATCCGAGGTGCTAGAGCCAAGGAATCTTAATTTGGAAGAAACCTTCCTTCTCTACATGCAAGGGGTGAAGGAGATCCTTGGTAATGATTGGGAAATTTAAACACTTTGGAAGGAAAGTAGTTCCTCTTTGGAAAACAAAGAGCAGGTTGAGACTTGTGATTCCCCTCAGATTTTTGAAAAACGTCTCTTTAAAAGTGAGTCTTTCTCCCTTGATATTCAATATCTAAGTGATGACACATAACTTGAGATTGAATTTATTTGATCACCATTTTCCTTCTCCATTCTTGAACCATTACAAGTACCGCTAGATTCCTATGAGCCGGTTGAAACTTTTGAAATGTTTAAACCTTTTACTAACGAGGACTCTTTGCTAGAATTGTTTTCCAAGATGGATTCTTTCCTTTTGTGTTCTCCGCTTCCCATCCTACTAGAAAGATATTTAGGAGGCGATTTTACCTTTTTTAGATCCCAATTGGACTTTTCCCCCTTAGCATCCAAATCCACCATCATCCATTTAATTTTTTTAATTGATGATGGTTCATATCTTACACCTTACACATTCCTTCCGTTGTTCAAATGGAATTCTTATTTTCTGGGTGGCATTAATCCTAGTGAGGGTACACCATTAATCCCTCAAAGCTAAATTGGATTTTGGGTGTACCCTCAAAAATTTCGACTTCTAGTGTATGGTTTATTAAAAGTTCAAATTGTAGGTTGTATATAATTAGCTTTTTATTATTCCTTTCTTTATTATAGTCTAGTGTGATTAGTTAAACGTTTTTGTTATTCTTTTTCTTTGTTATTCTTAGTTCTAACATGTTTTTTAGATTCAATGGACTCGTACTTCTCGGGGATCCATTTTGGGTAATATCTTTCTTTTCCTCTCTTTATGTTGTGTTCTTGATTCACATTGAGGACAATGCAACATTTAAGTTGGGGGTGTGGGATATTCTTCCCATTTTTTGTTTAGATTCATTGACTTTATCACATGTTCGTTCCAAGTATGTTTTTATAGAAAATTGAAAAAATTGAAAAAAAAGGCAAAAATATTTTCCTTCAAAATAAATTAAAACTGGAATTTAAATTTATCAAAAATATCACTAAAATTTTGTTTAAAGACTCAAATTGAAAAAAATTCGAAATGCACAAAGCCAAAATTGTCAAAGATGGAAATTGTGCGATAATTGACGACTTAACGAATAAGTGTGGAGATTATTAACACGGTGAGATTTCGAACCTATCATCTTTTTGTGAGTAATTAAATCAATCAGAGTTAATGGTTAACTCAAAGTTCAATTTAGCGTCAAATAAGTCGTTGGGAGTCTCAATTCCCTTGTTTTGATCGGTTTTGAGAAACAAGGGAAATGTTGTCTTGAAAAATGTGCTAAAATATATCAAAATTAAATTATCCTCGAAGCGCATATGGTAAAAAGAATGAGTAACTCGGATTAATGAAGTTAGACCACCGTTTATTTCCCCAAAATATGAGCCATAAAATGCAATAAAAACTTATCCTTTTGCTAGCCAATTTGAGCCTAATAAAATTTCCAATTTTGTTTCATAACTCGAAAAACTTAAAAATCCCGAAGTTTTGAAAATCAGAAAATTCATTAATAAAGTCAAAATGGTGCAACAAAAATGAGTAAGAAAAAAATACTCGACGAAAAATAGAAATAAAAAATGAAAGAAAAAATGAGAAAAAAAGAGAAACATAAGAGAAATTGAGCAAAATCTCGAAAAAGAACTAACGGAAATCATAAAAAAATTCTCCAACTCCAAATTATCCAACCATTCCCATATTACCCAATACACCTTATAACACGAGAAAGTCATAACCGAGTCCAAAAAACGAAGTTAATAGCCCCGTGGAGAGCTTATAGACAAAAAAAGATAATAAAAGATATTAATTGGTGTTAATAAAAGATGATGTTTATTGTTTTCCAATGAACGAAATCTTATGATGAGATCTTTTCACCATAAAAATTTTGTCTTTTAAATTTGTGTGCGTGAATTCGTGTTCCGTTATATTTACTCTTTATATAACACGTACCGACACATTTCAAGTGATTCGTTTGTGAGATTATTTCGTGAGAATTGTATCAAAATGAATTTTCAAAAAGTAACATAATGATCAATCGGTGGAAATTAGCGGTTCAATTTTTGAATTCGCACACACACACACAACGAATTGTGACTGTTGAATAGAAATTTACTGTGTCCATTTTTAGGGGATTTAGATTGTACATTTTTTAAGTATTTTGATTTTTCCTTGAGTCAAAAAATGAATTTTGTGGGTATATTCACTGCAAATCCTCATGAGACATCAGTCATCGTACTAGGGTAAACTTGGTGTTTAACGGCTTATTACATAAGCTAAATGCAATATCTTCCCCACGAAAAGAGGTATCCTATCCCACTAGTCGTCTAGAAGTCCATTTAAACTCATGCTCTTATGTTTTCACATTGCTTGGGATGCGCAACATTCTAAGTTAGGGGGATTTGATTAGGCATAAATATTTCATATTTATCCCCTTAATTTCGGTCTTTTTATGGTCCCATGCGGTGTAATTGACTTGGATTTATCTCATATTCATGCTACTAACTCTTCTTCGCAATTATTTCATGTTTTGTGTATCTCTTATGTGTTTTATAGGTATTTCATGCAAGTTAGTACGAAAGAGAACTCAAATAATGAAAGAAACCAAGAAATGAGGAGTTGAAGGGCTTTTTCATAATTTTGCAGATTGAGTCCGGACGTGGGTCCATCTAGAAAGTTAAAAATCTTGAAGTTACAAGAATAATGGAAAACACGACACCCCACTCCGAGTTACGATGAAGAAGTTATGCAAGTTTGAAGGTTAAGAAGGAAATCCAAAGAAAAGAGAAGAAACAAGCCAAGGCAACAGTAAACATCGAACCGGTTCGTATGTACCCCCGAACCGATTCACAATTTAGTAATGCTCCAGATCTACGAAAAACCATTAGTCACTTTCTAAAAGCGGGAATTTTATTTAGGCCTTATCTTTTATCCAAAAGAGTCATGGAGTTTAGGGACTCTTCTAAACGACTTTTAACCTATATATTTAGTCATTAGGGTTCTTTTAACATACATTTCATTCACGTAAAAGCTAATAATCAAGGAGGAACACATAGAAGAACAATTTACAAGTTTTACACTCTCAATTCAATAGATTTTTCGGTTCTTATTCAAGCTTTGATTTCTTCTTGCATGTTTGTATTCTTCAATTTTAGTAACCTTAAATTCCAGCATTGTTATTATTGTTTCATTATTTTTACGTGATTGTTAATGGATTCTTGCGTAGTAAATACCACATTATCTAGCCAATTCAAGGGTTGGGATCATAATTCCGACATTAATGGGTGTTGACCTTTAAAATCTTGGTTTTAGGTAGAATTACAATTAATTGAAACCTCGTGTATTAAAGTTGGAATATTAGGCGTTTAACTTTCTGTGTCATCCAACGTTAGTGTTCATAGCGGTATTCCAAAATTAATCCACTTGTGACCATATTCAAGCGAAAGTTTAATCTTTCATTGTTGAATTAAATTTCTTCATGTTTGATGTTTATAATAAATTGAATATGATCGGTTAAAACGTTTTGAGCCAAAATCCTTTATACGCGTTCTTTAGCCCATGGCGGGGATGTGATCCTAATCCCGTTTCTTATTCTTTGCTTAAGTTTTAACTAGTTTTAGTTAACTTCTTTATTTTCCCCCCTTTTTCCTTTCTCATCCCATCATCATCTTTTACACTTTTATTTTAGAAGTAATAAATCAATTAAAACCTATCAAACATTCCCTGTGTATTCGATACCCAAACTAGCCTCTATACTCCATAAGAGTGTAGTTAAAGTTTATATTTTTTGTATTTAGGTGGAAGCTGATAACAACGATTAGCTTATTATATGGACTCTCAATTTTTACCACAATTGGTTATTCTTAATGTGATATTTGGCAAATGGTGTAAGACTTCTTAGGTTTGAATTTATTTAGGAATCTGTGGGAAAAAGTTGGGACAAAAATTCAAAAGCTAAAAAATAGTAGGGGTAATTTGTAATTTTATGAAAATACTTTTAAACCAAAACATTGGTTTTCATTAATTTGAGTTAGGTTTGACCAAACACTTCCTTACCTTATACCACTTTGACCAAAAAAATTATATAAAACGTTTGGAACAAAATCAGAATTTTTTTTATTAGCACGTACCCTCTCGCGCTTTGTCAATGTTCTTGGTTGAAAGGTTTATTTTCAACCTCTCGATGGTTGACTTAGGATCTGATAAAACTTTATCCTCAAATATATTCACATTTCTTAAATCATTTAATATGATTCTTGAAACAATCTAAACTATTTTTTCATAAGGAATCCAAATACACATGTTTCATGGATTAAGGTTTAGAAATGATCAAGTTTCAACTACAGCATTTTTTTATGATTTTTTTACAAAACATTCATGGAGTTACAGAATATGGCATTGACATTTAAGCTTATGGTTGGGTATTTTCTATCTTAGGGAAGATTTTGGCTTTGGTTTGAAGGTTTAAGGTATCCTTGGTAGTGAATTTTGAATTTGAAGTTTCTGAACTTCGAAAACACTTTGAGAAATTGAGGTTCAAAACTTTTTTATTTTCAAAAATGACCATAGCGCATGAGCTCTTAGGCTCATAAAGAACACATTCCACAATTTAAAATAGGTTCAAAGTAAAAAAAATGGAGGTTTTGGGTGCTTCTGCCTATATATGCCATACTACACGTGAAAGACTGGGTTATTTGATTGGGTTGCACTTTGCGATAGTGCAAAAAATATTTTGTATAATAAAACTAAATAGTGGTGTATAAAATCATAGGTTATTAGTTTGGAGTGAAAAAGATAAGTTTTGTTCGGTAATTTTATTGAGTTTCAATGCTAGAATTCTTGGGTATTTATAATATAAATCGGGACAGGTGATTGGTAAACAAGGGATGTGGATTCTTTCGTGTTTTTAGAAGATACAATTGAAGAACAAGGTTTCCACATGTGTGGACGATATTACCCATGTTATTTTTTGACATTTTCTGTTGATTTGGATGCTTTGTTGGCAGTAAGAAAGTATAAATATGTCCGTTTTGAATTTGCTCCTTAAAGAGGAAGTTTAATACATATTTGGTATTTTATTTGACAAATTTTCATATTTAAGGGGAACTTATGTATTTTTTTGAAAGTTCAAGGTTTAAGGTTGTAAAATTAAATTATTTGAGGTCTAAAGGTTCAATTTGATTTAAGGTTTGAGTCTTAAGGTGAAATATAGGTCAAATTATGTTTCTTCAAAAGTTTGTAGGGGTATTTTAGTCATTTTATAACCTTAAAGGATACTTATGTCATTAAGAAAAGTTTTAGGGTTTCATAAGTATTTTCAACTTTGTTATGGTCTTTTTGAATTTGACTAAGTTATAAGGGGGATATAAGGCAATATCTTAGGTTAACTGATCGTAATTTTATCATTTTAGGGTTTCGATACTAGGTCGGCAGTACCATCTACCTACCTAATGAAAAAATCCTCCTCAAGTTTACCTACTAAAAGCTCGGGATATTGTTTCTTAAAAGCTTGTTCTAGTTCCCAGGTACTTTTTTGCTGATTTTGGTGCTCCCAGGGTACCTTCACTAAATAAACTTCTTTCTGTCTAAGAATTTTTACCTTATGGTCTAGAATTTGAATAAGATGCTCTTCAAATTCATGATTGGGTTGAATAGAGATTCCGTGTCACGTAATCATGTGTATTGGATCTGAAATGTATTGATGTAACTAGGACATATGAAATCTTGAAAATTCTGGAGGTAATTCGAATTCATAGGCCATAGGTTTAACACGTTTAGGGATGTTAAAGGGTCCAATATATCTTAGTGCTAACTTTCATTTCTTTCTAAATCATAAAATTATTTTTCAGGTAAACAATTTTAGGAATACTTGATAGGAAACTCGGAACTCTAAGGGCTTCCTCTATGGTCATCATCACTCTTTTATCATTCTTGGACCATCTTTAGTATATTTCTGATCTATTGTATCTTCTTGGTAGTCTCTTAAATTATTTCAGAACAAATTTCTTGCTACTTCATGATTCTGTTAAATATAGTGGTGATCAACACGGTCTTCCATATAATGCTTAAAATGGAATGGCTTTGCTATTTGACTTGCAACTTTTGTTATACAAAAAATAAAATAATAACAAGTGCTCACTCTAATTATTGGGCATATCTAAATCACAGTATCTCAACATATCTTGTAATGTTTGGATATTACATTCAGATTGTCCATCGATCTGGGGATGAAATACGGTATTGAAATGAAGTTTAATAACCATTGCCATTTGGATTGCTTGACAAAATCTACTTATGAAATAAGAATCTCAGTCTGATATTATGGATAATGGGCTTCCATGTAATCAAATAATTTCTCGGATATAGAGATTGTTATGATTTTAGAAAAAATCAACAGTCTTTACTCAGTTAAAATGGATAGACTTAATGAGTCGGTCTACTATTACCCCAACAGAATTATATCCATGTGATGTATGGGGTAATCCACTAACAAAGTCCATTGTGATGTGATCCCATTTCCACTTAAGGAGTGGAAGAGGTCGAGGGAATCCACTTGGTCATTGGTGTTCTACCTTCACTTGTTTATAGGTGAGACATTTCTTAACAAATTTCTCAATATCGCTCCTCATATTCAACCACCAAAACCTTTTCTTTAGTTCATGATACATTTCTAGCTTCTGGGATACATTTTGAATGATGAGCTTCTTATAACATGTCCTATCGTAAAAACGAATCATCAAGTACATACAATTTATTTTAAGTTGTATACTTTTCTCCTTCTCTTATGAAAACTCTTTGGTGTTACTTTCGATTTACTACTTAGTAACAAAAGGGTCTTGAAGATGTTGTTCTAAAATCTTCTTCCTCGGGCTTGGATAGGCAATGATATTGGTGAAATTTTGAAAAAGAGTGGGTCGGCTAAATATTATATTGCTCTATGGTACCAGCAACATAATAAGAAACATATTGGTATGTCTTTCAATGGGGTTATGGCTTAAGGTGTCAGCTACAACGTTTTCTTTTCTAGGACGTTAGTCTAACTTGAATCTATAATCTTTCAGAACTTCCATCCACCGTCTCTATATCAAATTCAAGTCTCTTTAGGTAAAGAATCATTTTAATTTTTATGGTATGAAAATACTTAGAATTCTTAACCTTACAGCTAAGAACACCATATTTTTAAAGCAAAAACTATGGCTGCAAACTCAAGATTATGCACATGTTAATTACACTCATGAATCTTAAGTTTTTGAAATCCATACTCAACTACATATCCTCTTTGCATTAGTAAACAACCTAAACATTGAAATGAGGGACCGGTGTATACATAATTTCTTATGTTACTCGAAGATATGATTATGATGGCCACATTGGTCAACATTCCTTTCAAAGTTTGTAATTCCTGATCACATTTATAATTCCATATAAATGGTATTTCCTTTCTCATCAATTTCATCAATGAAAGAGAAATTCTAGAAAATCCTTCCACAAAACGGAGGTAATAACCAGTTAGTCCAAGAAAACTTTAATCTTTGTGACAATGGTTCCGATTTTTCCATCCTCAAATGGTCGTGATCTTTATTGGATTGGCTTATTTTCGATTTTTGGAAATCATATATCCTAAAATTTTACTTCCTTCATTAAGACCCAACCCGGATTTAAGGATTAATATAGGATCAACACAATTCGGCTCGCGCGTTAACTGTGAAGTGCAATGGAACAACCTAAATAATGTTTCTAATCCAGTTTTATTATTATTTAACAGTACACTTATTTGCATGTGATTCCAATTTTCATCAAACTACGTGATGTGACCCAAAATGGGTGCCCCAAAGGTCAAGTAAATAGAACTACTAACATAAATGCAAATTAAGTACTTACCTATAAAACACTCTCAAAATAGAGGACATCATACAACCTGTTGTAATAAAAAGAGGGACTGAACTGAATGCGTGGTGGGAACTTATATAAATGCCGTATAGAAATAAATGACAGAAAGAATACTCCCACACTACAACTATATTCATGTGAAAATATGTATATATCTACATATGAACCTTTGAAAATACATGTCCTAATGTATTAAGCCGTTTTATTCCAAAAATGTTATTTGTATAATTATGCTTGAAACTAGCATTCTTACTCGTTAACTCACACAGTTAAATAATTTACAATTGTTGGGAAAACCTTTCATTTACTTTCAAAATATTTATTACTCAATGTTCATTAAATCACACTAGAGTTGCTTAATCACTAACTAATACTTTCTTTCAACACAAGCACACATAGTGTTAGAAAATATTCATTAACATTGAAAGCCTTATACAACATGCACATTTGTGGTATTATGGGTTTCAACCTCGTTAGGTAGCTTAATTACCCATTAACTCACCTTGCTTAACCATTTCTCTTTTCTTATGGACATTAGTCATTATTCTCAAATTAATTCTCCACATTACATTATCCGGAACCTTAAAAATTTACACAAGTTTGGTTATTTCCATCTTATAACTCATTTCTTATCATGTTCCAATTGATACCATTATCTTTTCTCAAAATCCTCCAATATCCCTGGACTTCACCGGCTCCACACCGTCGGTTCCAATCACCACTTGCCAACTGCGCAGTGGGTTTGGGCTCTTTCAAAACTTAGGACGTCATGGCCTTCTTAATTATTCCCCGACATATCCTACTGTTCCTTTATTTTCACATGTTTTGTAACATTATTCCAATGTTCACATTAATCCACATTTACATGCTCAAGCCAAAATCCCGGACTTAACCGTCCATTTCTTCATTAACACTTGGAAATTATTTATTTCTCCTTTAAGTCCTTTATTCACACACACGTTGATTTTATACCAAAAATCAATCACGTTTGGGTACTTAATTCATTTTCATCCACACTAGTGTAAAAACATTCGGCAACATTTTTATTCCATAAAAATGTTCCACTTTTAGTAAATTATCAATTCACCCTTTGTTTACCAAAACTTGCAATTTGGTCCTTTAACCAGTGTTATCTTCCAAAAATGATTATTAAGTTTCCAATTTAACATTTTAAACTCCTGTAGTTATTTTTAACACTTGTTCATTACCTCAATTTACAAAAATTTCACATTTGTCACTTTAACACCTTTAATATGTAAGATAACACCTTTTTCCCATATTAAAGTCCCATTTTCTAAAAATTTGAACTACACACTTTATCTATGGGAGTTTACAACTTAACTTCCACTTCTCTACTATTTACACATTTGAAACCTCTAACTTTTATTATTAACTTTTAACCCACAACTTATGAAAAATCCTTACTTTTCACACATTTACACATTAAACCCACTTTACATTCTACATGAATTTAACACACCTTAAAATACACATTGAAGTGAAAGCTCATTTAACTCCATTATCACACATAGGACAAAATAATTTATTTTCATAAAATGGTTTAATCAAGCCCAATACATTAGTTTTCACAAAATCATGTTATCTTCCATCCAGAACATCATTTAACACATTTAATTTCATAAAATATTTAAAGTATACATTCTAAAATTTCTTCACTTTTAAAACCCATTTGAAATCGTTTCTTTGAAACCCATTTTCACACAAAATGATACAAATGCAACTAATTAACCCATAGATGCAATCTAACTCATATTATACACATATTAAGCCTAATTATTGTAAATAAGTACACTAAAATGTAACACAAAACAAACCTATGTCAAGGTTAGTTTTCCCACCTCTAAAAAATGCAAATGATGGTAGAAGCATTAATGTAGGAGGAGCAACCCCCACCTCATAAGGTGGTTTCAAGGGGTTACCAAAATATTCCTCTAGCTTGCTCTAATGGTGCTCCAAATATGATACACCTCATCTTGATTGAAAACCCACCTTCAATCTTTAAGAACCTCCTTCAAGTACCCTCCCAAAAGCTTAAGAACACCACCTTCTACACCTTAATAAGGCCATCTAGGGTTTCTATGTGTTTTTAGGAGCTTGGATCTATAATTTAATAGAGAAATACGAGTTTATGAGTGTGGGATTATGGTGGATATCATCTAGGGTAGAATGTTTTATCCCATGGGAGCCCCAAGATACTAAGAGAAGGACTTATAAATCTGATAGGTTTGGTGTGAATGGTTTCCCTACGGTTTCTCTCTATCTTATAACCAAACTATTAGCCCCTTAGGAATAAATGGGAATATTCTCATCTCAAAACTTTTCCATATCATGTTTTAGATGGTCAACAAATCGACAGCTCATTTGTAATACCTCTCCCTAGATAAATAAGTATTTAAAGATAATCGAAGTATTTATTCAAAGGAAAATTTGAGAAATAAATATATAAGGAAATTACGCCAAAATGGCATAAAAAGTGACACGTTATGAAAAGTAATTGAGAATAAAAAGAATCCCCATGTTACATGGTTCACATGGATGCACATTTAAGTCCCAACATTCCTAGTAAGTATGTTGGTTAAGTTTTATGCAAAAATGTCAATGAATGATTTTGACACGGTCATGGTTAATATAAAGCGATTTCTGCCAGCATGTGTCGCAAACTTGTGCAATTTATCTAGGACTATTGGAAAAGGATAAAAATAGTGTAACTACATATTTGGAACCCTAAAAATATAAGAAAAAGTACCTTGTAGAGAAGAGAATAAAATAAAATAAAAGTTAATCTAGAAATTTTTGACGGTATGGGAAATGCGAAAACGCAACTTTGCGCGGAATGTTTAGGAGTATTGGAAGGTAAAAAAACAAATGACCATATATATGAGACCATAAAAATACATATAAAAATACCATGGGGTCAAAAGTCACAAAATAAATAAAAAATAAATACAACTAATTTTCGTGAAAAACATAAAAATGCTCAAAAATTTTTGAAAAAATCCAGATCAACTTAAAATTTAATTTTGGGCAACTTTTGCTTCTTTGATATATCCAAAATACGTCATCTAGACCTGTTTTGAGCCATTTTCTGTTTTAAAAATAGTAAAAATGATTAGGACATTTTCCTTAAATGGAGAAAAGTTTGTCTCCCCACTCCATTTGATTCCTTTATTGCTTGTTCCCACCCATCATTCCATTTTGACATGTTTTGGAGTAACAAGAATCATTAGTTGGCCATTTGGAGGTGTCAATGTGAGTAAGTGATTATAAGAGAGAGAGAGAGAGAGAGAGAGAGAGAGAGAGAGAGGTATCTTTGGTGTAATATTTCTCCCATCAGGTTTTACCAATTTCTCTCACCTCCTACATACTCCCATATCCCATATTTTCATACCCAAACCCATAGTTCTCCTCCCCACCCTCCATAAAACCACCCAAACTCCATATTTGTGACATATTTACACCCCAAAACAACCACTCAAGGGGTATTTAGCTTAAGGAAGTCTTGGAGATTATATTTTGGAGCTAGAGTTGGAGTTTTGGAGCATTTTTTGGAGCTTAAAGATGGATTTCATGAAGAATAATAAGATCTTGGTTGGAGATTTCATGGAGGAGGCATTTGGTAACCCTTTGATGCCACCTTTGAAGGTGGGGGTTGCTCCTTATACACCACCATTCAACTTGATGGATCGATACATGAACCCGAATCTTCCAAAGTTATTTTGTGCTGTCACCAAACTAACCTTAGGATTTAATGATGTGATGCCTCGAATCGGATTTAAGGGTTATTAAATGATTGAACCGATCTGATTCGAGTGTCAAGTGTGGAGTGCAATGAACAACCTATAGAATGTTGTTATTCCAGTTTTACTATTGCATAAAATTTCACTTTGCTTAGCATGCGATTCTAATATAAAACAACTATGTGCGGGACCCAAGGGAAGTGCCCCCAAGGCGAAGTAAACAGAGATACTAACCTTAATGCGAGTAAATATTGCTTGAATAATGCTCTAAAAATACAGAACCGCATACAACCTGATGTAACAAAGAGGAGGGAGTGAGAGAAAGGCTCAGTGGGAACAATACAAATGCAGTATAGAAACGAATGGCAACAGAGAATAATTACACGTTATATACTAAAGAAAATACGTATATATATACATATATACCTTTTAAAATACATCTACCAATGTAGTAAACCGTTTTATTTAAAAAAAATTATTTATCATGCTAATTACTTGCATAATATATATATATATATATATATATATATATTTATTTATTTATTTTCAAATGACCTTAGTAGTTACTCTTAAGAGCAATTACCATGGAATTACAAACTTATCAAATTACTAACCCGTAGTAAAAATCACTAGACTACGTCATATAAACTTCAATGAGTGTCAATTCACAAATGTACCTTGTCTCTAATATGCGATTACCATACCACATGATAAATCACCCGTTGATGTTTACTAAAGACTTTGGTACGATACGAAATGTTGGGTATTGCCTATAAACATCCAAGACCATATCGCAAACGCCATAAGAGATCATATTCCTCAATAGCATACTATTATAATATCCTAAAATCATGAATTGATACCGTCATCAACATTGTGCCACAAGGACTATTTAGTTTAAATCCTAGGTCACCTAAAGTCATCACGATTATATAAGTCCATATCATAACCAAAATATATACATCATGGTATACCAAACCTAAGTCCTTAACTAAGGGACCTACAAATTTCTTTTCACGGGGTCACTACATACAAACATACTACCCAAGGTATACACCCAAATACATTAACCCAAGTCTTCAATTTAATACACTCTCACTAGGAAGTCAACACTTACAATATACACTCAAGTCACCTAATCACCAAAATTGAACTCAAGCAAGTCTTCCAGCTGCAATTTAGCTCACACTATTTGGTGCATTAACTTTTCTTATTCTTTGTCACCATCAAATTTATCATACAATATGTCTTTCATACAAAGGAACTACGATGTTGCCGACATCGGCCAATACTTATACCCGTAACTACTAACACATCTATATCATAAATGCTGCGGAATAAGGATAGGTACTAACTCGATTGTTACTACCTCGTAGAAAGTTTACAATGTGCTATTTTTTTTACTTCATTGCCATGGACCGAAGTCACCACTAATTCAATGTGACTAGCCCAAAACCAACACTGATATCAAAAGATCCACTACCGACCTCACCACGTCACACCCGAAAGAAACACTGAAACTTAAGCTCTAATACCATGTTGTGGCGCCCAGAACCGAATTAAAGGTTTATTAAAGGATCGACCCGACCCGATCCGAGTGTCAAGTGTGGAGTTCAATGAACAACCTAGATAATGTGGCTATTCATGTTCTATTATTGCATAAAATTTCACTTTGCTTACCATGCGATTCCAATATAAAACAACTATGTGATGATCCCAAGGGAAGTTACCCCAATTCCAAGTAAACAAAGATACTAACATTAATGCAAGTAAATATTACCTGAATAACACTCTCAAAATACGCATCCACATATAGCATGCCGTAACAAAGAGGAGGGAGCGAGTTGAAGGCTCAGCGTGAACTATACAAATGCAATATAGAAATGAATGACATCAAAGAATACTCACACGCTATATGCTCGTGAAAATACACACACACACACACACACACACACACACACACACATATATATATATATATATATACCTTTGAAAATACGTGTCCCAATGTAATAAACCATTTTCTTTTAAAAAAAACATTATTTATCCCCGTACATCCCTTTTGACTTTACTAAAATAGTCATTTTGTATGATTTTTCTTTAAAGATAGCATTCGTTCCCATTAACGAACACAATTGATCATTTATTGGAAAAAAAACTTTCTTTTCGTGAAAACATTCATCTATTCACTTTCACTAACTCACGCTAGAGTTACTTTACCATTATTTTAATATTCTCATTAAAATAATCGTTATCACACGTACACCTCCTGTTAGAAAAATATTCATTTTCATTGAGAAACTTATACACCACACCACAAGACATGTAATATTTATTATTTAACGAAAACTTTGGTTATTTCCATCTTTCAACCTTTTGCAAATCTCAAGACTTATTTGCATTAATTTCAAGAATATTCTCATTCTTCATTTCTTATTACAAGAATTATCAATCTTTTCTTTGGAATTTAGCCATTATTCCTGAACTTCATGGGCTCCACATCGCTGGTCTCTGGTCGCCATATACTTTTTTGTACAGGCTTTGGGACCTTTCAACACTAGGGACGTCATGCCCTGCTTAATTCTTGGCATCATTCAATTATCCTTTCTTATATTTTCCATGTGTTTCAACATTATTCTCAATGTTCACATTCATTCACACTTGGAAAACCACTTCTTTTCTTATTCATCAAAACTATTCATTGACATTTTTATTTCATAAAAATGTTCCTCTTTACATAAATTTACCAGTTTACCCATTTCTTGCCAAAATTCACATTTAGCCATTTAACAAGTCTTCTTCCCAAAAATAGTTATTAAGTTTCCAGCTTAACTTTTAAAAATAATTTTAATCAGTTAACACTTGTCAAATACCATATATTTTTTTACTCACATCTCACACTTATCACTTTAACCCTTTCAATGTACAAAATAACACATTTTCATGTATTTATCTCCTATTTTCCACACATTTGAAATACACACTTTTTTTTGAAAAATGCATCATAACTCCAAATTAGCCGTAATTTACACCTTTGAAACTCACACTTTCTGTTGTCAAATTTTACACTATAATTTTAGGAAAACCTTTACTTTTCACATATTTACACTTTTCACCCATTTTACTTTCTAAAAGAGTTTATAAACTTAAAATACCCATTTTGACATTATTTATGTATTGACATTCCTCACTTTCTTTGTTCCCACTTAAGTCTCAATTAAAAATTAACACCTTGTACTTTGGTCATTTACACATCAACCCAAAATATTTCTTATTTTGAGTTTATACATATAAAAATTCCCATTTTTGACAAAGTTCAATTTCTTCTTCTACTTCATCATTTTGGTAAGAAAATTCCATGTTTACTTTATAAAAATGGCTTATATTATCCCAATGATTTTTTAAACATGAAATTACATTATTTACCTTTAAAACATCACTTTGACAGATTTTATTTCATAAAATGTTCAAGTCCAATATTCTAAAATTTATCCAACCTGTAAACCCATCAAAATTACTTCTTAAAAACCCATTTCTATACACTAAATGATGAGAAGATGACTAAACAACACATTTTTACAAAATAGCTAAAATCCTACATATACCAAGCCTAATGTATGTAATTAATATTCTAAAAATTATCAAACTATAAACCTCAATCAAGGTAAGAATTTTCCACCTCCAAGACTAAAAAATGATAGTTGAATAGTGGTGTAGAAGGAGAAACCCCCACCTTCAAAGGTGGCCTCAAGGGGTTACCAAATGTATCCTCCATGAAAGCTCCAACCAAGATCTTATTCTTCTCCATGAAATCCATCTTTAAGCTCGAAGAAATTCTCCAAACTCCAACTCTAGCTCCAAAATATAAGCTCCTAGACTTCCTTAAACTATATACCCCTTTGAGTGGTTGCTTTGGGGTGTAAATATGTCACATATATGGAGTTTGGATGGTTTTATGGAGGGTCGGGAGGAGAGCTACGGGCTTGTGGATGAAAATATGGAATATGGGGGTATGTAGGATGTGAGAGAAGTTGGAAAAATCTTATTGAAGAAATAATACACCAAAGATACCTCTCTCTCTCTCTCTCTCTCTCTCTTATAATAATCACTCACTTACATGGACACCTCAAAATGGCCAACTAATGATTCCCGTTACTCCAAAACATGTCAAAATGGACAACGACGGTCTGATGTAAAGAAAAATGGGTGGACCCAAGCAACAAAGGAATCAAATGGAGTGAGAGCCAATCTTTTCTCCAATTAAGTAAAATGTCCTGATCATTTTTACTATTTTTAAAACCGAAAATGGCTCAAAAACAAATCTAGATGACGTATTTTGAAGATATCGAAGATGAGAAAGTTGCTCAAAATTAAATTTTAAGTTGATCTAAATTCGTTCAAAATTTTCTAAGCACTTTTATTTTTTTGACGAAAATTATTTTTATTTATTTTTTGACTTTTGACCCTATGGTATTTTATATTTATTTTTATGGTCTCATATATATGGTAATTTTTTACTTTCAAATAGTCCAAAATAGTTCGCGCAAAGTTGCATTTTTGCAGTGTTGCGTATCGTAAAAAAGTGCTACATTAACTTTTATTTTATTTTATTTTGTAAGGACACAAATTTCCGATTGAGTCTTAATGTAGTATTGGCTCAATTCCGGACACAAACATTTATGTCATAGGATATTTTTCAAGTTTATCCGTTCAAGCCTATGATGTGTTCATTGAAGACGTAGCGGCCAAGATAATAGAGCTTCATCAAATGCCGAGTTTATTGTTCCTCGTTTCTATGTCAACAACATTTGTTCCATTTACTCCTAAGGTATGAATGCATTACATATTTATATAGGAGCCTGGAACAATTAGTATTGGGTGTAAGTTTTGTTTAAACTGTTGTTTATTTTTAGAAGGTTTCATTAAAAGTTTAAAATAAAGTTTCAGGGCTAAAAATTGAATTATAAGCTTTCTGGGTTTTCGTTCGAAATTGTCGTTCGGACGAGTTTTTCGTTCAAATGAGAACTTCGTTCGAACAAGGATTGCTAACGATCTTGCCACTGGAACTTCATTCGATATTGTCGTTCGAACATGTTGGTTTGTTCGAACGAGAATGTCGTTCGAACGAGTTTGGCAATGAGATTTACCATCTGGCCACTGGAACTTCGTGAAAAGGGTCGTTCGAACGAGATTTCCAACAAGAAATTAAATGGAAGTTTTGGGCAGTTTTAGATAGTTTTCCCACTACTTTTCCCCATTAACTTTTGACTGACTTATGTAGTGCGGGAACCAACTATTTTGAATTAACTTTTTCATATCCTTCCATCTCCTAGAGAGAGTTTGAGAGCAAAACTTCTAAAAGGAAAAAGTTCATGTTTTGAGTGTCTATTTTCTTCAAGAAAAATCATTAAACACTCTTGTTTTCACCCATATTGTTTATTCCAAGTTTCAATACATATATCATTGCTTGGAGTGTCTGGCACAGGGTTTTTCTCTACTGAGTTGAAAAGAAGTTCGGGTTTTCTTCTAAATCCCACAAAGAAGAAGTTCGTTTGTGTTGACTTACCTACTTGGAGAAAGGTTCCTTGTTCGGGTGGCGGTGACCGAAAAAGTCCGATCAGTGGATTCCGAGACTGCAGTGGAGCTCCGTGGTTATTCGCTAGGCAGAGGTGTGTACAAGAAGAAACGTCGGGGCTTGGACGGAGTCAAGTCGAGTGTTGTAAGTCTTTCGTGTCTTGTACTTGTAAAACCATACTTAGTGAATTTGTGGCTAGGGCCGTCCGAAGTTTTTTTCCGTTGTGGGTTTTTCCTCGTACATCGCGGCGTAGTGGTTGTTTACTTATTTTATCTTTTGCAAAATCACCTAGAATGCATGCTTAGGTTAAAAGATAAAATTTGGTTTAAATCACTACTTACTTAAATTGATGCTAAATTAAATTTTGGGTATATGTTAATTTAATTCAAGTCATTAAATTTATTGGATAAAATTTGGTTTGGCATAATATTGCAAATTGAATATTTATTATTAGGCAAATTTTTAGAACTTGGGTTAAATTTGTTTAAGTGAAAAATGTATTTGTAGTATAATTTAATTTTCATTTGGTTTAATTTTAATTTGAAAAAAATTAAAATTTGGTATGTACTTGTTTAATTGAACCATCTCACTTTCGCATCTTTAAAAGGAAATTGAAAATTGACTTTTTGTAATAAGATTTCAAATTTGGGGGCCTCGTGTCCAAACATATTTTTTTCACTACACGGTACTTTTTCTTATATTTTTAGGGTTCCAAATATGTAGTCACACTATTTTTATCCTTCTCCAATAGTTATAGAAAAATTGCCCAAGTTTGCGACACATGCTGGAAAAAATCGCGTTATATTAACCATGACCGTGTCATAATCATTCATGGAATTTTTGCATCAAACTTAACCGACATACTTACTAGGACTGTTGGAACTTAAATGCGCATCCATGCGAACCATTTAACATGGGGATTCTTTTTCTCCATAATTACTTTTCATAACGTGTCACGTTTCGTGCTATTTTGGCGTAATTCCCTTATATATTTATTTCTCAAATTTTCCTTTGAATAAATACTTCGATTCTCTTTAAATACGGATATATCAAGGGCGAGGTATTACATTCTTCCCTCCTTAGGAAATTTTATCCTCGAAATTGTTAACTCATCAATCTTAATCATTTGGTCATCTACGCAAACCATTTCTAATTCTAGAGTATCCTCAACATTAAAGTTAAAACCCAAAGATTCCATCCACTTTAATTATCATCAAGCTAACCCAATCATGGTGAACATTAAGATTTTGTTAACAGCATCCTAGCATGCCTAACTTATTCATCCGAACAAATTTTCAATACAATCGGTATTCTTTAAACATCGTGCCATCATTAATGAATTCATCATCATGAGTTAGTATTTATAAATCTACATTTTATCAATTTTTGAATCACTTCTAAACTAGATTATTTCATCTTTAATACTTCATAGTCATTCATATCGGTAATCTTAAGATAGTCACTTTATCACATTGGCCTGAAAGACCAAAAATCTCCTACGAGATCTTCACATTAATTTAGAAACATCCTAGACATCATAATTCAAATTATACATATGAGTAACTATATCCTGAATATGGAGTGTAACATTTGCACCTCAGGTTTCATTAAGTCTGACATCCACATAATAAAAAATCGCAATCTTGAGCCCATGATTGGAATGTAACTAGGTATATTGTAACTCCAAACTATAACTAGTTCTATCGTTTAACTAACAGGGTCGTTAACCTAATACAACCGATTTACACATGCAAACTATAAGCAACAAATCGTGAGACCATGTGCACACATAAACTGATGAAAAGATTAGGGTGCTCCCAACGAAGTGCGCACTCATTTAACATGATGCATCAGGAACAACCTTCCTATCCCGCACCACTACTAAGCTTATGTAGTGTCACACCCAGATCATAACCGAATAACAACTTCCTATTGCCCCGATCAAAGGAAACATATGAATCACAATGAATTATGTGAGTACCAAGCCAAAGGATAACAATCGAATTTAGGCAACGAACCGTTATTCACAAAGTACGGATGCATAAGTGCTCTTAAGGTTTACAACTTATAACCGATGTTGCTGCTATGTATATTGACTGATTCTAAGAAAATTTTCCATTCTCATTGAAGTATAAACTAATTCCTTCGGGAAGTTAAAACACAAGGCTTCCCTCCTTAGGACTAATGTTATGGGTTACGCCTTTATATTTGTATGTATTGCACCAATTTTACGCGAGATCACCCTTCATGTCTTTTGTCATACATAACAGATCCATCATACCTAGGTCTCAACACGTGGTATCTAACCTCAAATTTTCAAGTTTAACACATATGCAGAGTTTCAAACATTTTAATTTACTGACAACTTCCTAACTCTTAGTCACATCCTATGCAATCCTGAATATCACACTTTAGTTGAAGCTGAAGCTTCTAATCTCATACGTAGGATCTACGCTAACCTTATCCTATCACTAAGGATTATGCTAGGCAAATAATGATTTCTTTTTACTAGAGTTATCCCCAACGTATTGGTAGCACAACAGGGTGCTATAATCAATCCTAACACTCCAGTCCAAGAGTTATTCATTAAATATAGATACAACAATAAGTTACTCTAAGTTCTCCCAAGTGCACACCTCGGACTTACCATCCTATTTACAACACAATCCTCAAAGGTCATATTAAGACAGGTTTTACAATTCATGGTGCTAATTTCCAAGGCATTGCCACGAGTCAACATGACTTATCGTATGACAACCAATAATGATTTATCAACACCTAGACAATCCCTAATACAAATATTCTCCAAGGGTTTATGGATAACCACTTTAAACTTATAAATTCTCTAAAGGTGCATACATAATCAAGTGAAAGAGTTGTCCGATCACACTAAAATCTTATCACGTTCAATGTCCTAGAAATCAATTCTAATTAAGCCCATCTAAGTACTTGTCACAACAATAAAATATAATTACCAGCGTATATTTCTCCAAGAGTTATATCAAGATACGTGTTCACAATTCGAATCAATTCATTTTATGCCACCAATCCTAAGGCATTTACGAACGTTAACACAATTTAGTCAATAATGACCTATTATTACTTATGCAATTCTCAATGCAATAATTCTCCAAGCTTTAAGGCAACGACATAAAATTTAGCCATTTCCCGAAACTAACACATACGATCATGTATAATAATTATTTCGTCACAACAGGAGCTTATCGTAACAATGTCCCAAAATGCACTCTACTCATGTAAACCCAATTGTTTATCATAACGATTTGATTACGGTCACTAATCTTCAATATCTTTATATGGTAATCATTGATTTGATTCTTCTAATGTCACACCAATTTTCTCCTATCGTATACTAGGGAATCACCCAGGACATATTCTTGTGTCACCTTAATTTTCCATTTCTACGCAAGTAAATAACATGCCTATCACTGAGGAACACTAATCAACCTTTGTTTTATCTATGATATACAACCCCAAATGTATCACCTCGAAATGATAATTGCTTGCATTATATATATATATATATATATATATATATATATATATTTTCAAATGACCTTAGCACTTACTCCTAAGAGCAATTATCATGGAATTACAAACTTATCAAATAACTAACCCATAGCAAAAACCACTAGACTACTTCATATAAACTTCAAGGAGTGTCAATTCACAAATGTAGCTTGTCTCTAATATGCGATTACCATACCACGTGATAAATCACCCATTGATGTTTACTAAAGACTTTGGTAGGATACGAAACGTCGGGTATTTCCTATAAACATCCCAGACCATGCCGTAAATGCCACAAGATATCCTATTCCTCAATATCGTACTATTATAATCTCCTAAAATAATAAATTGATACCGTCATCAACATTGTGCCACAAGGACTATTTAGTTTAACTCCCAGGTCACCTCAAGTCATCACGATTATCTAAGTCCATATCATAACCAAAATATATACATCATGGTATACTAAACCAAAGTCCTTAACTAAGGGACCTACAAATTTCTTATCACAGGGACACTACTTAAAAACGTACTACTCAAGATATACACCCAAATACATTATCCCAAGTCTTCAATTTAAAACACTCTATCTACGAAGTCAACACTTATAATATGCACTCAAGTCACCTAATTTCCAAAGTTGAACTCAAACAATTCTTCCAGCTGCAATTTAGCTCACATTATTTGGTGCATTAACTTTTCTTATTCTTTGTCACCATCAAATTTATCATAAAGTATATCTTTCGTACAAAGGAACTATGATGTTGCCGACATCGTCCTATACTTATACCTGTAACTACTAGTACATCTATGTCAGAAACGCTGTGGAATAAGGATATATACTAACTTGACTATTACTACCTCATAGCAAGTTTACAACGTGCTAATAATTTTGACTTCATTGTCATGAACCGAAGTCACCACTAATTCATTGTGACTAACCCCAAATCCAACACTGATGTCGAAAGATCCACAACCGACCTCACCACATCACACCCGAAAGAAACATTGAACCTAAAGCTCTAATACCAAGTTGTGATACCCTGAACTGGATTTAAGGGATATTAAAGGATTGTCCCGATCCGATCCTAGTGTCAAGTATGGAGTTCAATGAACAACCTAGATAATGTTTCTATTCTAGTTTTATTATTGCATAAAATTTCACTTTGCTTAGCATGCGATTCTTATATAAAACAACTATGTATGGGACCCAAGGGAAGTGCCCCTAAGGCCAAGTAAACATAGCCTACTATGTTGATGCAAGTAATTATTACATGAAAAATGCTCTCAAAATACAGAACCTCTTACAACCTGCCGTAACAAAGAGGAGGGAGTGAGCGAAAGGCTCAGTGGGAACTATACAAAAGCAATATAGAAATGAATGGCGATGAAAAATACTAACACGCTATATGCTCGTGAAAATACGTATATATCTACATATATACCTTTTAAAATACATGTCCAAGTGTAATAAACCGTTTTATTTAAAAAAACATTATTTATCCCCTTACATCCCCTTCGACTTTACCAAAATAGTCATTTTGTATGATTTTGCTTTAAAATAGCATTATTTCCCATTAACGCACATGGTTGATCATTTATTGGAAAAAAAAACTTTCTTTTCATGAAAACATTCACCTATTCACTTTCATTAAGTCACCCTAGAGTTAGTTTACCATTATTTTAACATTCTCAATAAAAAAATCGTTATCACACGTACACCCCCTGTTAGGAAAATATTCATTTTCATTGAGATACTTATACACCACACTACACATAATATTTATTATTTGCCGAAAACTTTTGTTATTTCCATCTTTCAACTTTTTGCAGATATCAAGACTTATTTGCATTAAATTCATAAATATTCTCATTGTTCATTTCTTATTACAAGAATTATCAATCTTTTCTTTGGAATCTAGCCATTATTCCTGGACTTCAAGGGCTCTACATCACTGGTCTCTGGTCGCCATATACTCTTTTGAACAGGATTTGGGGCCTTTAAACACTAGGGACATCATGCCCTGCTTAATTCTTGGCATCATTCAAGTATCCTTTCTTATATTTTCTATGTGTTTCAACATTATTCTCAATGTTCACATTCATTCTCACTTGGAAAACCACTTCTTTTCTTATATATCAAAACTATTCATTGACATTTTTATTTCATAAAAATGTTCCTCTTTACATAAATTTACCAGTTTACCCATTTCGTGCCAAAATTCACATTTAGCCATTTAACAAGTGTTGTTCCCAAAAATAGTTATTAAGTTTCCCGCTTAACTTCTAAAAACAATTTTAATCAGTTAACACTTGTCAAATACCATATTTTTTTTACTCACATCTCACACTTATCACTTTAACCCTTTCAATGTACAAAATAACACATTTTCATGTATTTATCTCCTATTTTCCACACATTTGTAATACACACTTTATTTTTGGAAAATTGCATCGTAACTCCAAATTTATCGTAATTTACACCTTTGAGAGTCACACCGTGGACATCCCCGATCCCCGCCCGGAGGGAGAAAGGATCCTTCGGGTCCTACGTGTCCCCTCTCGGGAGAGCGCTTCGGCCGGCGTCGATTTGTGAGGTGTGAAAATGTAGAGAGATTTAGAGTCGCCAGTCTATTTTACTCAAAACATACAAAAGAAAAAGGGGAAGCCACCCCGAAGGATGGCATCCAAAGACATACTGGTGCGTGTGAAACCAAAATGATTCGAGAAGGGTTCGGAGGCTTAGTTACGAAATGGGAAGGTGTTAGGCACCCGTTCCGCCCTTTCGGTCTCTCATGAATATTTGCTATTTTCCTTTATATTTCCCCCCGTGATATGTGTGCATGTGTATATATAGAATGGAAGTAGGAATCCTCGACTTGTATCATGGAAAAGACAAAGCGAGTCATCCGTAGGAATGTGAGATTAGTGTAGAAAATAAGATTTACGTGATTACCCCTACGTTGATCATTATAAGGGAGAGATAATGCATATGGAATAATACGTTACTAAGAACAAGTATATAGAACATAATGGAAAATGAGATAAAGAGAAGATAGAAAATAAGAGAAAAAGTGAGAAAAGGACTCGAGTCTCGAGTTTTACCCCGAGACGCCTACGTAGCCTATAAAGGCATCAAAGTGCACGTAGTTCGCATGTAAAGTGAGGGGTGGGGTTTAACCCATAAATCCAAATGGAGAAATCTCTTATTTGTAAGTGTGTGTGTGTGTGTGTAGAAAAAGTGTTTTAGCCGTGAGAAAAGTATGGAAAACGTGTGAGAATCCCTACTTGGAATTTATGAGCAAACCCTCTTTTTCTTGTTTTTTGGGTTTTTTTTATTTATGTGAAAATAGGAGATGTGCAATAATAGTAGATAAAAAGTATATTTATGATGTGTGAGATGAGGCAATAAAAGTGCTAAGTAAGAAAACAAGTTATTGCAAATTTAAGAGAATTTAGGAGAGAGTTTGAGAAAGTTGGACCTTCTTGGAGACCTTGAGCTTGATCTTGAATGTTGAAAAGCAGCCCTTGCACTTGGATGATGATGGAGAGTGGTTAATTCATCAAGTTTGATGAAAGGGATGATGAAAAGTGGAAGTGAAAAGGGGATTTGGAAGTTGAAATCACGTTGCCTTCGAGAGAGGTTTATGGGGGTTAACTGAGAGTGATTTGCTTCTCATCCAAGCTCTCCTTGCAAATGAGGCCAAGGCCTCCTTTTATAGGCCCAGGGGTCTGCCGATCAGCATAGAGCCCTTCCTGCTTGTCGGCAGGAAGGTGCCGATAGGCAGGTTCTGAGACATGCCGTTTGGTAGTGTGTTTCAGGATTTTTTGGAAAATCAGTCGCCGAGGGTAAACCGTTGATCAGAATCGCTCAGGGAGCATACCGTTGGAAAGGTAATTCAGAGACCCTCAAAAGTCCTTTGGATCTCTCCCGAGTTTGGGAGCTGAATTTGGGTCAAATGTGGCTCGGAAGCATTTATCGGTCCATTGGACGGGGAATTGTGCGGACGCAAATGGATCGTTCGTTCGCATAGTATGTCTGAATCGCGCATGGGGTAGATCGTTAGAAAGGTTAGGAGATGTACTTCAACATTCCAAAGAGTTTGGCCCGGTTCGGGAAGTTGACTTTGGTCAACCGGGCCCGAGAAGCATTCGGTGACCTCTCAGAGTCAAATAGATCGTCCGTCCGCATGTAAAGTCAGAATTTCGCACAGGACGAACCGTTAAAAAGGGTATTCAGTGCCCTTCGAATATTCATTCAGCCTCGGTCAAGCTGAAAGGCTGACTTAGGTCAACAGAGCCCGGGAGCGCCCGGGAGCGCCCGGTGGCCTCGAGGTTGGGGTTTTAAACGCAAACGGATCGTTCGTCCGCATGGTAAGTCGGAATCGTGCACGGGATGGACCGTTGAAAAGGTTATTCAGTTCCCTTCGAAGATTCATTGAGTCTCAGTCAAGACAAAGAGTTTGATTTTTGGTCAAATTAAGCCGGGCGGTGCCTGATGGCTTCCAAGTCAGTGCTCGGGACATGACCTGGGTTTGCGGTGATGAGTGGAGGTAATAGGGACCTAAGGAGAGTTAGGGGGTAACAGAATGAGGTGTCTATAGATCCCCTCGACGGGTAAGTTTGGAACAAATGATAGCCGTCGATTAGACACCGCATGATTCTTCTGAGAGAGTATGATCGGTTTAGAGGATCGAGGCCAATTCTGAGGACCTAAGGAAGCGAGGATGACCAATTCAGAGGGTCGATGTCGATTCTGAGGACCTAAGGAGCGTGCTGGGGATGACCAAATCAGAGGTTCGAGGTCGATTTTGAGGACCTGAGAATGGTGACGACCAAAGATCGAGGTTAATTCTGACCTAATTCAGGTGATGACCGAGGATCGAGGTCAATTCTAACCTAATTCAGGTGACGATCCAAGATCGGGGTCAATTCTGACCCAAGAGTGGTGACGACCGAGGACCGAGGTCAATTCTGACCTAACTCAGGTGACGATCCAAGATCGGGGTCAATTCTGACCCAAGAGTGATTGTATTTCCTTGGAAAAAGAAAATAGTTCCACTAGGAGTAAGAATTGGATTTGAGGTTCCGCTGGGGAACGATGAATAAGATGGGGAAAATTTGGATTGTCCTTTGGGAGAGATCGCCTGGGGCGAGTGATTCTTTTGATTTATGCTGGGAAAAATACCATGTGATATTGCATCGCATCGGATAGCCGATGGCTGGGGAGGCCTTTTGTAAAATTTATCGAGGAGGTGATTAGGTGGTCCGGGCGCATTGATCGAGAGGTCATTCGCTTGGATTTTGAGGGTTCCGTTGGGGAAAAAGATGTGTCGCCTAAAGGAGTGCGGAATTTTCTTGATGAAAACGTTCTAAATCCTTCCTGGGATTTTTTGGAATTTTTCGTGGATTTTTCGAGGCTTCCTGGTATTTTTTGGGAATTTCTGTATGAAATTTTAAGGGGGGTGCCGGTCGACATGGTATGAGGGGTGCCATTCGACAGTGGCACATACTTTTGGGCTGCCTCGGGAAGGTGAGGAGACAGTGCTGATGGGTATGGCTGGGGTCAGTGCCTATCGGCATGGCGCTTGGCCTCCTATATAAAGGGGCGAATCCCCTTCATTTTTCACAGCTTCTTGCATTTTCTCTTTCTGCGATTCCTTTCTGCGAATTGTTCTAACGTTCTGATCTTTAAGAAATGGCCGCCTTTGTGAGTACCGCTGTCCATCGGGAATAGCTGACCGTTGATGATTGGGCGAATGTGGATTGGAGGGACAGGGTGCCTCTTGCTTTGGGAAATGATAATGCCTTTGATGCATTCGAGCCGGTTGCGGATGAGCGGACCTTGCTGCGGGAGTCGTCACGTCATCGCTCTTCGAGAGTGATTCCCGGTGGTTATGTAAGTGACCTGGCCTTTGGCATTCCTTTCTTTTTGGGTGATTTTTCCTTTTTCTTGACCTTTGACTGAATTTTTCCTTTTGCCAGTCGGATATTTCTTTGAAGAACATGCGTGCCCGCGGGACGACGGGGATTAAGGATATTTGGGAGCATCTTCCACCCGTGGTGTGCTGGATGGTATCATCAGCGGGTTTTGGGAGGTTGGCGGCTGCGCTGGATGAGACGCCTCGTTCGACAGCAGTCCTGTGTGCTTTGGGGGAGAGGTGGTGGGACACTACCCACACTTTTCATTTTGGCTTCGGGGAGATGAGAGTGACTCCCATATATGTGCAGCAACTATTGGGCTGGATTTTGACGGGGAGCAGATAGAGGTGGCTTGCTCCTTGCGGGTGAGGCCGGAGGCAGTGTATGCGGCACTTGGGGATGTGAGGAGGATAGTCTCTGGGGATTCTATTCGCCTATCCTTGCTGAAGGATGTTTTGCTGAGCAGGGTGGTTGATGTGGAGGACGGGCTGCAAGTGAGGCAGATGGCCCGGTTATTCATCTTGTTGGTGCTGGGAGGTTTCATGGTGGCGTCGAGCGACGACGTAGTCCATTTGTGGTTTCTGTCGTACTTGAGGATGGTTTCGAACATCCCTTTCTATGATTGGGGGAGTCTAACCTTGGCGACCCTTTACTCTTCTTTGGATGCATTCAGCCGATGCTTCCGGTAGACTATTACTGGAGCCACGTATCTCCTTAAGGTATTCTTTACTTTGTGCATTTTCCTTTCATGCATTCGCATTTTCCTTTCATGCATTCGCATTTTCTTTATGCGTCTCTTTTTACTTGTGAATTCAAACGTGGTTCTATGAGGTGATTGGGTGCAACACCCCGCTGATTTCTCTGAAGGACGACACCATTGGGGACTTCTGCCGACTGTATTGATGGCGTAAGGCCAACTGACAGTTGAAGGGATCTCTTTCCCCGGAGGCGGTGCGTCAAGTCTTAAATGACCTAACCAGTGGTCGGGTAAGAATTTTTCCATTTAAGTCTTGGTTGTTGCATCTTCTGATCTTGTATTGACTCATGCCTGCTTGGGGATTTTCAGGTGACCTTTTATCCCTGGGGGACAACCATTCAGGATATGGGGATGATTGGGGTGAACGCGCAGATGAGGCGTTTGTTGGCACATGAGTTCGGCCATTCCTGGTACCTCGGGGAGAGGGTGATTCGTTAGATTGCTGAGGAGGAGGTGGTGGTGCCTCCCGCACATCCTCTTACGTCTATGAGGTGGGAGTGACAGTTGTTGGAGGATGAGAGGATCGCGATGATGATCGGCGAGTCCTATGCATTGTATACTGATACGGATGCGCCGTATGATTATATGGACTTTGTGACGAGCTGGTTGATGGTGCCCAGCATACATGATGCTTTGCCTTTCCCTCCTGCTGGTTCGAGTCTGGTAGTGGGGTCTTCCCACAATGGTGGTGGTCCATCGGCACCTGCGGCGGCAGCGACCTTAGAGGTCCCTTTTGTTCGGCTGCACACTCCTTCGTACAACATCCGGCGGGCTGATGGAGGGATAGTGCAGATGCTGCACCGTCCTCTTGCGATGGATCCGGAGGAGCTGGGCTTGACAGAGGAGGTCCTTCGTCCTGCGGTAAACCTTTCAGTCCTTTTCCTCTTTTTTAATTTCTTTTGCTTGATATTGATTCTGCCTTTTCCTTGCAGCAAATCCGGGTGTCGAGCACTTGGCTCAGGGACATCAGAGACTAGATATCATCGGCGACTGCCCATATTCAGGATGCTGTCCCTGTTCCTTCTTGCTTGGTGCCATCAGCCTTGTCCGGGGAAGACTCTGGCTTGGGTACTGGGGGAGCGTCGTCTCGCCGTAGGGGAAATAGAGTGCATAGCAGGGGTGGAAGCTCTTGAGAGAGAGAGAGAGAGAGAGAGAGAGAGAGAGAGAGAGAGAGGGAGAGAGAGATAGAGTGTGGGTTCGGGCTGAGTCCCGTTGTTTTTTTGGATTTTTCTTTCTATTTCCCGTAAGATGATGTAACACAAAAAACAGATATATGCAATGCAATGTAATTTTTTGACTATCTTTTATTTTAATGATGAATGAATGCATGCACATCCGCTTTTTAATTTGCTATTGAGACCGTAAAACAGGAGTATTTTTGGAATTTTTCAAAGGAAAGCTATTTTATTTAAAATGGGGAATACCATAAGGAGAAAACAGGATTCTTGAAATTCTTTTGAGAATATCAATTTATTTTTATGGATTTTTCTGATTTGACAAAAAGGAAAGGAGGAAATTTCCAAAAATGGGGGGTTGCCGATCGACAAGCACCCTGACCTGTTTATTGGCAGTTCAGTCCAGTCCTATCAATTGAAAGCTTTTATTGGTACCCTCTTCAGCCTTTTGTACCTTGTGGGGTAGGATTCCTTTCGATTTCTGTAGGGATTATGTCTTTTATGAGAGTTCTCAAGTATAAAAAGGGGGGAGGGGTGGAGTATTTTCATCACACCTTTGCATCCTTATCTACTTGCCCACTATTTCTTTGCCGTACAAGATGGCTCTCCCTGGTAGCACCGAGTTTATCAACTACCTCGAAGCCTTGGAAGCTATGTGCTCTTATAATGTCGACTATGATGCTTTCAACATCCGTCGAGTCTCCTTGTGGCGTAATCGACCTTTTGAGTGGAATATGCTGATAGCGGCAGTACAATTTTGGTACCCCGAAGACCATGTATTTCGCTTTGGGTTGGAAGAAGTTTGTCCCACCTACGAGGAATTTTCTGCCATACTAGGTGTGAATCCCAGTGTTGCCGCGGCTTTACCCAAATTTTCCCGCTCCCCTAGGGATTTGTTTGTCGGGCTTCTTTATATCTCGCCTTCGGCGGCTAGGTCATTGGTTGCCGGAGGAATGATCTCCCTCCCAGCGGTGTTGCAGTCTGTGCATTCGCGGGAAGTAGGTGATGCTGGCTATGCTGGAGCCGTTGTTCTGGGCCTGGTTTCAAAATTGTTGTTGGTGACTGGGGAGGTGCGATTGGACCCACAACTTGCAGCCATTACCTCATGGATGTTATACCGTCGCAATCCTACGGCGGTGATATTGGTGGAGACTCTGAATGGCCTGGAGAGAAGGTCGTTTCGACTTTTTGAGGGGTAGCCCTGTGATGCTGTTCATGTGGTTGTCTGAAAGATTCCGCTTGTTGACCCCTCCAGAATATCTTTTGTCGGTTGTACCCAACTTCTTTCGGGCTACTTCATTCGTGTTGGCCTACATGTTGAGAATTGGGAGAATTGTCTTGTGGAGCATGGGGCTCATGGGCTGTATTGGTCAGTGCCTTGGTGGGGACAGTTGCAGCCTATTTTGGAGCTAGGAGAGTATTCATATGTGCAGATGGTTGGTCTCGGACAGACCTCTTTTTATTTCCCTTGGCGGCTTTTGCACCAATTTGGTTGGGTGCAGGTCGTGCCACCTCGGACCTCAAATTTCTTTCCGTTAGAAGATTTGACTGAGCGCTTGTGTCTGTTTCTTGGATCTCTGTGGGAAAATCGGCGTCTGTCGACCCGTCCCTCTCAGTCTGTCGAGAAGGTTTGGCATGTCCCCAAAGATTATATGAGGTGGTTGTGGAGGAAAGTAGTCAGCAAGATGTTGGTAGTAGAGACTGGTCAAAGGTGGTTTATTTTATCTGACTCCATGGAAGGGGGTGTTGTGGTCTTTTCGAAGATGGTTAAGGCTCATCGGTCCATGGAGTGTTTGAGGCACTCCATTCAGGCAGGAGAAACTTGGGGTCCTCAGTATGTAAATAATGAGGGTGCAGGCTCTTCGGGTAGCTGTGGGTAGGACTCCTGTGGAGTTTATTTATGTAACAGATATGGAGGATTTTATCTGGTTTTTATGGTAGTAGGGGGAAAGGAGTTATCCGTTCCTTTTTCTTATGTTATCTGTACTGTAGTTTCTTATTAATGAAATAAAGAAGTTCCTGATCATCCAGCTGTGCCTTTCGATGAATTTTGTATTTTGAATTATCTACACCGATTGCTAAGGCATACATAATTCTTTTGTTCAAGTAGATGTTTAGAATGAACTGCCATTCTCGGAGATAAGAAAATAATATATTTTTGTGAAAAAGAAGGGGCCGTGCTCATGTGAGATGTATGAGCTGCCTACGTACCTCTGGGGTTTTTGAAAAGTTTTAAAATAGTTTTTTTAGAGGATCAGGCCCACGTAGTTCTGGTTAGAGGGAAATGGAGAGTTTTTTTTTTTTTTTTTTTTTTTAGAATAGAAGGGGGATGAGAAGAGTCGTAGCGCGCCGAGATTTCGGACTAGGGATAGAATTTCTTGAGACGGTCCAGATTGACTGGACGATCCATCTCTTCCTCATCCAGGTCAGTGAGCATGGCGGCACCGCTAGACAAGATCTTCTTCACAATGTAAGGGCCACTCCAATTGGGCTTGAATTTTCCTCTGGGGTCCCAGATGGGTTCGATTATCTCTTTGAGGGCTAGATCCCCCTCCCGGACACCGCGGTCCTTGACTTTCTTATTGAACGATCGCACTATTCGACGATGGTATCCCTGTATGTGATAAAGAGCTTTTAATCTTCTTTCATCTAGGAGGGCTAGCTCATCAAGACGGCTTTGGTACCAGTCTTCTTCACTAACCTTTCCTTCGAACATGACACGTGGCGAGGGTATTTCCAGCTCCACAGGTAGGACTGCTTCCATGCCGTAGACCAAAGAGTAAGGGGTAGCCCCAGTAGGGGTTCGGATTGAGGTTCGATAGCCCCAGAGGGCGTACGGGATCCGGTCGGCTCAATCCCTACAACTTTAGCTTATCTTTCTGATGATGGTTTTGAGTTTTTTGTTGGCGGCTTCAACTGCACCATTGGTCTGAGGTCGATAGGGAGAAGATTTGTGTCTCTGAATCCCATACTCATTGACAACTTCTATGACTTCTGCCTCAAAGTGCAAACCGTTATCTGACACTAGCTCGTGCGGGACTCCATATCGGCAGATGATATTTTTCTTAATGAATTTGTCCACCTTCTTGGCATTTAATACTGCGTATGACTCAGCTTCGACCCATTTGGTGAAGTAATCAATGGAAACCAGGATGAACTCATGCCCATTTGACGCCTTTGGTGTAACCTTCCCTATGATGTTGATACCCCAAGTGGAGAATGACCAGGGAGAAGTCATCTTGTATAATTCCCGCGGAGGTAGATGTTGGAGATTAGAGAACTGTTGGAATTTAGGGAATCTTCGAACATAGGCGGTGCAATCCCGAGCCATGGTGGTCCAGTAGTAGCCCTGTCGGATGATCTTCTTGGCAAGCATGTGACCGTTCATTGGGTCCCTCATTCCTCGCTGTGTATTTTCTGCATTATCTTTTCAATGTCAGCCCCTGCGATACAGTGCAAATGAGTTCCATCGAAATTCTTCTTTAGTAGTGCTTTATGACAGATGATGTACTGAGCGGCCAGCCTTCGGAGGGGAGCTCGGTCGTTCTTGTTGGAACCCTCGGGATACCTACCGTACCAGAGGAGGCACCAAATATCATAGTACCAGTAATTAACTAGCTCGGGATCTTCTCAGGTGACAAGCTCAATGTGGTAGCAATGGGTTGGTTTGTCTTGCTTTTGAACTAGGAAGGGGGTCATTGTTATTCCCTCGGGCATGTCGACCATAGAAGGCAAAGTAGCGAGAGCATTAGCTAGGTTATTCTTTGCTCGGGGTAGGTAATGGAAGGTGATATCTCGAAATTGGGAGGCTAACTCTTCTAATTGGGCATGAAAGGGTTGGAGCTTTTCGTCCTTGACCTTCCACTTTCTGAGCACTTGACCGATGATGAGGGCAAAATCCCCATATACATCAAGGTATTAAATACCTTTCTTGAGAGATACCTTGAGGCCCACTGTGCATGCCTCGTATTCTGTCATGTTGTTGGTGCAAGGGAAATCCAATTTAATGGCGATAGGAGTTTGGGAGTCATCTGGGGCGACCACAAGTATCCCAATGCCATATCCCTTTTTATCGGCAGCGCCATCGAAGAACATTTTCCATCGGAGGTAGTCTTGAGTGGTGCAGAGGACATTTTCATCTGGGAATTCGGAGATCCAAAGATCTGTTTCTTCTATAGGGTAGTCAGCGAGGTAGTCAGAGATGGCTCTTCCTTTAACGGCTTTCTGTGTGACGTACACGATATCAAACTCTATTAGGAGCATCAACCATCGGGCCATTCGGCTGGATAAGGAGGGTTTTTCGAGCAGGTATTTGATGGGATCCATTCAGGATACAAGTTTAATGGGGAAGGCGAGCATGTAGTGTCGTAACTTTTGGGTGACCCAGACAAGTGTGACACATGCTTTTTCCAAAGCAGTGTAGTTGACCTCGTACCTGTCTAATTTGCGACTGGCATAATAAATGGCTCTTTCTTTGCAGGGGTCTTCAAGGTATTGGGCTAGCAAATCCCCAGCTGCAGTGTCGGTTATTGTTAGGTATAGGAGCAAAGGGAGACCAGGCTGTGGTGGCATGAGAACTGGAGGTTGGGTCAGATATTGTTTGATTCGATCAAAAGCTACTTGGCAGGCCTCGTTCCAAACCTTGGTTGAATCCTTTCAGAGGAGATTGAAGATTGGTTCGCATATGGAGGTTAGTTGGCTGATGAACCGGCTGATATATTGTAATTTCCCAAGAAAACCTCGGACTTCTTTCTCTATTTGGGGTGGTGGCATCTCAAGTATGGTCTTCAGCTTGGCGGGATCTGCTTCTATCCCCTTCTCACTGACCATAAATCCTAAGAGTTTTCCCTTTGTAACACCGCAGACGCATTTCTGTGGATTGAGTCTCATCTGATACTGTCACAATCGTTCGAAGAACTTTTGGAGAGCAGGAGCATGACTTTATCTAGTTTTGGACTTGATAATCATATCATCCACATAAATCTCGACCTCTTTGTGAATCAAATCATGCAGGATGGTTGTGGCGGTCCTTTGGTAGGCAGCCCCAGCGTTCTTGAGACCGAATGGCATAACGGTGTAGCAAAAGTTCCCTATGGGGTGATGAATGCGGTTTTCTCTTGGTGGTCGGGATGCATCTTAATTTGGTTGTATCCGACAAACCCGTCGACGAATGACTTGAGAGCATAACTGGCTGTGTTGTCCACGATCATGTCGATGTTAGGTAGTGGATAATCATCCTTCGAAGATGCTTTGTTTAAATCTCGTTAATCCACACACATTCGAACCTTTCCTCCTGATTTTGGTATAGATACAATGTTGGCTAGCCACGTGGGATATTCGATTACTCGAATGAAACCCACATTCAACTGTTTGATCACCTCTTCTTTGACCTTAAGAGACCATTCGGTGCGGAGCTTTCTTAACTTTTGTTTAACTGGCTTGGAATCTGGGAGAGTGGGGATTTCATGCTGAGCTATTTCGGGATCAATATCGGGCATGTCGTCGTAGGACCATGCGAAGACATCCACGAACTCCTTTAGCAATTCTTCGAGTTGTGCACGCTCATGCTCGTCAAGGGTGGCCCCTATCCTAATCTCGCGCAGTTGGCTACTAGAACCGAGATTAATAACAACAGTCTCTTCTTCATTAACTTGAACGCGGTTATGTTATTTGTTATTAACCTTATTTAAATCAGTTAAGAATTGTTCATTTGAAAAATCATCATTATCAAAAGCTTGATTAGAATCTAAACAGTTAATGTAAGGCACAGCAAGATACTCAAAATCTTCGTTTATTTCATTGATAGGAAAAACAACATTGAGAACCTCATCAAAAGAGGTCTCGATAACATTTGAGCAAGGGTGGACAACAGTAGAAGAAATAGGGTAAATATTGGGGTTAGGGGAGATTTCAAGGGTAGAACTGGCACAACATGCCAGTTGAGGAGAGGTGTGACAGCAGCTTTGATAAGATGAGAGGGGTCCAGTGATGTAGTGTCTGAATGAACCATGGAGAGTGCCAGCCCTAGTGTCTGCAGGTTGAAGGAATCTTCGGAGTCACTTTCCTCAGTTTCTTCAGTATCTTTAATGAGAGGTTGTATGCGGTGTGGGAAACTCTCAGCCCATGGGTAGCTATCTTGGAAAAAGATCTCCATTCCAGGCTTCATCTTCTTGTCTGTGTGGTCGTACCATGGTTCTGGAAAGCCGCAAAAGGGGAAATCCTCGCCTTCTTTAATGAATCGTCCATTTAAGGAATCACCTGAGATAGTTCGAACGCAGTCTAACCCTCTTTTTGATCGAGTCTGGCGAATCATTCTGAGATCTTGTTCTGATGGTTGATACCCCAAGCCGCAAGGAGGGAAAGCTTTCTTCAGTTCGATGGGCTCAAGTATCCCCTGATGCCTTTGTCCTAGCCCGAGTCCGGGCATGTAGTGCATGTTTTTGAACATCTGAATCACATTGACATTGCCATGAGGGTCATATTCTGGACAAACCCTTTCTTTCAAACCGTCCCCTGCCGGGAGTAGGGATGGCTCGACTCGGAATCCTGATAGGAGAATATCATTTGACCCATGCTGTATCTCAAGAATTGGATTATTGGTGCCAGCACCCTCGGCGTTACCGTCGTCACCCAAGATGGTGATGACTCGCCCATCGGCGAAGATCTTTAATTTCTGATGGAATGAGGAAGAGACACCCTTTATACTGTGGAGCCAAGGTCGTCCGAGCAACAGGTTAAAACAGGTCGGGATATCGATGACTTGGAATTCGACGACAGGGTTTATAGGACCAGCCCCTATTACAAGTTTTATGGATCCCATCACTTCACGACGAGTATTATCATAGGCACGCACGGCAGCGGAGGTTGGAGCTAGGTCGCTTTCTTTCAGGCCTAGACATTTGAAGGTTCTCAATGGGAAGACATTCAAAGCGGATCCGTTATCAACGAGAGAAAGCGGTACAACCTTCCCCATAACTTCGATGGAGATGTTGAGTGCATGATTGTGATTTGGCCCAATTCTGGGGATTTCTTCTTTAGAAAAGGATAGCATTCGGGTGGAGGTCAAGGATCCGACCAAATTTATCGCTTCTTCTGGTGTGGTAGAAGGAGGAACTATGGGTCCTGTGAGCAACTTGATTAAAGCATTTCTATGCTGCTGGGAAGACATGAAAAGCCCCTATAGAGTGATGTTAGCTTGAGTTTTCTTCAGTTGATCGAGGATCTTGCTCTCCTCGAGGGTCATTTCTGGCATAGGAAGGTCTTCAACGCCCTTCCCCTTGTCATTTTCTGGTAGTGAGTTTAGAATTTGGTAATGTCTCCCAAATCTGGTCATGTGATTTACTGAAGAAGGAAAAAACTTAAATCTAGTTTCCTAGTCAATCTCAGGTTGTTCTGCCACCCTATCTATTTCTCCGAGGAGTTCTTCAAATGATATCATCCCACATATGTCGGCTATTGAGCCAGTTCCTCCTGAAGCTTGTTCTTCATTTGAATCTTCGAATTCTTCCCCCCATCCGGTGGTAACAATTCTATTTTCCCTCGTGAAATCAATGCATTCCACAACTTCAACGGCTTCCTCATATAGGTCTTCCCATTCTGTGGGGGATGTGTAAGGGTGAAGGGATCAGGCGTCCTTGTAGCTTCAAAGTGTCAAGTAACCCGGTGATACTGCAAATGTTGTTGGTTTGCCTGAATGCTTTCGCCATGACCTGGATAACATCATCTAAGCTGACTTCGTCTGTTGGTACCACCAACCTATCTGATTCTCGAGCCCATTTTTATGCTTCCAAAAATAGCGCGCTGAACCTCTGGCAATCGATAATCATCTGTGAGGGCAATTTCATCCCGAACTCTAGGAGTTGATTCAATACCTATGACAATTCCATATTTCCACTTTCAGAACAGGTCCGGACAGTGATGCACGCTCTGGTAAGGAGTGACACTGCTTGATCAGCGGGGTGAGTAGGGTGTAGGAGGAAATGTGGGCAAAGTTGAAGAGGTTTAGGAGGGTATAAGGGTGTGATTTGGGTTGACAGATCAAAATTAGGGTTTTCTTCCAAGAAGATGGCATTGGTGTGATTTGGGAGTGGGTTATGAGTAGTGTTTGGTTTAGGATTGGCTGGTGGGGAGATGGTACCCCGGTCAATGAGATCTTGAATTATGTTTCGAAGGTGGAAGCATTGGTCGGTGGTATGGCCAGCTGTTTGGTGAAAGGCGCAATGAGCATCGGTCTTGAAATTTCTGGGAAGTGGATTGGGTAATGGACTGGGATCCAAGGGTTTTATAAGGTTTCGGCTTAACAGGGCTTGGTAAACTTTGGAGATGGGAGCATGGAGCTCAGTGTATTACCTTCGAATGGGGGCAGGGCGACTTTCTAGTGCCCAGGATGTGGTTGGTTGAGAGATGTTGTTGATGGTTGAGACTGTAGCATTGGGAAGCTTGTCATACTTTCTAGGGGTGAACTGTCCGAACACCTTCTTCGGTTCAACTTCTATTTTGGCAAGACTTTCCTCGATTTCTACTCCTGCTTCTTTGAGAGCTCGAAAGTAGGGGTAGTACTGTCCTCCCATGGTTGTTCGTACATGGGGCAAGAAATTATTCTTCACTATGTTGACTTGTTCTTCTTCAGATGGCCGATTGGTCATGGTAGCTGCTTTTTCCCTCCATCGGGCAATAAAGTTACTGACGAATTCTCCAGATTTTTGTTTGTGCAGCTCTAAATCACGGCGGGTGACCTCAAGCTCTTCGTTGTACTTGTACTGCGACATGAATTCTCGGGCTACATCCTCCCAGCTACCGATTCTGGATTCCTCAAGAGATAAAAACCATCGGAGGGCGCTGTCCTTCAAGGTTTGCTGGAACAATTGGGCCATTACTTCTTCGGAAGCCCCTAGTAGGGTCATGGAACGATGATAACTGCGAAGATGAACAATTGGGGGACCACTCCCCCCGAACTTCTCGATATTTGGCATCTTGAACTTCTCGGGTAACCTTGCTTTAGGATAAGGATACATATGGGTGTAGTCCATGTAATTCCTAGAGATTCGGACTTAGTAGAACTTCTTAGTGAGCATCTTAAGATCTTCTTTGACTTTATTCAACTCCTTCTCCTTTGGATCAGAGACCACAAGCAGGTGAGCCACAGGATGGGTAATGTTTGGCATTGGAAGCTGGGCAGGCGACGACCCATTAGCCGGAGGGGCACGTGGAGCGTGCTGATATTCCTCCGGGACCCAGATGGGCTCGGGTTGACCCATAGCACGAGGGAACAGGGCCTCGGGCTCTTGAGGAATAGGGACTTGGTTTCGTTGCATTTCTCGGACCTCAGCTTGGAGGTTATCAATCTTGGCCACGAGCTGAGCTAGGACTGTCGCCAAATCTGGTTGTATGATCGGTGCTTGATCCGCGTTCTCTATGGAAGATGGATGGATTCCGGACTCGGAAGTAGTAGAGGAGCGGATGAAATTCCGAGGTGATTTGACTGAAGGCCGAAGCCAATAAGGAGCCAGGCCAAGGGCGTGCGATCGACCTGAGAAGGCGTAGGGTGAGATTTATTTTTGGAGAAAAAAGGAAGAAACTATTTTTGGATTTTTGATAAAAAGGGAGAAATGTTTTTGGATTTTTAATAAAGAAGGAATAAATGTTTTTGGATTTTTGATAAAGAGGGGAGAAATGTTTTTGGATTTTTAATAAAGAAGGAATAAATGTTTTTGGATTTTATATAAAGAAGGGAGAAATATTTTTGGATTTTTGATAAAGAAGGGAGAAATGTTTTGGAGACAGAACTCAGCATGATTATTATGATTATTATGTTCTCACTTGTACTTAATTCTACTAAATGCAATGCCAGACGGGACCCGAACCTAGAAAAGTGGGGGTCTTAATATATGCAAAGCTACGTTTGGACTTGTAACCAGGCACACGAACAGGGTCCCATTTTAAAAAATGCATAAAAATTGGGCGGCAGGCCGACCCGGAATTTCGACAGAGTTTCGGGTTGAAACCGGCAATCTAAAGTGTGTGTCCTAGGTTTGACACCTATGTGCGGGTATGCAGTTGGTTGGGTGAATCGGCATGGGTTCCCCCCTTTGGCGTGACTTCCACGATATACGTCTTGCTCTTGCGGGCAATCGGTACGTGTGGACAAGCCATTTGATATACCTGAGTGTACGTGAATTGCCTCACCATAAACCTCGTGGGGACGATACGTGTGAGAGTGAATTCGATATACTCGGTGTACGTGAACGAATTCCCTGCGATATACCTCCCGTCATGACTTCGGTCAAGCGGTATGATGCGGGGGAACCGTTCGATATACGTCGAAGGTACTTGGCCAATGGAAGGTGAGAGTCATATCGCTTCGGTTAACTGCGAACTGCCGGACCAGCGCCCATCACGAAGTGACCCTCCAGTTACTGGGTAAAATTTGGTCAATAGCAATGCCCTTTGGTGATATCATGTGAATCATGCATGATTCTCTTATTAGTATCTTATGATGAGAATGCCTTTCTTGATTATGCCAAAAACAGGGAGCCAAGTACAAGTACCCCAAAAGGTACACCAAGTATGGATGGGTGATGCGTGCAACATCGGGATATACATGTGATCCTAGGTGCACGTGGTGTGAAGTGTACATGGAGAATTTTCTACAAGTGTGTGAATATAAGCATAAGCATGGCATACACATGTGAGAAAGGGGGACATGTAGGTATGGGGGGAAAACATAAAATATAGCATTCATGTAAATAGAGTCAAGCCCTCAAAATATAACACAAGTCCCCAGCAGAGTCGCCACTGTGGCCATCCCCGATCCCCGCCGCAGAGGGAGAAAGGATCCTTCGGGTCTCGCGCGTCCTCTCTCGGGAGAGCGCTTCGCCCGGCGTCGATTTGTGAGGTGTGAAAATGTAGAGAGATTTAGAGTCACCATTCTATTTTACTCAAAACAGAAAAAGAAAAAGGGGAAGCCACCCCGAAGGATGGCATCCAAAGACATACTGGTGCGTGCGAAACCAAAATGATTCGAGAAGGGTTCGTAGGCTTAGTTACGAAATGGGAAGGTGTTAGGCACCCATTCCGCCCTTTCGGTCTCTCATGAATATTTGCTATTTTCCTTTATATTTCCCCCCGTGATATGTGTGCATGTGTATATATAGAATAGAGGTAGAAATCCTCGACTTGTATCATGGAAAAGACAAAGCGAGTCATCCGTAGGAATGTGAGATTAGTGTAGAAAATAAGATTTACGTGATTACCCCTACGTTGATCGTTCTAAGGGAGCGATAACGCATATGGAATAATACGTTACTAAGAACAAGTATATAGAATATAATGGAAAATGAGATAAATAGAAGATAGAAAATAAGAGAAAAAGTGAGAAAAGGACTCGAGTCTCGGGTTTTACCCCGAGATGCCTACGTAGCCTATAAAGGCATCAAAGTCCACGTAGTTCGCATGTAAAGTGAGAGGTGGGGTTTAACCCATAAATCCAAATGGAGAAATCTCTTATTTGTAAGTGTGTGTGTGTGTAGAAAAAGTGTTTTAGCTGTGAGAAAAGTGTGGAAAAAGTGTGAGAATCCCTACTTGGAATTTATGAGCAAACCTCCTTTTTCTTGTTTTTTGGGTTTTTTATTTATATGAAAATAGGAGATGTGCAATAATACTAGATAAAAAGTATATATTTATGATGTGTGAGATGAGATAATAAAAGTTCTAAGTAAGAAAACAAGTTATTGCAAATTTAAGAGAATTTAGGAGAGAGTTTGAGAAAGTTGGACCTTCTTGGAGACCTTGAGCTTGATCTTGAATGTTGAAAAGCAGCCCTTGCACTTGGATGATGATGGAGAGTGGTTAATTCATCAAGTTTGATGAAAGGGATGATGAAAAGTGGAAGTGAAAAAGGGATTTGGAAGGTTAAATCACGCTCCCTTCGAGAGAGGTTTCTGGGGGTTTGCTGAGAGTGATTTGCTTCTCATCTAAGATCTCCTTGCAAATGAGACCAAGGCCTCCTTTTATAGGCCCAGGGGTCTGTTGATCGACATAGAGACCTTCCTTCCTGTCGATAGGAAGGTGCCGATAGGCAGGTTCCGAGACTTTCCATTTGGCAGTGTGTTTCAGGCTTTTTCAAAAAATCGGCCGCCGAGGGAAAACCGTCGATCAGAATCGTGCACGGGGCATATCGTTGGAAAGGTAATTCAGAGACCTTCGAAATTCCTTAGGACCGCTCCCAAGTTTGGGAGTTGACTTTGGGTCAGATGTGGCTTAAAAGCATTTATCGGTCCGCTAGACGGCGAATTGTTCGGACGCAAATGGATCGTTCATCCGCATAGTAAGTCCGAATCGCGCACGGGGTGGACCGTTAGAAAGGTTAGGAGATGTACTTCGACATTCCAAAGAGTTTGGCCCAGTTCGGGATGTTGACTTTGGTCAACCAGGCCCGAGAAGCATTCGGTGACCTCTCGGAGTCAAATGGATCGTCCGTCCGCATGGAAAGTCGAAATTGCGCACGGGACGGACCGTTAAAAAGGGTATTCAGTTCCCTTCGAAGATTCATTCAGTCTCGGTCGAGCTAAAGGGTCGACTTAGGTCAATAGAGCCCGAGAGCGCCCGATGGCCTCTAGGTTGGGGTTTCGGACGCAAACGGATCGTTCGTTTGCATGGTAAGTCAGAATCGCGCACGGGACGGACCGTTGGAAAGGGTATTCAGTGCGCTTAAAAGATTCATTGAGTCTCAGTCAAGACGAAGAGTTTAATTTTTGGTCAAATTGAGCTGGGGGTGCCCGATGGCTTCCACGTCAGTGCTCGGGACATGACCTGGGTTTGCGGTGATGAGTGGAGGTACTAGGGACCTACGGAGAGTTAGGGGGTAACAGAATGAGGTGTCTACACACACGTTATATTGCCAAATTTTACACTATAATTTTAGGAAAACCTTTACTTTTCACGTATTTACACTTTTTCACCCATTTTACTTTCTAAAAGTGTTTATACACTTTGAAATACCCATTTCGATATTATTTATGTATTGACATTCATCACTTTCTTTATTCCCACTTAAGTCAAAATTAAAAGTAAACACCTTGTACTTTGCTCATTTACACATCAACCCAAAATATTTCTTATTATGAGTTTATACACATAAAAAATTCCCATTTTCGACAAAAGTCCAATTTCTTCTTCTACATCATCATTTTGGTAAGAAAATTCCATTTTTACTTCATAAAAATGGCTTATATTAGCCCAATGAGTTTCTAAACGTGAAATTACATTATTTACCTTTAAAACCTCACTTCGACACATTTTATTTCATAAAATTTTCAAGTCTAATATTATGAAATTTATCCAACCTTTAAACCCATCAAAATTACTTCTTAAAAACCCATTTCTATTAGGGCTGTGTTTCAGTCGGATCGGATCAGAAAATGACCTTTCGGAAAAAAATTCGATTTTTTCGAAAATAAAATATTTGTTCCAAATTCCTATCCAATATTTTCGGAAAATCAAAAAAGTTTCCGAATTCGAAAAATTCAGAAAATCGGAAAAAAAAATCGGAAATTCAAAAAATATACTAAAAATTCAGAAATGTTGGAAATTCCAAAATTTCAAAAAAAACTAATATAGGATTTTCGATTACTCGAAATCTCATTTTAAAGAAATCGGAAAAAAGATTTAACCCAACATGTAAATATGTAAGGATTTAACCATTTTTTTCATTTGTGTAGAGGATAGAGGGATATTCTCCTTTTATAGAGGACTTTTCTGGGCCTCTCTTCCTCTCCTAGCCGACGTGGGACACATGAGAATGTTTAAAAAAAATTAAAAAAATTAGAAATCGGAAAATATTTTAGAAAAAATCGGAAATAATTCTGAAAAATTGGATCGGCATAGTTTTGAAAAAATCGAAAATCGAAAATTCAGAATTATTTCAAAATTTTTGTCCGATTTTTTTCGAAAAAATCGAAAATTGGAAAATCGGAAATAGGAAACCTTATATGCATTTCAAAATCGAAAACTATCGGATCGGATATTGGAAAACTTGGAATGTTAGGAAAAAAAACACAACCCTAATTTCTATACACCAAATGATGAGATGATGACTAAACAATGCATAGTAACAAAATAGATAAAATCCTACTTACATCAAGCCTAATATATGTAATTAACATTCTAAAAATTATCAAACTTTAAACCTAAATCAAGGTAAGATTTTCCCACCTCCAAGACTCAAAAATGATATAGATAAAAGATTGTCGATCGATCGACACTTTCGTCAAAAGTGTCCTGAATTCTATTTTTGACCCCATGATATTTTATATGTATTTTTTGGACCTTGTAAAAGTTGTCATTTAATTTTTATCACTTTCTAATTGTTCTACAAAATCGTGCAAGTACGCGTCGTGCATGAAGCGTGCTGATAAAAATCGTATTATATTAACCATGATCGTGTCACAATCATTTCTTGGTATTTTTGCATCAAACTTAACCAACATACTTTTTAGGACTATTAGAACTTAAATATGCATCCATGCGAATCATGTGATGTGATGATTTCTCATTAATTACTTTTCGTAATGCGTTACTTTTTGTGGCATTTGGCGTAAATCCCTTATATATTTATTCCTCAAATTTTCCTTTGAATAAAATACTTCGATTATCAATAAATACCTATTTTTCTATTTAGGGGTATTATATTATTCCCTCATGAAATTTTATCCTCAAAATTCGTAGTCAACAACCTTAGAACCCAGTCACATACAACCAATTTCCAATCCAAGGGCATCCTCAATGCTATGGTCTAAAATCCAAAGATTTTTTTTCATCAATTACATTTCTAACCCAATCATGGCGGACACTAAGGTATTGCTACTAATACCAAGCATGCCTAACTCGTCCATCGAAATAATCCCTCAAATTAATTGACATTCAAAAAATATCAGGCTACCACCAATGATCTCATCATCATGAATCCTTCCTATATTAAGATTTACAAGCCTATGTTTCCTCAATAATTTTGGAACATGCCTATCCTAGGTTAATATAACCTCAACATTTGTAATCATATACATCAATGATCATAAGATAGTCACCTTATCATATTGGTCTACCTGATTGATATCTCCTATGAGATCCTTACACTAACCTAGAGTCATCCTAGGTCTCACAACCTAGATATACACAAGCGGTTACATTATTAAATGACATAACTTTTGAGAGAGTGCAACACTAGTACCTAATGTTTCATCGAGTTCTGATTACTCACAAAATCCTCAAATCATAGTCTTGAAACCCATAGCCAAGTCGTAACTAGTTATACCGATTAAGTAACGAAAAATGTTAACCTAAAGCAATCGAGTAACAAATGCAATCTATATGCAACAAACACGAGACCACGCGTACACACTAACTAGTGCAGAACAAAGTTTCCTCCAAAGAAGAGTGCACTCATTTATCGTGGCGCACCAGCTACAACTAACTTAACACGAACGACTACTGAGCTTATACATCATTACATCCGAATCTGAACTGATCAATAACTTCCCATTTCTGGGATCAAAGAAGACATAAGGAATGAAATGAATCAGGCGACTATCATGCCAAAAGAAAACAATCAAATTCTGATAATGAATTATTCCACGTGAAGTACAAACCCACAACGTACACTTGAAATCTATGAATCTCACTAATATCTTCTAAAGTCTAGCATTGCAACAAACCCTGGTTATACCCATTAACCCTAACGGGTCCTAACCTTGAATCATCCATCCTTGCAGAACGAACGAGGTATGAAATGGGTTTCTTTAGGAAGCTGGAATGCTAGAATTCCCTCCTTAAAACTAATGCTACCTGTTCCATAATTGGTAAGGATAACTATCCCAAATCAAGGCAAAATTACATCTCTTGGCGCTTATCGTTAGTTACTAACCTATTCGTAACACCCCGTAATTTTGAGGATTTAATATTTAATTATTTTTGGGAGTTATAAAAATATTTATATTGAAAAAACTTAAATTTATGATTTGGATAATTTATTTGAGTGGGTAGAATTATTTATAATTGACGACTTTAAGTTTAATTGTCCGAATTAATGTGTGTCGCATTTTGAGGTCGAAATTTGGAAATGACAAAAAGTATTTTGGATGACAATTCTGAGTGCGCAGTTGAGTCCGGATGGGTCGAGATAGTCAGAAAAGAGTAGCCGGGGGTAGTAATTGGGTCTCGGGGTATTTTTGAGCATAGCCGGGCTCACACGGAGTGATTTAGGCCATTTTAATTAGGCCCATATGACCAAAAACGGGATTAAGGGTTTTAACCTAATTTGGGGAAGTGTTAAACGACAGTAAACACAAATTCTAAGCCTAGTGTTTGACAGTAAACACAAATATCAGTGAATAGATATTTATTTAATTTATATACTCTAATGCTATCAAGGGAGGTTGCGCGATGTGGGTGAATCCCCTAGCTTGAGGAGTAGGGTGATTATATCCCCAAGTCATAGCATCCGGTATATGGGTGAGGGAATTATCTCACTTTCAGGGAAGGAATATGACCGCCTCCACTTCGTTTATGTTTCGGGCCAGGTTGGTGAGCGATTCCAACTTGGGTAACTAGGTTATGTGAGGAGACATAGTGGAATAACACTTTATAGGGATCATCCGGCGAGGGTATACTCGGAGGGATGTATATACGTATGTTATATGTGTGGATGTTTTAGTAAAGGTACATATATAATGGTATTTCAATATTATATGCGGGTAATAATACAGTGTGTGATGTATTTACTTTATATAACTTGTGACCCAGTTATATGTTATTCTTTATGAAGGAATTTTATAAAGTTAAGTGGTGAAACAACTTATAATTCATGAATAGTTATACACGGGTTAGAGTAATATGGCAAGGGGAGGTTATACCAAGACTCGTTGGACGGGGTAGTGCAACTAGGTGGGGGTCAAGGTGACCGTTAGGTGTGCACATTAGTGGAGGGGTGAGAATGTCCACAAGGGAGTGCGACACTAACATAAATATGAAGCGCATTCATGCATTTTAAATTACTGCAGTTAATTTACTTGCTAAATATTTTCAAAATGTTTTGGGTTCCAACCCTTGCTATAAAATTATTTTCAAAACCTTTTAGGTGTCCAGCCTTGGGGACGCCAGGATTGATATTCTATTGCAGGGACACGGAGCTGCGGCATATGTGGATGCTAGCAGGAATTTGGATTAGACGCATCGCTCATTCATTCCTAGAGTAGGAATCATTTACCAGTTTCAGTTTTACTTAAGGCTTGTCGCCCAGAATTCTCCGTACAGTTTTCAGATGTATTTATTCAGGTGTTAAATTTTTTTATTAGATTATTTTACTTTGGTGGCCGATGGTTTATTCAACAGGTTGTTTAATTATTTGTTCTGTTGAGTCTTATTCAGTTGTGTGAATGGTTTATATTTTTCCGCACGTAATGTTTTGTTTAATTTAAAAGTAAAAAATTGGCACCAGCTTTTGGAATACTAGGTGGTTAGTAAGTTTTAAAAAGTTTTCAACAGTGATGCTAAGGATGAACGAACTGGGATTCCTATTTTAATTTTGTATAGGACTTATCACCCGGTATTTTATTAGGCGGGGTGTCACAGATGGTATCAGAGCATCAGATTCTAGTGTCCTTAGGATCTGTGTGGATTTTCACATTTATGCTTAGCAATCTTTGATATAGAGCCCTATCATAGGATTATTGTATTCTCATACGTATGCGCATTTACGTTCTTCTCCCAAATTTATATTTGATGGTGAGGCTCATCAGGAGCAAGAGTTATTGCAGCAACAACCAGAGATGATTTTGGCAGTACGGGTAACTGAATTGGTGGCGCAGGCAGTTGAAGCAATGATGGTCGAAATGGCAAGGTACTTTCCACGAGATCAGCCACCGGCGTTAGTGGTACCAAATGTTCAGGCCACCCGGAACAGTCGGGGTGGCAGAAATACGAGGGATTTTTCAAAAATAGGCATCCACCAGAGTTGCGAGGGGGTTCAAATGTAGTGCTAGCATGTCAAGGAAGAGAGATATCTAGTGTCACTTACGCATGGGAGATTGCGATGATGTGCGGAAGCAAATGCTAGCCACTTTTAGTTAAGTGGGAGCAGCGCTACAGTGGTGGGAGTCGATCACCATAGTTGAGGAAAGGGATACACTAGCTATTGCAGAGTTTTGGGTGCGGTTCGATCGCAAGTATTTTCCTCCAGCAGTTGAGGCCGAAATGAGGAGAAAATTTAGTGAGGTGACTCAAGGAGACCGTTCAGTCGACGATTACGAGGAAGAATTTACTCCGTTGGCAAATTTTGTACCGGATGAGGTAAGCGATGAAGAGAGAAAGAAAGTAAGGTTTGTGGATGGGTTAGTCTGGAGAATCAAACAACATTTAATTGGTAATTCCGCATTAGTAGCTTATACAGATGTCGTTAACGTAGCACTCCTGCACTGTCAGGAATATCGCTTCCACGTGAAAGAAAGAAGGAAGGGAGTGGAAACTATCCAGTCGGATAGAGAAGGAGGGAATAGTACCAGTGGGGTATCCCAACAGCAGACACGGGGAGATCAGGGGCAGGATTTCCGACAGGAAAATCATACCAAATGATTTAGAACTGGAGGCTATCGACAGGATGGCCAGGAATTCTAACAAGGTCGGCATGGAAGGGATCAGTGGCAGGATGAATGTATTAGAAGGTGTTTCGTTTATGGGGAAGCGCGACATATGAAGAGAAATTTTCTTAAGCGAGGCAGGGGTCAACTACAGGATAAGGTCCTGGATGTACAACCACTACAGCAAGTTATGGGAGCATTCGGGCAGGGAGAAGCTGCTCCGAAAATCGAGGATCAGCCATTGCAGCTGGAGTATGGAGGTAATTATTTTTACCCTATGGGCATGGGGTATATTTTGAGTGACAAGGAGGGTGTCACAATATAAGAATTATTTTTCACTAGAGTTCGCGGGTGAGTCGAATTTAGTGGGTGCGTTGGCTGTAGCAGCCATAGTATGTGAATAACTTTCCATGGGGTAGTGGAGTTCTTGGTGATGTTCACGGGAGAGTGGAGGTGGACAATGAGAGAAGGTGTGAATTATGCGAGGGTTCACTACTTTCGAGAATTATGGAAGTAGGGAGACGATATTCTTTATATTGGCTGGATAGCGATGGATTTGAACCATTATGAATGGTGGGGGTAAGTTTTGGTGTTCGCGACACCAGGATATGATTGGTATGAGGTATCACCTGAGATGGCGTCTAGCCTACATATATGTGTGTGTATATGTTGTATTGCATGGTGAGATAGACACATAGTGAGGTCTTTTGTTCTCACGTTTTATCCCGGTAAGTAGGGGTGTTTACCAAAATGAATCAGGGTGGTTAAATTTATTTTTGAGAAATGAGAGATAGCTCGGGGTGTATTTTACGCAAGGACTAGTGATAGTAAGGGCGCGGTATTTCATGTTGTCTTTGGTAGCATGAGGGTAAGCGTATATACTTTTGTGTTAAGAGACAAGTATTTAGGGGTACGTGCTATGGACTGAGGGTCTAACGGATCTCAACGGCCAACAATGTTAGGTAGTAGTGTATCGGGGGGTTCCTTGTTTGGATTTCTCTTTGCGAGACATCCCATGCATGAAACTGAGCGCAACGTTGGAAAGTGGGGAGATGTTTGGTCGTTAGTACAGGGGCCCCGGGGAGTATATATATATATATATATATATATATATATATATATGTATGTGATATGACTACGAGTTCAAAGTTGTGTTACGGGTTACGACTAGCATAGTCGGGTAACTTTCGTGCGGTAAAGCACGGGGATAGGGTGTATGGGCACCCGGGTTAATTAAGGCAAATTTTGTGCAGTTAAGCACGAGTATAGGGTATGGGCCCAAGTTAATTTAAATGCATACATGTGTAATGTATGGTTAGAAGCGGATGGGATAGATATAGCGGGCTTGGAGGCACATGACTAGAGAGTGATATGCGAAGCTTGGAACATTACGCTCATCTAAATTTCGAGGACGAAATTCCTTTGTAAGGGGGGGAGTATGTAACACCCCGTAATTTTGAGGATTTAATATTTAATTATTTTGGGGAGTTATAAAAATATTTAAATTGGAAAAACTTAAATTTATGATTTGGAGAATTTATTTGAGTGGGAAGAATTATTTATAATTGGCGACTTTAACTTTAATTGTCCGAATTAATGTGTGTCGCATTTTGAGGTCAAAGTTTGGAAATGACAAAAAGTATTTCGAAAAATAATTCTGAGTGCGCAGTTGAGTCCGGATGGGTCGAGATAGTCCGAAAAGAGTAGCCGGGGGTAGTAATTGGGTCTCGGGGTATTTTTGGGCATAGCCGGGCCCACACGGAGTGATTCGGGACATTTTAATTAGGCCCATATGACCCAAAACGGGATTAAGGGTTTTAACCTAATTTGGGGAAGTGTTAAACGACAGCAAACACAAATTCTAAGCCTAGAGTTTGAGAGGGGCACAGAGGAAAGCAAATCAAGAGCAATTGGAACCTTTTTGGAGACAAACTAAGGGGAAAAAGTGAGGGCTCATCATCCAACCATTCCCTACAACGGATCAGACTCTACGAACGATTTCAGGAAAGTGGTTAACTTGCTGTAATGATAGATTTATGATATCTAATTCATATTTTAGTGATGTGTAAACTAAAATTCGTTTTTGGGTATAAATGGGTGAAAATGGGGTTTTGTTAATGGAATACTTGGTTGAGATTCAAACTAAGAAATAGGTGTGTTATATATCTCTGAGTATAGATATTTGTTTTAAATGAGAAAATGGATTATGAAATGGTGGAATTTAAATTTGGAATTTGGAATTGTAGAACAAAGTTAATGGAGATTTATGGAAAAACCCTTTTCGAAAATTATGAGATAAGTGGAGAAATTTGTTACCTCAAGGCCCCTATGATGTGTAGGCTGTGAATTAACCATGTTTATGTGGTGGGGTAATATGATTAGAGGTTTAAATTAAGGTTTACAAACCTTGGATTTTGTTAATGGTGGAAATCAGTGGGGAAGAAGAGCTACCCAGGTATGATTGATCGATCGATCGAGGGCCATCGATCGATCGACGATGGGAAAACTTTGGCAGGTCGGGTTGTTTATTACCTTGTAATATTTTTAGATTTTTGGGTATAATTTTAATTGGTGAAAAATTATATAGAAATAAATAGCTAGGGGATCAAAAGATAGCTATTAGGAATGTACAATCGAAGTTAAGAGTTGGGACTTAAAGTGAGAATTTTGGGCGAAACATATTCAATTTAATTATAGACCAAGTGGGCGAGTCCGCGTATGTTGGTAATTATAGGTAAATATAATTGGAAAAATTTGAGGGAGATGAATGTGTGAGACATTGTGGGCGAATATGTGGGAATGAAATTCTGAGATGTAAAAATGGACCAAGTGATCGAGTTCGGGTATGTTGGTTAAGTGACACCAAAGTATAAAATTAATTATTGAGAGAGTAATTAATTTAGAGTCGGAACACAAACTGGGGAAATATTAAGTTATGGGCCAAGTGAGCGAGTTCGGGTATAATGGTTGGGCGATGCCAAGTAATCAAATTAATTGAGGTGGTAATTAATTTAATTAGAGTCGGATTGTAGACTAGGATAGGTATTAAATTAATAGGTGTCTTAATTAATTTAATTAGAGTCGGATTGTAGACTCGGGTGGGTATTAAATTAATAGGTATGTTAACTAATTTAATTAGAGTCGGATTGTAGACTCGGATGGGTATTAAATTAATAGGTCTCACTACAAAAAAACTCACTTTTAGGGACGGGTAAAATCCGTCCCTAAAGACTATATATCCGCCCCTAAAGACTTTTAGGGACGAATATAGGGACGGGAAGGCATGGTCACATTTGATGGCGTCCCAAATGTATTAGGGACGGATTTTTCCATCCCTAATAATATTATTAGGGACGGTATAAACCGTCCCTTAAAAGTTGGCGCCAAAATTGCCGCCAAAATTTTTATTGTCCAATTACCTTTTTAGGGACGACTAGTCCCGTCCCTAATAGTATTATTAGGGACGGCTAGTCCCGTCCCTAATAATACTATTAGGGACGGTACTAGCCGTCCCTAGTAATACTGTTTTGGACAATTACTTAGCCGTCGCTAATAACATTATTTGGGACAATCTATTAGTTGTCCCTAAAAATATTATTTGGGACACTATTAATCGTCCCTTAAAAAGTTGTTGTCGTAATTGTCACCAAAATTTCTATTGTGGCAACATTTTAGGAAAGATTGTAGCCTCATTCAAAATTAGTTAATATCAACAAATGTACAAGTTATGCTAAATAAATATCGAAAATAAAAGATCAACAAAGCTCCAAAATTTCATTCATTCATATTCAAGATTTCCAACATTACATCTCCAAAAAGTAAAACAGCCAACTTAAAACATAAGCTATATGATTCGAAGACATAGGAAAAGCAAAAAATAGAAAAAAAAAACCAATTCGACGACATAGAAATCCCAAAAAATAGAGATGGCCAACACCTATTCCAAATGATGTCCGGACCTGCGAAAGAGAAAATAAACATAAATTAGTACAATATTCAACTATGGTAATCTGTATGTTATCGTCTTAAACTATTTTTAAATCACTTATTATTTTTTTTAAAAAATCGACAGAGTTTCGTTGGTTTATTCATGAAAACCAACATGTTTTAACATTAAAACACAACTCAACAACAACAAAAGACCAAATGAGCACATAAATTAATTTCATCATCATAAATATTCACTGGCCCACACGACCTAGCTTAATCTCAATTATTAGTAAAATAATTCTAATTGTTAAGAAAATACCAAAGCAAGTGCATCATTTGGTACGGGAAAGCCAGATTGCTACATCAAATTGAGAAAAAACTCTTTAGTCTTGTTGATTTTGTCATCTGTCTCGGCACGAACCTCGTCCCGAACATGATCAAGCTCTTCTTGATGGCGAATTTCACGTTCCTCGGCCTCTTTGCATAATTCGGCTATCTCTTGCTCGTAATGTTGAGATGATGACATTGTGTTTGACCTTTTAGGTGCCGGTCAAAGATCTACTCCCATGCACAAGACACGATCATGCCCGTCGGACCCTATCAACTCATCAAATATCTTATTTTGCGCTTCGACGTCATTTTCTTGATCTTCCGGTAACACTTCCAATAATCTCTTTATAATTTCCTACAAATAAAGATAAAAATTCAAATAAAGTATGAAACGCACATGTTATCGACGGTGAGAAAAATAGTTGAAATGCATATACCTCTTTATCGGCCGATCCATCAGTATCACTATAAGACTCATTTCTCTTTCGTGTATATCTCAAAATACCAAGTTTATCGATTTGCAAACCTTTTGACTTCATCTGATGTATTAGTAAAAATATGTACATTAAGAACTATTTTGATTCAAACTAAAGACATAAAAATGCAAAACAAAATCAAATGCCATGGCTAACCTCTTCTATTACTCGTGGGAGTGATTTTTTTCCTGTCTTAGGATGAAAACAAAGGTTTGTTTGATTTTGAGAATTCTAATCCACCACTTCCTGCAAGAAAATGAAACTAAATTAAAATTATATGTTAAAAAGATGTATTGGAACAAATAGAACTTTTGGTGAAATATACAATCGAATGACAATATTAGATTAACACCTTGGATTTTTCTGTGCCCCAACGTTCCACCAACTTCTCCCACTGATCACTCTCAACATGGGAGGGTCTATTTTCAATTCGCTCCTCATATGTCTCAATTTTTTTGTAATAATGGTTCTTGAATCGCTTCCATTGCAACCCGATTTTCATAAGACAAAGATCCATGTAACCATCAGGGGAATTTATATGTTTCTAAGAAACATGTGTTACAATAAACTAATTAGATTATTTGCAATTTTATATTATCAATATATATAAAAAAAATGAACAACTTTTACCTGCACGGTTCCCAAATTGTTATGAGGCGGTGTGGATCCATTTTATCCCTTGATGGCACATCCAACGGAAATAGGTTCCCTTGTCGTGCAAAATAACCCAATTGAGTTGCCAACTTTGAAGCCTCATCACCAATTGGTTGACACTTTTCATTCCAATCAATTATCTTTTTCTCTTTGCCCCATCCCATCCATGGTTTTGCACTTCCTCTACCTTGCCGCCTAGAAGATGGGGTGCCCTCTGTATTAGCTATCAAAAAGAGGTAATGGACACCAAATAATTAGTTTAAGAAATTCAATATCAATTTAGAAAAAAAGAACACATCAAGCATATGCGGATACATGCATACATATAAGTTAGCTATATATATAAAACTATATATATATATATATATATATATATACAGTTAACATATATAGTTAACTGTTATAAAACAGTTACAGTTATTATTTAGCTATATATATACAGTTAACATATATAGTTAACTGTTATTATATAACTTATATATATAATATGGAATGCATGAGTTGTATACATGGCTGTTCAGAGGGGGCAGAGCTAGGTCACTGTATAATCAGGTCTTTTAATCCATAGCTTCTGATGAATGGATTGGGAGAGGTCACTACATAATCAGGTCGTTCAATTATGATTAATTTAGTGAGGTTACAAAAGTAATTACAACCACCATTTGATAATAGATCCATGAATTGAAGCTGTCCAGAAACTCTAAATTGTCCTGCTTCCATTTTAATCACTCAGTGTAAGCATTGTGCATTTTCCCTTTTAGCCGAATATGGGATTCTTGGAACACTGATTATGGGACCACAGCACATCTACCAGGACTCTAATCACTTAGTGTAAGCATTATGCATTTTCCCTTTTAGCCGAATATGGGATGCTTGGAACATACATTTCTGTGCACTGATTACCCTAAGTAATCATATTAACCCTCTCTTATAGTTCTTGTGGATTATCTCACTATCTTGTAGAGATTTTATTTTCATTATTGCACTGCCTTTGCATAGATATTCACCATTTTCCTCTTTTGAATATTACCAAAAATTGAATTCGTTCTCTCTTTTACACTTTTGGAACTTTCTCATATCCTAACAATGCATAAGTGCCCTGTTAACCATGTGAGCATAGAATGTGTCAACAAGGTTACCCAACATATCCTACCTTTTCGACGAACTTGAACTAGTAACAAAAGCACGTATCGCCTTCCTTTTCGGTATCCAACTCCCCAAGTCCAAATCTTGTGAACACCAGCTCATACTCTGCAACTATGTTGTGACCATGGTCCAAGGTCAGACATTATCTTATCCTAGCAATCCAAATCGCATACGGGATAAACTTTTCATGAAACAATATGCTCAAAATTGAGCATATTTAATCATCATACTCTCATTAGTATTAGTCACACTTTTCCATCAAATCAAAGAACATCCAAGAAGTTAAATCTCATTAGTATTAGTCCCCACATGCTTCTCTCTTGAAGGTTCACACATCGTGAGATATTAGATGAATAACCATCAGGAATTCTGACATCTCGCAGAACTCTCAACAAAATATCTTTCTCTTTGTTGCTCATCGTAAACTCAGCCGGATCCATATACTGTAGATTTGCCCCTCGTGGTTAAGGATGTAGATCTGTCCTAATTTTCATTACTTGCAAGTCTTTCCTAGCCTTCAAGTTATCTTTTGTTTTACCTTTTATGCCTAAGAGTGTAAACAATACGTTATCGCACACATTCTTTTCAATATGCGTAACATCAAGATTGTGGCGAATTAAATTATTCTCCCAATATGGCAATTCAAATAATATACTCTTTTTCTTCCAATTTAGACTTCTTTTCGGTATCTTACCTTTTGTTGATTTAGCAGCCTCCTTCTCCGCTTGCTCTCTTGACCTCTTTCTGAACACATCTTCCTTTATATATTCAGTTTCAATGCCAAGGTCATTTAATTGTTGCAAAACTTTTGGTCCTAATAACTTACGAGGTGGAGGCCTCATATCAACCTTACCATTAAAAGCTGATTTTTCTTTCCGAAACCTATGACGTTGATGTACAAACCGATGATGACCCCAATAACAAAACTTACCACCATATTTCAATCGCGTCGCTTGATGATCCTTGTTACAATATGGACATGCGAATTCCCCTTTTGTGCTCCACCCAGATAGCATGGCATATGCAGGGAAATCACTAATTGTCCACAACAATGATGCATGCAACTGAAAAAATTATTTACTCGATGCATCATAAGTGGATTACCCTTCAGACCATAACTCTTTTAACTCTTCAATCAATGGTTGCAAAAACACATCAACTTTATCACCGGGCCCTTTTGGACCATCAATAAGAGTCGAAAAAATTAGGTTAGGTTGCTTCATGCACCATCATGGAGGGTCGTTCAATGGCGCTAGAATAACATGCCAAGTATTATGACGTATGCTCATGTTACTAAATGGATTGAATCCATCGGTTGCTAAACTAAGTCTAATGTTACGACTATCACTTGAAAAAGATGGGTTTCTCTGGTCAAATGTTTTCCAAGCAAGAGAGTCTACAGGGTGACTCATCACGCCATTATCAACTCGTTCCTCCGCATGCCATTTCATTAGCGGAGCGGTATGTGATGACCAAAACAATCTCTGCTGTCTTGACTTCAAAGGGAAATATCTTACCTTTCTTATGGCCACTTTTGCACTTGAATTACTCGGTTCAACAAGATCAACATCATTGACACTATCCTCTTTATATCTTGACGCCTCACAAATGTCACACTTATCGAGATTCTGCATCTCATTTTGAAATAACATACAACCATTAGGGCAAGCATTCCAAGTTTCATAATTGAATCCCAAATCCGTAGTTATCTTGTTGGCTTCATAGAAAGATTTAGGAATCTTTGCATTAGGGAATGATTTCCCCAATAATGCCAACAACATTGTAAAAGAACGATTTGTCCACCCATTAAGTTGCTTAAGATGCAAGAGATCAACTACGAATGAGAGTTCTGTAATACCCTCGGGACAATTCTCATACAAATCATTTGGTGCCTTTTTAAAAAGTTTAAAATATGTTGGCACATTTTCATCAAACCCTGCAACATCTTCAGTTATGGGCTCTGCATTGCCCATATTATCCTCCATGCGTGGAATCCCTCTTACCTTATGAAGCATCGAAGTCATGTCAGCCCCTGAATTTGATTTAAATAATAAATCTTCAACCATACCATCTCTTGGATTTTTATTTTTATTATTTGAACCCCCATAGAACTCCCCATGGTAAATCCAATCTGTATAACTCCTTTCAAAACCCTAAATTTCTATATGATCTTTCACGGTTTGCAGGTTATTGTAGAATCGATTTATACAATTTGTACACGGGCATTTGATATGTGACGTTTCCATGTTCCTATTCGTGTAAGCAAATGATATAAATGTGTCAACCCCATTAATATATGTCGTTGAGTTTCTATCACGCAACTCAATCCAGCTCTTGTCCATAGTAACTTCAAACGCTGGATCCAATGAGACGCTTCATCAAACGTAAGAAGGTTGATATTTTGTTAGTCTTACTTTTAGTAAATATATATATATATATATATATATATAAGAAACAAAGGAAGAAAATAGTAAATGAAAAAAAAAGAGGATGTTGCGATCAGTGGGAAATCAACACTCATCTAAATAGAAGAAGAAGAAGAAGAAATATATGTGATTTGATTCGTAATTAGAAACCCTAGCAAAGTTGTAATGGTTTTTAAGTTCTCGTTATTTTTTAAAACCCTAGTAACTTTGCTAAATCAAATCCCAAATTCCTTTTATGAACTTCCTCAACTTATTCTTTTTTTTTTTTTGTTAAAAAAGCAAAGTGGCGTTGTTTAGCTGATAAACAAAAAAGTATGTATCGACGATACAATACGATACGTCTTATACATATGTATCGAGTAATACTTATTTATCATCGATACTTACAAAAAATGATACAGTCACTGATACAGATTAATATTATAAAACAAAAACAAAAACAAAACCAGCTCATCTAAAATCAAGAACTACGAAAAAAACAGATTAATAAATTCACTATTTATAAATGAAACCCAATCACAAACAAATCATCAGATATGAAAGAACAAGGGTCTACTATTTTGAGTAAATATTGATCTGTTCATTCATTCTATTGGTGGTGTAAGTTCTTCTAAAATTAAACAATGGAAATTAACAAGAATCACACAGACTATACCAAAGACGGGAGAACCCATACCACGAGTTCTCGACCAAGCTTCTGAAGAAGAAAAAACAATGGTCTGCTATTTCGCTCCGAAGCGTGAGGAAAAGCTCCGACCAAGCTTCTGAAGATGCAAGGCCTCTTGTCCAAGCGAGAACAACCTCTAACCGAGAACAACCCCTTAGATTTTGCAAGACCAAAATCTAATGATTTTGGGAAAATCTGAAAAAAAAAGCTCTGAAGGTTTAGGTTTAGGTTTAGGTTTGTTAGGAAATGATTTTGGGAAAAGTAACCGTCTTCTCTAAGCGAGAGCCAACAACATGCAGTAAAACTCTAATGAAAATTAGTATTGTCCCATAAAAGTATAAAGAACCACATTTTTAAGAACGGGTACTCTAACCGTTCTATATAATACAATTAGTGTGTATTATTTGGGACGGGGGGAGTTGACCGTCTCAAAAAAACTATTATTTGGGACGGGTAGACCACACCGTCCTTAATAAATATCTATTAGGGACGGAGATTATAACCGTCCCTAATATGTCAGTCCCAATATATCATTTTTTTGTAGTGTGTGTTAATTAATTTAATTAGAGTTGGATTGTAGACTCGGGTGGGTATTAAATTAATAGGTGTGTTACCTAATTTAATTAGAGTCAGATTGTAGACTCGGGAAGGTAATAAATTAATTAATGTGTAAATTAATTAAATGAGAGTCGGACCACAGACTCAGCTTAGTATAAATTAATTAATGTGTAAATTAGTTAACTAAGAGTCGGACCACAGACTCGGATTGGTGTGAATTAATTAATCTGTAAATTAATTAAATGAGAGTCGGACCACATACTCGGATTTGTATTAATTAATTAATGTGTAAATTAATTAAATTAGAGTCGGACTACAGACTCAGATTAGTATTAAATTAATTGATGTGTTAATTAATTAAATTAGAGTCAAATTGCAGATTTGGGAAGGTATTAAATTAATAAGCGTGTTAATTAATTTAATTAGAGTCGGAAGATAGACTTGGGGAGGTAATAAGTTAATTGAGGTGTGAATTAAATATATTAGAGTCGAACCATAGACTCGGGAAGATGATAAATTATTAAGTGAGATAATTAATTAAGTGAGTCAGGAAATAGAATCAGAAAGTTTCAGGTTAGTGTTACGAATTTTTTAGTACACGGTAAAGCCGGGGTTTGTAGTATATATATACAGTGTAGCAATGGTATATATATATATATATATATATATATATGTGTGTGTGTGTGTGTGTGTGTGTGTGTGTGTGTGTGTATAATGTGTGCGATATTAAATATCAGTGATTAGATATTTATTTAATTTACATACTCTAGTGCTATCAAGGGAGGTTGTGTGATGTGAGTGAATCCCCTAGCTTAAGGAGTAGGGTGAGTATATCCCCAAGTCATAGCGTCTCGTATATGGGTGAGGGGATTATCTCACTTTCAGGGAAGGAATATGACCGCCTCCACTTCGTTTATGTTTTGAGGCCAGGATAGTGAGCGATTCCAACTTGGGTAACTAGGTTATGTGAGCACACCTAGAGGGATAGAACTTTAGAGGGAATCATCCGGTGAGGGTATACTCAGAGGGATGGATATACGTATGTTATATGTGTGGATGTTTAAGTAAAGGTACGTACATAATGGTATTTCAATATTATATGCGGGTAATAATACAGTGTGTGATGTATTTACTTTATATAACTTATGACCTAGTTATATGCTATTCTTTAAGAAGGAATTAATTAAGTTAAGTGGTGAAACAACTTATAATTCATGAATAATTATACTCGGGTTAGAGTAATATGGCAAGGGGAGGTTATACCAGGACTAGTTGGACGGGGTAGTGCAACTAGGTGGTGGTCAAGGTGACCGTTAGGTGTGCACATTAGTGGAGGGGTGAGAATGTCCACAAGGGAGTGCGACACTAACATAAATATGAAGCGCATTCATGCATTTTAAATTACTGTAGTTAATTCACTTGCAAAATATTTTCAAAATGTTTTGGGTTCTAACCTTTGCTATAAAACTATTTTCAAAACCTTTTAGGTGTCCAGCCACGGGGACTCCAGGATTGATATTCTATTCTAGGGACACGGAGCTACGACATATGTGGATGCTAGAAGGAATTTGGATTAGACGCATCGCTCATTCATTCCTAGAGTAGAAATCATTTACCAGTTTCAGTTTTATTTAAGGCTTGTCGCCTAAACTTCTCCGTACAGTTTTCAGATGTATTTAAATTTTTGTTTTGGATTATTTCACTTTGGTGGCCGATGGTTTATTCGACAGGTTATTTAATTATTTGTTCTGTTGAATCTTATTTAGTTGTGTGAAGGTTTATATTTTTTCGCATGTACTGTTTTGTTTAATTAAAAAGTAAAAATTTGGCACCAGCTTTTGGAATACTAGGTGGTTAGTAAGTTTTAAAAAGTTTTCAACAGTGATGCTAAGGATGAACCAACTAGGATTCCTATTTTAATTTGGTATAGGACTGATCACCCGGTATTTTATTAGGTGGGGTGTCACAGATGATATCAGAGCATCAGGTTCTAGTGTCCTTAGGATCTGTGCGGCTTTTCACATTTCAGCTTAGCAATCTTTGATATAGAGCCCTATCATAGGATTGTTGTATTCTCATACGTATGCGCATTTACGTTCTTCTGCCAAATTTATATTTGAGGGTGAACTCATACAATTCGATTCTCATTCCAGATGCCGCCCGGGAGAGAGAGAGAGGGAGCAGCTAGGGCAACAGGGGGAGGTGAGACTAGAGAGGCTCGACAGGAGCAAGAGTTATTACAGCAACTGCCAGAGATGATTTCGGCAGTACATGTAACTAAATTAGTGGCACAGGCAGTTGAAGAGACGATGGTCGAAATGGCAAGGTACTTTCCGTGAGATCAGCCACAGGCGTTAGTGGTACCCAATGTTCAGGCCACTCGGAGTCGTCGGGGTGGTAGCAAATACGAGAGATTTTTCAAAAATGGGCATCCACCAGAGTTGCGAGGGGGTTCAGATGCAGTGCTAGCTTGTCGAGGCAGAGAGATATCCAGCATCACCTACGCATGGGAGATTGCGATGAGGTGCGAAAGCAAATTCTAGCCACTTTTAGTTTAGTGGGAGCAGCGCTACTATGGTGGGAGACGATCACCACAGTTGAGGAAAGGGATACACTAGCTATTGCAGAGTTTTGGGCGCAGTTCGACCGCAAGTATTTTCCTCCAGCAGTTGAGATCGAAATGAGGAGAAAATTTAGTGAGGTGACTCAGGGAGACTGTTCAGTGGACGATTACGAGGAAGAATTTACTCCGTTGGCAAAATTTTTACCGGATGAGGTAAGCGATGAAGAGAGAAAGAAAGTAAGGTTTGTGGATGGGTTAGTCTGGAGAAACAGACAACATTTAATTGGTAATTCCGCATTAGTAGCTTATAAAAATGTCGTTAACGGAGCACTCATGCACTGTCAGGAATATCGCTTCCATGTGAAAGGAAGCAGGAAGGGAGAAAAAACTAGCCAGTCGGATAGAGAAGGAGGTAATAGTACTAGTGGGGTATCCCAGCAGAAGACAGGGGGGATCAGGGGCAGGATTTTTGGCAAGGAAATCATGCCAAATGATTTAGAACTGGAGGCTATTGGCAGGATGGACAGGAATTCCAACAACGCAGGATGAATGTATTAGAAGGTTTTTCATTTATGGGGAAGCGAGACACATGAAGAGAAATTTTCTTAAGTGACGCAGGGGTCAACTACAGGATGAGGTCCTGGATGTACAACCACTACAGCAAGTCATGGGCACATTCGGGCAGGGAGAAGATGCTCCGAAAATCGTGGATCAGCCGTTGCAGCTGGAGTATGGAGGTAATTATTTTTACCCAATGGTCATGGGGTATATTTTGAGTGACAAGGAGGATGTCATAATATAAGAATTATTTTTCACTAGAGTTCGCGGGTGAGTCGAATTTAGTGGGTGCGTTTGCTGTAGCAGCCATAGTATGTGGATAAACTTTCCGTGGGGTAGCAGAGTTCTTGGTGTTATTCACGCGGGAGTGGAGGTGCACAATGAGAGAAGGTTTGAATTATGCGAGGGTTCGCTACTTTTGATAATTATGGAAGTAGGGAGACGATATTCTTTATATCGGCTGGATAGCGATGGATTTGAACCATTATGAATGGTGGCGGTAAGTTTTGGTGTTCGCGACACAAGGATATGATTGGTATGAGGTATCACCTAAGAGGGCGTCTAGCCTACATATATGTGTGTGTATATGTTGTATTGTGTGATGCGATAGGCACATAGTGAGGTCTTGTGTTCTCACGTTTTATCCCGATAAGTAGGGGTGTTTACCAAAATGAATCAGGGTGGTTAAATTTATTTTTGAGAAGGGAGAGATAGCTCGGGGTGTATTTTGCGCAAGGACTAGTGATAGTAAGGGCGCGGTATTTCATATTGTCTTTGGTAGCATGAGGGTAAGCGTATATACTTTTGTGTTAAGAGACAAGTATTTAGGGTTACGTGTTATGGACTGAGGGTCTAACGGATATCAACGGCCAACAATGTTAGGAAGTAGTGTATCGGGGGGTTCCTTATTTGGATTTCGCTTTGCGAGATATCCCATGCATGAAACTGAGCGCAACGTTGGAAAGTGGGGAGATGTTTGGTCGTTAGTACAGGGGCCCCGGGCAGTAGATATATATATATATATATATATATATATATATATATATATATATATATATATATATATATATATATATATATATATATGTGTGTGTGTGTGTGTGTGTGTGTGTGTGTGTTTGTGATATGACTACGGGTTCGAAGTTGTGTTATGGGTTACGACTAGCATAGTCGGGTAACTTTCGTGCGGTAAAGCACGGGGATAGGCTGTATGGGCACCCGGGTTAATTAAGGCAAATTTTGTGCGGTTAAGCACGAGCATAGGGTATGGGCGCCCTGGTTAATTTAAATTCAAACTTGTGTAACGTATGGTTAGAAGCAGATGGGATAGATATAGCGGGCTTGGAGGCACATGACTAGAGAGTGATATGCGAAGCTTAGAACATTACGCTAATCTAAGTTTCGAGAACGAAATTCCTTTGTAAGGGGGGAGTATGTAACACCCCGTAATTTTGATGATTTAATATTTAATTATTTTTGGGAGTTATAAAAATATTTAAATTGAAAAAACTTAAATTTATGATTTGGATAATTTATTTGAGTGGGAAGAATTATTTATAATTGGCGACTTTAAGTTTAATTGTCCGAATTAATGTGTGTCACATTTTGAGGTCGAAATTTGGAAATGACAAAAAGTATTTCGGATGACAATTTTGAGTGCGCTGTTGAGTCCGGATGGGTCAAGATAGTCAGAAAATAGTACCCGGGGGTAGTAATTGGGTCTCGAGGTATTTTTGGGCATAGCCGGGCCCTCACGGAGTGATTCAGGCCATTTTAATTAGGCCCATATGACCCAAAACGGGATTAAGGGTTTTAACCTAATTTGGGGAAGTGTTAAACAACAGTAAACACAAATTCTAAGACTAGGGTTTGAGAGAGGCACAAATGAAAGCAAATCAAGAGCAATTGGGAACCTTTTGGGAGACAAACTAAGGGGCAAAAGTGAGGGCTCGTCATCAAACCATTCCCTACAACGGATCAAACTCTACGAACGATTTCAGGCAAGCGGTTAACTTTCTGTAATGATAGATTTATGATATCCAATTCATATTTTAGTGATGTGTAAACTAAAATTCGTTTTTGGGTATAAATGGGTGAAAATGGGGTTTTGTTAATGGAATACTTGGCTAAGATTCAAAGTAAGAAATAGGTGTGTTATATATCTCTGAGTATAGATATCTGTTTTAAATGAGAAACCGGATTATGAAATGGTGGAATTTAAATATGGAATTTGGAATTGTAGAAAAAAGTTAATGGAGATTTATGGAAAAATCCATTTCGAAAATTATGAGATAAGTGGAGAAATTTGTTATCTCAAGGCCCCTATGATGTGTAGGATGTGAATTAACCATGTTTATGTGGTGGGGTAATATGATTAGAGGTTTAAATTAAGGTTTACAAACCTTGTATTTCGTTAATGGTGGAATTAAGTGGGGAAGAAGAGATGCCCAGGTATGATCGATCGATCGATCGAGGGCCATCGATCGATCGTGGGAAAACTTTGGCAGGTCGGGTTGTTTATTACCTTGTAATATTTTTAGATTTTTGGGTATAATTTTAATTGGTGAAAAATTATAAAGAAATAAATAGTTAGGGGCTCAAAAGATAGCTATTAGGAATGTGCAATCGAAGTTAAGAGTTGAGACTTATAGTGAGAATTTTGGGCGAAACATATTCAATTTAATTATAGACCAAGTGGGCGAGTCCGGGTATGTTGGTAATTATAGGTAAATATAATTGGGAAAATTTGAGGGAGATGGATGTGTGAGACATTGTGGGCGAATATGTGGGAATGAAAGTCTGAGATGTAAAAATGGACCAAGTGAGCGAGTCAGGGTATGTTGGTTAAGTGACACCAAAGTATTTAATTAATTATTGAGAGAGTAATTAATTTAGAGTCGGAACACAGTTCGGGAAATATTAAGTTATGGGCCAAGTGAGGGAGTCCGGGTATAATGGTTGGGCGATGCCAAGTAATCAAATTAATTGAGGTGCTAATTAATTTAATTAGAGTCGGATTGTAGACTTGGATAGGTATTAAATTAATATGTGTGTTAATTAATTTAATTAGAGTCAGATTGTAGACTCGTGTGGGTATTAAATTAGTAGGTGTGTTAACTAATTTAATTAGAGTCGGATTGTAGACTCGGATAGGTATTAAATTAATAGGTGTGTTAATTAATTTAATTAGAGTCGTATTGTAGACTCGGGTGGGTATTAAATTAATAGGTGTGTTACCTAATTTAATTAGTGTCGGATTGTAGACTCGGGAAGGTAATAAATTAATTAATGTATAAATTAATTAAATTAGAGTCGGACCACAGACTCGGCTTAGTATAAATTAATTAATGTGTAAATCAATTAACTAAGAGTCGGACCACATACTCGGATTGGTGTGAATTAATTAATGTGTAAATTAATTAAATGAGAGTCGGACCACATACTCGGATTTGTATTAATTAATTAATGTGTAGATTAATTAAATTAGAGTCGGACCACAGACTCGAATTAGTATTATTAAAACCCCCCGGAATTTGATTTTTTCAATTAAGATCAAACAATTAATAATTTCCTTTTATATATAAAACAAACACGATGCGGAAGCGTAAGATGGTTCACAAAATAAAAAAATGCCAAATTTTAATTTTCTTAAACAAAGTAAAATTACACCAAGTGAAGTAAAATTAAATAATTAATATATTCACTTAAACCAATTAATTAATTGAAGTCCTAGAATTTGCCTAAGTCATGATAGTCAATATTCCGAAGTTAGGCCAAACCAATTTTAGCAAGTGACTTGAATTAAACAACTTTACCCAAAATTCAATTTAAGTCCAAATTAAATTGAGTGTGATAATTTAAACCGAATTTTATCTTGAGTTATCCTAAGCATGAGTTCTAAATTATTTATGCAAGATAAAATAAATCAATCACATTACGCCACGATGTACGAGGAAAAACCCAAGACGGGAAACAACCTCGGACGGCCCTAGTCACAAATTCACTAGATACGGAATTACAAGTACAAGATAGATATACATACAACGCATGACTCGATCCCTCTCAAGCCCCGATGCTTCTTCTTGTAGAAACCTCTTCCTAGCGAATAACCTTGGAACACCACCGCGGTCTCGGAATCCACCGATAGGACTTTATATGGTCACCGTCACCCGAGTAAGGAGCCTTTCTCCAAGTGGGTAGAATCGCAACAAAATGTCTTCTTCTTTGATGGATGTAGAAGAAAACTAAAACTTTCTTTGAAATGGAAGAGATAAACCAATGACAAACTCCAAGCAATTGATATGTATATATGTGAACTTGGATATACACTATGGGTGTAAAACTAGAGTGATAAATATTTTCTCTTGAAAAATAGCACTCAAAAATGAACATTTTCCTAAAACCAATTTTGCTCTCAAACACTCTCTAAGAGATGAAAAGTTATGGAAAAGTTAGATTGGAAAATGTTATTCCCGCACATAATAAAGTCTGAAAAAGTTGGTTAAAAACCAAGTGGGGAAGTGGGTGAAAAACTGCCAAAAACTGCCAATAACTGTTCCCGCCTGACAGCTCGTTCGAACGACATTTCGTTCGAACGAAATTCTCGTTCGAATGAGACTTCTAACGACATTCCAGATTGAACTCGTTAGAAACTCGTTGGAAATATCGTTAGAATGAACAATCTCGTTCGAACGACATTTCGAACGACGGACCAGTATACCTTGGTGGGAACTCGTTGGCAGGTTCGTTCGAACGACAATCTCGTTCGAACGACTCAATCAAACGAAAAACCAGAATGTTTGAATATTCTTGTTTAAGGCCAGAAAAGTTTATAAACTTATTTTAAAGTTCTAATTAATTCTTTCTGAAAATAAAACACAGTTTTTTATTAAACCTAACACCCAATAAAACTTGTTCCGAGCTCCTATATATATAATATTGCATTCATACCTTGGGAGCATGGAACCATAGTTGATGACGTATAAACGAGACACGCAAACCGACACATTTGATGAAGCTTTATACTCTTTGCCGCTACGTCTTCAACAAACACTTCATAGGCTTGAGAGTATTATAATTACATACTATCCTATGAATAAATGCTTTTGTCCGGAATTGAGCCAAAACTATATATGGACTAAATTGGAAATTTGTGTCCTTACAAATCTCCCCCTTCGGCTATTCCGGGACAAAAATAAAAAAAAAATCCTAAAGGGCCATCAAGCTCACTAGACTCAAAACATAACCCATCCAAACTTGACTCAACCCAAGGATCAAACGCTTTGCCTTTAAACAATGCCGCTTTAGAAGAAATCCTGCACACTTAAGCAAACTCATCAAATGCATAGGGAATATCAAAGTATTAAATGCAATTTTAATTAATTACTCCCCCTAAATTAATTCTCCCCTTTATCAAACACATGACCTACTTAGAAAGACGTCTCCCCCTAAGATAAATCTCCCCCAAACTAAGATACGATAATAATAGGATTAGATACCATTTCTCCCCATATCATTTTTCTCCCCCTTTTTGTTCAGGAATAGGCAAAGGATAAAGAACTAATAAACCCGTTGATGCTTAAAGTGTTAAGACATTAAAGCATATGAGCAACAAAAGCATAACTAATCCAAGATAGATACCAATAATGACGTATAAGCATGGATGGACAAGAAAGCAAGGCAAAGACTAAACAAAATATCATATATATATATATACTAGAAATATACCAATAGAGCACTTGCATATAAATATAGATATAAACACACATGACACAAAAATACAATAAGTTTGCACACTCGTATGGCAAAAATGTGTCATATGGAAACGTAAGTGTAGGGGTGTGAACTAACAACAATTAAATTTAGACCCAAACACTTAATAAACATTCACGGAGTTCTCATTTGATTGCAAACTTTATCACATTTAAATATAACCTCATGTGACAATATGAAGATTGAACTCAATGAACAAACATACACAATGCATACAAGCCTAGCATGATGATGATTCTATAAACCAAATAGAGTCATGACATTAAAGACAACTAGGATAAACGGACATTGTGCAAACCGTTGATATACCATCCAATTCTCCCTCAATAAGCATATATATTCTTTTGCTTTTGAATGAATATATCAAAAAAACATAGGCCTTGGAAATTGTTTTCTTTTTAATGCCAAATATTCTGTTTTTAGGCCTTTGGATCACGTATTTCTTTTAGATCCAATAAACGGTGGCTTACTATCGCAAAGGATTTAATTCATCCTTTCGGAGTCCTTCCCCGTGCACATTTAGATATATAATTTTTTATCTCACAAAGCTCACGTGCAACGGATTGTGACATGCACTAGTCCTCCTAGGTCAAGGATATGTAGATGACTAGATTGGTAGAAGAACACCTCAAAAAGCTCAAATATAACATGTGACATTAAGATTTCAAAAGAGCTCGTGCATGTGTGAAAAGAGGCATATAAAAATAGAATCCATTTAAACAATACAAATTCCAACTGCTCCATATAAAACATGGTAAAGAACATTTTAAGGATTGAAAATCTAAACCAAAAGTTCTAGCCACGTGGGAGCGTAAAAGATGGGATTCAAACACAAATATATGCCACATAAAGTTTGTCAAACTAAAATACACACAAAATAAAATATTTTTGAGTTTTTGACATTTTTAACCAAAAATAAAGATATATACTCAAAAGAATAAACAAAAATCATTTGTATTTTTCATTAAGCTTAAATGAAATAAATAAAACACAAATGATAAACAAAAATCTTTTTTTATATTTTTCAATTAATTCTAATACAAAAAGATAAACAAGTCATAATTTCTAGCATGTGATATGTAATAAGGCAATGACGAGAAAATGACTAAACAAGCATACATTTAGCATGTGAATATAGCATGAAGTATAAAAAGCTAAAGTAAGAAAAACACTAACACATTCATCCATTAGATTTAGCAAGGGAGGAAGCATGTGAAAGTAAATGAGAATCAAAAACCCTATTTTGCAAGGCAACCAAGTCGGATTTCCTAACCCAAATTAATGAATAATGATTATCTTAGGGTATAGGAATTTTAAAAACATTTGATGCATTGCGTTGGGATTTTCTAGGAATGCGTTTAAGATCAAAACAAAATTTCCTAAGATGACCTTTTCGACCACAATGTGTACACGTAAAAGCATGTCGAAAAGATTTACCGATGGAGTGATCTCTAAAATCTTTCCTAGACGATTATCCTAAAACATTGGTTTTGGCATTATGAGAAAATTCATTACAAGTATTGAAGCCTAAACCACACGTGTCATTTTTAATTTGGACCGTTCCTAATATTTTATCTAATTTTTCCGAACGACACTCCAAATCAAATTTGACATTACTAGAGTCTTTTAATTTATTTTGCAATTCTAAAATGTTAGACTCTAATAAAACATTTCGCTCTTCAAAAGCAAGAAGTTCCTTTTTTAAGGATTCCATTAAACCTCTAAGGCTATCTCTCTCGCCTTCTACATATTCAAGCTTCTCTTGAAGAGTCTTCTCACGTGTCCTAAGGTCTTCTATTAAAGCATTTTCATCAACGACCTTGACACTCTCTCTTAAACTAGCTTCTAACTTCAAATTAGCTCTTTTCAATTTAATAGATTCTTTATAAAGTTCTTGAAAAGGATTTTGAAGTTCACTCACATTAACCTCTTCTTCATTTTCACTCTCTCTTTCTTCTCCACTCTCACTATCATAAAAAACAAGAGAATCATAAACAATGACCTTGGAAATGTCATGTGTTAAAGTTTCATCAATCGATGAGTTCTCACTATCACTCACATGACTAGCCATAAAAGCCACAAAATTTTTCTTAGTGAGGGAATCGGGCTTCTCTTCCTTATCACTATCACTAAGGGTCGCATTATATGAAATGGGTCGCTTAACCTCTTTCCTTAGTTTAGTGGGGCACTCATAAGCCCTATGGCCATAACCTTCACAACCAAAACACTTATTAGACTCGTCCCTATCTAAATTTTAATTACTAGGTTTAGGGATCTTTTCGGCTTTAGGAATCTTCTCGGCTTTAGAAATCTTCTCGCCTTTGTCATACTTAGAAGATTCAAATTTCTTAAAATCATTTTTAAATTTATCTTTGTTAATTTTAATAAATTTTCTAAATTTACGAGCAAACAAAGCCATGTCTTCCGAGTCACTATCACTCTCGCTCTCTACTACTTGTTTGACCTATTTTCGGGATTTTAAAGCAACGCCCTTTTCGATTTTCTTTTCAGTTTTAGAGGGAAACATATCTAGTTCATAGGTTTGTAAATCACCTACAAGCTCTTCTAATTTCGTAGAGGCTAAAGTTGGTAAAGAATTTAAAACGGTCACTTTTGGAATAAATCGATCGGGTAGGGACCTTAAAATTTTCTTTACAACACGGTCGTCAGGTATTTTCTCTCCCAAATTAAAAGATGAATTGAAAACATCATAAAGTCTAGCATAAAATTCATCAAAAGTTTCTTTTTCATTCATTTTGATAGTTTCAAATTGAGTGGTGAGGTTTTGGAGTTTTGAAGCTTTAACGACACTAGTTCCTTCATGAGTTAATTGTAAAATATCCCAAGCTTCTTTAGCGGTTTCACACGTCATAATACGTCGGAATTCATCCGTTGTGACAGCGCTAAACAAAGCATTTAAACCACGGGAATTGAAAATAGCAAGTTTAAACTCATTTTCAGTCCATCTATCGGCGGGTTTGATAACACGTTCATTTTCAACTAAATAAGTTGGTGGGGACCACCCGTAAACAAAAGACATCCAAACTCTCTCGTCGATAGATTTTAGTGCCGATTTAATGCGCGCTTTCCAATACGTGTAGTTTGAACCATCGAAAATAGGAAATTTTGAAAATGGGGAAAATTCCATTTTAGCCAAAAAATATTTAAGGATCGTTAACGAAATAATTTATCGCTTTGGCTCTGATACCAATTTGAAAACCCCCCGAAATTTGATTATTTCAATTAAGATCAAACAATTAATAATTTCCTTTTATATATAAAACAAAGACGATGCGGAAGCGTAAGATGGTTCACAAAATAAACAAATGCCAAATTTTAATTTTCTTAAACAAAGTAAAATTACACCAAGTGAAGTAAAATTAAACAATTAATATATTCACTTAAACCAATTAATTAATTAAAGTCCTAGAGTTTGCCTAAGTCATGATAGTCAATATTCTGAAGTTAGGCCAAACCAATTTTAGCAAGTGACTTGAATTAAACAACTTTACCCAAAATTCAATTTAAGTCCAAATTAAATTGAGTGTGATAATTTAAACCGAATTTTATCTTGAGTTATCCTAAGCATGCGTTCTAAATTATTTATGCAAGATAAAATAAACCAATCACATTACGCCACGATGTACGAGGAAAAACCCAAGATGAGAAACAACCTCGGACGACCCTAGCCACAAATTCACAAGATACGGAATTACAAGTACAAGACAGATAGACTTACAACGCACGACTCGATCCCTCTCAAGCCCCGATGCTTCTTCTTGTAGAAACCTCTTCCTAGCGAATAACCTTGGAACACCACCTCGGTCTCGGAATCCACCGATAGGATTTTATATGGTCACCATCACCCGAGCAAGGAGCCTTTCTCCAAGTGGGTAGAATCGCAACAAAACATCTTCTTCTTTGATGGATGTAGAAGCAAACCAAAACTTCTCTTTGAAACGGAAGAGATAAACCGGTGCCAAACTCCAAGCAATTGATATGTATATATGTGAACTTGGATAAACACTATGGGTGTAAAACTAGAGTGATAAAATATTTTCTCTTGAAAAATAGCACTCAAAAATGAACATTTTCCTAAAACCAATTTTGCTCTCAAACACTCTCTAAGAGATGAAAAGCTATGGAAAAGTTAGATTGGAAAATGTTATTCCCGCACATAATAAAGTCTGAAAAAGTTGGTTAAAAACCTAGTGGGGAAGTGGGTGAAAAACTGCCAAAAACTGCCAATAATTGTTCCCGCCTGACAGCTCGTTCGAACGACATTTCGTTCGAACGAAATTCTCGTTCGAACGAGACTTCTAACGACGTTCCAGATTGAACTCGTTAGAAACTCGTTGGAAATCTCGTTAGAACGAACAATCTCGTTCGAACGACATTTCGAACGACGGACCAGTATACCTTGGTGAGAACTCGTTGGCAGGTTCGTTCGAACGACATTTTCGTTCGAACGACAATCTCTTTCAAATGACTCTATCGAATGAAAAACCAGAAAGTTTGAATATTCTTTTTTAAGACCAGAAAACTTTATAAACTTATTTTAAAGTTCTAATTAATTCTTTCTGAAAATAAAACACAGTTTTTATTAAACCTAACACCCAATAAAACTTGTTCCAAGCTCCTATATATAATATTGCATTCATACCTTGGGAGCATGGAACCATAGTTGATGACGTAGAAAAGAGACACGCAAACCGGCACATTTGATGAAGTTTTATAGTCTTTGCCGCTACGTCTTCAACAAACACTTCATAGGCTTGAGAGTGTTACAATTACATACTATCCTATGAATAAATGTTTTTGTCCGGAATTGAGCCAAAACTATATATGGACTCAATTGGAAATTTGTGTCCTTATATATTAAATTAATTGATGTGTTAATTAATTAAGTTAGAGTCAGATTGCAGACTTGGGAAGGTATTAAATTAATAGGTGTGTTAATTAATTTAATTAGAGTCGGATGATAGACTCGGAGAGGTAATATGTTAATTGACGTGTGAATTAAATATGAAAAAACTGTATTTCTAAAAGTTTTGGCTTGTTTTGTAATTATTCCTAAGAGTTTTAAATGTAGGTATTAAGATCATGTTTGGAAAATGGTGTAAAATACTTTTTGGCTTACAATATATCAAGGAGTAAATGGAAAACTTTAGGGTAAATATTCAAAACATACAAAATAGGAGGGTTCAATTTGTAATTTTATGAAAATACTATTAAACCAAAAGCTTGGTTTTCTGTAATTTGAGCTAGGTTTGACTAAACATGCCTTACCTTAAACTATTTGGACGAAAAAGAATTAATAAAATTGTTGGAAAAAAATATGAAAATTTTGATTCGCAACGTGCCCTCACATGCTTTGTCAATGTTACTACTTGAAAATTTCATCTTTAACCTCTTGACAATTGACTTAGGTTTTGATAAAATTTTGACGTCAAATATCTCCCGATTTCTAAGCCATTTAAGATGATTCTTGAACCAATCTAACTTAATTTTTCACAAGGAATCCAAATACATAGGTTTCATCGATTGAGGTTTGGAATTGATTAATTTTCAACTATTGTGTTTTTTTCTTGAAGTTTGACCAAACATTCGTGAAGTTACAAAATAGGGAAATGGATTACAATCTTATGGATGATTTTCTGCTATCCTAAAGAAGAGTTTGGATTTGGTTTGAAGGGTTGAGGTATCCTAGTTGAAGAGAGTTTTGAATTTCAAGTTTTTGAACTTCGAAACCACCTTTGAGAAATTAGGGTTCAAAACTTATTTGTTTTCAAAAATGGCCATTGCACATGAGCTTTTGGGCTCATAAAAAACTCATTACTCACTTTAAAACAGGTTCAAAGTCAACAAATGTAGTTTCACCATTAGAGATTAAGCTTTAATTGAGGTTTTGGGTGTTTCTGCCTATATAGATCATACTACATGTAAAAGATTGGGTTATTTGAATGGGTTGTGTACTTTGTGATAGTGATGAAAACTTTTTAAATAATAAAAATGAAGAATGGATCATATAATCATAGTTAATAGTTTGGAGTTAGAAAATACAAGTTTTGCCCTGTTGAACTGGTGAGTTTCAGGCTTGGAATTCATGGGGTATTCATTGTATAGAGAACGAGAAATTGATTGGTCAACAAGGGTGGTGGACTCTTCCTTGCTTTGAGAAGATAAAATTAAGCCCTAGGTTTTCACATGTGTGGAGGTATTACCCATGTTGTTTTGGAATTTTTTTGCTTATTTAGATGTTTTGTTGGGAAGGGAAAAGTATAATTATGTTAGTTTTGAGTTTGGTCCTTAAAGTAGAGGTTTAATATTAATTTGGTATTTTATTTGAGAAATATCCATATTTAAGGGGAATTTGTGTAATTTTATTAAAGCTATGGGGTTAGGGTTGTACAATTAAATTAATTGAAGGTTCAATTTTATATAAGGTCTGGGTCTTAGGGTGAAATACAGGTCAGATTATGCTTCTTCAAAAGTTTGTTGGGGTATTTTGGTAAATTTATAACCTTAGGGAGTGCTTATGTAATAAAGCAAACTTGTAGGGTTTCATAAGTAGTTTTAACTTTATTATGACATTTTTAAATTTGACTAAGTAATAAGGGGGATATAGGGCAATATATAGGGTTAACTGATTGTAATTTGATTGTTCTAGGGTTTCGATACTAGACAGGTATTACAAGCGGGGAAGAAAAAGAGGGTCATTACCCTTCGAAATAAAGAGGTCCGGGAACTTGAGAGGTAAAGGGGCAAAGAAAGACAAGCCGCGGAGGCCAAAAAATAATGTTTTGATAAGTCTCCAATTGACTCTCGTTCCCCCATTCCTCTTCTAACATTAAACCGACCCGTGGTAATCCTGGAACGACCACCAGATCATGATAAAACCCTTCCACCACCAAGAAACAAAACTTTTCCTTGGTATATCTCCTTCATGAAAGGAAAAAACTAATGACTATAGTTGATTCGGCTCATAGCAATGCGGAGGTGTCTTACTCTATCGCCCAGGAAGTTATGTTTCCTCCTGATATGATCGATCTGAGAATGTTGACTGCTTTAACAAGGAAAGACTTCATGATAAACTTCTGGTAATTTTCCTACTTTATTTTTTATTTGTGTTTTCATAAATTTTCTTAACTAATTGTTTCTTTTTGTTTTCGCTATCTATGAAAGTTACCCACGATCTCACAAATTGATATGACCACCCAAAGAAGAGCAACGATTCATCTCTTTGACTCCAATAACGTCCTCAAAAATACAGTGTCGAAAAATGTGGGGGAGGTGATTGGTGTCAAATAATAACTAAAGGATGAGACGATCGACAAAAATAAATCCATGCAAGAGGCCAAGAAAACTCGACTAAAGTTTAGGCGAGTGAACACTCAGCTGTCCAAATTGATGATTGCCTTCAACTAGACCCTCTAGAAGTCCATTCAGAAGCTCATCTTCCAGAGGATGAAGAGGGTTTTGGAGAGGATAAATGAGGATGGCCTTAAGAAGGCATACGATGATGGATTTGATGCGGTCATTCAACAGTTTCTTCACAACTAGACTATCACGAGTCTATTATGTTCAACAAAGGCTAGTTGCCCAATTCAATCTTCAAATGGGTAAAATCCTTGAAGTTGATCCAGATAACGCTGAACACTCTCCGTTGGAGAACTCGATAGAGGGGGTGAAAACCTTAATTATCCTTCCACTAGTCTTCTAGCTTTCGATACGCCCGATGTTGAGGAAAACCAAGACATGGAATGATCTGACCAAGTATTGTAACCACTGATCAGGTAACCACTAATCCCCCGACTCTCCCTAAGTGGTAAGTTGGCCTTATGGAGAATCTTGATCCTGCAAGTCAAGCGAAGGTAAACCCTAAATATTAGTTAGCTTGGTTATTATTTTGCTTTTGTAGACCATTCAATCTTCTATTTTACAGGCCCCTTGACATTTTATAATGTTTAATAACAATAATTTTCCTTCATTCTCTCCTTTGACTTTTCTATTACATATGAGTTGCTTAGTTTTTTGTTTCCTTCATTATGCCTTTGTAAAATATGCTTACAAATCATATTAATCATTGCAAGTTAGTTTGATCGTTTAATTTTAATGTATGACCCAATGGGCGTGGTCAATGCCTTTCAAGTTATTCCAGTCAATTCTTAAATGGGTTATAAGACTCTTCTAGGCCGACCATCCCAACATAGGTTGTACCATTGTTTTCAGGTGGGTTCGTTGTCGACGCAGGTGATCATCTCACATCTAAGTTGTAGCACCCAATCCTTATGTGGGGTTTAAACCTATTCTGGGTAGACCATCCCAACTTGGGTTGTAACTCCATTTTCAGGTGGGTTTGGTGCCAAATTCGCCAGTCAGTCTAAATAGTACCATTTTTTGAGTGGATTTAATGTCAAACATAGGTGACCAAATTATTTTTAAGTTGTACTGCCCAATTCTTAGGTGGGTTTTTCCCTATTCTAGTACGTCCAACCCGATGAGCCATACCACCATTTTCAGGTGGGTTTAGTACCATATTATTAGGGGAACGACTTGTTCTAAGTCATACCACTACTTGAGTGGGTTTGCTGCAAATGCAGGCAATGAACTTATGTCTAAGTTATACCAACCAATTGTTACGTGGTCTTTTGCCAGATTCTCAGGCATCGACTTAATCTAAGACATACCACTACTTGATTGGGTTTGCATAATTAAGACAATGAAGCAATATATTAAAGAGATTCATTCATTAATCATCAATCATCTTATTGAAACATAAAGGAAAATATATCTCTGATTTCTATCTAATGATAAAAATTCCTAAGGTTTGTGGCATTTTATGACCTTAGGATTACTGGTACGACTAACTCTCCAAGTGATAGAATCCTCCACCACCCTTTTAACCTACCTTGTAATGGACTTACCAATTTGGTGCATTTTTTCAAATGAAGGTTTATTTATTTTCGGCAAGAGCTTTCTCATGGCTAGGTCACCGAGCTAGAAATCCCTGACCATGACCTTCCTGTCATGGTTCTTTGTCGGTTCTTGTTAGTATGCAGCTATATTTATGACAGCTCATTCTCTTCATCACTCTACTAGATTTAAGTCGTAAGACAATCAATCATCATTCCAAAACATCTTTAAATATCTTTAATTTGAGATTTGGGAGTTCGATCTCTAGGGCAATGATTGAATCCATTCCACAATTAAACAAATTTAGGGGTTCTCTAGTCGGTTTTCCTGATGTTGTTTTATATGCCCATAGAACTAGAGGGAGTTCATGCACTCCCTTTTGCATTTTCTAAATATATTTTGATTCCTAACATCAATTTTTTTAGTTATCTCAGCCTCTGGTCATTTCACAACGGGAACACGATTGATATGTAGTGAATACTGATCCCATGTTCTTTATAAAAGTCTCAGAAGAGTTTATTACCAAAATTCATTCCATTATCGATGACCAGTGTTCTTGGGATCCCAAATGTTAAGATTATATTCCTCCACACAAATCGTTTGACATCTAGTTCTCTTATGTGGGTGACCTTTTTTACCTCCACCCACTTTGTGAAGTATTCAAAATCAATTATTAGGTATTTTAGATTACTAGGTGCTATATGTAAAGGACCCATGATAACCATGCCTCATTGAGAAAAGGTCCAAGGACTCGTGAGTGGGTTCAGATCTTCAGCTAGTTGCTTGATGATTAGAGAGACTTAATAGCACGTGACACACTTTCGAGTGAAATCCATGTCATCCTTATACATGAAAGGTCACTAGTATCCTTGAGAGATCTCCTTGTAAAGTAGTGATATGAGCCTTGCATGAGCTCCAGAATTTCTTTTGTGCATCTACCTAGGATTCCTTCAACTTGATATAGATAGATGCCCTTGAGTAGAGGACCAAAAAATGATTTTCGAAAAAGTTTTTGATAGAGTTAAGACAAAACTACTTTGTCTAGATATTAAACTTATGTGGATCATTACTGTATGAGTGTAAATTTTTGGTCTTTAAATAAGTAATGATTAGGTCCATCCATGACGGGGATGTCTTAAAATGCAAGATGTCTAGCATTGGTTCTCATTCATCAATACTTGTTCGATTTGTACTCAAGTTTAATTATACTTTTTAGGTCGGTGTCGATGGTGGATTCCAAAGTAACTAATGCATCTATGTGACTATTACTATTCCTAGGTAGATGCTTAATTGATGATGATCTAATGCTATTGAGGAGACCCCTTATTTTTTCTCTGTTGGTGAGCAACCACTAGCTTTGTATTCACCGGCGAGTTTATTGGCGATCAAGTCAGAGTCATAAAACAGTTCTATATGTTGGTATCAATGATTGATTTCCATGTGAAGGCCATGGATGATGGCTTCATATTTATCCTCATTATTGGATCCTTTGGACCCCATTATGAATGTTTATTTTATGAGGAAACCTTACAGAGTGACAAAGACAATTCTAACTCTAGTCCCACATTCATTGGATGCACTATCAACGAACAAAATCTATATTCGATCATACTCACTGAGAATTGGGGACTCCAGGATTGGACTCAACTCATCCTCTTTCCATGGCATAGATGACGAGAACTCAATAAAAAATTCATCCAAGATCTTCCCCTTGCTAGAATTTTATGGATCATATTCGATGTCGAATTGTGCTAGCTCTACGGACCACTTTTTCATCCGGTTAGAGATATTTGCCTTCTCAAGAGCCTTCTTTAACGGATTGGTGTTGGTTATGAATATTTTGTAAGCATCATAGTAGGACCTTAGCTTCCTCGTTTCAATTACTAATAACCTAACCATATTCTCAATAGGCATATATCAAGTTTTTGCCTCAGGGCGAGTGTGGATGACATAGTAAATCGACATATATTCTTCATCTTGCAATCTCACCAGTGCAGTACTGGTCGCATGTTGTGAAACAATAAGATAAATAGATCTTTCCCCTACCGTGGGAGTTCACTAGAAGGGAGGATATCTTAAGTACAGTCAAATTCCCTTGAGTGCTCGATCTCACTCTTCTATCCATACTGCTGAACTTTATGTCTTGAATTCTTGGTGAAATAATTGACATTTATCGGATGACTTCTATATGAACTGATTCAAGGTGGCCATCATGCGAGTGATAGACCTACATCCCTAATAGTGGTCGTCTTTCTGATGTCCTATAGATCCATAATATGGTTCAGGTTTGCCTTTATCCCCCATTGTGCCACAAAATATCCAAGGAACTTGTGAGAGTATACACCGAAGACACAATTAGAGGCTTTCAACTCCATCTTATATTCTAAAAGCATCTTGAAGGTCTTTATCTGATCCTAAATACAATTGACTGATTATTTTCTCTTAACACGCTGGTTATCAATATAGACTTCCATTGTTTAGCAAGACGTTGATAAGTTCCCCCCGGTTCTTTAAATAAATGGCATTACTTTCTAACAGTAGAGCACTAAGGTATTAACGAACAAAGTCTTCTCATAATTTGCGCCGAAAATTGGTATATGATAATACTCAGAGTATGAGTCCATGAAACTCATACGCTGGTGTTTGGATGTTGAGTCCCGAGATGATCAATTTAGGGAAAAAAGAAGATATCTTTTGTGCAATGCTTGTTGAGATCAATGAATTCCACATACACCCTCCACTTTTTTCTCTTCTTCTTGACCACGATAATATTTGAGTTTGAATCTGGGAATTATACCTTTTTGGTTGAACCGGCCTAGGGGAGGTTTTTTATTTCACTTTTATGACACTCCATAATTTTTAATAATTATGTTGATCGTCCATTTATTAAATTAAATAATTTGTCAATTCCATTTACTTATCTTCCATAGCATGAAATAAGAATCAATGAATAATGATATATACAAGTAAAGAACAATATGAGAAATCTTATATGATCATTTAATATGTATAGAATCGATCACTACCACTACATAAAGTAAAAACTGCTTAATAAGAACTAGTACATGAGAAATATCCACAATTCAAATTGTCTAGAAATGTGAGTACAAACGCTTGGTTTACAATAAACCTCGCATCCCTCGAATGTGTAAAATAAAGAATACTAAAAGTAAGTTCAAAACCTACATCCCCAAAACTTAGTGGGGACTGCAATGAAAGACTGTGTACTTGAGTGGGGCACTAGGTCGGGTACACTAGAGCACCTGAAACAATGCGATGGGTCAACCCCACCCAATAAGATAATAGTTATGCACTAAAGTAGTAAAACTACCAATCAAGAGTATATATAACATTTCTACAGTTATTAAATTAATTGATATGTCCCACCCATACCGGTATAATTTCATTTAAATTGTGCATTCAACAACAATATTGAAAATCATCTTAGTTTCCATATTAAAAGAGATAACTATTAAATATAATGTTTGCTATATGAATAAGAGAGATGTGTCCCAAATGACCAAGCCATAAACCGCATTTACGCTCGCGCGCGCGCACACACACACACACACATACTAGGGGAATGCCCATGCTTGAAGGCACACAAAAAATTATCCAAAGTATTGCATTTGTAAACAATTGAAGTCAATATTTTTTTACAACACAAATGGGAATTATTTTTTGTTGGAAATGAGGACCCCAATATTTAGATTTTACAAAAATAATTTCCTTTTAGATGCGGACTAAGGATGGCTCAAACACATAAACAACTTATAACAAATTTTAATTTCTTTCAAATTAAAATTAAACAAACACAAAGTGAAATAAAATTAAACAAGAAATACATTTTTCACTTAAACCAAATTAATTCAACCCAAGTCCTAGAATTTGCCTAAACCATATTTTCAATATTGCCTAGTTAGGTCAAACCAATTTCAACAAATTAAATGATGACTTGAATTAAATTAATATGAATTTTACCTAATATAATTTAGCACCAAATTAAACAAGTAGTGATTTAAACCAAATTTTATCTTTTTACCTCAGCATGTATCTAAGGTGAATTTTGTGAAAGAAAAAACAAACAACCACTACGCCACGATGTACGAGAAAAACCCAAAAAAAGAAACAACCTCAGACAGCCCTAGCCTCAAATCCACTAAGTATGGTTTTACAAGTACAAGACAAAAAGAATTACAACACTCGACTTGGCTCCGTTCAAGCCCCGACGCTTCTTCTTGTATACACCTATGCCTAGCGAATAACCACGGAGATCCACCGCGGTCTCGAAATCCACCGATCGGACTTTACCAACAACCGTCAACCACACATGATGCCTTTCATCATGTGAGAGTGCCGCAGCAAAACAACAAACTTCTTCTTTATGGGATGTAGAAGTAAACCCAAACATACTCTTCAACTCGGTAGAGTAACCCGGTGCCAAACACCCCAAGAAAATATATATATGTAGAATCTTGGAATAAACTAAAGATGGGTGTAAACAAAAGTGTTTAAGAATTTTTCTTGAAAAACTAACACTCAAAACATGAACTCTTTCTTTTGGATTTAAGCTCTCAAAACTCTCTCTTGGAGATTGCAGAATATGAAAAAGTTGGTTACAAAAGGTTGGTTTCCGCACTTGATAAATCTGTCAAAAAGTAGTGGGGAAAACATAGTGGGAACATGGAGAAAACTGCAAAAACTGTCAAAAAAACTGTTCCCGCCAAAGTCCTTCGAACGACATTTTCTTTCGAACGACATTCTCGTTCGAATGCCTTTACTAACGCTGTTCCAGGGATAAAAAGGAATCTTGTCAGAAGTCTCATTCGAACGACCTGGGAATCTCGTTCGAACAAGGTTTCAGTTCGTTCGAACGACTTACCAGAAAATGTAGTATTCTTTTTAAGACTAAATTTTTTTATGTAAAGTTCTAAAAAATATTTTCTGAGTAAAACAAAGTCGTTAAAATTATTTTATAAAAAATTTATAAAAGAAAACCCAATACATTTTTATAAAAGAACACCTAATAAATTTCCAAGCTCCTATATATATATAATGCATTCATACCTTAGGTTCATTGAAACTAATGTTGTTGACGTAGAAACGAGGCACACTAAACCCGGCATATGATGAATCTTTATAATCTTAGCTGCTATGTCTTCAACTAACACGTCATAGGCTTGAATGGATACACTTGAACACTATCTTATGACTCAAATGTTTTTGTCCGGAATTGAGCCAACACTGCATTGAGACTCAATCGAAAACTTGTGTCCTTAAAAATCTCCCCCTTTGGGTATTCCGAGACAAAAACCAACAAAAATCCTAAAGGGCCGTCAAGCACTACTAGACTCAAATATCACACATAAACTTGAATCAAGACCCAAGGATCAATAGCTTTGCCAATGAAAGTTGCCACCACTTAGAAGAATTCCTGCACACTTAAACAAACTATCAAACGTATAGGGAATATCAAAATATTAAATGTAATTAAAATATTACTCCTCTTAAATTAATTCTCCCCTTTATCAATTAAAATCTACCTAAGAAGGTCACGACTCCCCCTAAGTTAAATCTCCCAAACTAAGATACGATTACATTAGGATTAGATACCATTTCTCCCCCTATCATTCTCCCCCTTTTTGTTAAGGAATAGACAAAGGATTAAAAACTAATTTAAGCACGATGAAGTTTAAGGTGATAAAAGCATGAAAGCATATGGGCAACAAAAGGATAACTAATCCAAAACAAATATTAATGGATACCAACGATGATGCGTCAAAACCAATGATACCAATTTGACAAGTAAGATACTAAGAATGTGATATCAAACAACCTGCGCAACAAAAATAGATACCAATTACGAGTTAAAGCATAAATGGACTAGTTAGCAAGGCAAAGACAAAAAAAAAAATCATATATATATATATATATATATATATATATATATATATACATACTCTAAATATACCAATAATGCACACGCATATATATAGATAGATATAAACTCACAAATGACACAAAATAGAATAAGTTTTTCACACTTGAATGGAAAAAATGTGTCATATGGAAAAGGAAGTGTAGGGGTGTGAACTAGTAACAATTAAATTTAGACCCAATCACTTAAAAACATGCTCACGGAGTTCTCACTTGATTGAAAACTTTATCACATTTGAATATAACCTCATGTGACAATATAAATTGAACTCAATGAACAAACATACACAATGCATACATGCCTAGAGTTTTGATGATTCTACAAACTAATAGAGTCATGACATTAAAGGTACAACAAGGATAGACGGACATTGTGCAAACAGTTGATATACCATCCCATCTCCCTCAATAAGCATATATATTTTTCAATGAATATATCAATTAAAAATAGGCCTTAGCAATTATTTTTCTTTTTAATGCCATATTTTATTTTTAGGCCTTTGGACCACGTATTTCTTTTAGGTCCATTCCAAACTGTGGCTTACTCGCAAAGGATGACATTTTCTTTCGGAGCTCTTCCCCGTGCACATTTATATTTAACATTTTATATCTCACACAAATCTCACGTGCAACGGGTTTTAACATGCACTAGTCCTCCTGGGTCAAATAGTATGTAGATGACTAGATTGGAAGGAGAACCCCTCACAAAGCTCAAATATACAAGAGAAGTTAAAGTTTCAAGAGAGCTCGTGCATGTGTGAGTTGAGGCATATAAAAATAGAATCCATTTAAGATACACAAAATCCAATTACTCCATGTAAGCATGGTAAAGAACATTTTAAGGATTGACAATCTTAACAAAAAATTTTAGCCACATGGAAGCGAAAAAGAAGGGATTCAAACACAAGTATATGCCACATAGAGTGTGGCAAACTAAAATACACACAAAATAAAATCTTTTTGATTTTTTGAAAATTTTGAACCAAAAAAAATTTACTCAAAAGCGAGGTTCTAAAAAACGTGGGCCGTGATCGAGGCGTGGAGGCCAAGTCTAAAGCCTTAGAAGCCTAGGCGGGCCTTAGGCGTAAAAAGGCGTGAAAAGGCATTTAGGGCTTTTTCATATATTATTGTTGTTGTTAGAAAAAAGTGCGCCTTAAGGGTTTTACCAAGAATAAGGCGTAAAAAGCTTAAGACGAGGCATTTCTCCCAAGCCTCAAGCCTAGGCGGATTTTTTAGAACACTGTCAAAAGACACAAAAAAAATCATTTGTAATTTTCATTAATCTTAAATAACTCATAAGGTAAAACACAAATGATAAATAAAAAAATATTTTTGTATTTTTCATTTAATGCAAACTAAAATGAAAGAAGTATAATACAAAAGATAAACAAACATCATAATTCTAGCATGAGATATGATATAAAGTAATGACTAGAAAATGACTAAACATGCATACACCTAGAAATGATATATAATATGAAGCACAAAAAGCTAGATTATGCAAAAAACTAACACATTCAACCTTTAGATTTAGCAAGTGAGGAAGCATGTGAAAGTAAATGAGAATCAAAAATCCTATTTTGTAAGGCTACCAAGTCGGATCTTCTAACCCAAACTAATGACAAATGATGATCTTGGGGTGTAGGAATCTTGGCTACCTTGGTTGCCTTACGTTGAGATTTTCTAGGACCTCGTTTAAGATCAAAACAAAATTTCTTAAGATGACCTTTTCGACCACAATGTGAGCACCTAAAGACTCGGCAAAAAGACTTTCCAAAGGAATGATCTATAATTTTGTTTCTAGAGGATTCTCCTAAAACATTGGTTTTGGCTTTAAGAGTTGACTCATTACAAGTATCGAAGCCTAAACCAAAAGTGTCATTTTTAATTTGGACCACTCCTAATATTTTATCTAATTTCTCCGAATGACACTCTAAATCAAATTTGACTTTACTAGAGTCTTTTAATTTATTTTCTAATTCTAAAATGTTAGACTCTAATATCACATTTCTCTCTTCGAACTCGAGAAGATCCTTTTTCATTAACTTCGTTAAACCTCTAAGGCTATCTCTCTCGCCTTTTACATATTCAATCTTCTCTCGACGAGCTCTCTCTCGTGTCCTAAGATCTTCAACCAACACCCTATCATCAACGACCTTGACACGCTCTCTTAAACTAGCTTCTAACTTCAAATTTGCTCTTTTTAATTTAATAGATTCTTCATATAATTCTTGAAATGCAAATTGAAGTTCACTCACATCAACCTCATCATCACTTTCTCTCTCTTTTTCACTCTCACAACCATAAAAAATAATGGAATCATAAACTTTGACCTTGGAAGTGTCAAGTGTTAAAATTTCATCAATAGAGGAGTGCTCACTTTCACTCACATGACTTGCCATAAAAGCCATAAATTTGGGCTTAGTGGTGGAATTGGGTCCCTCTTCCTTATCACTATCACTAAGGCTTGCATTATAGGAAATTAGTTGCTTACCATCTCTCGTTAGTTTAGTGGGGCACTCAAAAGCCCTATGGTCATACCCTTCACAACCATAACACCTATTTGACTCGTCCCTATTTAAATTTTCTTTAAGAGTTTTAGGAATCTTTTCGGCTTTTTTATGCTTAGAATTTTCAAATTTCTTAAAATCATTTTTAAATTTATCTTTGTTAAATTTAAGAAATTTTCGAAATTTCCTAGAAAACAAGGTCATATCTTCCGAGTCACTCTCACTTTCACTCTCTACTACTTATTTTTCCTCCTTTCGGGCTTTCAAAGCAACGCCCTTTTCTATTTTCTTTTCAGTTTTGGAGAAAAACATGTCTAGTTCATAAGTTTGTAAATTACCTACGAGCTCTTCAATTTCGTAGAGGCTAAAGTGGGTAAAGAATTTAGCACGGTAACCTTAGGAATAAATCTATCGGGTAGGGACCTTAAAGTTTTCTTTACTACTCGGTTGTCGGGTATTTTCTCTCCCAAATTAAAAGATGAATTAACTATATCGGAAAGTCTAGCATAAAATTCATCAAAAGTTTCTTTTTCATTCATTTTGATGGTTTCAAATTGAGTGGTAAGGTTTTGGAGTTTAGAGGCTTTTATGACAATAGTTACCTCGTGAGTGAGTTGTAAAATATACCAAGCTTGTTTAGCGGTTTCACACGTCATAATGCGACGGAATTCATCCGGTGTGAGTGTGCGAAATAAGGAATTTAAACCCCGGGAATTAAAATTTGCAAGTTTAACTCCATCTATCGACGGGTTTGGGAACACGCTCATTTTTTACTAAATGAGTGGGTGGGGACCACCCGTTAAGAATAGACAACTAAACCCTTTCATCGATAGACCTAAGTGCCAATTTCATACGTGCTTTCCAATACGCGTTGTTCGAACCATCGAAAACAGGAAATTTTGAAAATGGGGAAAATTCCATTTTATTCAAAAATATTTAAAAGGATCTTAAACGCAATAATTTAGCGATCCCGCTCACATACCACTTGTTGGAAATGAGGACCCCAATATTTAGCTTTTACAAAAATAATTTCCTTTTAGATGCGGAATAAGGATGGCTCAAACAAATAAACAACTTATAACAAATTTTAATTTCTTTCAGATTAAAATTAAACAAACACAAAGTGAAATAAATTAAACAAGAAATACATTTTTCACTTAAACCAAATTAATTCAACCCAAGTCCTAGAAATTGCCTAAACCATATATTCAATATTACCAAGTTAGGCCAAACCAATTTCAAAAAATTAAATAATGAATTGAATTAGATTAATATCAATTTTACCCAAAATTTAATTTAGCACCGAATTAAACAAGTAGTGATTTAAACCAAATTTTATCTTTTTACCTAAGCATGTATCTAAGGTGAATTTTGCGAAAGATAAAATAAATAACCACTACGCCGCGATGTACGAGGAAAACTCCACAATGGGAAACAACCTCGGATGGCCCTAGCCTCAAATCCACTAAGTATGGTTTTACAAGTACAAGACAAAAAAGACTTACAACACTCGACTTGGCTCCGTTCAAGCCCCGACGCTTCTTCTTGTACACACCTCTGCCTAGCTAATAACCACGGAGATCCACCGCGGTCTCGAAATCCACAGATCGGACTTTAGCAGCAACCGTAAACCACGCATGATGCCTTTTACCATGTGAGAGTGCCGCAGTAAAATGATAAGCTTCTTCTTTATGGGATGTAGAAGTAAACCCAAACGTACTCTTCAACTCGGTAGAGAAAAACCCGGTGCCAAACACTCCAAGAATATATATATATATATATATATATATATATATATATATATATATATATATATATATATATGTGTGTGTGTGTGTGTGTGTAGAATCTTGGAATAAACTAAAGATGGGTGTAAACAAAAGTGTGTAAGATTTTTTCTTGAAAAACTAACACTCAAAACATAAACTCTTTCTTTTGGAATTAAGCTCTCAAAACTCTCTCTTGAAGATGGTAGAATATGAAAAAGTTGGTTACAAAAGGTTGGTTTCCGCACTTGATAAATCTTTCAAAAAGTAGTGGGGAAAACATAGTGGTAACATGGAGAAAATTGCAAAAACTTCCCCAAAAAATGTTCCCGCTAAAGTCGTTCGAACGACATTTTCGTTCGAACAACTTTCTCGCTCGAACAACTTTACTAACGATGTTCCAGAGGTGAAAAAGGAATCTTGTCAGAAGTCTCGTTCGAACGACTTACTAGAAAATGTAATATTCTTTTTAAGCATAAAACTTTTTATGAAAAATTCTAAAAAAGATTTTCTGAGTAAAACAAAGTCGTTAAAATTATTTTATAAAAAATTTATAAAAGAACACCCAATTAATTTCCAATCTCCTATATATATATATATATATATATATATATATATAATGCATTCATACCTTAGGTGCATTGGAACTAATGTTGTTGACGTAGAAACGAGGCACACTAAATCCGGCATATGATGAAGCTTCATAATCTTGGCCGCTACGTCTTCAACTAACACGTCATAGGCTTGAATGGATACACTTGAACACTATCCTATGACTCAATTTTTTTTGTCCATAATTAAGCCAACACTACATTGAGACTCAATCGGAGACTTGTGTCCTTACATTTTTAGAAAATTTTGGCATAATTTTCTTTGTTTATAGGACTATCCACCCTCTTTAAGAAACTCAAACCAAGTTTTTTAGGTACTAAGAAACTAAAAACCCATTACATTAACTCAAACCAAGTTAGGCATATTATTGCGTAACTTAAAAATCCAATTCATTAACTTAAAATTAATATGAGTGATCACTTTTTAAACAATCAACTCACTAAAAAAACAAATGATCATGAACAAACCAACCTCAACTCCTAAAATTTGGATTGACATGAATCCTACAATTCGGATTTACATGGAAGGCTGAATTCCCCATATAAAAAAGTACATTAAATAATATGTTTATCAGTGTAAATCATTTGTATTTAGTTATAATAAAATTTCTTATCATAATCATCCCAATATTAGTACATCACAATTCATTCGTATCAAATTTTACATAAGTCTAAGACAACATTCTACCACAAAACGACCTCCAATTGAACGTACATAAACACAAAAACCAATAACAAAAAGGAGTCGCATACTCTAGAAACCCCAAAAAATTAGACAATAAAAGAAAATAGAACCTGGGTATAGCTGAGCGTGTGAGATATAGGAGAGAAATTACCCATAATAGAAAAAATAATACACAAAATTAGTGAATATAGACCACACTTTATACACCAACCATAATTATTCTTAACACCCACCCTAAAAATGAATTAAAACTTTTATATACAATGGGGTTGGGGATATATTATATTTTTACGAGTGCGCAAAGCAAAATCAGAACAATTTGAAATTAAAAATTCAATAAATTGCAGCAATACACATAATTATAATATATAACTAAAATTGAAAACAAAACCCTGTATCGACATTTGTCACACCCACACGACGACATGTGTACACTTCATAAATGATTTAAGTATTTTACTCTATCCCATAATTTGAATAGGCCATATTTATTTGAATCCAGGGCTCTTTAGCTCGTTGTCTTTTTTATTACCTTATTTACCTCTTTTCAGTTCCTCTACAATCCCCCTCAAACCACCCAATTAATTCAGCTCTAATCAATTCATCTCTCTACATCCCAACACATACATAAGGAGGGAATACTTCTGTCTCTTTCACTCCCTATCTCACGTATAATTTTTTATTCAAAAGACTCTGCCTCTTCCACTCTTCCTTTAAAATGAGCAACAGTCACGATTCACCTAACTGCATTTCTTTCTGCAATTATGTTTTGCTGACTGCATACATAGTTGTTGATAAAACTTATATAGAACTAGTTGCACACCCGCGCGATGCGCGGATGAAACAATTGTGTACATGTGGTTAAAAATATACATATTATTTGAAAAAAAAATTAACATTTCAATTATTGCAACTCAGTATCGTCCTTGAATAACGGTTAAAAAATAATCTTGATCCACTGTTTTCTCTCCACTTTACTCCGCCTTATTCAAATACTACAATAAACTGCACAATATAGTAGGTAATAAGCAATTGTATTATAGTGTAAATGCTAGAAGACCATGCCATTGTTCTCTGAATAATGAATTCAATCTTCTACATATCTTAATGTTTTTATTGACCTACACAAATTGTAATTGGTAAAAAGTTGATATACCCATTTTTTTAGTAATACTCTTTTGACCTCCAATTCTCAACAAATAAAAAAAGTTTATCCAATGTCAATACAAACCAAATATGTGATTTATCTCTAATATAGCATTACAAATTCTGTTAAAAAAAATAGAATCAGATTCAATAAAGTTGTCAAAGATGACATTGATTGAACTCAAAAATTGCTAAACTATGCATAAAAGATATTCCATTTTAGTAAACGGACATATAGTACTACTCCTGGTTGCAAAATTCGTTCCCAAATGTTTGGAATTTTGCGAAATGCCAACTTTGTCCATGAATAAAAATTAAGTCGGTATTATAAAATTGTAACAAAAACTGAGACGTTTGTAGGGGGATTCAAAGAACAAGGGGAAATGCTATTATGAAAGTAGTATTAGTTTGCTTTAAATTATATATTGCTCTAGACACTAATATGCATAGCTTTCATAGGCTTTTTAACAAATTTGTTCAAAATTTTGGATAAAAATTTCACAGGTAAAAAATTTATGTAATTAAGTAATAAAACAGAATTTTGTGTTACGAAGTTAATCTTTAGCATGAAATTTATATTTGTTCTTACCAGTTGCAATGACGCAATGTTTGGCTATATAATAAACAGAACTATGATAAATTTGCAGGGAGAAATAGAGAATAAAACTTACGTGTAACAACCCGTCCTTTTGGAGACAATTAAATCCCATAATTAAATATAAATTGGCAATTTGGAGAATTTCTCAAAATAGTGATTTTTGGGATTTTTGAGGATTTAATGATTTTCGATAAGTGTTGTAATTATTTTTGGGATTAAATAGGTCGAAGTATTTTAATTACATGTCGCCGTGGAGTAAAGTGACAAAAAGCTCAGATTTTGATTAGAAAGCCCGCATTAAGTATTATGGGATAGAATAGTGATTTGCTGTCAAGTACCTCTGATGGAAATTTCGACTGCGCCGTGAGTCTCGAAATGTCCAAGATAGTCGAAAAAGAGTGTCCGATTGTCGAAATTGAGTTTCGGGGAATTTTAGATGTAAAAGTAACTCGTAATTGGGTAAACGAGTCGTTTTTGGGTTTTAAGGGTTAAAAACCTTTCTTCCTATATAAAGAGGGAGAGGGTAAGAAAAGAGAAGAAGAAAGAAAGAAAAGAGAGTGAAGAGAGAGAGGAAGAAGAAAGAGGAGGAGAAAATGGAGATTTCGGCCAAACTCCGCGAAATTCGGCTCGAGGTCGTCGGATTATATCCACGAGGCAAGTGTTTACTTGATTTATTTACTTTTGAGCATAAATCTCATATCGTAGTTTGGTATAAACAAACCCTTAAGATTTTGGGTTGGGTATTCGTGAATAAAACGGGTTTTCGGGAGTTAAAATGAATAAACCCCTAAAATTTGTTAATTGGAGAAACTTAGGTTTTAACCTAAATTAATTGGTGGTTTAGGGTTCTAGGATGTTTAGAACCCTTAATATATGTGTATTTTTAGTTGGTTGAGGTTGTAGGACGTTGGGTGAGTTGACAAAAGCTTAGGAGAAGCTTTAATGGCCGAAACCGTCTCGGAGAAGACGATCAATAGTATAGGCAGCGTGCTTACCGAATCGATTCGTCCTAGAGGAGAATCGACTCGGATCTAGGTCAAAAAATAAAAATTGTAGATATTTTTGACGCGGTCGTGTGGGAACTGACCGCGTATTTCTCTGATTTTTTTTGGATTTATAGTGATTTTTCTACGGAAAGCTGTCCGAGATCAAAATCATTAGATATAAATTATTGGAGATAAATATTAGGGGTTATCAAAAGGATTGTTAGGACCCCTAAAGAATTTGAGGAGATATTAAAACTTTGGGTTTGTAGGAACAAATCCAAATTATGAATTAAATAGAGATTGGATTGAGTTTTGGGTATTTTGGAGTTTGAGAAATCGCCCAAACTGTGGCCCTCGAACAGGCCGAATCGATTCGGGTCCAGGTCGAATCGATTCACCTAAGGGGATCTGGGTTTATGCAATGGGCCGAATCGATTCGTATTTAGACCGAATCGATTCGCCATTAATGACCTGTTTGCAAAACCATTTTCGAATTGATTCGGATTCGGGGCCGAATCGCTTCGCCCACCCGAATCGATTCACATTTGGGGCGAATCGATTCACTTTGGTCAGAATAGCCAGTTTTCTCCCCTTAAGAGTATTGGGAGTTAAATTACAATTTGGGGTTTTATATGGGGGTTCCTAGTTATGAATTCAGGACTCCTAAAGGATGGTTTTGAGGGTTAATAAACCTTTAGATGAAAGAGAATGCATTGAATTGGTGCAGGGGAAATCCTATGAGGTGATTAGGATGAAATTGAGAGTATAGATATATTCAATTAGTGTATAATGGTATACTTGGAGATATCCAATAAGTCTTTATATGGGATTTAAGTATTTAGTATTTATCAAAGTAAGGAAATACTTTGGGTTTAGTATCATGCGAATATGAGTGCATGATTATGATTCTTTGAGAGAATCTTTGGGATTATTGGTCATCGATAGATGGTTTGGCAAATATGGCCATTTATATATATATTCGAAGAGGAATATATGGTATTTATATATACTATGTGATTAAAGTATATATGATATGATGTAAGTGATTTTGAAAATAAAATATAAATGTTTTCAAAATGGAAAGATAAATGATTTTCTTAATTAATAAAATATGGATACACACCTCTCTATATCGCTATCATAAGGGAAGTTGCGTGCGTGTGGTGAAGCCCCCTAGCTAATGAATGCAGGGTGGATATAGTCCTATAGGCCATATGAGTGTTTGTTGTATTTTTTCTGCGCTGGTTAGGAGATTCCGAGTGTGGTCTTGACTATCCCGCAGGCATATGGCCGCTTCCCGACGTCTTGCGTTGTAGGATCCCAGGTTGTCTTGATGATAGGCCCGGGAAGAAAATAGCCATTTAGGGGAGTACATAGTGGGGAAACCCAGACGGGCGGTCTTAGAACGCGTTATATTTTAAAGCAATTTATGATAATAAATTGGCTTTAATTTACATTTCCTGGATGGAAGAAGGGAAATGGGATAAAGGTTTGGGCTTCGGTAACACTCCCGAATGGAAGAAGGGATGTGGAAGCATATGATATGGTAAAAGCATTTTTATGATAATAAAAATGGCTTTTAATACATTTCCTGAATATAAAAAGGGAAATGGGATATTTTGAAATGGAAAAGTATTTTTATGATAATAAAACTACCTTTCCAAAGTTATATGTTATGTTAAAACAATTCATGATAATGAATTGGCTTTTATATACATTTCCTGGATATAAGAAAGGAAATGAAAAGTTTTGAGAAAAATGAAAAGTATTGATAAATAATTGGTATATAAATCCTCAGTCTGGGAGATAGATCCGGAAGTATATGGTAATATGTATATATATATATATATATATATATGGATAAATCGAGTACCAAGGGTTTAATGGATCCCGACGATCGACCTTGCCGTATAGTAGTGTATCGGGGGGGTTCCTTGTTTGGATTTTTCTTTGCGAGACACCCCACGCACGGATATGGCATTGTGTTGAGACTGGGGAGAAGTTTAATCCTTAGTGCTCTAATATAAATATTTCTTGGTATATATATTTATATATATTCTGTACTGAGGGACTGGCGGATCTCGACGATCGACCTTGCCGCGTAGTAGTGTATTGGGGGGGTTCCATGTTTGAATTTCGATTTTCAAGACACCCCACGCATGAATATGTTAATGTGTTGAGACTGGGGAGAAGTTTAGCCCTTAGTACATTACTTGGACTATCTAGGGTTGATAGTAGTTGGGTGATAGACTAGTTTAGTAGGGTAGCTTGACTAGGATGTTTAGAGGGATGCGTTAGGAGTGCACTGTTAGAGGAGAGGTGAGGGGTATCTCATGGGAGTGCGATACCAAACTTAAATATGAGATAAAACCTTTTTCAAAATAATAAGGCATTTATGCACTTGCTAAATATTTTCAAAACTCGGGCTCTGACCCGTTTATCTACTTTTTCTCTCTTACTATATATATATATATATATATATATATATATATTATATAGGTGTCCAGACACAGGGACGCCTGGATGGAACTTCCTTCGAGTCAGACATCAGCTGCAGAAGCTGTGGATGCGTGTAGGTTTTTGATAGCCGCTCTAGATAGGAGGTACTGTTTTAATATTTGGGCCAATGGTCCAATTGCATTTTTTTATTCTTTTAAAGCATCATTCGATATGGTTGTAAATTTTGACCGAGTGTTCGGTTATTTTATTTCATTTCAGTTTCATTTACGCAAAAACTGTGCGGATGTTTTTATTCGTTGTTGTTAAAAAGAGTAGTTAAGTAAAATTTTGACACCGGCCTAATAGGTTATTAGTAATTAAATGGATTTTCGATAGTGATGCTAAGAATGATTCATATGAGACTCCTGTTTTAATTTAATATTGGAGTGATCGCCCGGTATCTTATTAGGCGGGGTGTCACATTACGGTGACCAGTAGTGGCTAAACTTCCATTAAAGATAACAGTGGCTAAGTCCGTTCTCAACTTAGCAACAACCTTCACCCTGTTCTCAAACTCTTATTATGTCTCCACACCACCGTCTTCGATCCTCTGAACAACTAATGCGGCCCCGTCCTCAAGCACGACTCTGTAAACTATACTCGAACACCCTTTTGTCAGATGTGATAGTTGTAGTGGTAGTGGGTTGTGAAAAAGGGAGATGGTTAAGAAGAAGACGCCAAGAAATTAAAAAGAATCGAGAAATGAAGGGTTATAGGCGGAGAGATGAAGTGAATAGAGAGAGAACTTGAAGGGTTAGAAGTAAGGGAAGATGAAAGACCTACATGCCTATTTATAAAGAAGCAACGGAGAGAGAAAAAAAGATAATGGAATGCAAGTGCCACAAGAGTTCGTAAATGGATTAAATGAGAGGATAGAGAAATCAAAAACTCAACATTTGAATCGATGCCTATGTGGACATCCTTAGCATTGAGGATATTAAATAATTTTTATAACATTTTATAGTAGTACTAGGTGTAAACCCGCGCGATGCATGAGTTGGGATATAAATTTCGCACATCAAAGGAAAAAAGCCATACAAATCCAACAAACTTAAAAATATTCCCAGAAAACATTAATTTGATGATCCAAAGTCCAAATAACCCTCTTAATCAGGTGATAAATTATCCAAACATAATAAATTCAACAAACATTCTGAAAAAGTACATTTCAAACATTCTAAAAATAAAAGAAAACACTACAAAAATTTAACATTTTTACCATAACAAATTATTACATATTGATTTGTGAACTAAGCTATAATTTCTTATCGAAACAACATTCAATTTCTTCAACCCCCTAACTTATTAGTTCTCAAAAGAAATTATATTTTACACAAACACCCCTACCAAAATTTTACTCTAGTTGATTACTCATTCAGGGCAGTAGGCTTCCTCCTTTAATATGAAAATAGATGCAACATTATAGCTACAATAAAATAAATATCTGAATAAAAATTGATCTAAAGTCCAAGACGCTGGCATAAAAGAACCAAACTACATCATCACATCTATATAAATGCCAATCAACAACAGGATATCAATTTCTCCGTTCCTTAAAAATATATATAATAACCATAGAAAACAATAAACTAAAAAACACTAAGAAAAAACAGAATCTGAAAACACTCCCAAAATAAGAAATTTCTTTCTCCCTCCCAAACCCATATTCACTCGTCCTCCCAGATACAATATGCAAACATATGAACGAATTTTATATTAGTAAATATTAATTGCATAAAATATTTTTGGATAAATTCGCATAAATTTCATCAATGGGAAGAGTTTCAAGTCGACCTATAAAAATTAAACTTACACATGTTTAAAAAATAACGTGATTTTGTACTAAAGTTTTTTAGAGGTTTTGGAATTACCTGAGAAAATGTTGTCGTAATGAGTGAATTGATTGGAAGAAGATGCAAATGAAGATAGAGATGGAGAATTTCATCGACAATGTGGTGGTGATCTTCGTCGTCATCTGTGGTGGATATTCCTTATTCCCACTAATGAAAATTGAAAACAAATAACATCACAATTAAAATTGAAAACAAATAACTTTACTTTTGGAAATTCCAAAGCAGTTGTTATCAAAGATAAGGTCTCCATCTTCAAGTCGAAGGAAAGTAATGGAAGTTCCAAGTCTAAAATGAAGAAACTTTTCATATACAAAGAATCCGAAGATTTCCAAAATGGTTCTGATAGTTGTTCTTCTAGTAAAGTGTCACACCGCATTAACTCACCCAACCCAAAATCTATGCCAAAAATTGGCACACCTAAATCCCAGAAAAAGAAATCCCCCGATTATTTAGATGTAGAAAACAACTTTGAGAGAACCCCTGAAGCTACTTTAAAAAGCCCTTCTTTTGTTTTGAACCGTCCTTCCTATTTGAAAAGAAAAACAATCCGTTATTACCTTTTGGTGCCTTCATAACACTTCCAGTTTAGGTGAAGAGATGGAGGATGTTTTTGGAGGAAAAATGGAGAGGCATTTTTGGAGAGGCGTGAAGAGATGGAAGATGTTTATGAAGGAAAAATGGAGGGGCATTTTAGAGACGAAAGGGAGGGAATTGAAGAGGCATTTTCAGAGAGAGAAAAAAGGAATTGATTGAGAGGGACAGACGTGAGAGCCTAGAGGGGTTTAATGTTTTGTTATGGATTGCCACGTGGATATATTCTAAGAGGAGGATGATTTATTACTTTGTGTTCTCAAATGATGCACAAGATTTACTTAGTTAAGAAAAGAATTAAGATTTAAGAAAAGAATATAGAATAGATAAAGACAGAGAAATAAACATTTGGATGAATTCAAAACTTTTTGGTTCCTAACCTTTTTATTTATCTTCTCCCAATGCCACCTTTTCGTAGGTATAAATGTATGGCCACATACGGATAGTTTTTGGCAAACCAAAAGGTTCTGAGTGTATTGAAGTTAAGAGAGTGACGAAGGAAAAAATATGGAATAAATGAGAGAAGAGAGAAATAAAATTATTTGTGACACGTGGATGCTTTAGTTGATAAGTATTATTAATGCCTTGTATAGCATATTATAGTATATAAAAGATAAAAGATATCATTGGGGTGGGCAAATTGTTTCTTCCTTATGCTTAGGTAGGCCGAGGGCCAGATAAGCTCTGGAAAAAACTCATACTATCAAATTAAGTTTTCATGATTTAAAAGAGGAAGAGTCGACATCAATTTCGAATACGTACCTTAGTCAAAAAAAAATTCCAGAAGTTTACTGGGTTCATACGGATCAAATTTAAAAAAGGATTTTCTATCTAATTAATGTTATATTACAGAAACATTGGTTTTTTTCTACATGAGGTTCGTATACCGAATTCCCTCTTATATTTGGGTTGGAAAGGCAGCAAAGTTTGTGTATGTGATTTATGTTGAGCAATGTTTTGGGTTATTTATTTTCATTCATCCAAGTCTGATGGGACTTTTCATATTTGTGGCTTTTTCTATGCCCATTTTTTTTCAAATAAATCATTTCATGGTTTTGTGGGCTATGTGGGGGTAAATACGTTTGTTATGTATATGGGTGAATGTAATACGTTTGATAAAATAACTCAAAGACATTTTACTCCGCATTTTACCCTAAAATATGTTAGTTTGTGGTCTACATGGGTGTATACAAGGTGTGAATATAGTTAATTGCTTGATCTTGATACCATTTAGAAAACTATTCCCCAACTTACTCTAATAAGCAAAACAATTAGCCCATTAGTTTAACTACATAATCAATAGTAGGGAAAAATATACCCATTTTGAGGTTTGGGTTCAATTATTCTTATTTTCCCATAGGGATATTGTTGTAAATTTAATTGAATTTATAGGAATGTTGATAATGGATGACTCCTATTTGAATTTTTTTATAAAACAAATCATGTTGTTAACCTTTATATTTTGGGTTCGTGTGCTCAGACTTCAAAAATTTTTGACATTTTGACAAAGAATTTATCCTTTATCCAATATTGCAGGTATATATTTGTAATTACGATACACATTTTCAAATACTTTTTTAAATGTATTGGTTTTATAATATGATGGGAAACTCTCTTTTATTTATATTTAATGTTTTTAGATTAGTTTTTTCTTCTAATTTTTAAATTTGGTTAAACTTCAACCCAAATTATTTCAAAGGAGCGTTAAATTCTCACTCGTTCATCGCAAGGGGTGCATACTAGTGTAAGTAGTATTACCCAACAAACATGCCAAATAATTCATTGAATTAATTAGTTTTACCTTAGAGTGTGTGCAACAGTATAAAGGAATACCTGTAAATAATAAATATTTTAATAAATTGAAAATCCTATATGGAAAATCGAGAAATTTGAAAGAGTGGGTCATTTACTGTTCCAAAAAATGCATATCTGAAAGGAAGTTAAAAATAAACACATAAAATAGTTTTAATAAAAAAAAAAAATGATGTGAGTAAAAAACATAATATGAGTTATTCAGTTTACACTACATAAAGTACCATAATAAACTAATAGAGAAAAATATACCAACATCCAATCCTCTTCACCACACCATCAAATCTAAAAAACCTAGATAAAAACAAAAAAAAACAAATCAAATAACCATAAACGAAAGAGAGATAATATGAGAGAGATATTTCTCTCACATACCCTAAAGAAACCCACCGAAAGCCAAATCCAAACACCCTAAATTAAAATGTCTAAATCACATACATGAAGGGTCGGCATCGAGGGAGGGTCGACAACATAGGAGGAGGCTGCTGCATGGGAGGCGCATCGTGGGAAGAGGCAGTAGCGTGGTAGGGGGAGGGAGCATGGAATGAGGGATAAAGGCATGAAATGAAATGGGGATGAGAGAGCTTAATGAAAAAGGAGAGAGTCGAATGAATCGAGGCTGAGTTAAAATGAGGGAGGGTTTCGTCAAATCATAAGACTCCCCTTATGACATGATACTCTATTACACCCTTAAAATTCGTAAAATTATTTAATCCAAGCCCTTGATTTTTTGGAAAAGTAAAAGACCCCCCCTCTCTCTCTCTCTCTCTCTCTCTCTCACACACACACACACACACACACACACACACACACATATATATATATATATATATATACTAACCCTCTATTTGTTGAGGGTTCTCACAATGCATAATGTGCCTCATAAATGTATATAATTAATTTAAATATTTTATTTATAAATGAGTCCCCTCAGCATATCTAGGTACTCACGCATGTGAAATAAATTGTAATTTATAATAAATCTCCATCATAAATACAAATACAACCTCACGTTATCCACCCCAAATGGTACCTATAAGAAAATCATTGTAATCATGTCTCGCCCCAGTTCCCTTTGGTATCACTAAATTCCATGATACGGAACCAACTTTATCCACCCAACATATCCATAATAACAACATAACAAAAGTGGCCCCACGCGTAGGGTCATCGACATCAGAATAATATTTATCTACTCTAAATATAATTTTACAATCTAAATTTCACACGTCACTAATATATTTAAATGTCTTATATACTTTATTTTTAACTTCTCAAGCTCCCTTAAATTACTACTAAATGTTATACTACTTTTAAAAGGGAGGCTGAGGAATAGATTCTCCTTATAAATTAAAAGAATAATTTCATTCCACTCACATCTCGTAAAGAAAAATACATTTTAGGCATTTTTTCCAATGCCCATAAATTAAGATTGTACCCATTTAGGACATTACAAGTATTATGATGTCAGAATAATAATTTGTTAATATAGGCCTCATATAATCAGATTTTGGGAAATCTTCAATATGAAATTTATCCAAAATGTGATTTCCAAGAGAAACATCTCAATTTATGCCTTCTATAGGGATTAAAAGTTCATTTTCGTAAAATGTTACTATGCGTCAACAAATGTATCTAGTAAGTTTTGTTCTCATTTATCAGGTCCTAAACGACCTTTTTAGGATTTTGTTAAACACATAACTTTTAGGAAATTGAATTTTAAATAATAACATGAAGTTTCATAATTTTTTGAGTAGAATTAAAATATTTAAAAAATATGAAACTATCCAAGATCTTCAACATAATTCATAAACCCAAAATGAAGAAGTTAATATTTACTAGAATCCCAATTCCCAATAGTATTAATTTTATATTCAATTTAACATAATGTCATAATTTCTAACACATATAATTCATTTAATGTTATATTTAACATTTAACTCATACCAAGAATGTACAATTAATAATCCAATTCAATGATACTAAATTAGACTAAATTAATCAATTATATAATTTTATAAATTAATTCATTAATTTATTCACCAAAAATCAGAATTTATAAAAGTGTGATAAAAAAAAAAATAAACCTTAATTCTATCTACATAAAATTAAGAATTTATAAAAAAAAAATAGGTACAAAATACTATTTATCTCATGAGAGGGGAGAATTGAATTATATTACCTCAGTGTAAAAAAATTCAAAAATAATAAGAAAATATCATACAAGAAAGTCCGTCTAAAATTTCTCGTCAATTAACAAAAATAAATTTCCAAATGTGTAGGAGAAAATACCTATTGAAAAGTAGTTCAATTGACCCTCAATTTTTTTTTTAGAATGGATCCAAAGGTGTCCCAATTTTTTTTCTAGGAAAATATAATTTTTGGTTACAATAAAAGAGTATAGTTTGTAAGATGAAATGGTGTAATTTTGGTAAAAATTAGGTTTGATTTTTGATTGAGTTCTGTACTGGAAATGAAAGATGCAGTATAGTTTTCTGGTACTTGAGTTCTTAAGAATGCAAATGTTTTTCGAGAGGAAAGGAAATACAAAGCTTCTCCTCTTAAGGAAAATATGAAAACACTTGCTCCTATTTTTAAGGAGAGGAATAAACCTAATCTCTTTTTTTTAAGGAAAAGAAGAAACCCATCTTGCCTTTTTAAGGAATCATCCTTATTTATTTATTTACTTAGTTCAATTCTTGAATTGTAACTGTGGATGCAATTATTATGCAACACAAATAAATATGAGAGAAGCAATTATCAAGAAAAGAACAAAGAATATAAGATGCCAATCACACAACAAAGGATGTACGTGGTTCAGCAAAGATGTGCCTACGTCCATGGTGGTGCAGTCGATATTATTTCTATATTACTCTGGAGAGTGATTACAGAGAATACCACTTGTCCTTTTGCCCCGAACCTAACGTTTAATATATACATGTACATGTAGGTAAATGGAGGTGATGGGTTTCTCCACGTTTTCCATATCCCGTGTAACTTCCGATTGTGGGAACGTGGGGGAGACCGGATCAATAAGAGATGAGGGGCCCGGACTTTGGGCCTTCGGGACTGGGCTACTCGTCCGGGCCCATGGTTCTAAATTTTGAGTACCCACAATTTCCCCTAAATTTGTTGGGCCATGTTTATGGGTTCAATGGATTTCAATGATCAGCCATTATGGCTAATTTGCGATTCTTCGAAAACTGTGAAGTTGATTTGGTGGCACCCGCTTCGCTTATTGTGCGCTATGATTAGAATTGAAGGCTTATTGGGATAGCCACTTTTTCTTCCGTCGCTTCAGCCCTTCCAGTACTCTTCTTTCTTCTGAGAAATCTAGCGCCTCATATCTTCTTCTCTCAATCCCCATTCCCATTGCTTCTTAGTCGTCTTGAGTTCGTGCTTCTTCATCACTTGAACCGATTCTCTGTTTTGTAAGTTTCTCGTGCCTTTTCTTTGCACTTTCTCTTTGGTTTGTAGATTTTCTTGAGTTTTTCAATGGAAAAGATTGGAAATATGTCAATCTCTGAATTTAGGAAGTTCTACAACATTCCTGAGTGGGTAGATATTGAGTGTTGTGCCTCCCCTCTTAGGAACGTTAGGGATATAGAGGATGCCCACTGGATCCATGTTCTGTTACTTTCCCAGGGGGGACTCACTTTCCCTCCCAATGATTTGTTTATGCATTTCTTTGGCTATTCCAATATTGTTCCTGCACAATGCTCGCCCAATGTATGGAAAATAGTAAATGGTGTCCATAGAATAAATCAGTTGTATGGTACTAGGTTAGAACTTGCCGAGATCTATTTATGTTATTCCTTTTCTCGAACTAGTTCAGGTGTCTTATACCTCAAAGCTAGGAGCCCTGATAGGGTATTGGTAGTAAACCTACCTGATTCCCATAAGGACTACTGGCAAGAGGGTTTCCTCATTAGGAATTGACAGTTCCCTCCCCAGTTTGAAGGGTCGAGGTCTGAGAGGTTCACTGTTCCTTTTTACGGGGAAGAATATATAGGTAGACATTGTACTGTTGTTTCAACCTTTGTTGATTTGTGACTTTTCTAACCCCTCTTTGATTTTTCTTCCACAGCGAGGTCAAATAATTTGGAGCCTGCTCTCAGTGAGGTTCGTATCTCGGAGTTGGTGAAAGCTTGGAATATCAAGGAGCCTCTGGGTGACTGCGAGCATCCCAGGTCTACTGCCTTTTTGCTCGAGTATAAGAACGTAGGCTCCAGCCTCATAGCATGGCCTGTAGATAGTGTACCAGAGTTTGATTCTTTCGAAGAGACTACTGCCGAGCCTATCCAGTTGGACGAAGAGGAGAGCAGCTCTGAGAGTGAGCCTGCAGGATCTGTAAGTAATTTGGGTGAAGGGAGCTTTGACAGTAGCAGTTCTTCTAACTGTGAGGAGGATTCTGAAGCTCGAGGATCGTCGAGCACTTCCAGCAGTTCAGGTGAATAGATCCCTCCAAGGAAGAACTTGATTAGAGATGATGATGATGAGGACCAGGTGCTTCTTGCACAGAGGTCAAAGAAACAAAAGTCTACTTCTGGGGTCATGGCTACTGGTTCTCGGTCTTCTACTCAGGAGAAAGAGAGGAAGAGGAGAGAGGAAGAGCAGGTGAGAGAGAGGGAGAGAAAAAAGGAGGAGGAAAGAAAAAGGTGGAGGAAAAGAAGAGGGGGCCTCAGTTGCCATTTCTCCTCAGCTGGCACCTGCACTGCTCGAGAGGGCAGTTCTCCCTGCAGATCGCTAGAGGGCGTTAGGGTCTGATCAATTGGCCCTACAAGCTAGCCAGAGGCTAGCCTTGGTAAGATCCTCTCCATTTTTCAATTCTTTAAAAAGTTTTAGTTGTTTCGCCTTCTTGATCTCTTCAAGCAGTTTATGACTTACTTAGCCGTACTCTATCGTTCTCGCGACGAGTTGGTGAGAAGGAATGGCGAGCTGGAGCAGTAGAAGTCCACGCTGGAAGCTAGGGGTTCTCAGCTGGAGGCTGATTTAAAGACTGTTGACACCGCCCGAGCTTCCTCTGATCTGGCCCTCATCAATTCTAATCGAGAGAGGGATGCGGCGGTTAAGGAGCTGAGCGAGCTGAGGCAGGCCTATGACCTAGTCTAATCGAGCAAGCTGGGTATCGTGGAGGAGAATAAGGTTCTGACCGAGCATGTAAAGGAGAAAGAGTCCCAGGTAGCCACCATCAAGGAGGATTCATATAACTTTGGGTGGACTGCTGCTTATGAAGACTCCGAGGTTCAGATAGGCTGCATCAGTCGTTTGAACTTCAAGAACGGATGGAACAAGGCCCTCTTAGCTGCTGGTGTTGATGCTGAATATCCTCTGTTCGATGAGCATGACCCGGGTCTGAGGCCAACTGTGGACGAAAAAGCCCCTGCCCCAGCCCTCGAGGGTGTTGATCTTGCCTCTCAGATAATTCCTGTCGTTGCTTATCCTGCCCAGGCGACTGAGGGCATCCCTGTAGAGGGGGATGCCTCTGTTGCTGCTGACAAGGGGAAGTAGCCAGCCACCTCTGGGCAGCCCGAGGTTGCTAGTTGATCTACTTTTGGGACTATTCTTGTATTTTTGCTTGTAATTCTTCCAATTTCTGCTCGATGTACTTGACTTTTATCAATGAAATGAAAAGGCTTCTTTTTCCAGTGCATTGATTGATTTTTCTTTCCATTGCCCTTTTATGTCTTGTAGTTGACTGATGTAGAAGAGTATATTCCTGCCACATCTCAGTTGGGCAAGACTCTTGGTCCCAATGCCAGTCCTCAGGTTCGTCAGGCCTTTGTTAGGCTTTGAAAATCTCTTAGGTCAAGGAATCAAAATTATAAGGAGCAGTCTGAGCTCGTGGTCAAGCTGAAGGATAGGCTCCAGGAGATGGAGGACATTGGTGCTTCAGTGCAAGAAGAAGTCAATGTGCTGAGAACAAGACTCCTATAGGCCACCGGGGTCAACCAAGTTGGGGAGTTCCTGAAGCAAGAGAATGAAAACCTGAGGAGGGAGGTCTTATAACTTAGATAGCATGCGCCGAGCACTATTTCAGCGGTTATGTAAGGCTCCTCATCATCGCGAGCTAGATATACTCTTCCTATACCGCGAGGTTCCACTCGTCCTCCCCTCCCGCGAGCTAGTAGGAGCACCAGGGGTAGGAACAGGGAAGCAGAAGAACAGCGTGATAAGGAGATGGAAGAGCTCCGCGATGATGTCCGGCGAGCATATGTAATTGCTGCTGGGCTTCAAAGGGACGTTACCCGATTACGGCACTTATTCAAGAAAGGTCCTCGGTAAGCGTGGGCTGATGGTTATGATCAAGGCTGGCTAGATGCTCCAACAAGACTATCTGAGTTCGAGGAACTTTATTTCATCAGAGGGTGGTTAAGTGCCTTGAAAGAGCTTCAGGTCCCGAGGAACTCGGTGTTATGGTATCGTCACGAGATGTCCTCCTCCACTCCGATGCCCAACCCATTCAGGAGGGATGATCGATGGATCCCTATTGATGATATTCCTTTATAACTATTGGATTTGGACGCAAATGAGATTATGGAAGAGCTAGTCCCCGCTCCTGATGACGGACGAAGAGCTAGAGTGGTAGATTATCTTGTTCGGAGGCTTCCACCTCCTTGAGATTCTACAAGTTGTTATTCTTTTGTCTTTTTGATAATGTAAATGCTTTGGGCGAGCTTCGCCGACTAAACATGTATTATCATTGTTATAAATATAAGGGATTAATGAAACCTTTGATAATGTAAATGCTTTGGGCAAGCTTCGCTGACTAAACATGTATTATCATTGTTGTAAATATGAGGGGTTAATGAAACCTTTGATAATGTAAATGCTTTGGGCGAGCTTCACCGACTAAACATGTATTATCATTGTTGTAAATATAAGGGATTAATGAAAAGTTTGATAATGTAAATGCTTTGGGCGAGCTTCGCCGACTAAACATGTTCATCCAATATTTTTATATTCTTGCTGCTTCATAATCCTTTTTGTTTTGTCATGCAAGTGTCCCCCCAGTCCAGTATAATACCAAAATACCATTATGCCCCATTTTACCTTTTAGGTTGTGTCGTCACACTCCCTTAGGCCTAAGTAGGGCAATTGGCGAGGACACACCTGGTATTGGATGTCTTCATCCGATCAGGATTTTGCTCAACCAAAGTAGTTTTTATGGCCAGTATAAATTTTGGTCGCATTGCCTAAGAATCCTCTGTAGGGCTTTATATATTGCCAGGGGCAATGCTAAGAGGTCTCTCATGTTTCATGACGATGACCTGAGGAGGGGTATTCCCCTGCTATATCGACCATCGTGCCTGTGATTTGGAAAAGATGTGTGATGAAATGCAACTGTTACTGATTTCATTAGTAATAAGGGAAATGAACTGTCTTTCACATAACAAATACAAGAAAAAGATTCAATAATAGAATTCCTTGAGAATCTAAAAAAAAAAATTCTTGAGATTAGTTGCGTTCCATGCTCGTGGTATCTCTCAGCCCTCCATCGTTTCCAAATGATAGGCACCTTTCAGGTCGTCTTTATTTATTTTAAAGGGTCCTTCCCAGTTTGGGCCTAGCTTGCCATCTGATGACTTCACTGCATTGCCCAGGACTTTTCTTAGAACATAGTCACCAACTTGGAATCTTCTCGGGTTAACCCTTTTGTGGTAGTGCTTTGCGAGCTGTTGCTGATACCTTGCAAGCTTCACTAGGGCAAGTTCTCTACGCTCGTCGGCGAGGTCGAGTTCAACGAGCAATGCCTCATCATTCTGGCCTTGGTCGACAAGGTCGGATCTCATTGTTGGCAAACCCGCTTCTAGTTGGATGATTGCTTCCATGCCATATGTTAGCAAAAATGGGGTTTCTCATGTTGCTCGCCGAGGAGTTGTTCAGTATGCCCTTAGGATATGGGGTAGCTCGATTACCCATGCACCTTTGGCTCGCTCTAATCGCTTCTTCAATCCATCGAACACAGTTTTGTTGGAAGCTTCTGCTTGCCCATTGCTTTGAGGGTAGGCCACCAAACTAAAGTTGTGCCTGATCCCGTGTTCATTACAGAAGTCCTGAAAGGGGCCACTCTCGAATTGTGTCCCGTTATCAGTGATGATGGTTCTGGGGATTCCGAATCGAGTGATTATATTCCTTCATATGAACCTTATCATATCAGCGTCTCGGATGTTTGCCAATGGTTCTGCCTCGATCCATTTAGTGAAGTAGTAAGTTGCAACCAACAGGTATTTGCGATTGTCGGCAGCGGTGGGCAGTGGTCCCACGATGTCCATTCCCCATTGGGTGAAGGGCCATGGGCTGGTCAGGGATTTTAGGTCGCTGGCGGGTTAGTGGACCATAAGAGCGTGAAGTTGGCATTTCAGGCATTTGTGGACATATACTGCGGAGTCCTTTTGCATATATGACCACCAATAGCCTTCCTTCATTGCTCGAAAGGCTAGAGACCTTCCTCCGACATGACTTCCACATATTTCTTCGTGAAGCTCGCGCGGAACTTGCTCGACATCGCCTGGGTGGACGCATCTAAGGTAGGGACCGGAGAAGGACTTCTTATACAAGTCGCCTCCTGTGGATAAGTGAAAGCGAGCAGCTTTGTCTCTTATCTGGTGGGCAGTTTTCTTGTCCTCTAGGAGCGTGCCCTCCTTTAAATAGTCCTTTAAGGGGTCCATCCAGCTGGGGGCTGATCCCACCTGGAGTATTTGTTCCATGTTTGGTAGCTTGCTGTTGTGGTTAATGCTCGAACAAATGAGGAAATCGATGGGAATGACCCTTTTAAGGCTAGAATCAACTGTCGAACTTAGGGTTGCTAAGGCGTCGACATGACTATTTTGCCTTCTGGGAAACTGTTGGATGTTGATCTCCTCAAAGCTCGTCATTAGTTTTCTCACCAGGGCGAGGTAGGCTGCCATTCTTTCATCCTTCGCGTTATAATCTCCACTTATCTGATTAGAGACTAGTTGAGAATCACCGAACACCTGTAAATGTTTTGCTCCCAGAGTTTGCGCCTTTTGGAGACCGGCTATTAGGGCTTCGTACTCTGCTTCGTTGTTGGAGGCTACAAATCCAAGCCTGATTCCTTGCTCAAGGATGGTGTTTTCTGGGGTGATGAGAACAATGCCTACGCCTTCCCCCTTTGAGTTGGAGGCTCCATCAACGAATAGTTTCCAGGTTTCCACTATTGCCTGGTTCTCCTTTTGCTTTGTTGGTTGAGGTTGGTCAGGGAGTTCTTCGCCTGTGAATTCAGCTATGAAATCAGCAAGGATCTGACCCTTGATAGCTATCCTTGGTTGAAATTGGATGTCAAACCGGCCGAGCTCGACTGACCACTTAGACAATCTGCCCAACAAATCCTCTTTCCTTAGGACCACCTTAAGGGAGTGCGATGTAAGGACGATGATAGTATGAGCTTCGAAATAATGCTTCATCTTATTCGAGGCTATTACTAGGGCAAAGGCAAGCTTCTCCAATGGCAGGTACCTTTGCTCGGCGTCTAATAAGGTCTTTCTCGCGTAATAAATGGGGTGTTGGATCCCTGCAACCTCGCATATTAGCACGGAGTTGACAGTGTGATTGGATACATAGAGGTACAGGTACAAAGAATCCGTTTGTTGTGGTATGACCAGCAACGGTGGAGTGCTTAGGTAGGATTTGAGCTCGTCCAATGCTCGCGAGCAATCTAAGCTCCATTCTAACGGTTTACTCCCTTTTAGAAGCTGGAAAAAAGGCTTGCACTTCTCGGAGGATTTGGAAATGAAGCGATTTAAGGCAGCGAGCATTCCAGTGAGCTTCTGCACGTCCCGAATTGTTCGAGGGGGTTATACCCTTTTAATTGCATCGATCTGGTCTGGATTAGCTTCTATGCCTCTCTTACTGACCAAGTATCCAAGAAATTTTCCTAACTGGACACCGAAGGAACACTTTCTCGCATTAAGCTTCATTCGGTACTTCCTAAGGATTTCGAAGGTCTTTGACAAGTCTGAGAGGTGATTTTCCTTCTTCTTGCTCTTAACGAGCATGTCATCGATGTAGACCTCCATTGTGTCTCCCATTTGATCCTTGAACATTTTTGTGACTAACCGCTGATAGGTTGCCCCCACATTCTTGAGCCCAAATAACATGACCTTGTAGCAATATAACCCAATTGTCGTGATGAATGATGTTTTGTCCTGGTCTGGGGCATACAAGGGGATCTGGTGATATCCTGAGTATGCGTCCAGGAAACTCATTCACTCGTGAGCTGTAGTGGCATCTACTAGTTGGTCTATCTTTGGGAGGGAGAAACTATCCTTAGGGCATGCTTTGTTGAGGTCAGTGAAGTCGATGCAAACTCTGCACTTCCCATTATTCTTCGGAACTACTACTGGGTTGGACAACCACTTGGGGAATTGCACTTCCCGTATGGATCCTGCATCCAGCAGTTTTTTAACTTCCTTTTCGACCGCTTTAGCCTTCTCGGGTGCAGTTCTCCATGCCTTCTGCGTGACTGGCTTGAATGTGGGGTCGACGTGCAGCTGATGACAGACCATATTAGGATCAATGCCAGGCAGCTCGTATGGTTCCCATGTGAAAACATCTACGTTGTGTCTCAGCAAGGTCATCAACTCCTTCTGTTCTTGGTCGGTGAGAGATGCTCCTATCAAGAAGACTCTGCTACTGTCACCAACTTCGGCTATAACTTCTACCAGGTCCTAGATGACACGCTCGGAGGGGAGGAGCCTGGTCTCCTCTACTCCAGGTCTTCCATACTTTAATTGTTATTTAGAAGGTATCACACCCTCTTCAACTTTCTCGCTGGGTTGACCGGCCTTCTTCTCTGGCTTTGGTCGGATGGATGCTATGAAGCACTTCCTCGCCATTGCTTGGTTGCCGTGGATCTCCATTACTCCTCACTCGGTTACATACTTGAGCTTCTGATGGTAGGTCGAGGAGACCGACTTCATTGTATGAAGCCATCCTCTGCCGAGGATGGCCTGGTACGGTGATTCGATGTCAACTACTAAAAACTCAATCATCTTGGAGATGTTCCCAGCACGAACTGGCAGCACTATCTTGCCTAGGGGCATGGTCATTTTTCCAGCGAAGCCGACCAAAGGAATAGTAGCTTCCTTTAGGTCGGCGATGCTTAACTTCAATTTTCTGAATAGGTCGAGGTACATTACTTCGGATGAGCTTCCTTGATCGACCAGCAGCTTGTCGATGTCAAAGTTGGCTATCCTGAGAGTAATGACCAGGGCATCATGATGTGGGGTCCTTACTCCCATCAAGTCTTCATCCGTGAAAACAATATGCTTGTTATAGTTGACGTCCTCTGCTCGTCGATGCTTTCCTGACTGTGACTTTGCTGGATCGATTTGAAAAGCCTGCATTACCGCTTTAAGTTTTTTTATTTCCATTCGAGCTGAGTTCCCTTGTATCTGCTTGATGTCAGATACTCCGTGGATTACTGCGAACTCGTATCCAGCATCATCCTCCAGCACGTTGTCGGGTCTCGCCTCTCTGTTGGCATATACTTTCTCTGCCCTTTTCTCCACAAAGTCGTTCAAATGCCCGAACTGGGCCAATTCTTCAAGGTGAGACTTAAGAACTTTACAGTGCTCGGTCTTGTGTCCTCCCTCTTTGTGAAAAGCGCATCTCAACGCATTGTTCCTCTTCGAGGGATCTCCTCCCATCTTCCTGGGCCACTTGATGAATGGATCATCCTTGATCTTCGTGAGAACCTTGTAAATTGGTTCTTTGAAGACGATGTTGACCGCCTGGAATGCTTTTGATGCGTCATGCTTCCCTCCGTTCTTGGAGCCATTTTTGCCTCCGTTCTTTCCTCCTTTCCTCTGGTTCTCAGTTTTCTCACCTACCTTGGTAGTGAGCTTAGCTCGACCATTTTCTCCTATATTAGGGCGGGTGACATCTTCCACCTTTGCGTATTTCTCGATTCGGGCCATTAGGTCGTCAATAGTCATAGCTTCCTTCTTCGTCAGGGACTGGTAGAGGAGGGAAGAACTAGGGAGCCCAATTTTGAAGGAGGCCACTGCCACTTCCTCCGCGCAGTCCTTGATCTCATTGAATAACTCCCAGTACCTATTCGTGTATTCTCGGAGGGTCTCTTGAGGCGTTTTCTTCATTGTCAGTAGAGCATCCATCCTTTTGGGATGGGAGCTACTGGTAATGAATCGGGTCGTACAAAGTTTGGTTAGGGATTTGAAATTCTTGATCGACCGGTGGGGGAGCCTTTCGAACCACTTTTGTGCTACATCATGAAGGCTCGAGGGAAAAATGCGGCATATCAGGGCATCTCGATGACTCCAGAGGGTCATGGCCTGTCGGTATTGCCTGACGTGATCGATGAGATCAGTTTTCCTGTCATAAATCTTGAACCTTGGAATAGTAAATTTCTTTGGAGCTTCCTCCTCTTTGATTTCTCTTGTGAAAGGTGACTTCATATGGGTTTTGAGAGCTCGCCTCGTGAGCTTTCTAGTTGATCTTGTTCCGCGGTGATCGGGATGCTGGTCCATCTCCATGCGGACCATGTTTCGTATGTTTTCGTCGCTACGAGCAGGGCTCTGGTAGCGGCGAGCTCTTCGCAGCTATTCGTGGAGGTCATCGTCTGACTCACCTCCTTCGTCCCTTTGAGATTCTCACCTAGGGCTCCTTCCTCGACTGCGAGATTTGCTCACGTGAGGGCTAGGAGTGCGATATGGGCGTCTCCTGTTATCAGGACGAAGCTCCCTCTCCAGTCTTTCCAGTCTTCTTTTCAAGCGAGCATTCTCGGCCTCATATCTGCGAGAAGACTCCCTCTGCTCATTGAGCCTTGCCTCGTACGCATCAATCAACCTGGATATCTGCGTGGACCTCGCTGGTCCCTGACTTTCTTCTGAGGCTGGTCTTTCCAGGCGAGCTCTCTGTCCTGAACGTCGGACTTCAGACCTGATCCTGCGAGGAGCAGGTGGCTCTTGAATATCTCCTGTTTGGGGAGCATTGCTGCTGTGGCCAGACATCTTAAACTCCTTTCTTGACGTGGGCTCTTCTCAGGGAAAGATGAATGGACGAGTAGCCCAATCCTGAAGGCCCAAAGTCCGGGCCCCTCATCTCTTATTGATCCGGTCTCCCCCACGTTCCCACAATCGGAAGTTACACGGGAGATGGAAAATGTGGAGAAACATCATCTCCATTTACCTACATGTACATGTATATATTAAACCCTAGGTCCGGGGAAAAAGGACAAGTGGTATTCTCTGTAATCACTCTCCGGAGTATGTAGAAATAATATCGACTACACAACCGTGGACGTAGGCACATCTTTGCTGAACCACGTACATCCTTTGTTGTGTGATTGGCTTCTTATATTCCTTGTTCTTTTCTTGATAATTGCTTCTCTCGTATTTATTTTTGTTGCATAATAATTGCATCCATAATTGGCGCCGTCTGTGGGAACGTGGGGGAGACCGGATCAATAAGAGATGAGGGGCCCGGACTTTGGTCCTTCAGGACTGGGCTACTCGTTCGGGCCCATGGTTCTAAATTTTGGGTACCCACAGTAACTACTATCAAGCATCCTATGTGAATAATTAATACTATTCATGTACTTTTTTATTATAAATTCAATTTTCATAAAAATAATCAATTAAATATTACCAAATTTAATATTTAATGATTAAAAAATATGACTAAATTATGGGGCATTAGAAACTCCACCAATGGCAAATAGGTCTCCTTTAAAGGGACTCATAAGGGGCCATGTATGTGGGCTTTTAATAATTATTATTATATGCAAACTCCACCATTCGCAAATGGGTATCCCAACTTCCTTTGAAGAATATTACACATGCCCGCAACATATCCTTTAATGTGTGGTTAACCTTTTATGTGACAAGTCCAAAACCTTATGAGGCCGCGACCCAAGGGAGGCCACAATGTGTAGTTGATCTGGTGAGAAATATAGGTTAGATTAACAGTATGAGTACTTATGGAGATAATGGTAAATATTAATGTGGAGAGGCCGTAAACAGACTCGAAACAAGCTACGACCTAATGTAAAGGTTACAGATCTTAGTTTCCTTAGTATCACGATGGATGACAACGTGGCCTTATTATGTCATGACATGATGGGCAAGTTTAGAGGATTTTGGAAGTCTTTTAAAAAGGACTAATTATGGAAAAGCATGCCCAAAAGAAAAAACCCTAGGTTCCCCATTAGAACCTATAAACACTCACCCTTGGTAAACATCCGATGAGTATTAGAAAATCTGAAAACCATTCTACAAAGAGAAACTAACTTTTGAGTGGATAAGAGAAGGATATCAGAGATGAAGGTGTCAAAGGGTCACTATTAATCGGAGCAAGGCGATGGAGGAGAACTATTCACCAGAGGAGGCACTAGAAGGCTACTATTGACCATATTTAATCCACTAAAGTAATGGATCTTGCCTCACCTTTTTTTACTTGATAAAGATCTAGTATTCTACAGCTTTATTGATTGAGATGCCCTATTTTGTGAAATCTAGGTAACAACCATGGAGTTATATCATTCATTTGAGATTTCGAGTTTAAGCCATAGAAGGTTACTATTCATCGAGGATGGAAGACTTATAGATTGGGAGGCTTGGGTTCACTTAGTAGATCTCTAATTTTGAAATGTTTTCCACTATGATTCTTGAGGTGAGATTGTAGGATTGGAGATTGGGATTTTAAGGATGGTCTTACTTAATCATAGGAGATTTATTTATGGTTTTTCTTTTGAACTTTTAATATTCAATCTAATAGTAAATTAGGATTTTAAAACATTATTTCTACACTAATACTGTTATTCTTACTTACTTAGATTTCCAACTCTTTCCTTGAGGTCGCTTCCTATAAGAGGATGCCATGGAGTTCAGAGGTGGTATCATATTGTGCCATTATTGATTTGGGAATTCGGTGTTGAGGCCGCGACATTCATTAGCCAGGTTAATGCATCATGTCTATTTGAGGACCTCCTAATCAATTCTTGAGGTTAACATAGTTAGTATATGGGGATTGATCTTAAGCTAAAAATGGGGCTTAACACCGCAACATAACTCGGCCTAAGTGTAGAGTTAACAGTAGACCGTGGATCTTTTATCCTAGATTTGGAAAAGAGAGGAGGCCACAACCTGTGGATTGACTAGATCAAAGACATATATCACAAGGTCATGGAGTTTGAGGGGAATCCATGGGAGATTGAGCTATGGGGGAAGCCAGGGAGTTAAGACCTTTGAGAGTTTGAGTCATAGGTCAACTGGAGGATCTATGGGGGTGGGAAATATTATTCTTCTCATCTTAATTTTTTTCTTATTGTACAATTATTATTCTCTATTCTGATAACAATTTCATTAAAATACTAACTTTGGCAAGTGAATGAAGATCTTTGAGTTAACTCGTGATGAGCTATTAGAACTCACACCTTTTATATTATCAGTTTCTTCAGGTTAAAATCTAAGAGTAGTTGAGGCCTCAAAGGGTGAGAGGTTGCGGAGAATAGTTTCATATATTTACTTTTCTAGAATTTTTTTTATACATTTTACTCTTAGTTGTATTGAGAGAGATAGGGGATTTTTATGAGATCTTGCATAAAGAGGATTATCATTTGTCATGTATTATTAAATGCTTAGTTAATGAATTTTCATATGAGTTGAATTATTAAACTATAAATGATATTTATTATGGAAAATTTGATGTAAAGGCCCGATTATGCCGCGACAGTATAATGATTGCCCTATATTGTTTTAAAACTTAAATCCCCGGGTGATAAAGTGACTCCATGATTGCAACCGACGAGGGTGGCTGCGGGACATCACACATGGTATCAAAATGTTCAACCAAGGAAATATCTAGGAATGATTGGAATATGTTAATTATATAGACATACTTATAGGACTAATGATAGGCATATAGACTTACGTACATGATTCTTTCTTCTGCAAATTCACAACAAGAGGTAATCACAGAAAAAATGGCGCAACAAACCATTTCGCCCCCACAAAACAAGTTCCAGAAGCATTAGTAGGGTTCGTTGAAGCCCTATCTAGGGCCGTGGATGAAAGAGCAATTAAGAAAAGGTCAGTGGGTGGTACTATTGAATATTTAAGAAATAAGGACTAAAGGATTTTAAAGATGAATCTCACCCTTTAAAGGTTGATGCCTGTATTATAAATATGGAGAAGTTTTTTAATTTTCTTAATTTCACTGAGGAGAGAAAGTTTTCCTTAAGCTCCTCTATGTTTGAGGTTGGGTTAAATCATTTCTATTCCATGGTCAAGATGACAAAATTTGGAAAAGAGGCCTCGAATATTTGATGCGCTAGATTCAAAACACTCTATCTAGAGAAGTACTTCCTGACCACGTTTAGGGAGAAGTTAAATGTGGAATTTATGAAGTGAACTTAAGTAAGTAGACAGTGTCCCAGTTTGAAACAAAGTTTGTATAATTATACCACTTTCCCCATATCTTGTGGACACTAATGAAAAGAAGTCCATGAAGATTATTAAGGCATCGAAGCGGAGGCTCAGCATTAGAGTGGGTGGACTTTCGCTGAGAACCTACACGGGATTGATCGAAGTGGCTCAAATAATTGAGCAAGATTTTGAGGATGGCTAAAATGAAAAGGGAGAAAAGAGAATGGGCCGAGAAAAAGGGACAAATAAGAAAGATAAGCGACAACGACAAACTCAGAAGCCACGAAAGATTCAAGGGATAATAGATGGTAAAGGTGACACCGCATACATTATTTGCATCAACTGCGATACTAAAGCGCCTTTCATGAAAGATTTCCCACTAGAAATGATCTGATATAACTATGGAAAACCCGGTCACAAGGTCAAATACAGTAAAATTTTAAGGAAGGATAGTGAGAAGCCGTGAACTCCTTCTAGAGTCTTTGATCTCAACACCATTGGGAAAGTCGAGGATGTGATAGGAGGTACCATTACAATTAATGATAAAAATGGTTATGTACTTTTTGATTCCGGCTCCATGCACTCCTTTATATCTACGACATTTTCACAAAAATTTAAAAGAGGCTGTAGAACTTAAACCCACCCCTAGTAATTGATACCCTTGTAGGGAATTAATTAGAGGTTGCAGTCATATGTTAATTCTCTAATACATGGAAGACTTCGATGTGATCTTAGGCTTGGACTGATTATCCACCCACTCTGCTAGAATAGACTGTGTTGATAAGGAAATTACTTTATATAGACTCGGGGAAACCTCAATTAGTTTTAAAGGTACTCAGCCAAGTAGAAAACTTTTTTCAGTATCATCTCTAAGGGCTAGGAAGATTATTAAAGTTGGGTGACATAGATACTTGGTATACATCAAAGATGTTGAAAATACCATGGCCACTTTAGAAGATGTTCATATGACTACAGACTACATCAAATTTTTTCTGAAAGAATTTCCAGGGTTTCCCCTAGATATAGAAATTGAGTTTACAATTGATCATACTCTAGATGTCGCACCTAGTTCTAAGGTGCCATATATAATGGACTTCTTAGAGTTGAAAGAGTTTAAGGAACAACTGGAGGGATTTCTAGGTCATGGACTTATCAGGCCTAGTACCTCCCTTTGGGGTGCCCTAGTTTTATTTATAAAAAGTGAATAGTTCTATGTGGATGTTCATAGATTATAAAGACTTGAATAAGGTGACGGTGAAGAAAAAATACCCTTTACATAGGATTGATGATCTTTTTTACCGATTGAAGGGAGCTAGATATTTTTTCTAAGATTGATCTAATATTCGATTACCACTGACTTAAGACTAGACATGAGGATATTCATAAAACTACCTTAAAAATTAGGTATGGCCATTACGGTCGTGTAGTAATGTCTTACAGGATAATCAACGCCTCGACGACCTTTTATGGATTTGATGAATATGGTGTTTAGACCATTCTTGGACAAATTTGTGATTATTTTCATTGATGATATACTAATTTATTTTAAGTTGGTAGAGGAGCATGATGAACACCTCCATGGAGTAACTGAGGTTATTAGGAAGAAAAAAAAAATATTTTCTAAGTGTGAATTCTGGATGGAGGAGATTGCCTTCCTTAGCCATGTAGTTAACAAGGATGGAATGGTCATAAACTCAGGATTCATCACGACCATAGTTGATTGGGAGAGACCCTCTATGGTCACCGAAGTGAGAAGATTCATAGGCCTATCAGGCTACTTTAGAAGATTTGGGGAAGTATTTTCCAAGATAGAGATGCTCTGACCCAATTAATACATAAGGACAAGAAATTTATTTCGTTCGCAGAGTGTGAAGAAAGTTTTTAAAAGATGAAAGAAACACTTGCGGACGCTCCTATCCTGGCCTTACCCAAAGAAGGGGGAGGCTATATGATTTGTAGTGACGTGTCAGGCCGCGACCTTAGTTGGGTACTAATCAAGAATTGAAAAGTGATTGCATATGCTTCTATAATGTTGAGGCCTCATGAGAAGAATCACCTTGCTCGTGAATTAGAGCTATCCTTAGTAGTATTTTACTTAAACATTTGGAGACATTATTCATGTGGAGAAAATTGTGAAACATTCACAACCATAAGAGTTAAAGCTATATCTTCACATGAAGGGATTTAAACATGAGGCAACGGAGGTGGTTGGAATTAGTTAAAGATTATGATTGATCAATTAAGTATCACATAAGAAACGCCAATGTGGTGGATGAGGTTATTAGTAGAAAAGGTTCCCTTAACGCTTTGAGGATTACTAACCACGAATACATTCTACAAGACTTTGAAGAATTTGGGATTAAGGTCATAATACGCGGAGGCCATTGATACCTTAGGGAACTAGTATGTAAACCAAGTTTGATTGAGAAGATAAGAGCATCATAGGTCGCGAACCCTGATCTCCATAAGATTATTGACTTAAAGGGAAAGGATAAAGGTAAGATTTTAGAAGTTATGAATTCCTAGCCTTATGATTTGGGGCAAGATTATGTGTACCATGAAATTAAGAGATTAAATCAGAGGTAATGGAAGGGGGCACTCCTCACCCTTTTCAATTAACCCTGAAAAATGTACCAAAACTAGAAGGAGAATTTATGGCTGCCTAACATGAATAAAGAGGCCCAAGAGTTCTTGGCCAAATGTTTAGTGTGCTAATAAGTTAACTCCAAACATTAAAGACCTGTAGGGATACATAAACCTTGGCCTATTACAAAGTAGAAGTGGGAAAACATCTCTATGTACTTTATAGTTGGACTGTCCTGAACACAAAGAGGAATGAATTCCATTTGGGTTATTATGGATTGACTGACCAAGTCCGTACACTTTTTTGTTCTCAATACCATGGTGAATGTTGATCAGTTAGTTAAAGTTTTCATAAAGGAGGTATAATGTCTACACAAATTTCCTATGACCTTATTGTCTAACCACGACCCCATATTTACCTCAGGATTTTAGAAGAGCTTTCAAAACGTAATGGGGATGATGCTAGACTTCCATATAAATTTATATTCACGAATAGATATACAAACATAAAGAACAAATCAAACCCTTGAGGATATGTTGAGAGCATGTGTTTTTGATCTCCATGGAAGTTGGGAAGACCACCTACCCTTAGTAAAATTTATGTATAATAATAGTTATCAAGAAAGTGTTAGGATGGACCCATACATATCATTAAATGGGAGAAAATTCCATAGCCCATTATGTTGGGATGAGGTGGGAGAAAGATAATTTTTTAGTCCTGAATTATTAGAAGAGGCCACGACCAAAGTTAGACTGATAGAAGAATGACTGCAGAGTCCTCGGAGTAGACAAAACGTAGAGTTGATGTGAAAAGAAGGTATGCAAACTTAGAAGTGGGGGATCATGCTTTTCTTAAAATTTCCCCATAAAGGTGAATTATGAGGTTCGGGAAGAAGTGCAAGTTAAGTCCAAGGTATACTAGACCATTTGAGATTCTAGAGAAGGTTAGGAAGACTCCATTTAAGCTAGCTTTGCCCCCAAACTTGTCCCATGTGTATAATATGCTCCATGTTTTAATGTTGAGGAGTTACATTAGAGACCACAACCATATACTAAACCACGAGCCCATTGAGATTCATAGAGACTTAAGTTATGATAAGGCATAAGTTAATATATTAGAAAGAAAGGAAAAGCAGTTGAGGACAAATAAAATCTACCTTATCAAAGTGCTTTGGACAAATTAGGCCATAGAGGAGGCCACTTGGGAATTAGAGTCCGTCATCAAAGCAAAGTATCCACACTTATTCCAAGGTATGAATTAATTTATACTTTTAAGTCTTTTAATTCTGAGGAAATAATTTCCTAAGTTGGGTAAGTTGTAACAACCCTAAATCTTAAAAAGGTCATGGCCCAAGGGGAGGAAGCGGTGTATAGTTGATTTGGTAAGAAATCTTGGTTAGAGGAGGAGTCCATAGACTTATTAAAACAATAGTACATCTTGGTGTACGGAGGCCATGGACAGACTCTCAACGGACCATAACCTAAAGTGAAAGCAACGGATCTTAGTTTCCTTAACAACACAAGGGATGATGATATGGGCTTATTATGTCATAACTTGAGGATAGAGTTTAGTGGATTCTAGAAGCCTTTTAAAAAGGGGTAATTCTGTAAAAGCCTGACAAATAGAAGGAACCCTAGGGTCTCCACAAGAACCTATAAATATCCACCGTTGGTAAACTTACCAAGAGCATTGGAAACCTTTTAACCATTATAGAGAGACTAAGGTTGAGTGGAGAAGAGAAGGCTGCTAGAGAAGAAGTCAATGAAGGGAACTATTCACAAGATCAAGACGGCATAGGGGAACTATTCACCAAAAAATGGGTGATGGAAAGCTAGTATTCATCAAATTTAATACTCTAAAGTAAGGGATCTATCATGACCCCCTTATTCCTTAATAAACCTCTAGTATCATATGTTTTTATTGATTGAGATGTGCCCTTGTATGAAATTCAATAAACAGCTATGGAGTTACACTATTCATTTAAGATTCTGGGATTCTAGGGTTAAGCCATGGAAGGTTATTGTTCATTAGGGTGGGATGTCCTGAAGATCATGAGGCTTAGGTTCTCTTAGTAGATATGTGATTTTTGAATGGTTTCCACTAGGATTGTTGAGGTGAGATTGTAGGATTGGAGATTGGGGTTTTAAGTATACTCTTACTTCATCTTTGAAGATTTATTTAGGGTTTTGCGTTTGATATTTTCATATTCAAGTTGAAAGTTAGGGTTTCAAAACATTATTTCTACATTAATATCCTTGTTGTTGTTGACTAAAGTTCCAACTCTTTCTTTGAGGCCCTGGCCTATTAGGGGAGGCCTTGGAGTTTAGAGGAGGTTTTATATTACGACTTTATTGAATTGGGGATTCGATGTTGAGGCCTCAACGTTCATTAGCCAATATGAGCGATCATATCTATTTGTGGACCTCCTACTCGGTGATTGAGCTCGACGCGGTTAGCCTAGGGAAATTGATCCTAGTCTAACTAAGGGGCTTAAGACCATCACATAGCTTGACTAAAGTGGATAGTTAATAGTAGAACGTGAATCACTCATCTGGGATTTGGGAAATAGAGGAGGTTGCGACTTGTAGCATGACTAGATCAAAGACATATAGATAAGGCTACATAGTCTCAAAGGTTCAAGACTATCACTACACTATAAATGGAAAATGGTCACAAAAATTGGGTCACAGTTACCACTCGTGACAAGGGAGTCACGGTCCAAAATCGTCACCCACGACTATTCGTCATAAACAAATAAGTGACTAGTGCTAAGAGTGACATAATTAAGGAGTAAGTAATAGTCTATACTCGAAACCATGAGGGTCATGATCAACACCAGTGACTTGTCCCTGGCCTAGTATATCGCCAAATGTCTCGCATTTTTAATCACACTATTAGTCATGGCCACAACATATGACCCAAGAAGAACCAGATGCCGTGACCAATTTTATCTTAGTTCCAATATGCCCTCCATTTAAGTCACTACGATGGTCACGGTCATCAATTGTGACACATCAATTATAATTACTAGTTAATACGGGTCACGATCTCTAACCGTGACCATAAATTCTATTTTAAAACAGTCATTTTATCATGGTCACGTTCTAAAACAGTGACCAAGTACCGAATTTCCATTGGTCATATTTCTTGTCAGGGTTTATAATCATGACTAATTATCTCATTAAGAAGTCACACAAGGGGTCACACTCCTTGATCGTAACCTATTTTAAGGTAGAAATCAAATCAAAACCTTTCATTTTATTTTTCCTTTGGTAAATCAGAACTATTTCTCTCTCTCCTCCTCTCTCTCTCTCTCTCTCACGAGCGCGCGTGCAGTGACTCCTCTCTCCACCCAATGGTACAATAGAAACCCTACATTTCATTCTTATTTTGTTGTGTTCGTGTTTGTTCAGTGTGTGTGTGTGTGTCGTGTGTGTATGTTCAGTGTTTGTGTGTGTGGGGGGGGGGGGAGCTCAGTGATTTTTTTTTATGTGTGTTCATTATTAAATTATTTTTCAAAAATATGAAAGTCTTAGAAATTTTTTTCTTGGAAATTAATGTAAATGAAACCCTTAATGATTTTTGAGTTTTAGTTCAATGCATATCAAATTGTATATGACTATTTACCCTTTGAAATTATTATGACTATTTACCCTTAAAAATTTTATATGACTATTTACGCTTAGAAATTATATATGAAACTCTTGATTTAAAATTGTATATGAAACCCTTACAAATTGTTGTGCTGGAAATCAATGTATATGAAACCCTTAGAATTGTATAATTATGATCTCGAAAATCAATCAAGTAGAAAATTTAGAAGGAGCACGAAATAATCTTCTATTGGATTATTGGGTTGATGATTGTTGGGTTGATGGTTTGATACGAATGATAGATACTTAAAATGCTCACTCTATTTATCTTTTATAGTAAACCTCTAACGAAATGATGCAGTGTTTAGAATAAACTCATTTGGTTTGTCTTCACACCCTTCTATATATATTTTATCAGGAAAAATGAGTCATAGTAGTAATTATTCAAAATAAGAGTACGAGAGGGTTCAATTTGACTGCGCTAAAACATCTTTCATTAGTGTGCTCCATATAAAGAGGACTTTAATTTATAAGTATGGTAATGGAAAATTGAACAATTTAATTACGTTTCAAATCGTAGAGTTCATTTCTCGCAAGTCTACTTGTTCGATTGCATTTTGTTTTCATTGCCAGAATGTTGGGATGATGCAATAGATAATATATTTCTCGTGCATAATCCCAACAGGGCACTGACCTTGCTGATAGATTTAGAAAAGGCTAAAAAAATATTCATTCTTTGTATATACAATTCCATAAAGAGAGCATTCACCCAGATTGCGACGTCTCGCGACACAAGCATATTAAAACAAGCTTCAAAATAAGTTGAAGAAATCCAATTCCATGTTCATGTCACAGACCTTTATATGTCAATCATATACACCCTTATGCCTACTTGGCCTCATGTTAAATTTCATAGATTTTTAAAAATTAATACTGGTTGGATGGAAATCAGACACATCGAGCATGTTTTAAAAGATGTAGAAAAAGAATGCACACACACACACACATATACTATATATATATATATATATATATATATATATATATATATATATATATATATATATATATATATATATATATATAGAGAGAGAGAGAGAGAGAGAGAGATGTATTTTCTTACATACGTCGCTAATATTTTTTTAATGATAGGAAATGTCACATAAAAATGAAAACAACGAACAAAATATCTAAACACTTTCAAATGAGTGCTCTCCTACACCACAAGCTCAATTCTCAACTCCTCCGTCATATCAATACTCTACTCCTCCAGATATTCATTCCATTCCAACTCCCACGCCCCTAACTTAAGAAACCCTTGCTAATTCGACACCCTTACCTTCTGTTATCGAGGGATCCCAAGCCAACACTTGGAATTGGATTTCTTTCTCCATTGACGGGGACAATCCAATTTGTGACAAATGATGTTCAACTTTATAAAATTCGTTGTCTATCTTTAGGAAAGAATATTGTGGGTATTGAGGTCACAAATAACTAGAAGAAGGTTGTTTCTGTCTTAAAGGGTGATATTTGTGATCATCTGAATAAAAAAATTTCATTTCCAACCACCTCAAAGTCAAAAGTTCTTTCAAAGGTAGATGAAGCTTTAAAGACCTATCAGAAAAATATTCGGAAGAATTGTTTCCCCAATGAGGCAATGAGTTCCAATATTTTAGGGATGAAAGATAATGTTTCCCCAAATATTGAAATGCCTACTAACCAAAGGAATGACTTCTTAGAGAATGAGGCTAGGGATGAAAAGCTGAATTAGAGGGTGATAAATAAGCTTAACAGATCAAAAAAGTTTGATGCCCATAGACTCGAGGAAAAATCTTACGATGATCTTAAGGGTGATTGGGCAGAATGGACCAATGGGACTCCGAAAGAAGGGAAAGAATCTAATCGGGTAAATTTGTACTTGCATGACCCACTACAAGAAAAAGAAACATAGGCATCATACGATGTATGTCTTTAATAGTTATAAATGTGTCTCTAATAGGTATTGGCAACAAAATCCATTGTGTTGTCAGCCTATTGCCCAAAGTGTGTCTGGGAAAGTATTTGGAAACAAAAAAAATTATGTTGTCAAAAGTGTACTTTTAGCAATACACAAATGTGTTGCCAAATGTATATTCTTTATTTTCAAAGTTTTTTACCAAAAATATTATTTTTGTTACCAAAGGTCATATAGGCCAACCTTCGACAACAAAATATTTGTGTCGCCAAAAGTATCTATTTCTCAACACAACTTCTTTTGTTGACAAATGTACACCTTTCAGAAGCACAATCAACTTTGTTGCCAAAAATAGCTTTCTGACAACAAAAAAGTAGGTTGCCATATTAGATTTAAAGGAGATATAAAATTACTATTGGCAAAAAAAAGTAGGTTGCCATAACCACTTTATTTTATTTCTTTGCTATATTTTTCATAAAAAATCATTTTTTGCTATTGTTTTTCTTACGGTAATCATTAAAGAGGATTTAAAGTCAACACAACATAAACATTTATAATCTAAAACTGTATTGTTCATTGCTCATTGCTCAAACCCAAACATATATATCATGCAAAACAATACATTCTCCCACTTCAAGTATCAAGAACAAAAGAGAATTGGATAAAAATCATATTACTTCAAATGATGTCAAAAGAATTACATCAAATTACAATTCATCATATTACATCAAATGATGTCCAAAAATTGTCAACATCTAAAGATGTCCAAGAAGCTATCTGCCTGAAATAGACAACGACCATATAAATCTATAATGCAAGAAACCACAACTCCATGCTCCCGCAAAAATATATACTCCAAGCAAATTCATCATCATTCAGCACAAAATACAAAATAATTTATCATCAATTCGACTTAAGAAGATAATAATAATTTATACTTTATGATTTTTGACATCAAGTTGTGTGGTAGAGATACTAAAATAACCTAAGGCATATAATGCATATATCACCCCTTATTCATGCATTCCTTCCGTAACCGCTTTTAAAGCATACGATTAAGTTATTTGCTCTTTTATGCTGGACATGTTTGTGGAAAAAAGCAGTGAATATAAGCATACACAATCAGTTGCATACAATATAAGCAGTGAAAAAAATATTCCAAATGTCACTTTAGGCTGAGTTACATACAATAACACTGAGTTGCATACAATAATTATCATAGACCTATACCAGACCAAATAGACCACACTGAGTTTCTCCACATAGTCCTGTGAGAAAGGAAACTACTCGAATCCCCTTTACAAAGTAACTGATATAGCTAAAAGGTGGGGACATAAATCATGGAAGTAGATAACTTTCATTCATTTAATAGTGTGACTATTTCCATTGCATTATAAGCATTATAAGGATCCAATGCAACCTAAAATGGCATTTGAATACAGTTTGTATTCTATTTCAAGTGCATTGAAGGATCCAACTCAAACTAAAATGGCATTCCAGTCCATATCTTTAATCTTAATAATCTAGTTTTTTATAGAGGTACTAACTTCAATCCATGTAATAATTTTCTTTAATATAATAGTTTGACACTAAACAAGAGAAAGGCACTCATCAGCAGCTATAAAGTTACATATAATGTGAATAAAAAATTCAGACATGCATTACATAAAAATCGTTCAACTAAAACAAAATAATGTACTTTGGTGAAGCTCATTAATGTTATGATACTGGAAAACTATCTAAAAAACGTTGTTCTTTTCATTAAAAAATTGATTCTCTTGTTACTTCAAATTCCTACCATGGGTATTTGGAAACTTCTAATATAATAAGCTACCCGTCAGGTAAAACACTCTAAATATCAATCATGTTTGACTTTTTTTAGTTTACAATGCACATGGCAGCAACAATTATAATGAAACTACCAATGACTCCTGCCACTTTAAAATTTAGCCATGACCTAATCCCTTTCATCCTATCTTTTATCACCATGGATGGATAGATCTAGTCATTCATCCATGTGCTAATTGAGGTTGTGCACACCATTGGTCACGATTTTCTTGTGCATACTTTCTCACCATACTAAGAATCGTGTATGTATTAGAGAATTCAAACATTCGGGAGAGACCATCAATAGATATTTTAATAAGGTGTTATAAGGAGTTATATTGTTGCAAGGGATGTTACTCAACAACTAGTGTAGAAGGTCTAATTGTAAGGTAAGTTGCTCAGCATTCAATAAGGAGTTATATTGCTCCAAGGGAAGTTGCTCACCATTCAACAAGGTGTTTATTTCTTATTTTCTTATGTATACAATAAATACATTAAAAAATGTTCTTGTACATCTCAGATGTGACAGTAGAAGGTCTAATTGTAGGCAATTAGCAATATATTTGTCATTTTTTATATGCAAATAAGACTATTGAAAGTCCATTATGTATACTTCATACCTTTCTAATAAAAAGTCATTATTTTTAGACTTCTATAATTGACATCTCTATTTTCTATTAATGCAAATACCATTTGAGAAAGAAAATTAAATCTTTGTTTCTTTTTAAATTTCTTCAATTGACATCTCTAATTTCATATAGTTTTAACTTAGAACAGATTATTATTGTTTTCATATACATTAAGTCATCAGTTATTAGCGTTCAACTTTAATCAAATTTGAAGCTTTCGTCTCAATTTTTTTTTGCATATGATTGGATCCTTAGTTCGTTGGGTCTTCAATTAGAGATTCTCTCCAGTTACTTATTTTGTTCTAGGTAAGTATTTTTCCCTAATTTTTTATTTGAATCTTATATTTTGTGAATTTGTGTGTCTTAAATGCATGAAGTTGGTGTTTTTCATTTTTGGGGGTCAATGGATTTTGAATCTTATATTTCCATGTATGATGTTAATTTTCATATAATTTAGTGTTTTTTTTAGAAATTATGTTAATTTATTTAGGATCAATGGATGTCAGTTGTTCTTTTTTATGAATAGATTTTGCATTGATGTATAATAGTTGAGTTATCTGATTAAAATTGGTGTAAGAGTAGCTTATGTACTGATGTATAAATGTCGAGTTATCATAAAAAACAATTTGTTCTGATACAGTTTGGGTACATCATACATTCTCCAATTAAATTATTTATTTCATTGGACTCCTGAATCTCATACAATCTGTGTACATCACATTTCATGTAAAAGTTGGATTGGTTCTTATGCTCAGACATTGAAAAGAATGTAAGTATGATAATGGAAGTTGCATTAATGTTGATGTGAACATATGATCTCATAAAACTTAATAAGAATCCAACATTCTAACACAGTAGTTTAGTATTGAGAAGCTACTCTCTATTTCAGATATGTTAATTTCAGTTTTATTTAAAATACTCTCTTTTTGTAAAGCTTGATTTATATACATTCCAATACATTATAAATGATTGGTGCTATCTTTTATTTAATGCAGATTAGGGTTTGTTTAGTATGGAGAAATGTGATTTTCAAAACTGAAATGCATAGGATTGAGTATGTAGGTCTATATGTTGAAGGTGAGGCTGAAGGAATTTCATTTCATCTTTTATCTGATCATGTACAAATTAAAAAAGCATTAGAGGTTGGTATCGGTACTTGTATATTTTTTTTACTAGATCAAGGTGATGACACTAATATATTTTATGGTGTCAAAATCATATGTGAAATAATGGTGGTTTTGATAGATACTGGTGTTGTTTATTATGTGATTATTATCAACTGATGGACTGTTGAATCCATTTGGACATCTATTAAAAAGGTAATAATTTCCGCACTCTCAAACTAAAATATGTTTATTGAACAATGGATTATGGTGTTTATCAGACCACATATTACTTCACATTATCTCAATTTGGCATCTTATAGACTTCATATTGTAGATGGATACATATAGTTGGTTAGAGAATGTTATTAGTGGTGTTATGTCTGTGCTTGCATTTCAAATTGATAATACTTATATTTATATAATGTCAATATCTTAGTGATGCATATGATGTGTGATTTCAATTTCTTCTCTTGAACATCACAAGCTTATGGATTCACATTAGTAATTCGTATTTCTTTATTTAGGCCTTTTTTAACCTTATGTGACACTCATCGTAGTGAGTCGGTAATTGGGAGGTCGTATTAGGATGCAGAAATCAACAACGAATTAGGATGTTGCCTAAATAAACAACGAACAAGGATACTGACGCTGGTATGTCTCAAATTGAAGGATCTATTTGTAAAGCACAAATAGAGTATAGGGAAGTGATGGATGGGATGCTTGTGAACACTCTAGTAGGGTATTTTTGGGAGTTCGAATTCCATGACTTAGAATTGGAAAAATTTATTTCAAATTTCGAACTAAAAATATTCCAATTCCAAACATGGAAATTGGTTTTCCAAATGCACCCTTAGGGTGTGTTTTGCAACCCCAAATGATTGAATTGGAATTTGTTTCAAAAGGCTAATAAAAATGGCTTAAGGAAGGAGATGCAAACACTTAATTTTTCAATTTTCATGTTAAGTCTAGGAGAGCTTTTATGTGACTCTAGAAAATTAAGGACACTGATGGTAATTGGAAGAGTGTTCATATAGCTATTAACCAGGCTGCCATATATTCCTTCATGGATTTATATGCCCATAATTCTACTCTTACTGACTTTAACTTCTCAGAGGCCATTTCAATGATTATTAGTGAGGAGGAAAATCAAAATGTGTTTGCATTCCAAGAATATGGAGAGGTTAAAGAAACAATCTTTTTGTTTGAGTGGAACTTCTTCTCTATGCCTGATAGTTACACATGAAGGCTCTTCACTGAGTTTTAGGGTTTAATCACTAAAAAGGATAATCCCTCATCCTTTTACAGACTTAAGTCCTATAAGTCTCAGTAACTTTTAACCATGCTCATTTAGTTTAGGTTTTTGGACATCCTAGAAATAATAAACCTATGAATTCACATATGAATTCTCATAATGGATGTCCTAACTTAAAGCTCCAATATTAGAAGGTAAATTGAAACAAACCCTTTGATCTATCACCCTAATTACAAATACATACTTAAACTATTAGTTTTGAATGAAAATCTCCTTGAACTAGTGCAATTGCATTCCACTTTCCCCTCGATATTAAAAAAGTTTATACAAACATTGTTCTTATGTGTTTGTATTGATATTCATAGGAAGGATCTTCTTTTATTGTAACTAGTTGTATGTCTTATTTTTGTTTTTATTATGAATGCAATATATTTTTTTAAATATGAAGCACAAACACTTCATCGAAAGTGGTGTGCTCATATCTAACACTTTTGTAAACACTACACCCATACGACAAGTGTCCAACATGCCACGTTCATTTTTCATTGGTCCGAGCATGGTGCAACACACTCTACTATTCCAACGATAATCTAAGCCCCACTAAGAATAGGGAATGGAATCAAATGAGGTTTTATGTTATTTAATCCCAATGAGAATAGGTGTGTGTTTATAACAGAAATGAAAATTCTCTTTTCATGGGTCCATTAGCCAAGTCCCTAGCATTCCAATACAAGATTTTCATTAGGAAACACTTTTGAATTACTCTGACCAACTCCAACCGAGCCCCAAAATAATAGCCACAACGAGCGCAACAACCAACACAAAACAAATATCCATCAACACATATTATAATTGAAAACGGATAATTTATATCCAAATTTACTAAAATATGTACAAGTAGCTACATAGAGATGAATACTTACCAAATTGATGCTCAACTTGAGATCCTCCGAATAAGCTCCTCCATTCTCAATCCTTTCATAATTTTGCACACATTCGCATCGTGTATTTCTGGAAATCCTCAATTTTTTTATCTTGAGTTTTTATCTTCTGTTGTTGGATTACATTTGCCTCCTCGAATGCAGCCAATTGCTCTCTTAGTTGCCTCACCTCTTTATCATGGGACATCAATTGTCCAATTGTACTTGAAGATTAAAAGGTCTTTGGGCCTACCCCTATCTGATAATATGGCCCGATCTTTTTCCAAAAACTTCTATGGACATCTCCTCTTGTGACATGAAGGGCGCGTTTGGCTGTAAGGATCTCTTTTTTAGTTCCACAAACTTCTCCTGTCATATTTGAAATAGTATAAGATCACAACATAATCAATCAATGAATTTTAAAATAATAATATAAATGTATCACACACAAAAAATATGCATACATATTTTTCCTTGCACTTTGGATCCATCGAGTCTTTCCTTTTTCTATTCCAAAGAGATGATTTAAAGAAGTCAGCAATATGGGGTCTCTCACCGCCCTTTTATTCAACATATTCATAAATGGAACGAATGAGAATATGATTATACATTGATTAGTAATTGAATTCATAAATTATAAAACACATCACCTCTATTGACATGGTAGCTACAATTGATCGCGACTCACAAGTATGGTTCCAAGGCAAACTAGCACGTGTTAATTGGCCTTTTACTGACAATGACAAATTAAAAACACAAAAAAATATTAAATGAACCTCCCATAATTCAAATTTCAAGGAATAACTAAATTACAAATATAATGAACTACAAATTACTCACCTTGAACTTCTCACCACTCCAAACATCATATATCATGTACTTCCAATCATCTCGTGCAACCCCGCCACATGGATTCTTTTTAGGGTCGACTTCATCCTTCAACAATTTCTTGTAATATAAGTACATTTTACTCCTCCAATTACTGTACCTCCGCGCACACATACTATGAATAGCATATCAGACAGACTCATCCTCATCATACTTAATAGTATTGAACTTAGCCTGCAAATTTCTATTTAATTACAAATCAACAGTATATCATTGTGCAAAATGTCCATATCAAAAAGACCCTAAATGTGTGTGTGTAATGTAACTGAACAACTAAGGGGACAAAATCTAATTAAAAGAATCAAATATAACTACTTGAATCCATGCGATTACTACATCTTGTGTCTCATAATCAATTTCACTCCAACTAGTCACCCCTCGAAGTGGTGTCGTATTTCTAACCGTAACTCTTATTTGTTGGAGACACATCCAAGAATGACCTAAGTTTTTTGTTTCAATAAAAAATAAAGACAATTATATATACAATAAGTAAGTTTGAATAATCTGAACCAAAATGAAGTATTTTAGTTTAATATACATAAATGAAAATAATGAAGTGGACACCCCACCTAATTAAAAATCGGGTGATCAATCCTTTACCAAATTAAAACAGGAATCTAATATGGTTCATTCTCAGCATCACTGTCAAAAACCAATTTAATAACTTATTAGGCTAGTGTCAGAATTTTATTTAACTAGTCTATTAAATCAAACCAACCAAGTAAAAAATCACAACAGTTTATATACAGTAACTGAAATGAAATTAATAAGCGAACTCTCGGTACAATAATATAACCAAATTGAATTCCACAAGTTGAAATACCGTAAAAGAATTAATGAATACAGTTGGGCTATCGGATCGAATGTTCAACAATGCTTCCTATCTAGATCTCGAGGATAGAAGCGTCTACTATAAACCTGTATGCATCCATAGCTACTGCAACAAACGTCTGACTCGAAAGAATCATCATCCAGACGTCTCTGTGCCTGGACACCTAATATATGTACATATATAGCAAGAGAGGGAAAAAAATAGAGAAACGGGTCAGGGCCGGAGTTTTGAAAATATTCATCAAGTGCATCAAAAGACATAGTTTAAAATATGAAATATCTCATATTTAAAATTCGTATCTCAATCCCATGAGATACACCTCATCCCTTTTCTAATAGTGCACACCTATCGCATTCATTTTAAGCAACCTAGTTATGCTACCCCGCCTAACTAATATCTTTCACCCAACTTTTGAATCCTCATTACTATCACCTACATGGCGTGATATGCGATGTTATACCGTAAGCTAATACATAAGCTTTAATGGATATAATTCTCAATTAGATATATGTATATATAGTCCTTGTTTATATATATATATATATAACTATACCGTTCATATTCCGTAACTTTCACTAGTTTGAAATACCATTTTCACTTTAACATATAATATCCCTTATTATATAGTTCTCACTTGAACCTATGATTCACATTTGTATTACTCCGGCTATAAAACTACTGGAAGAAGAATAACATTTTATTCATCTTACACTTTAAACCATTAAAAGTTATATGATATCTCATCTTCATATACAAGCAATATATTATAAACAACAAGTATATTTATACCTATTTTACAATCATAAGTATAATAACAATCCCACCGAGCTATAACTCGAGGATGCAGTTTCACAGTACCAATCCAAATTCGGACTTGCTCAAATTAACCCCGATACCAACTCAGATTCTCTCATGATCATGGTAGAAATCCAAAACGGTGGAAATGGTCACATTCCCTCCTGAAAGTGGGATAAAAATATCACATCCATATGCGGGACGATATGACCTGGGGATGTACTCTCCCTGCTCCGCAAGCCAGGGGATTCACCCTCATCGTGCAACCTCCCTGGATAGTACTAGAGATATAAACATACATAAATATATCATTTGCATACCAATATATTTGTAAACAAGTCGTATATATATTTTAAAAATACCCGCATATATAACATGTAACATTCCTCAATATGCTCTCGCTATAATTGTCGAACTTTTATAGCGATAGCCAATAACACGAATGTTCCCATTCGCAATTGTATATAAGTATTCATACACCTAAAATACTAAACCCACAAGTATTCTCTTACCTAAATATAACTCGCACCTTAATCACTTCTAAGGATTTATATTTAATCCAGAATATACCAATTCATAATAATTAAATAAGTATACAAACTACTTATCTTAATTCCATAGGTATCGCATCACCTATACTAATAGTCGTCAATAGACGTATAGGATAACCGACCAATTTTCTTTATCCCATATCCTAACTTCCATCCTAATCGCGTCCTAGGATTTACTCAATTACAATCGACCCATATTTATCCTAACCGCATAAATATATCTACATACGCTTGCCCAATAATTTTCTCGAATGTCTCTCGTCTTAAACATTCATTAAGTCCATACCCTGGATTGTACCCTTAACTAATCTAAGGTTCTCCCTTCTAATCCAAGGTCTACCCACCCTCAACTCCGTTATCTAGGATTACTAATATCACGTCTAGAATCCCCTACAAAAATCTCCAATTTGTGATTTAACTCCCCATACACTTAAAGGAAGAAAACTACCAAATTCAACAAAGGCGAATCAATTCGCCCCAAATGCGAATCGATTCAGGCTAGCGAATCGATTCGGTCTCCATCCGAATCGATTCAAAAAGTTCTCTATAAGTAGGTCCCCAAAAAGTTCTCTGTAAGCAGGTCTCCATCCCTTGATGTGGATTGATACCCTTACTTACCTCTACACTTTAGATTGTTATATGTTGTAGGTATTTTAAGGTTTTGACTAACTTGGCTTTAAACAATGACACACAAAAAGTCAAGTTATCAAATGGCGCCGTTTCCATTCTTGAGATCGTGAAGCTCGGAGCGGATTCAATTTTGTAGTTAATTTATTTATCGCATTTTTTTAGTACCATTTTTGTACTTTTTTAGAAGGCTTGTATTAGGTTTATTTTATTATTGGTTGTATTGCGGTGCATAGGGACACCATTTATGTTTTCATTTAAAATTGTAATAATTGAAGAAAGCGTGATAGGGAAATCGGACAAGGTAGAGATAAGACGTCCAAAGGCGAGGAAAAGAATCCTCTCTACCTTGGGTCAGTAGGACTCCCGGGGCAGACTGAGATAGGCGTAATCTCCCCCCAGTCGACTCAAATTTTTCGTCATCCCACGGCGTAAAAACCGTGGGAGGTACATCTCTTTAACACTCGTGTCACTCCTGTTAGCGAGTCCATTATTGTATGTGCTTGTGTGCTCTTATTTGATTTTATTCTCGTAATTATTTTTGAATGGTGTGATGAATTAATTGACTAAGACCTATACCTAGTCACTCACGAGAAGGGATTTCATCACCCGACTCACTCGCTTACCATTGTGTGCTACCTTAGCTATCATTAAATTTAAAATCCATCAACTAGGTAGCCCAATAGGATAACATTTTGCAAAGGCGATCACAAAGATTTTCATGATTTTTATCGCCCGCGGACTTAATTAAAATTTGACTACCCTTTCACTAATTTTGAAGATAAAAATTGGCTATGTGTTAGTTAGGATTATCCTTGACTTTCGTGTGTCCAATTTTTTTTTTAGTAGTCGGTTTTAGTTAGTCTGTCCAATCCAGAGAGTCCACCTATTTTTCCCACTCTTTGCTTCAAAAAAAAAATCCAAAATTATTTTCTTCTATTATTTTTATAAAATATCCAAAAATATTTTCTTTCTCTTATTTTTATAAAAAATCAAAAAAAATATTTTCTTTCATTTTTATAAAAAAAAATCCGAAAATATTTTCTTTCTATCATTATTAGAAAAATCCAAAAATATTTTCTTTCCTTTTGAAAAAATTAAAATTTCCAAAAAAATATTTTTCTCCTCATGGCCGAAGAACGTCCCTTACGGGACTACTTTGGTCATTTTCCATTGTCACGCGACACGTGTGAGAGTGATCCCGAGTCGTCTCTTTATGAGATACTTAGTGGTCACACCTCTCTCACGAGTACCGTTGATACTCTTGACCCGTCTCTACACGCACCTCATTTTCCATCACCCTCGGTGTCAAGTGTTGACGTGTCGCGTACCTTTTCATGCACCCATTGTTCTTATGCCGATCACTTGTCCCATGAGTGTATATACTTGTCATATCCCTACGAGCCCACCATGGAACATGTGTATCCATATGACACTGTTACGAAACCCACCCCGTCCCATTGTCATGATATACCCAATCCCGAGTTGTGTGAGTACCCTAGTTATTCGTGGAGGATTGATCACCCTTTCGCGCAATACGTATCCCAACCCAATGTTGTGGATCCTCACACATTCCAACAATCGTCATGGAAATCTTGTGCACTTTATCCCGACCAGTTCCCTCACTATGCACCCAATGAGTACCCACCATTTGTCCATTATGAAAGCGATCCTTTCGTGTATGATGAACTTGGCCCCACTCCACCCACTTCATTTGAGTATTCTCCATATAGTCATGATCATAGCGAGTTGTGTCCACCTCAACCACCACCACCTGTCACTACACCACCATCATCCACCTCTGCTCTCGAAAGCCTCTTGCAAAAGTTCATACTCGAGCAAGAGCAAGCCACTCAAATTCAAAATGAAGCCCTCCAACGGTTTGAACAAAGATTAAATGAATTTGAGTGTGCGAGAGAGTCGAACATTCCCATCCATCCACCCATTATTGCACCCGAGTGTGATGATGATGTGTCCTCTTGTGACACAGATTTTAAGTGTGATAAACCCTACCAACCTGAGAATCTCGAAGTTGAGACCATTCTATGGTCCGGGTCCCAAGTCGACAAATGTGTTGACTTACCCTTCCTTAGTGAGCCTGATCCATTCCTGTTATATCCAAATGAACCTACCATTGAGGTTCACATTCCCTTTCCTGATAAATCCAAAAGCATGCCCAAGCCTACACCTCTTGATCCCACCACGTGTGTTCCCGAGGAACCACTTCATCATAGGTTAACTCCGGCTACGAGTGCTCACCATTTTCCCTAAATAGAATTTATGATAGTTCCTAACTATCCGGATATGGATGATGTCCCACCATGCATGGCTCCCATTGAGCCTGATATTTCTAGTGATTCCTCTATCTCTGATCTTGGTGCATCGTCTTACCCACCCACCACATTCCCCGACGTTATTCTTGTGGAGAAGCTGACCACTCCATCTTTAGAAACCACACCTCTTTGTGAGTATTCATTTACTCCTCCCAATAAGTGTGTGTATCCCACGCTTGAGTTGGATCATCTTCCTCCACCGTCTATCCCACCCGACCCACCCATTATCCCTTCCACCTCACAATCTGGTTTGGATCTTGATTTTACACATTTCATGTTTCCATCTACATTTTTAGATCCTCAACTGAAACCATCCTCCACCATCTACGAGAGTATTTGTGGTGATACTCTCTACTTCCGTGACACCGAGCTTATTATTCTATGCACACCACTTCCTTGTGGTTTTGATTTTTCCCATCGACAACTCCCTGGTGTGTCACAGCGTGACCATTATCATCGCCCATTCATAGAATGGTCGTGTGATTTCTCTGAGGCCCAACCCATTCCACTTACCAAACCATTTTTTCTCCCTCGCCAATTACAGAATCATGCTTATAGGGCTCTAATTGCCCTCACCTTTCGGCTCAATAAGGGGCGAAACCGATACCTCATAGCCCTCACCCTTACGCAAATACCCATTCGCCCATGGTCCACTAATGCTTTGTATCGTGTGATGAACTTTGCCATACAAGTGCATTGGCCCTTTTAGCCTTTATCCAACAAGACTTATTCTTTATTCTTGTTTGGGGGTGATTCTCATCACCTAATTTTTCTACCACTCTATGTGTTCCTAGATCTTATCCTTAGGGTGATTTCCCTTTCGTCTGGCTGAAGACATTAAACTTAGCGCTATCGGGAGGCAGCCCGTTATTTCTTTTACTAGTCTCATCCTGTTTGGAGGTGGTGTTTCTCATCACCCACTTCTTTATCATGTTTATAGACTTGTACAAATTTTGGTATTTCACTTTTTATTCAGGTTTCTTATTGGATTCATCTGTTCACTTCATTAGCGGTTGATTCTTGTAATCTCTTTCCTACCTTATGCTCTCAATTTTAAAAATCATTTTACTTAACATCAAGGACGATGTTCCTTTTTATTTGGGGGTGGGGAATTTTATCAAAATCATACCTCTTTTAAATTTTTTGATTTTTGAACCTGATTTTTAAAATTTCGTGCAGTTTCTTTCATCTCCCTCATTGATGTGAATTTTCAATCATCCATTTTTTTAAATCTAGTAATCAAGGTAGAGAATTTATTTTTTATAAATAGCTTATGTAATACATACTAAGGCATGTTACACCATGAATTTCTAGACTCAACAAAAATTTGTGCACTTATCACATCACTGCGGTTTAGAGTTGAAGAGTACTACAATTCTCAAGAGAACCTTAAGGATCACTAGTAGAGACTTTAGCTTGTGAGATTTGTACCATTCACCCTTTCAGAGTGTTTTACGCAATCTTCGAGTCCCAAGTTGATTCAACTTCGTTTGGGTCCGCACTAAATTATTGTATGATCTCATTATTCTTCAATTTTTGGCTTGATCATTGAGAATGACATCTCTTTCGAGTTGTAATAAGCACGTGTCTCGAAATTTGTCCCGAATACTAGACTTTCATCCATACACCTACCTTTTACTATTCACTTCACCCATATTTCCATATATTTCCCACATCATCCATATATCATCTTCATTCACATATCATCCTTCATTTTCGAGAAAAGGATTGATTTCAAATGTAAAATGTCTTATTGTTGGTTGAAAAAAAAAAGAGAAAAACAAAAGAAAAAGAAGAAGAAAAAAGAGAAAAATATAAAAAGATAGAAAAAAAAGAGACAAAAAAGAAATAGAGAAAAAGAAAAATCGAAAAAGAAAAAAAAGAGAAAAAAGAGAAAAAAGAGAAAAAAAAAAGGAAAAGAAAAGTTGTAGTTAGTAGTTAGTTTTTATGTAATAAAGACTTTGGTTCTTCATGTATAGAACACTCTTCTCATATATCCATCCATCTTCCATCACCATTCTATCCTATCCTACCTCATACCATCATACCTCATTTCATTTTCCCTTCACCCATATACATCCATATTATTCCTAGGTGTTCGGACAAATGAAAGTCAACATGGTGAATAACTCGACTATAGTGATTAACATTCCTTTCATGAGAAAAGCATTCCTTTCATGAGATAATTTTATTTCTTAATGTTCGTTCTTTCTTATATGTGTGTGAGACGTTTGAACTTGCTTACATTTACTCACCTCCTTACACACAAGAGCAATACACTGACCCTAATCTAGAGAGTTTGTTTGAGAGAGTTATATCTAGTGAGATTTGAAGTTGACGCAGTAATTCCGAAAAGACAATCTAGGAATTACTCTTGTGATACTCGACCTATTTTGACTGATTCACACTACACACGTTGGGTTCTAGGAAGTATGTGCCTTGAGTATTTACTTAGCTAAACTTTTTATACATTCTAGCTTGTAATTCTGAAAATATTTCTCTAATGATGGATTGTGCAATCATTTTATGTCTAATAAGAGATAGAATGCCATTTGCAAATAAGAATTTTGTGAGTATATTCCCTGCAAACCCTCACGAGACACAACTCGTCTTGTAGGGCAACCTATAGGTTTAAAGGCTTGTTGCACATGCTAAGTGCAATCGCAAGTGCTCGTGAAAGTGGTACACTTTTTGATTTCTTATCTTTCTCTCTCTATCTCATTGCTCGAGGATTAGCAACGCTCTATTTGGGGGTGGTGTGATAAGCACCCAAAAGTGTACATTTTATACCCCGAATAGACATATTTTAGTTGCTAATTCTCGACAATAATGGTCTTATGCGCGTAAATGTGCAATGTGCAGGTTTAATTACAGTTGCAGTGTCAAAAGCTATACTTCGTTGGCAATTTGCAGTTAAAAATGAGCTAATAACCTCTCCCGTAACCAAACCTGAGCCTAAACCTAGCCTAAACCTACCCCACACCCCATGTGTGTTTAGTTTGTCCCCTTTTTATATTTTTTATATTTTTAGTTTGAGTCCTTTTATTTTTAGAGTTTTATTATTTTTATTTATTTAGTATTTTCTTGATTTTATTTTTATTAGTATAATTTTATTTTATTTTGATTTTGATTAGTTTTTATTTTATTAGGATTAGAATTTTTAGGATTTCATTCATTTTTTTAGTTTTATTAGATTTTACTTTTTTTTTTTAGTTTAATAGATTTATATTTTTATTTCTTTTAGTTTCAATTTTTATTTGAGTCTTTGTTTTATTTTAGAATAGGATTTTATTTTTTAGGTTTTTATTTTATTTTTTTAGATTTTATTTTAGTTAGTTAGTGTTATTTTAAGGGTCACAAATAAACATAAACACACGTAAACTCACTCACACCTTTAAACCTTACACACTAATACACCAAAACACCTCACCTCACCCACACCTACCTTCCCATACACCCACACACACCCAACTACTCCCTCCATCATCTTCAACCTCAACCTCTTTCTCTCTCCTCTCACCAAAACTCCATCACTAAACACCACCATAAACCCATCTCCCCTACTCTCTCTCATCCATTACTATACGCATAACCCAAACACCCACCTTATAACACCACACCACCACCATCCCCTTGTCAACTCGCTGGAACCAACCTCCGATGACCAAACCCGGTCGAAAACCAACCAAACCCGTCCCTACCTAGAGCTCCGATCGCAAATCGTCGGCGAACCCAACCACTGCCGCGACGAGCCCCTGCTCCGGCCAGCAGCCCCGACGACGAACCCGGCGTGACCCCTTCTTGGGCGATCCAGCCCACGAACCTCCGAACCCGACACCCCCATTCCGCCAGAACCTCATCCCATAACCCACAACCCGATTCCACCCATCTTCCATCCAAAGCCAACAAAACCCATTTCCTATTTCCCACAAATACCCAAAACCCATTTATTTCAAATCGTCACCTGCCAAATCCCAAACTCAAGTCAAAGACCAAAATAAAAATCCCACATGTCAAAAACCCTTTTACCCGTTTAAACCAACCTTTTACCTTTTTCCAAAAATACCCTTCTACCCATATCAGCTCTCGTGTGTTCAAAACTCAACCACCATTTATCCCACATGACGTCACACAATCCATGCACATTTGTGCATTTCCCCAATTTACCCCCACGTGCACACACCCATGCTCTTGCACTCCCATTTACAAATTTAACCCCTTTGCTCTATGTGCATATATAAGATGGAAGACCCCATTTGAATATGGAAGATAATAGATAGAAAATTGAATAGGGAATTCTAGAGAGAGATACGTTAGACTAGAAAATAAATTAGGTAGCACATTTTGTAAATAGTTTTTATTTTCATTTTTTTTAGAGAACTGGGAGAAATTAATTGTTGAGTGATTCAAATGAGTGTTTGTATGTAATTGAATATTGTGTAAAGCTCAATTTGAATGGATGTTGCTCAATTTTAAATGGAGGATTATTGTCAAAATTTTCAAATCAATAAAACTTGTTTGAAGATTTGTCCTCTTACCCTTCTATTTTATTTGTTTATGCCTTTGATCATTAATTTGTCAAATTTTATACCATGTTAGGCTAAAACCGCTTTCAAGGGTTGGGGTGAACCCTTATTTGATGTTGTTTTGATTTAATTAGTTTGATTAATTGAAAATTCCCTTTGAATGTTAATTTTGATCCCTCACCCTTAAATTTACACCTCGAGATAGGGTAAATAATTTTCGAGAGAAAATCGAAATTCTAAGTTATAATACCCATTTGAGATTCGAACTAGAGATAGGGGTTTCTTAAGTGGGGTATTATTCCTTGAATTTCACTCTAAATTTATTTTCTAAGATTTACATAAATTTTGATAAATCGATCCTAGCGGGTGATTAATTAAAAGGAGTGTGGGTCTATTTTTTAGAGTTGTGAGGGGTTAAACTTAATTTTCTAAAAGTCTACTATTCAAATTACACTTGCAACGAGAGTTGATTTGTAATTATATATTAATTTGGGAAAATTCAAATAATTAAATTAATTAATTAGAATATCTAGAATTTGTGGTGTAATCACATTCCTTGATTGCTCTCACATTTATTTTCTCACTTACTCTCTTATTTTTATTTTTCACTTTTAGTCACTTTTTAGTTTGTCATTTGATCTTCCATTTAGTTTAGTATTATTTCACCTCACCTCACCCAATTGTATCAATACTGAAAAAGCTAAAAAAATTAGAAAAAGTGAAAAAGTACAAAAAGAAAATAAAAAGTGAATTACAATTGAGTTTGTGTCTAGCTTACCCCCTTGATGTGGATTGATACCCTTACTTATCTCTACACTTTAGATTGTTATATGTTGTAGGTATTTTAAGGTTTTGACTAACTTGGCTTTAAACAACGACACACAAAAAGCAAGTTATCAGTCTCTATCCGAATCAATTCGACCTGAGACATCCTTACAGATACCCTTATGCGAATCGATTTGGTCTAGACCTAAATCAATTCGCCCTGTTCGGAGGGCACTGTTTGAGCGATTTCTCAATCTCCAAAAATCCCAAATATCAACCCAATCTCCATTTTTATTGTTTCTAATCTCAACCAGCAACAATATAATCATCTTAACACTGATTTTTAACTAACACATCAATTAATTTGTGGTATTAAGCCATTTCTCTTAGATTTGAACCCTAAAACCATTAAAGCCATAGTTTATCAATTTCTCCCATTTTAATTCCTCTATGCACACTATTAACATGATTTTAACACTATAATTCATAAGGAGTTAACAACACATCAATTTGTTAACTCAAAATCAAATTTCCTCAATTTTATATTAAGGTTTCTAACCCAAAATTTATCTAGTTTACTAACTATAATTTGAGATACACACTGAAATGAATAAAGCAAGTAAATACTTGCCTCGTGAATAAAATTCGACGACCTCGAGTCCAATCCCGCGGAGTTTGGCCCGGATTCCCCTTTTTTCTCTTTTTTCCTTCCTTTCTTCTCTTCTTTCTTTTCTCTCTTTTCTTTCTTCTCTCTCTCTCTCTCTCTCTCTCTCTCTCTCTCTCTCTCTCTCTCTCTCGAGCCTTATAAGAGATAAATAGGTGCTTGTACCATTATAAACCCCAAAAATGACTCGTATACTCAATTGCGAGTCCCTACTAGTCTGAAAGTCCTCGAAACCTAAACATTAACACCGGATACTCTATTCTGACTATCTCGGACATTCCGAAACCAACCGTGCACTCAAAATCTCCATCCGAGTTGCCTAACTAAAATTCACTAGTCGTACGCGACTCTACTCTACAAGCGTTTCCTACAACGTAAACTATCTCTCGTCACTTAACCCAACTGTGTCATGACCTAAAAATACTTCAACTTAGTTATTAAGTAATGTAAGAAAATATAACCCATGTAAATATTAATCCAGCACCAGCAAACTAATATTTACTATTCACTTTAACTTCTAAATTCCTTAAATTACACTCATAAATTCCAAAATTACTATTCACAGTAATTTTCTCTAATTACCAAATGACGCCACTTATGTAATTTAAATATCTATAAAAGTATGGGGTATTACATGAAGTTACATCATAATTTACTTTTATTCTAACAGATTTGGTGAATAATAAATGTAGGATAATATGTTATTTTAAATAAATAATTCCAACAATTTTATTCTATATATAGTTGATGTCTTATTCCCATAACTTTCAATGAATAAGAATTTCTATTATTGATCTGAAAAATGATCAAAGTGACTTATGTATCATGGAAACATCTAGAACATCGACTTGTATATCTTCAATAACATCATTGACTGGTGTTCTTTATTAGAGACGCGTCGGGAAGTGACCCGTGTTTCCCGTTTTAGTAAATAAAAGACAATTATCTATACAACAAGTAAATTTGAATAATCTGAATTAAAATCAAGTATTTTGGTTTAATATATATAATTGAAAAGAATGCAGTTACATGATAATTTACTTTTATTCTACAATCTTTGGTGAATAATAAATGTAGGGTTATATGTTGTTTTAAATGAATAATTCCAACACTTTAATTCAATATTTAGTTGATGCCTTATTCTGATAACTTTAAATGAATATGACTTTCTTTTATTGATCTGAAAAAAATGATCAAAATAACTTACGTATCATGAAACGTTAGCAACAACGGCTTGTATATTATCGAAAACATTATTGCTTAATGTTCTTTGTCGGAGACGCATCGAGGAGTGACTCGAGTTTCTTGTTTTAATAATAAAATATGCACGATTATATATATATGTTATGTATAAATGTGATGCTGCATATGTATGTACAATAGCAGATATGAAGTGCCATAACAAAACTGAACTAAGAAGTTATTTTTGACAAATCAATGAATATAAACAAGTCAACGAATATAACCATTTTTTATAAGTAATTACCCACATTGTTGCTCATTGAGGGTACTTGTGACATATTGAGTTGGGTGCAAATGTCTCCTCGAATGAGGTTTCTCTCACTGTGCGGGTGGGAGAACGATGAATTAATCGTCATACAGGCGCCATGTTCAAGACATGCCAATACAAAATACAGTTTAATTAGTTATGCATAAAAGGTATAGAATTTGGATGTGTACTTTTAAAGTAAAATTGAGGTAATGAACATAAACTTAATTTCAATTAAAATACCCCGCATGCATTACCTTCTCCATTTGAGGATTATAATACACATTATTACCGTCACTGATATCATCACCAATGGACGAACTAAGGTCCTCCTTGCCCTCGGACAATCTGTACTCATCATCATTGTGCACATTTACATTAAAATTTTAATTCTTAATGAATCTAATCTTTATAGGAACCAAATAATTCAATCGTATTTGATTCATACTAATATTATTCAACCTTTATTTCTCATATGCTAAAACCAAACGAGCCTTGTGTCTAGGTTGGAGCCATATTTTTTTTTCTTTTGGGGCATATTTTTCGACTAAATAGACAAATAAAATAAATGAACATCACATTAAACTTGAATGATGACATATTTCAAGGATATCAATATGGGAACATATTTCAACTAAATCGTAGTAATATAACAGTTAGTATAAAGGAAACGTTAGTAACGGTTTTCCTCACAAAAACAGTTAGTATATAACAATTTCACCATCTATATGATTACACCGAGTGAATCTACTACATATGAGCCCGAGGTCTACGATACCACAATTATCAATTACTTTAGCAAATTTGTAGGCATCAAACATATGAAGAATTATACTAGATAGAATATATAACTTTATTAATAAATTTTGTCCACATACGAAACAAAATAGAAACACAACATTTAACATTATATATCGATATCAATGTCATAATCATAATCCATTTTCTCATTGTCTTCTTCATTATATTCATTCTCTAACATTATTTCATCATCAATGGTGTCATCATCAATGTTTTCCCCCGTTGGTTATAGAATCCTGTCACTACAGATACCCTCGGGAATTGCATCATTCCTATGAAAATGAACAGTAGTATCTTCAACGACGACATGGAGGAAACCCGTTGTTTCGACTTGTTAGAACACATCACTAAATCCACGTAATTATGTTGCTCCATTATCATCGTCATCTAATTTTGGTACATCCTAGATTCCTTGATGTTGGTCTCATTGTACGATTTTCCATCATGCACCTAACTTTGTATCATTGACATAGAAAACTTGCTGCATTTTGCTAAGGAAAATAAATGGATCATCTTTATACCACCGAATCTTGACATCAATATTCATAAAATGTGCACCCGTGCACACTGCCTTCTTACTACCGGTGTTGAACCATTCGCATTAGAACAAAATGACTTTATACTCATAAATGTATTCCATCTCGTAGATTTTGGACAAGTTACCGTAAAAGTCTAGCTCACGGCCCTCATGTTCCCCTTTGGAGACCAACCTGCTATTCTGACTCCTATTATGTATATCTCGATCCCTAGTATGGAATTAAACTCCATTGCAAATGCAACCCGAATACAAATTCACTATCATGTTAGGTCCATTTGCTAATGACTAGAGCTCATTAGTTTCTTTAGGAGACCCTTGCGCTCGTAAAATATTCATCTACATAAACAACATATAAAAGTTGTATTAGAATAATGTTAAAGTGATGTAAAGTAACTTTCTTTATATATCTTACCTTCTCTTTAAACCACTTCTTTTTGTTTCAAATCCATTTTATGTCACATCCATTTGATTTATTAATAAAATGGATAATCAAACAAAAAGATTCAATACTATGAATATTATAATTTTGAAACACGTACTTTAGATACGTCTCAACCTCGTGAGTGTTATACAACACAAACCACTTAGCCATATTAAGATCATTTTCAGATACGCCGGGAGCCTTGAGATGCGTCTGAAATGATGAACATTTTGGTTAAATACTTTTCACCCTAAATCCACATTAACCACCATCATTGTTGTGTTCTTTTGTGTTAAATACGGTTTCAACATGGCTCAAGTACATTGAGAAAAAAGTCAAATACTCTTTGACAATATACGTTTCTGCAATGGAACTTTTAGGCCTAGCTCGATTAGATACAAATTCTTTCAAAGTTCTAAAAAACTTTGAAATTAATAATAGTTAAATGTATATTACACATTTTACACATTTTGTGAGGTATTAAACTGAATGAACGTTAGAATAGTAGCATTTACCTTTTAATTGAAAACATTCATCGATGTTGTATTGGTCCAACAAGTTTGGCCTCACATGATAGATGAACCAGCAAATGTACCATTACATCAAAGAAAGTCGGGGGGGGGGGGGGGGGGGGAAATCTTCTCCATTTTACAAAGTATCAGAATTATGTATTCCTCTAATTTCTCAAAATTTGTTCATACTTGTGTTTTGGAGCACAACTTATGAAATCATTCACACAGCTTAGCCAGTGTAGTACAAATATCTTTAGGAAGATATCCACACATCCCAGTGGTAAGAAGTTGAAATAAGACATGTCAATCATGACTTTTAAGGACCAATAATTTCGCATCTTTTGTGGTCACACATCTTAAGATGTTTGCAGCATAGCTATTGGGATACTTGACTGATTTAAAAAAAATCATAGAAACACTCCCTCTACTTTGGGGTCAAAGTATATATTACGGGAGGCTTAGTATAAGAACCATCATGGCGCTTTTGTAAATGCAATTCCTTCCTTATGCCCATGTCTTCTAGATCAAGGCGTGATTTTTCTGTATCCTTGTTCTTCCCATCCATGTTCAATATAGTTCTAAGAAAATTGTCACATATATTTTTCTCAATGTTCATCACATCAAGGTTGGAACGAAGCTTTAGTTTTTTCCAATATGAGAGCTCGTATAATATGCTTTTCTTTCTCCAGCTCAATTATACTAGGTCACGTGGCCTTTTTTTTATTGCTCAGATGCTTTCCAAACTTGACATTTGATAATAAATCCTATTGATTTATTATTTTCCCAGCTAATTCCGAGGATTGGAATTTATTCTCAGACATACCATTAAATGCCTTACTCCTTCACTAATATGGTCCTCATGTAGGTAACATCGTGGCCCAAGTAACCAATCTTACTTCGTATGCATTGAGATAACGTATCCTCATTACATGGGGGACAAGCAAGATAACCTTTTGTACTCCATCCAGATAAGTTACCATAGGCAGAAAAATCCTTTATCATCAACATTACAACTGCATGCATCCAAAAATTTTATTAACTAGATTCATCATAAGTGAATACACCATTATCCCACAACTCGTTCAACTCATCAACCAATGGTCATGTGTAAACATCAATTTCTTTTCTTGGGGCATGAAGCCTGGGGATAAGTAAAGTCATTATGAAAAAGGGATCATTCATTCAGTTCCAGGGTTTCATGTTATATGGCATTAGTACCATAGGCCACATATTATAAGAGGTTCTCATGTTCCCAAAAGGGTTGAATCCATCGGTGGCTAGGCCTAACCTTACATTATTGGGATCTCGGGAAACTCAAAATAACATAGATTAAAGTCCTTCCACCCCTCACTATCAACTGGATGCCTCAATATCTGATCATCCACGCGCTTATCACTGTTCCATCTCATTTCCTTAGCTGTCTTTCTTAACATAAAAAATCTTTGCAACCTAAGTATCAATGGAAAGTAGCATAGCACCTTTTGAGTGATCTTCTCAACAATTTTCATAATTGGGCTTGAATCTAGACTCCCCGCATATCGGACAATTATCAAGAGAAGCATTCTACTTCTAAAAGAGAGCACAATCATGTTAGCATTCATGAATTTTCTGATATCCCAAGCCCAATTCATGAAAGGGCTTATTGGCTTTATAAATTGACTTGAGAACCAAATTCTCTACAGGCAAAAGATCCACTAATACCTCCATCGACATGTCAAACGACTTATTTCTCCATTTACCCACAACTTTCAAATGAAACATTCTAACCAAAAATTATAATAGCATATATATTTTTCAACCCGAGTATACCTCACACTATTCATCCTTTAGTATTTTTTTGATATGTTGAACATCTTTCATTTTGGTTTTATCATATGCTTTGCCTATCCCAAAATCCCCTAAATCGCACCCCATATAATTCCCCCTACAATAGTCTTCTATCAATTCAGGGAAATCATGATCCCCATCTCCATTGTCACCAATTTTAGCATCCATGTCATCTTCAGATTCATCGATTTAATGGTGTGATACAGATTCCCCATGACGCACCCAGTTCTTATAACTTTCCATTATGCCATATCGTACTAAATGACACATCACAACATGGTCAGTGTGCCAAACATGATTATTACAATTATTACATAGGCATTGGATTGTACCATTTTTGTTCACTTTGGCCATTTCTCTATCAATAAAAGATTTCTCTCCCTCATGATACCGCTCAACTACTCTATGCCTAAGTGTCATCCAACTTTTATCGACCCCTTCCATATCTATTTATTGAGATATTACATAAATAACAAAAGATGGATTAAATTGTACTTAAAAGTTATATTTTTTCTTTGTGTATTTCATACAAAGCAATATAATTGGAACTCTTATCGATTGATATTCTCTTATGGAGAGTGTATATGGATAATAAATGATGGATTAACTTTACTTAGATGTTACAATTTTTTTCCTTTTTGTATCTCGTATAAAAACAATATAATTTAGTTTCATTATTAACACAAGTTGAAATATGAATCCTATCTCCTCCATTTCCTCTAAAGGATGAGTGGTCATATCCCATTCAAGATCGCATATTTATGTAATACACTTAGCATCTCATCTACATTGTTCCAATCCGAGGAAAATTCGACAGCATCTCCCAGTAGTTCTCCAAGTACACGACATAGATTCACATGTGTTCGCGCTAATTCAATTTATCAATTGAAATAACATTGAACATCACATCAATCTAGTATGTACCCATAGAACATTAAGAGATGACATTGGAACTTTCCCAAAAGTAACAAGTGTAAGCTAATAAGTACATTATTATACATAAACAATGATGTCCCAAACAGTCCAAACCGGACAATTCGAGAGATCTCATTACATAGGTAATGACTCTCGAACATGTCTAAGAGCTATTGATTGCGTACGCATAAGAACTAGAAGTCTAGTATCAATGCGCACTATGTGTAGCTTAAGAGGTATATAACTTTATATAATTTTATCTTACATTTAATTGATCTTTTAAAATTTATGTTGCTCACCAAATTTTATTACCACTTAAAAACTACTACTTAATACCATTATTTGCCTTCAACAATTTAATATTTTATTCTCAAATTCTCTAAAACAAGCCTGAAATACATACATACATACATCCAACAACTATCAATCAATGTTTGAATTTCAAACCTCATTTGTTGGAGATTTTATAAAATCCACAATTTTCACGTAGTATGCATAACCCGTTATGACTATTACCATTTCTAATCATTATAACAAGAGAGACATAAAATAATAATAAAACTTAAACATGAATATATTTGTTAAAGTGAACAATAATGTTGGGAGTGAGTTCTAATAAAACATTAAACTAGTGTTTTCATTGTGAAAAAAACTAATAACAAAAAACTATCCAATAATAAAACTATGAGTCAATATTAGTCTTTTTACAAAAATTAATAACAAAAACATGAATATCTTAAACCAACCATCCAGATAATATTAACAGCTCTCAATCGATATTAAAAAACTTAATTAATTTCAATAAATATTCACCACACCCAAACAATATTAATGATGATGCTAAGATTCAGCACCACTAGATAAGAGGTGATGAGCTCAAACAGTAATAACAATGGCAGCCATAGAGATATATATGTATAAGTGTATAGAAAGGGATGAGTATAAGAGGAATGAGACAATGATGTATAGTGGTTCAGCCAATTAGGCCTACATCCACTGTGAGTGTGTGATCCAATAAATATGGGCACTAATGGACTTGGATATAATGCACATAAGCTCACTCTCTCTCTACTGTGTGTCTAAGCAGAGTTTTTGCTAGGGTTACAATTATCGATCCTTTTGCAAGGTTGAAGGTGACATGTACATATAGGGTTTGGGGGGTGTAGTGTCCCCCCAAGCATGCATGGTGCATGTGAATGATATCCATCCAATCCCCTGCTGACATCTAGATGTGCCACTTGCAATCAATGATGACATAATATTCCCTCACATGAGGGGATGATATTGTTGTAACGGTATAATCCATGTGCCATATGAGTTCAACGCGCACAGTTCCATGCGTCTCCCAAATCATGCGCTGTGATGACGTCACCCTCGGCCTAAGGTGCCAGGCCGAGGCTAAAGTTGATGCTGGTACCGGGTCCGACTGGAGGTGGCCTCGTACCTTCATCCCCTCATAGGATCATCCAGCCTATGAGGGGTTATCCCCTCAATATGGGTTCGGCCCCTTGAGGGGTCGTCTGGGCCATGATGAGGGGTCGGCCCCTTGAAAGGTCATCTGGGCCATGATGAGGGGTCGACCCCCTGAAGGGTCATTTGGGACATGATGAGGGGTCAGCCCCTTGAAGGGTCATCTAGGCCATGACGAGGGGTCGGCCCCCTGAAGGGTCGTCTGGGCCATGATGAGGGGTTGGCCCCTTGAAGGGTTGTCTGATCTTGGTCGAGGGATCATCCTGGCCGATCCTTCCTGTAACGAAACTATGGTCATTGGACTCGTCCTGGGCCTGAGCCCTTGTCTATGTGAAGGGCACCCTCGGCCTGGCCGAGGGTATATATGGGTATATCAATCACCCCCAACCCTTAGCCATCGACATTGTTGAGATGGTTGAGGGATAGTTTTGCCTTTGAAATGTTTAAATGTATGATCAGTTTGATGAGAGACACTTGTCAAGTTGATTGACACCTTGCCAGATATCCATCATCATTTTAGTTTCCAAGATGTGGCGGTAGCACACTCAGCTTGGGACTTTGTGCCCTAATGATGCCTCTCCTCATGGGCTGTGTCTTGCATTGATTATTGGGCCCACTGATAAAAAGGTATTTAAAGGATTTTTGAAACAATCATTTTCTTCTTCGCGCGCCATCTTTCTCTCTAGTTCCTTAGCAATCCCAAATTGCCATTTCTGCAACATCAGTGCCTCAGGCCCTGCTTAGTCATCATTTTTTCTTCATCATCATGTAATTCCTCTGCCTTAGACTCCTCCATTAGCCTTCAATTTCTATTTATTTCTTGCATTTGCATTTGGGTTTCTTTTCATTTTTTTCTTGGTTACTTTGCTTTTTTGGCGCGTAGACCCACCTCGCAGTGGTGGTTGTAGGGCAGTATTTAGGTTTTAGGTTGCTTAGATTTCATCCCCATCTTTCAGTGGTAGTTTAGGGCCCCCTTGTGGTATTTCTATAGCTTTCTTGCATTTTTCGTCGTTCTTCTCCGACGAATTGAGTTATTCCTGTTCTTGAGTGTTCAACCACAAAACTCTTCATTTCTTTGGTTTTAATCCAAGAGTTAACTTTAGTCAACTGTGAACTTGTTTGTAGTAGGCTTAAAAGAATTCCCTTAAGTGTAGTGGCGTCCCCTTAATGCTGAGGAGACTTTATAGTTTAGCCGAGGAGTTCCCAATCTTGAGAGAGAGATTCTTCTCAGAGATTAGGTGAATAGAGGAAGAGAACGAGCGAAAATGAGGGGACGACCCTAATTGGGTATGACCCATCTTCCCCATTCCTTTAGCCATAATAATACCATCTGAGTCCCGTAGGTCATCTTATCATCCAGTCGAGAGTCATACCTACGAGGAGGACATGGATGAGAGAGCATTCATCACCAACAGGCACTAGGCCTTTTGGGAGGAGAGAGACATCAACTCTTAGCCCAAGCCAATAGGTCGAGGGTGCAGTTCATGCTGAGGTTGTCCCTGTGATAGACCTGTCCCCTCTTGCTTTTCAAGTAGCTTTTCCAAATGGCCCTCTGATAGGCGACGAGGCTGAGGGATCTGAGGACAAGAGGGTTGAGGACGACAGCGAGAGTTCTGATGATGGTCGAGTTGATACTTCTAGGCCGTTAAGGACCATGACCTCCTATTATGGAGGCATATCTTTGGTATACAGTCCAATATAAGTATGAGGGTCCCATCTGAAGATAAGAGGGTCTACCAGGGGGGTGAAGGAAAGATTACTGTTTACGAGCAGATGCTAAGAGTAGGTGTTAGGTTCCCTCTGCACCCTGCTATAGTCGACATATTATCTGCCCTCAGTGTTGACCCTTCTCAACTTCCTCCCAATTCATGGAGGACTATACTCGACTATGTCTCTCTTTAGAAGAATACATTTACTGATGAGCCCTCGACCGATTTATTCATAGCCTATTATAATATCACATCATCGTTCAAGCAGCCTGGGTATTTTCATCTGGGGGCTAGGAAGTCAGACAAGAAACTTATTCACGTAGCTCATACTTCAAACCACGACTGGAAGAAGAGGTTTTTCTTCATCTCTAGGGATTGGGAATTCCCCACCGAGGATGTGCCCGTAAAAGACAATCCGAGGGTCCCAAGGGCATTGTCCAACCCCTTGATGAAAGCACAGTCAGACCCCGAACTTAGTTTGGATGAGAGGGATATTATTGACTATCTTAGGGAATAAGGGAAAGAGGGTGGACTCCCCAAATTTGAAGACTTGATGACCCCTCGTTTTCTCAAAGAAGTTGGTCTGAGGGTCGTCACCCTGACAAAATTATGTGAATTATTTTTGTTTCAAATCTCTAAGTGTTTCCTCATCATTGTTGCTTATATCTGATGTATCGTCTCCTTTTCAGGTTGTCCTACAAATATATCTAATCAACTCTGGGAGATGACTGCTCTAAGTTTATTATCTTGCTTGGGAAAGAAAAAAGGCAAAGAGCCTCAATAGCCTCCGAGAAACACAAAGGTCGTGGGACCGACAGAAGTGGAGCTGACTGCCGACAGTCGCAAAAGGAAGGAGCCTGAAGCTCCTAAGGTCTCTCAGCCTGACTCACGAACGAGGGAGAGGGTATAGGTATATCGATCACACACTGAGGGGACCATCTCCTCTTCCAGAATGTGTGCCTATTGGACTCAGAATCTCGCTTTTCTTAAGGCTGAGCCCTCGTCCCTCATAGCCAATTTGAGGGCGGCCAAAGCCTCAATGTTTTCTGCACCCTCGACCGCAGATTTTGAATTCTTATCAAATATGCCCTCAGCCAAGGTCTATGATTACGGTATGCATACTTTGGCTCAGGTAGCTCTTTCGAATTCATTCTTTTTGATTTATTTCATGAACTGTTCCCTCGGCCCCTTTTAACATGTGTTTGTTTGTGCAGTCTGTCTGTGCCTTCACTTCTGCTACCAAATGGATGGCGAAGAATCAATAAAAATTTCACGAGGCTGAGAGGGCCATTTATTATGAGGCCGACTTACAGACTGAATTGGAGACTGCTAGGGCTGAGCTGTAAACTGCAAGGACTGGGAATGCAAGGGTTTTGGATGAGCTAATAAACAAACACGATGCCTCCTTGAAGGTGAATGACTACTTCATCAAAGAGAAGGAAGAGGCCTTGAACAACCAAGGGGTCCAATTCAAGGCTGAACTCGCTGAGGCAGTGAGAAAGGCTGAGGTAGATGCAGTGGAGGCTTACAAGCTTTCGGACGAGTTTCAGGGCTTTAGCCTTTAGTATCTGGAATGGGGGATCAAGACAGCCTGTCGGTGGGTCGTCCTCAAATTTTTTGATTCTATTTCATTCATTCGTCCCTCTCTTGAAGTAGTGGAGATGGAAGACCCCCTTATTGCTGAGGCTCTATCCCATATAGAGTCTCAAGTACACATCGAAAGCACCGGCACCTCTGCAGATCGACCTGTTTTGGTCATCGAAGAGACCCCTTTTGTTAATGTTGAAGACTTGCCCTCCGATGTTGCTCAATAGGGTTGCCATCTGTAGCCCATACCCTCTGCGTGTAAAGCTTTTATATTTGATTTTCTTTTGGACAAGAATTTATAACACTTGATTTATAATATAATCCCTCTTCCTATCTTCTATGCTTGCCTTAACTTATGATATTTAAATTAACCATCCTATGAGATCCCACCTCATTTTTCTTGAGGGTGAATGGGGGGGTCATCCCCACTAAATACCCTCATCATAGCCGAGGGTGGTTTCCACCAATTAATGATGTTTTAAAATATAAGTCCACCCCCGTCTTTCTTGAGAGTGAATGGAGGATCGTCCCTACCATTCACCCTCATCATAGCCGAGGGTTTTTACCACCAAATTAATGATGTTTTAAAATACAAGTCCACCCTCGTCTTTCTTGAGAGTGAATGGAGGGTCGTCCCCACCATTTACCCTCATCACAGCCGAAGGTGGTTACCACCAAACTAATGATGTTTAATTTCAAGTCCCCCTCATCTTTCTTGAGAGTTAATGGGGGGTCGTCCCCACCATTCACCCTCATCATAGCCGAGGGTGGTTACCACCAAATTAATGATGTTTAATTTCAAGTCCCCCCTCGTCTTTCTTGAGAATGAATGGAGGGTCGTCCCTACCATTCAGCCTCATCATAGCCAAGGGTGGTTATCACCAAATTAATGATGTTTAGTTTCAAGTCCCCCCTCATCTTTCTTGAGAGTGAATGGGGGATCGTCCCCACCATTCACCCTCATCATAGCCGAGGGTGGTTATCACCAAATTAATGATGTTTAATTTCAAATCCCCCCTCGTCTTTCTTGAGAGTGAATGGGTGGGTCGTCCCTACCATTCACCCTCATCATAGTCGAGGGTGGTTACCACCAAACTAATGACGTTTTATTTCAAGTCCCCCTCGTCTCTCTTGAGAGTGAATGGGGGGTCGTCCCCACCATTCACCCTCATCATAGCCGAGGGTGGTCATCACGAAATTAATGATGTTTAATTTCAAGTCCCCCCTCATCTTTCTTAAGAGTGAATGGGGGGTCATCCCCACCATTCACCCTCATCATAGCCGAGGGTGGTTATCACCAAACTAATGATGTTTAACTACAAGTCCCCCCTCATCTTTCTTGAGAGTGAATGGGGGGTCGTCCCCACCATTCACCCTCATCATAGCTGAGGGGTTTTAACAAGGATAACCCCAATCATACTAGAACTAACAAACACAAGATGAGGAGCCAACGTAACATTCTCATTAACATTCCAAGTGTTCTGTTAGAGCAACACATTCATTACAACTGTGGTTCGATAGGACATTACAATATTACTGATAGTATTTCTTCAAATGATCTGCATTCCACGGATTCGAAAAGGGTTCCACTTCAAGGTTCTCCAATCTATAGGTCCCAGGGACAACTTCATCAATAACCCTATATGGTTCACGCCAATTTGGGTGGAGCTAGTTAGGTTTTTTCCAAGTCTTTTTTAGGACTAGGTCCCCCACAACGATTGGCCTTTGTTCACCCTCGGGTTGTAAAACGTGGCAGTCCTCTAATGGTAGGCTGCTTGCCTTATCTCAGCTTCTTCCCTCCTTTACTTGATCAAGTCTAGGTCAAGTATCCTTTCTTCCATATTTCTCTGAAGGTCATACTATTGGACTCTGTGAGTAGGAAACCCAATCTCGGTGGGGATGATGGCTTTTGAGCCATAAGCCAGCATGAACGGGGTTTCTCCGGTAGGGGTCTTTACAGTCGTCCTGTAGGCCCATAGTACAGCCTACAACTCCTCGACCCATCTTCCTTTTGCCTCCTCAAGTTTCTTCTTGATACCATCTAGGATTATTCTATTTGTAACTTCAGTTTGCCCATTAGCCCGAGGTCGGCCAGGGGTGGAGAAGAATTGTTTGATACCCACCCTTTCGCAGTACTTCTCCAGAGATTCATTCTTGAATTGAGTCCCGTTATCTGAGATTAGGGTGTTGGGGAGACCATATCTGCATATAATATTTTTACAGATAAACTGGAAGGTCTTCTTCTAGGTGATAGTTACCATCGACTCCGCCTCCACCCATTTTGAGAAATAGTCAATTGCTACAATCAAGTATTGATAGTTATTGATGTCCCTAGGCAAGGGTCTTAGTAGATCGATTCCCCATACTGCGAATGGCCATGGGGAAGTGATGGAGGTAAGAGGCTGATGGGGTATGGTGGAGAACCGTTGACATTTATCGCACCTCTTAATGTATGTCGTAGCATCCTTCCCCAAGGTTGGCCACCAATATTATTAGGTGACTATCCTCTTAGTTAACGACCTACCCCCAATATGGCTCGAACAAGACCCCTCGTGCACATCTTGCAAGATTTGTGGGACTTCAGATCTGTGCACACATCTGAGCAAGGGGATCAAGAACCCCTTTTTGTATAATGTGTCTCCGATGATAGTGAATTTCGCAGCTTTGTATCTCAACTTCTTCCTTTCTTATTTTTCTTCTGGCATCTCCCCCTCTTTAATATATCTAATTATAGAGTCCATTCATGAAGCTTCCCTGTCAATATTTAAGCAAGAACCAAGTGTTCCTTATGCCTTTTCAATCTTTGGTCAAAGCAAAATTTCCACTGGGCTATCCTCCTGATATCTGTCCTAGTTACCGAGGCTAGCCTAGCAAGCGCATCGGCTCGATCATTATCAAGCCTAAGTATCCTTTTTAATTTCACTTCTGAAGCTCTTCAATAGTGACTTCACTCTTTCAAGATATTTGGCCATTCGCACATCTTTAACTTCGTATGCTCCTAGTATCTGATTCACTACGAGTCTTGAATCACTATGGACCAATATCTGGCCAACACTAAAAGACCTAGCCAAGGAGAGGCCTGCTATCAGGGCCTCATACTCAGATTCGTTATTGGAGGCTTTAAAGTTAAACCTCAGGGCGTACTCAATGTTTGTGCCGTCAGGTGTTGATACTATTAATCCAGCCCCACTTTCGCTCTCGTAAGAGGACCCGTCAACAAAGAGGTTCCACACGGCCTGTTCCCCTAAGAAATTTCCCTCTGTGAGGTATCCCTGTCTAAAGAGATATCTTCCCTCTTCATTTTCAGTAACTTTTTCTCTAGCGGTGCTTGTCTCAGCCTTATCTGTGGATGGGCAATTCTACTTTGCTGGGTATCTGTCTTCTTGAGATTCTCATCTTCAGCTTCATCATCTTCCTAAGTAAACTCACCCACAAAATCTGTTAATGATTGCCCCTTAATGGCCACCCTAGGCTGATACATAATGTCAAACTCTCACAACTCTATAGCCCAGGCCATTAGTATCCCCGATTTTTCTGGCTTGTGTAAGATCTGCCTAAGAGGAGAGTCGGTGAGGATGATAATTATATGTGACTGAAAGTACGGCTTTATATTTCTTGATGCATGGATCAAGGCATAGGCTAACTTCTCCATCCTTGGATATCTTTTCTCTGCACCCTGGAGTGTCTTACTGTTGAAATATACAGGCTTCTGTACCCCGTCTTCTTCTCTCATAATGGCCACGCTGATGGCTGATTCTGAGACGACTAGGTACATATGTAGTCGTTCGCCCTGCACTGGTCGTTATAACAGCAAGGGAAACCCTAGGTACGACTTTAGTTCTTTAAAATCCCGGTAATACTCTTCGTTCCATTCAAAGGCCTTTCTGAGAATTTTAAAGAACGGTAAACACTTGTCTGTGGCTCTGGATACGAACCTATTCAAAGCAACCACTCTCCCAGTGAGCCTCTGAATGTCCTTAATGGTCCTTGGAGTCTTCATGTCTAAGATGGCCTTTATCTTCTCAGGATTAGCCTCAATTCCTCTTTGATTGACGATGAACCCCAAGAATTTCCCTGCTCCGACCCCAAAGACACATTTGGTCGGGTTGAGCTTCATCTGGTACTTGTCCATTGTGTCAAAGGTCCTCTTGAGGTCGGCCACATGATCCTCAGCCTTCATACTCTTGGTCAACATGTCATCTACATAGACCTCCATATACTTCCCTATTTAGTCTTCGAACATTTTATTTACAAGGCGTTGATATGTTTCCCCCGCATTCTTTAGGCCAAAGGGCATGACCCTATAATAGTATGTCCCCTTGTCGGTAATGAAAGCCATTTTTTCTCTGTCCTCAGGGATCATGAAGATCTGGTTGTAACCTGAGTAGGCATCCATGAAGCTCATCAGCTCATGGCCTGCGATAGCATCTACCATCTGATCAATGCGAGGGAGAGGGAAGTTGTCTTTGGGAAAATGTTTGTTGAGGTCGGGGAAGTCTACACACATCCTCCATTTTCTGTTACCTTTGGGGACTATGACTGCCTTGGACAGCCATTCACGATAGATGACCCCCTCACAAACTTAACATCTTCCAACTTTTTGACCTCATCCCTTATGACCTTATACTTTTCTCGAGAATAAATTCTCCTCTTCTACTTTATCAGCTTTGCACACTCCACCACGTTGAGCTTGTGGCACATGATTTCGGGGTCGATCCCCTACATATCTGCATGACTCCATGAGAAGACGTTATGTCTTCTCCTTAACAGCTTGATGAGGTCTTCTTTGATGTCTGTCTTTAGAGCTTTGCCTATTTGGACGATTTTTTTGGCTAATCCTCAATGAGGATGATGGATTCTACCTCTTCCATGGCTTCTCCTTCATTCAACTTTGTCTCATCCCTAGGGTCTAGGGTATCAATATTGTAAGTAGTTGTTGCCTTCTTGTGCGCCTCTCTTTCTTCGGCGGAATTGAAGTAACATTCCCGTGCCATCGTCTGGTCTCCCTGAACTTCCCCTACCCTGTAAGGGGTCAGGAATTTTATCATCTGATGAACCGTGGATGGAACGGCCTCAAATTCCTTGAGGGCCACTCGCCCAAGTATAATGTTATAGGCCGAGAACACATGTTCATCCATCACAAAAAATTGACCTTCTTGGTAAGCCATCTCGGCCACTCGTCTCCCATCCTAACATCGACCTCATACACTCCTAGAGGATGAACTTTTTCCCCACTGAAACCAATCAAGGGGTGATGGTATGGGACGAGCCTAGCACGACTAAGGCCTAAGAATTTAAAGCACGTCCAGAACATCACATCTGCATAACTTCCCCCATCCACCAAGATCCTCGACACCTCACATCCGTGTACCCTGGTGGTGATAATAAGAGGGTCATCATGCGGGGCTAAGAGGCCTTTGAATTTCATTCTTGAGAAACCCACTATGAGAGTATCCATATCAACTTTCTTCCTCTTTTATGACTTGAGGTAGAGTGTACAGCCTTTGTCACTGCCTTGACCTCATCTACATGGGCCTTCCTATCGGCAACCTCTGATTGTCCTCATGCTATTCCCCTGGAGATCATCCCAACATCGAGTGAGATTATATTAAGTCTTTTTATAAGGTCGTGGTCGTCCCTCGATGGGAGGTCAGAGTCATCATCATCCTCTGAAGGTCATCCCTTCTGTTTGGAGGATCTTCTCTGCATATGTCACCCCTATTTTTCGTGGGGTCGTCCCCTCGACCCCTCTTGAAGGCACTCTTGTCAATGTATTTCCTTAACTTCCCTTCTTTTAACTTTTTTTTTCAATTTCATCTTTCAGAGAAAAACACTTATCGGTCACATGGCCATGGTCTTGGTGAAATTCACACCACAGATTTTTGCTCCTCTTGTGAGGTACTTCCCTCAACTTCTTAAGCCACTTCAAGGACCAGTCCCTCTTTATCTCATTCAGAATATGTTCGCAGTTGACCATCAGAGGAGTGTAATCAGCGAATTTGTCATCTATAGACCTCTTCTTCCCCTCTTTGTTCTTTTTCTGGTACTTACCCCCACTGGTGCCTCCTTTTTCATCTTCGTATTTTGCTGTCATCGCCTCTTCAGCGTTCATCACATTTCCCGCTGTTGACAGCAATTCAACCATCGTTCTCGGAGGGTCTTCCGTAAGCTTCCATAAAATCTTCCCCTTCTCGAGTCCTCCAATAAGGGCTGTCATGGCTATACTCTCCTCGTAATCTTTGACCTCTAACTTTTCTTTGTTAAACCTGGCTATATAGTCTCTTAGGCTCTCATTCTTCCCTTGATTAACATAGAGAAGGTGTGTGGTCTTCTTTTATGGTCTCACTCCAAAGAAAAAGTTATGTATAAATCGATCTGCTAACTGTTGGAAATTTTCAATGGAGTTATTTAGGAGGGACATATACCAGATATGTGTGACCCCCATCAGAGTGCCAAAAAAGGCACAGTACCTCATCTCATCTGAGATAGAGTATATGTATGCCGCTGACTGGTACATCTGAATATGATGGACAGGCTTGGTACTCCTGTCATACTGTCAATGAGGCTGTGGCAGGTCTGTGTCGGCTGTTTACTTCTCCCTGATCGTCGTTCCATCCGTGAGGTCGGCCCCCGTTGGGTCGGTCATCTGCTGCCTCCCTTCTGGACCTTACAATACTTCTCGATCGGGACAATTTTTCTCGCAGGTCGTTTACTGGGCCCAGCCTCTCAAAGGCCGACCCTCTGCTCAGATGATCGAAAGCAGAGCCACTCGGGCGATCGCAGTATTTTGCCTTCCACACTTCTCTCTGCTTTCCTGGATAAGTCGAACAGTATTAGTCGAGACCTCATATGGCTCCCAGCACTCTATGGGGGCCTCTTCCACCTCCAGATCATCATATATGTCTTCTGTGCAAGGGTTTCCTTACCTCCCCAAGCGTAGACGCCAGGGGTCAGCAACATCCTTCCGCCGTTGTGGAGGTGGAAAGTCTTTGCATGGTGCCTAGGGTGGTCCCTTGGCCTCATGCTGCCCTGGAGCTGCTGCCGGAGTAATTATCTCCGGTGAGACTCCTGGAGGTCTTAGTATGTTCTGGCTAAGAGATGTAAATTGCTCCTGCATAATCCGCTAGCTCGCTGCTAAAGACTTCAGGGCGGATGCCACCTCAGCCATCTCAGACTGAGGAGGTGCATGATTGGAATTAGGTCCTACTCCACTATCTGGTGGAGGAGGTGGTGGTGGTGGCATCTCCGTTGCCATATGTTTGATCTAGGAAGAGCTGAATGATCAAATGACTGATGAGCTTGAGAACCTTAATGGACCTCTTTTAGTGGTAAAACAGCTCCACACGAAGGGGGAGAACTAGTTCACCACTAGAGTTTCCGGTAAGGTCAACCAGTGTAAAGGAAGAGCAATCTTCTCGTTCCCATGGACGGTGCCAAACTGATGATGCTGAGATTCAGCACCAACAGATAAGAGGTGATGAGCTCAAACAGTAATAACAATAGCATCCATAGATATATATATATAAGTGTATAGAAAGGGATGAGTATAAGAGGAATGAGACAATGATGTATAGTCCTTCAGCTAATTAGGCCTATATCAACTGTGAGTGTGTGATCCACTAGATATGGTCACTAATGGCCTTGGATACAATGCACATAAGCGCACTCTCTCTCTACTCAATCCTTTTACAAGGTTGAAGGTGTCATGTATATATAAGGTTTGGGGGGTGTAGTATACCCCAAAGCATGCATGGTGCATATAAATGATGATCTAGACAATCCCCTGCTGACACCTGGATGTGCCACTTGCAATCAATGATGACATAATATTCCCTCACGTGAGGGGATAATATTATTGTAACGGTCTAGTCCACGTGCCATATGAGTCCCACGCGCACTGTTCCACGCATATCCCAACTCACGCGTTGTGATGATGTTACCCTCGGCCTAAGGTGCCAAGGTGTGGCTAAAGTTAATGCTGGTATCGGGTCCGACTAGAGGTGGCCTCGTATCGTCGTCCCCTCATAGGGTCGTCCAGCCTATGAGGGGTTGTCCCCTCAACATGGGGTCGGCCCCTCAAGGGGTCGTCTGGGCCATGATGAGGGGTCGGCCCCTTGAAGGGTCATCTAGGACATGATGAGGGGTTGGCCCCTTGAAGGGTCTTCTGGGCCATGATGAGGGGTCGTCCCCTTGAAGGGTCGTCAGGGCCATGATGAGGGGTCGACCCCCTGAAGGGTCGTCTGGCCCATGATGAGGGGTCGGCCCCTTGAAGGGTCGTGTGATCTTGGCTGAGGGGTCATCCTTGTCGATCCTTCCTATAACGGAATTGTGGTCATTGGACTCGTCCTTGGCCTAAGCCCTCATCTGGGTGGAGGACACCTTCGGCCTGGCCGAGGGTATATATGGGTATATCAATTAACATCACCTTCTTAATTTTAAGACCTAAATAACAACACCCAATTAATATTAATAGTAAGTTTATTTCTTATTAGTTTATTCAATTTAGTATATAAACATTATAAAATAAAATAAAAAAATATTGAATATATTATGGTACGATTTTGATCAGAATGATTTATTATATTAACATCATAAAATCTTTACTTTATAAACAGTATTAATTAAAAAAAATGTACTACATTCATATACCTCAGTTATAAATTAAAAAATTGATTGAATGGAAACATTAATCCAATATATCCACATATGTTAAAAAAAGATGATGATGATGATGAGAGTTTCATATTACCAGAGGGCGGCGGTGTATGGAGGAAACGAGTGCGGCAACATATGAAGGGAAAGAGGAGGGTGGAGACGTATGGAGTAGAAACTTAAAATCGAAGCTTTAAAAAAATGAGTATGCTAAAGAGGAAAAATTGAAGCCTCACTTCTTCACACTCCTTAGGAATTGCAAAAAAGAATGAGGAGAAGAGGGGGATGTGTATGGATGAGAAGAGGGTGGGAGTTTGGAGGAAAAGGAGGTGGCAGTAGTTTGAAGAAGAAGTGGTGTTTTCTTCTAGGGCAGAACATGTTTGTTCTGTTTTTGTTTTTATAGAAGTGGTATTTTCTTTTACCGAAAAAAGTATACAATTAAAAAAAATACTTTTGGCATCATAATTTACTTTATTTCCAAAAGTCATCTTTTTTTCTCAACACACTCGTATGTTGCCACAAGTTAGGTGACGTTTGGCAACATTCAATTTTAATGCTAAAAGATAAATATTTTCTTGCTACCTTTCCACTTAAAATTTTAACATTTGGCAACAAGTTTTATTTTATGTTGCCAAAAGTACAATGCATAATCATCTTTTGGCAACATAAGTAAGATTTTTGTCTCTAAGGCAACAAAAATAACTTGTGTAGCTAAATATTGTTGCTAATGCTGCAAGTTCTTGTAGTGCCCGACGATAAAAGGGGACCAATAAATTCCAGATAGCTGGCTTTGACTTTGGTGATTTTTAAATTAGTTATTGTATATATACACATTATAATATTGTTATTGTTAATATCATAGTATTAAATATAATTTTATGTTATAGAAAATGATTGAGGGCTTGTCCAGCAGTCAGTTTGAGTGCAGCCCCAGTGATATTCATTCATATGCTCTAACCAATGTGTTAGGGAAGGACCATAAGTGGAGTACAAGAGGTGTGGGATCACATATTCCAAGTACTAGACTATAACATAATGCACCTTTATTAGACGAGATCTCTACAGAAAGGGATAAAGGTGTTAAGGGGGTTAACTCAAGGTGCCCAGACGAAAGGAGAGGTGTCAGAGCTTTGGAAGGATATGACACTCCTGATGAATGAAATCCATGGATTGTTCAGACTCTTAAGAAACAATAGGGTTGCCCCTTTAGATGCCTTAAACATTCACTTTTCCTCCTCCTGGAACATTTTCCTCCTAAATGCCTCCTCCTAGAACATTTGCCTAAAAAATTCCTACCCCTAGAAAGTTTCCTCATCCACACACACTGACTTTGGCGAGGTGTATTATGTACGGGACTTGGACGATACCAGGACTATTGGTACATGCACTCTTATTTTTGTACTTGCCAGAACAAAATCGATAATCGTCTTTTGGTGGTGGGTGAATCTCAAATTTTTGTCCATAAAATGTACTCTATTTGTAGATATGATCCTACGAACGTTGACAATGGGGAAATAACATTATTTTCACCTTAAATAAATTGTTATATTTCTTGGCTAGTTAATTTGGATGCCAAGGCTACTTGAACAATTTTTTTTAATATATGTTTCATTTGAATTTTGTTGTATATCATTTGAATTTCATTGTAATACTTGGACAATATAATATTTCGATGAATTTCATTGTAATTTATGTTTCATTTGAATGAAATAAATCAAGTATTTGTGTAGCGACAGTGTAGGAGAATATAAGGATGGAAAATTTCTTCAGTTTTGCAAAGATTCTGTCATCACAAGGCTTTTTATGATAATGAAAGCTCTATAATAAAATGGTGATGTTGAGTGTATGAATCGCATGATTATGGAGAGAGCAAGGTGCATGAGGTTTCATGCTGGGTTGCCAAAATATTTTTAGGCAACAACTATTGACCATGTTGTTTATTTGGTCAATAGGCCTCCAAATGCAACTCATGGATTGAAGTGTCCCTAAGAAGTATGGCATGGGCAAGATGTTAATTACTCACATATGCGAGTATTTAGGTGTCCAGGATATGTTTACATTTCCAGTGATAAAAGGACAAAAAATTATCTGAGGCCTCGTCCATGTATCTTTCTTAGTTTTATGAAAGGGGTGATGGGGTACAAGCTTTAGGATCCTATGTAAAAAAATATATTTATATTCAAGAAGCTGCAAATGATGGTGGCGTTAAAACTGTCGAGGTTCCTATTTATATTCCAAGACCATCCACTACCAAAAATAATGAAGCATCCACTAACGGTACTATTGATACTCAACCAAATGACAACAAAGTTGAGGTGGAGCATAGGGAGGAGAAATATGAAGAAAAATTAGTTGAGGTGGAGAAACCTCAACAGGTGGAGCATGAATCATCTATAACAAGTGATCGAACTCGTCATGAAATCATATCGGCCTCAGGATTTGGTTGGGAAGGCGAAATATAATTAGTCCTTGTGTCAAGTGAGGGTGCTCGAACTACTTACAAATAAGTCATCCATAGCGAATGTAAACAATGTTGGATGGGTTCCATGATATAAGAGATGGAAGATCTATGCAAGAACTCCGTGTGGGAGTTAGTTCTGAAGCCTAATGACCTACACATCGTAGGATCCAAATGGATGTTTCAGTAAAAGGAAGCAATCATCAAAGAGGAAGAACCTAAGTACAAAGACAAGTTAAAAATCAAGGGGTTTTCACAGAAAAGGGAATAGACTATGATATGATCTTTTCTCCAGTAGTGAAAAACACTTATGTACGAGTGTTATTGTCCATGATCTCTTAATTTGATATGGAATTAGAACAAATGGATGTGACGACAACTTTTCTTCATGTTGACTTGAAGGAAGTTATCTACATGGCACAACCAGAAGGGTTTAAGGAAGTAAGCAAGGAGAACCATGTGTGCAGGCTAAAGAAGTCCTTGTATAGGCTTAAGTAGTTTCCACGACAAGGGTACCAATAGTTTGACATTTTTAAGATGTGGGTTAGATACACTAGGTGTGAAAATGACCATTGTACATACTATTGAACATTTCAGGATGGCTCATTTATTTTTTTGATGCTTTATGTACGATGACATGCTCATAACTTATTGGGATATGTTAAAGAATAAGGGGCTCAAAATTGAGTTGGGTCAAGAGTTTAACACGAAGGATCTTAGCGCCACACAAAAGATCCTTGTTATGGAGATTCAAAGGGATACACAAATAATCAAGGTATAGCTCTCTCAGTAGAAGTACATATCATATAATATTGAGAAATTTGGCATGATGGATGCCAAGCCTGTATCTACTCCATTAGATTCTCATTTTGCTTTTTCGTTAAAATAATGTCCTTCTATAAATGTTGAAATCATAGAGATGTTGACAACACCGTATGCATATACAGTGGGTTGTCTCATGTATGCCATGGTTTTTATACAACCAAATATTGCTCAAGTAGTTAGAGTGGTTAGTTAGTACATATCGAATCCAGGAAAAGAACAATGGTTAGTAAGGTATCTCAAAGGAGTGAAAACTATGGGTATTTTATTTGAACGAAAGAAAGGAGTCGAGTGTGTTGTAGGATTCGTAGACTCGAAATCTACAGGTGATCAAGACAAACGGAGATCAACCACAGGTTATTTATTTACTATCACTAGTGGGAATGTATCTTGGAGATCTATGTTACATGGAACAAGTGCTTTGTTTACTACAGAGGCATAGTAATGGCACTCACTAAAACATCAAAAGAGGTAATTTAATTGAAATGTTTGTTTATTGAGTTGGGAATGAAGCAAGAGATAATTTGTATTCATTTTGACACTCAAAATGCTTTGCAATTGGCTAAAAATTAAGTGTAACACACTCGAAAAAGGCATATTAATGTGCGATAACATAAGGTACATGATTAAGTGAATTCCGATGATGTTGTCATCGAGAAGGTGCACACTAATGAAAATGCGGGGATCATACTCATAAAACCAGTTATGATAGAAAAGTTTAGGCATCGCCTAAAGATTCTCGATCTCACCTCTTGTGGAAGTTGGAGGTGGTTCCACATCGGGATGAGTCATGTAAGAATGATGGATATCGGGATAGTCCTCAAGTGGTTTCTGGTTTTTATCCCTAGATTAGTTAGAGCAGTCGGATTTTTATTTACAAGATTTTTCGAGATGAATTTTTTTGGAATCTGACTCAGAATTAAAATGGCAAACGGCCCCATTAGGATCTCCACGAACATCAACCCCGTTAAGGTCTCAACAAACCCATTTTCTCTAATTCTCCATATTCTCTAGTGCTCCACCACCATACCACCAAGTATTTTTTTAATCCTTTCATTCTCCTTTGGCAGTCTATATAATGTAGGGATTTCATTACTGAAAACTACACCACAACAAGTGAGAGAAATTAGAGAGTGGTTTACGACTAAGTATTTTAGTTATTAGTGAGTCCAAAAAATAAGACCATTTTGTGAGTTTCTTGTGTGAGGGTTCCTATAATGTTATGAGATTAATATTGTGAGTTGAATGATTGTTTAAAAGAGTGATTAATTTTGTAACACATATTCTTCTATAGTTAAACTTCTCCTCCCCTCGTGTAGACGTATCCAATTTTGGTGAACCATGCTAAATATTTGTGTCTCTAAATTTGTGTGGTTGTTATATGTTTTATTTCATTCAATAATTCAATTATTAAGTTGATTTAGTAGCTTGAGGGAAAAAAGTGTTGGGTTGTATTCTGCACAACAAACAAGTGGTGTTTCGAGGCATTAAGAATTATATGCTAATAGAATTTAGCGATAAAAGTGATGTTAGGTGGTAAATTAGTGAGTATTATAAGAGATTTTACAAGGAGGAGCAAAACTGGAGACCCGCTTTCAATGGGTTACCTATGAAGAGCATTTATGGGGCCAATGTGGAATGATTGGAGGGGTTATTCATGGAGAAAGAGGTTTTTCAAGTTCTAAGATCAATAAGTGAAGATAAGGTGCCAGGCCTCGATGATTTCACTATCGCCTTTTTTTAACATTATGGGAAGCGGTGAGAGAGGATGTGATGATTGTGTTTCACGAGTTCTACGACAGAGGGTACTTTCTAAGACGTTTGAACACCACTTTCTTAACTTTGGTGCCCAGGAAATGGGGAACGGGGGATGTGAGAGACTTCAGACCTATTAGCCTAATCGAGAGTGTTTATAAGTTAATTTCAAAGGTGTTGTCATCTATACTTAGAAGGGTGATTGACCCTCTCATTACTGAAACACTAAAGTTTGTTTATTAGTGGTAGACAAATTCTTGATGTGGTTCTAGTTTCGAATGAGGGGGTTGACTTCAGTTGAGAAGTGGCAAAACATCTATTATATGTAAGATTGACATTGAGAAGACATTCGACCATATGAAATGGGACTTTTTATATCTATTGAAGAGGATGGGTTTTGAGGAGCGATTGTGCAGGTGGATGGATATTTGTATCTCCCGTGTTAGATTCTTCGCATTGGTGAATGGGGTTATAGTAGGTTTTTTCCTAGTTCTCAAGGGCTTCGATAAGGTAATCATTTATCTCTTTCATCTTCATACTTGTGATGGAGGCCCTTAATCGGCTATTGGGCCGCACAGCTGAGGCAGGTAGGATAAGTAGTTTCTCAACTGGCCAATCGAACCCCCTCACTACTAAGGTTTATCATCTCATGTTTACAAATGACACTATCATATTTTATGATACTCTTAAGGACCAAGTGAAATCGATGAGGCTTTTATTGTTGTGTTCAAGGTTGTGTTAGGTTTGCAAAACAATGTTAGGAAATGTGAGATAATCAAGGTAGAAGTTGTGGAAAACGTGGGGGCTCTGACGGATGTGTTAGGGTTCAAGTTCGGTTCACTAATTTCTACTTCTCTTTGACTTCCTTTAGGGTCCAAATTCAAATCAACTTCGATATGCGATTCGGTTTTGGAGAGGGTTAAATGGTGGTTGGAGGGTCGGAAGACTAATTTTCTTTCGAGGGGGAGACTGACTATGATCAAAAGCGTTTTATCGAATCTTCCCACCTACTTTATTTCATTTTTGCCTTTGCCATTCTCGGTGCACAAGTTATTAGAGAAGAAGATTAGGGATTTCTTGTGGAGTGGTAATGAGGATGCATTTAATTATTTTTAGTGGGTTATGATGATGTGTGTAAACCGCTAAAGGAGGGATACAGGAGTGAGGAGCGTAGATAAATTTAATAAAGATTTATTAAGAAAATGGATGTGAAAATTTAATAGAGAGGAAAATATATTGTGGAGGAAAGTAGTGGTGGCTCAGAATGGGACTTCTCCCTTTTGCCGTAATCCAAGGGTGGGGCGTTCAAGCCATGGATGGTCCTATGGAGGTTTATAGCTCAACATTGAGAGGATTTATCACATCTCGCATCATTTTAGGAAGGGAGTGGGAATAGGATTAGATTTTAAAGGGATAAATAGGGGAAGAATGGCTCCTTGGAGGAGATTTTCCTGGGGTTGTACCATCTTGGGAGGGATAAGGATGATCTAGTTGAGGATGGTGTGTTGACAGTAGAGGATCGGTAAGTGTGGAATCCAAAATTTACTAAGATTTTTTTGTGATTGGGAATTAGAGGAGGAGGATGAGGATTTTTTTATTGGTTGGAGTCAGTTCTGATTTCGATAAAACGGGGTGACGTTTTGATATAGTTGAATTCCAAGGATGGAAGCTTCACGATTTAGAATTATTATACACTCTTGTGGGGGAGGGGCATGTTATATTTGCATTGAAGGAAGTATGGAAGGCAAAGGGGCCTCCAAAGTCTATTTTCTTCATGTGGACTGCGGTCATACAAGCTATACTAACAACGAAAAGGGTACAAAAAAGGGATAATAGAATGTCTAGTAGATGCTTACCATAACAATACATATAATTAATGGGAAAAAAATTCATCACCAAATGAAAAAAGTTCGTCATGAAAAATATATTATGACGAATTTTTTTTGTCAATCGTCCATCACGAAAACCCTGTCGCTAAAGGTTTTAGTGAGGAAATAAAAATTTCGTCACCAAATAGTAGACCTTTTGGTGACAAAATATTCTCTGTCATGTAATAGCAGGCTTTTAGTGACAATTATTTGTACCCAAATATCTTATTTTTGTTACAAAAATGCAAATTTTGTCACCTAATGTATATGATAATATGTAAAAGGATAACCATTGGGTAACAAAATTAATATACTTCGGGGACAAAATATTTTTGTCACGAAATGAATTTCATTGTCAAAAAATTATAAATTTAGAACTCATAATTTTTTCATTTTAATTTCATTTCTCATATAGATATTCAGTCAAATAAATATTAATTATAAAATCGACTAAGTTTCATCGATATTATATAAGTAATCAACTACCATCATATACATACTCAAAATTAAGGTTCAAGAGATTATATAATTGATACGAAAGCATTCATACAAATATCATAAAACCATTGATCAATTACAAAGTAGCCTACATCGTTTGTTACAACACATCAACTAAGGCATTAGTTTCTAACTTCTTATTTCCTAAGGCATTAGTTTCTAATCAATTATAATGTAGCCTCCAAAAAATAATTCCAAACAAGTTTGTTAAGTTCTCCTTCCATCCTCATCATCATCCCAAAAATAATTTTCAAAAAACCGTCCTCACAATGTCCCAATCTGCAATCCAAAAAGTAACAAGGCATTAGTTTCTAACTTTATAAGTCTATTGACAATTGATAAATATAATAACATCAAGTAAAAACACACACATTGAGCTAAACGCCAAAAATATTACAAAATTAAATTTTATTTTTAATATTTTAAAAAAATTCGAAAGAGTTTCGTATGTTTATAGACTAAAATCACCTTGTTAAATTTAAAAAAAAGTCAATAAACCCAATGACCATCCACAAAAATACCCCTTCCACCGATTCAAAAGATAAGGTAATAACATTGCCAATATTTTAAGAAAATTCAGTAGAGTTTCCTTTGTTTATAGACAAAAACCACCCTGTTAAATTAAAAAATAAAAAAAGTCAAGAAACCCAATGACAATCCACCAAAATACCCCTTTCACTGATTTAGAAAACAACGTAATAGAATCAGCAATAGAGATATTAAATAAGTCAAAGGATGTGAATACAAAAATGTAATTTCAATAAATTCAACATTGAAATTATTAAAACTTACCATATAGTAAATATGGGAGGAAGTGAACCTGATGCTTTTAAAGCATCAATTATCTTGTCGAATCCAAATTGACGAGCCTATAAACAGTCCATGACCAAGACCTATGATATGTCTCGATTTAGTACCAAGTACTCAATAAACTATCCCATCAGGAGTCAAAGGTTCACTACCCCCGGGAGTAGGCTCATCTTGCAACTACTTCATCTGAATTTTTAAAACAAATTAATATATATCATTTCACAAAATTGAAGTTATGATATTTGTCTAATATATGTTCTATTCTTACCTATAGTTCCTCAGCTTCAGGAGAAGAACATTTTTCATTAGTGCAGTGGGTTTTCTTGTATTACTCAATTTGATATAGCTCCTCATTCACCATATCATTATTCATAATAATCATTAGTTTAAAATTTTGTTTAACTAAAGTTACACCGAAAAAACTAAACAAGTTTTTCACGAAATCTGTTCTGAAAAAAAAGTTAGCACAATCCAACAGTATAAACACAGTCTACAAAAAGCTAACACTACAAAATAAGCACAAAAAAATGTCCCAATCATATATACGTATAAGCTATACAATAATTGATCTAAAATAATAATCACTAGTTCTAAACTGTAAAATCAGATTTAATAATGATAAACCAGTTCTGGATCTATAAAAACATCGATCTAAACTATTAGCATAGTATTAAACTCGGAATAAACCTAAAATAACAAGTTTTTGACAGATATACAAACTCAACAAAGAGAAAAACTAAACCTAACGATTTGTAGAAGATTTATACAAGTGATTCAACCAAGATGCACTAAACCAAATTTGCCTAATTGTCACGGTCATTGACCTTGACAAGTTGGACTTGTCAAGGTCAATGACCGTGACAATTCGGGGCGAGATAACTTTTTTTATCACGGACCTGTCACGGTCATCGACCATGACAAGGGCGTTAGAATTGTCACTGTCCTGTCACGGTCTATGACCATGACAAGTTTAGTCACGGTTAATAACCATGACAAAGTCTTGACCCTTTTTAAAAAATTGTCACGGTCATTGATCGTGACAAGCCGGTGACAATAATCCTTTGTCAAGGACTTGTCACGGTCAACGACTGTGACAATTCTGGGCTAAATTCCGTTGGGCAGTATGGCCACTTCCACTGCCCAACAGTATATTTGTAGCTGTTATAGCAACGTTGTACCTGTTCAAACATCATATATCCAAATAAACTAAAGATAATGCAAATATATATTCAAAATAGAAACAATGTACATGACGATATAATCCAAATATAATTCAAATGTACCAACTTAAAAATAATGTTACTACATGTCTGGCGTAAATGTGAGGAGGTGAGTATGCCACACGATATACGAATTGACACACCCACTAATATACATCATGCCGCATTGTTCGCGCAACCACAATAGGGAGTTCTCCTTCCCGGGTATCACATGCATGACGAGCACTTTGGACTCGATCTCTTGAAGCATATGTCCATGAACTATTCCATCCTGCACGATATTCGGGCCGCTCAACCCCCGCCTTATCCGCTGGACATCAAATACGTCCAATATGAACATGCTCGGCCAACCAATTGTCCACATCGGTCTGGGGAAGGGAGCCAAATAAGGAAGTGGATCATCGAAGTACGCACGTGTCAGTGATGAAGCAGCGAGGTCCACATCCTCGTCATTATGCGCCTCGTCCTCCCGCACCTCCTCCTCCTCCACCGCCTTCTCCTTCCCTTTCCACTTACGGTCTCCACCCAACGTACGCTTCATGAATGAGTACATATCTTAGAACGTCGCCTCCAAATGGGAAAGCTTCGCATCATGTGAATCCACCGTTCGAGTCAACCCGGTGTCGCTCGTCTGCAATCCGATGATCTTAGATTTGGCCACCCGCGAGCTCACCCCCCTTGTCCTCCCTTTGCAATAAGAGCCAAGCACTTGGATGAGTGCGTCTGTGGACAAAGATGCCTTGTCGGCATCAGACTGCGACTCATGCACTTCCTTAAGCTTTGCCTGAAACGACAAAAAGCACATGATTAGTAAAATAAGTAAACTAAAAAATTATAACTTAATTAACAAAAATTAAATTGTCGAATTACTTACAATCGTGGCCGTGATGCTCGGGGACACCTCCTTGTTCTTCCCCTTCTTCATTCGAAGAGCCACATAAGTATCGAGCCTATGTGGCTTACCCCCAGGGCCACTCCTTACCCCCTGAAATAAAATAAAGTAAAATTAGTATCGGCCCCGCAAAGTAAAATAATGAAGAATAATATATTTCTATAGTTATAGAAAAATTAAATCTTACCTTCATCCTATGCTCCACCTCGATGTAAGACGTCCAGCCGGAGTAGTGCACGTCCATATTTTTTGCCCGATTTTCCCTCCCCAATTGGCGAGATGCCAATTGTCGCTCCCCGATCTCATTGTCAATGAACTTTTGCCATTGTGCCAATGAGATCGGCTCCTTGAGCGGGACGGATTCACGTCATTGGATAATGGACTCTCGTGTTTTTCCAAAGTACCGTGTCTGCATATTTTTCTTCCACGTCTTGTGTTGCTCCCTCAACTGCTCCAAGACGGAATCCCGTAGCTTTGGATCCAAGTTGAATTATTCCTGTGCAACAAATACAATGTTAGTTGAGAATAAATATAAATATAAATATAAAATGAAATTTAAATTGAAATTTAAATTTAAATTGAAATATTCATATTCATATAAATATATTACCTGTATTGCTGCCCAAATAGCTAACTTGAGCTCATATGGCACCTCCTTCCAACTCATAAACCCCGGGCCGATGACCGTCTTTAGCAGCTCGAGGGATCTCGCTAATAGCTCCGACTTGTTCTCGATGGTAATCCCAAATTTGCCATATTTGGGGAGCCTAGGGGCCGAGGATCCCTCGTCGCCTCCGCTACCACCAAGCCCAGACGACATCATCATAACCAGGATCATCATCCTCGCCCTATTACCTGAAGGATACATTTTCTGTAAAAAAATGTTATTAGTACAAATAAAAAAAAATTTAGAATAAGACATGCAAATATGTAGAATTACTACAAACCACCCCCAGCCCCCACCCCCTCCCCCACCACACACACGTACACGCACACACACCCCCCCCTTCCCCCCCCCCCCCCACACACACACAATAATTCAATAATGATTAATAATTATATATAGTATGTTTCATTTAATTATATCTTATTTATATTCAAATTCAATTATTCAAAAGTTGAAAAATACCAGCCCCATATGGACAATAAACCAGTGTTCATGCCACTTTTAAAACTAACCAACCCAACATTCACTTAACAAAATAATCCAACATCAATGTCAACAACAAATGTGTATCCCGTACTCCTTCTAATTCATCTACTCAATTAATTCATTTCATCAATTAAACTACCTTGCCCCACCCCCTTCCCCCACCCTGCCCCCACCCCCTTCCCCCACCACACATACGTACACGTACACACACCACCCCCTGCCCCCCACCACACACACAATAATCGAATAATTCAAATTCAATTATTCAAATTTGAAAAATCCCACCCCCATATGGTCAATAATCCAGTGTTATTGCCACTTTTAAAACTAACCACTCAACATTTACTAAACAAAATAATCCAACAGCAATGTCAACAACAAATGTGTATCCCGTACTCCTTCTAATTCAACTACTCAATTAATTCATTTCATCAATTAAACTACCTTGCCCCCCCCCCCCTTCCCCCATCCATGCCCCTTCCCCCCCCCCCCCCCCCCCCACTTTTCCCCACCCCTGCCCCCACCCCCACCCCCTCCCCCACCACACACACGTACATGTACACACACCACCCCCTACCACCCACCACACACACAATAATCCAATAATGATTAATAATTATATATACTATGTTTCATTTAATTATGTCTTATTTATATTCAAATTCAATGATTAATAATTATATATAGTATGTTTCATTTAATTATGTCTTATTTATATTCAAATTGAAAACGTGAGTATGCACTTGCGTTCAAATGAGGAAATTATATATTAAACACCTTTTAACCAAAACAAACCCTAAACATGCAACAATATGTGATTGAATAAGATAATAAACTAAGCAAGAACATTCAAACACATGCAATTGAGGAAAAATCCCCCAAAGGGGCAAAACCATTTATTTTCATTATAATATTGTAACTGTACAATTTCGAATTACAATGAAAATACAAGTGACTAAGAATTACCCTCAGGTGTCGGATTCTGTAGTCGGCGGCTGGAAATATCCCTTTCCAGGAGGGCTGCAATGAAGAAGAAGAACGGTCTTCTCCACAAGGGTTGAACAGCAACAAAATTGTGTTCTAGGGTTCCAAAAGATACACAAAAGTAATTGGGATTTTTGTGTGTGAATCAAAAAGATGTTTGGCACATCAAAAATTGAAGTCTTGTTGTGTTTTAACTCTTAAAAACGTTTTCTCAAAGACTTAAAAAAATACACCACCGAAATAGGTATATTTATAGGAAAAATGAATTGGTGGTAAAACCAGTTACGGAATTGCTCGAGTTTATCCCAGGCGGACCGGTCCAATAGATAGGCGGACCGGTCCGGGGGCGGATCGGTCTGGTAGGGAGGCGGACCGGTCCGACTTCCCAGAAAAACATTTTATGAAAATTTCCCAATACTAAATATGAACTTTAAGGAACGTAAAAACAAAATTTTACCAAGTTCATTCTCGCAGAGGCTATGATGTTGAAGACACTTTGATATTCGGATCCGTTGATGTAGATCCGATCTTGAGTTTCTTCAACGGTGTAACGGTGTACGACATACAAATTGACAATGGACAAAAATGTCCTTACACAAATTCAATTATTCAAAAGTTGAAAAATCCCACCCCCATATGGACAATAATCCAGTGTTCATGCCACTTTTAAAACTAACCAACCCAACATTTAGTAAACAAAATAATCCAACAGCAATGTCAACAACAAATGTGTATCCCGTACTCCTTCTAATTCGTCTACTCAATTAATTAATTTCATCAATTAAACTACCTTTCCCCACCCCCTTCCCCCATCCCTACCACCTCCCCCCACCTTTCCCCACCCCACCCCCACCCCCTCCCCCACCACACACATGTACATGTACACACACCACCCCCTTCCCCCCACCACACACACAATAATCCAATAATGATTAATAATTATATATACTATGTTTCATTTAATTATGTCTTATTTATATTCAAATTAAATGATTAATAATTATATATAGTATGTTTCATTTAATTATGTCTTATTTATATTCAAATTCAATTATGTAAAAGTTGAAAAATCTCACCCCCATATGGACAATAATCCAGTGTTCATGCCACTTTTAAAACTAACCAACCCAACATTTACTAAACAAAATAATCCAACAGCAATGTCAACAACAAATGTGTATCTCGTACTCCTTCTAATTCATCTACTCAATTAATTCATTTCATCAATTAAACTACCTTGCCCCACCCCCTTTCCCCATCCTTGCCCCCTCCCCCCCACCTTGCCCCACCCCCTTCCCCCACCCCCACTCCCTCCCCCACCACACACGCACATGTACCCGTACACACACCACCCTTGCCCCCCACCACACACACAATAATCCAATAATGATTAATAACTAGGTGTAAACCCGCGCGATGCGCGAGCAATTTGCGATTGCTCGTGATAATCGTATATATTGATCTAACACATTTAGAATGCAAATTAATTTTTAAAACATACTAGACTCATTGCAGTTATCATAATTAAGTTATCAATCAAAAGTGTAAACAAAAACGATTCTGCCACTTAGACATTTTATCAAACATAAGTATACAAAATGAATATAGGTAGGTCACGATATATATTCACACAAAACTATTTTTTTAATAAAAAAAGAACCAAGAAAATCATTCGAACATTGTATGAAAGTTTATAAAAAAACTGATACAAAGATACAAAAATGGGGGCATCTTACCATCATCTTATCAGGGTGGAGAGACTTGTAATAGGTGTGATGAGCCTAAGATGATCTTTTACATATGAAATAACATTTGTTGAGTAACTGATGAATTGAAAATATGAGATAAGAAGTTGTCAACTTAAAAGCCAAATGCCCAAAATTGAGTTACCCTCCCATTGGATTCAAGAAGAAAATGAGTAACAGTAGATATGAAACGTTTCATATTTTTTCGGCCATTGTTTCTCATTTCAATTGCAAATTAATAGGAACATAAGTTTCATAATTACACAAAAAATACCAATAGTATGCTGAAAATCCAAAAGCCCAAAATCGAGTAACGCTTCCATTGGATTCAAGAAGAAAATGAGTAACAGTGGATATGAAATGTTTCATAATTTTTCGGCCATTGTTTCTCCTTTCAATTGCAAATTAATAGGAATAGAAGTTTCATAATTACACTAAACAATACCAATAGTATGAGGAAGTTATGAATTTATATATTGTTGTAAGAATTAAAGAAGTAAACACAACAAATTAACTATCATTAAGAACTCTTTTCAATAACTAAATTATAAAAATAACTTAAGGAAATAAGTATACACCAAATAGGCTTCACAAATATCTATACTTTTTTGGCTAAAAAAGTACTCTAAATATGAGAAGAGTACATATAATGTGTCTCTGTGCATCAAGAATCAAGCTTGTAATTCTTTGGCTAAAAAAATAAGATCAAGTTCAATAAGAACCCATTTGATGCATAATATATAATGATAAGTAAACCTTAGAATAAATCATCTAAAACACTTGATATTGATAGAACTCCTCGAGGAAATCTCATCTACAACAAAAATAATCCAAATAACAATTGATAAAAATCTAATATGAAAGATACAATACAATTCCATTATCAAAAGTCGTTATATAAAGTGAGTAACTAATAACATAGACCCCAGCCCATTTACAAATTATTCACAGTTGAGAAAATATGGAAATCAGAAATCCATTCCTAGTTTATTAATACAATAAAAAAATAATAAAATTCTACCCATAAAAAATGTACCTAATTTTCTTCAACGTCTCATAATAAATCCAACCCCTGTCCCTCAAATGGTCTTATGTTGCAGTAATATCCAACACCTTCTCACACCCGAGACCCGCCAACAGACCCAGAACTTCCACCGGATTCAGCTATAACATTTTTACCTGCAAAAACAACAATAACACTTAACATAATGACCAATAAGCCCTAAAAATTATAATTATAAGAGAGAGAGAACAATTATTTGAAACAAAACTTTAAAAGTTAAAACACGGATGGGAGAGAGAGAAATGTTACCTTAAGGATGAAAATCAAATGGTGCTTTAATCGAACCAAAACCTAAAAATCAAAACCCATATGTTGAACTTGAAATTTAGAACCCAAAAAACGTGAAATCAAAAGAAAAAAAATTCCTAAATCAAACCCAAAAGTAAAGAGAGATACAGAGAAATAAACTTTAGTTGAGAGATATACAAACCTTTATGGAGAAAAGTGAGATGTTGGGAGGGAAATAAATGGCGTGAAGAAGAAGAAGAAGAAGAAGAAGAAGAAGAAGAAGAAGAAGAAGAAGAAGAAGAGGCAAAACATGACTATTTAACGGAAATTAAAAATGAAGCCTTTACCAATGTTACAAACATATACATGGATGAAAAGATGGAAGGAAATGGTTTGATCATCTTGAGAGAGAAGGGGGGAATCGGTTTTGTAACAGATGGAGACAGAGAGAGTTTCCTGTATAAAAACATTCATAGATAAATAAATAATTTGCTGAAAATAAAATGGTTCAAGAGGGATTCATATGAACTAAACTAGAGGGCCAAGTGAAGTGAATGAGAGAGAGGGGGAGGGAAAGAGACAAAATCTTTAATGCCCATGGAAATAAGAAGTCGGGGTATAGAAAAGGTTTAAGAGTGCATTTGCATTCGTGGTGTAATTGAGTTGGCCATGTGGATATCTTAATAGTCTTAAAATGTAGAGTGCCACGTGGACACTCTCAATGAGGAGGAGTCTTAAATGCTCATAAATGCCTTGTTTTGCATTTTATAGTATACTAGGTGTAAACCCGCGCGATGCGCGGACTACATAATCCATTTGATTTTGAATAATTTCCCATTTCCTAGGTATTACAATTTTATTTTGTAACAACGAAAAGATTCGAATGAACCTCGACATATTTAGATGTGATTAGGTTTAAAAAACTGAGAAATAATGAAATGGATTAAAAAATTCATTAAAGTTATCATTAACATTTGAATGAGCTAGATTTAAAAACATCAAAGTTCTTGTTCAAAAGATTATACATTTGCATTTGGTATCACCTGCAGTTGAGGTAGCACATTGACAACTTCAGGATATATACAAGCATTTTATCAAGCATTGCATAGGCAACATATTTGGCGCCCATATTTTGGCATGATTAACAAAGCTTAAAAAAATAATGGCAAGAAAACAAATAGACATGGGTGCATTTTATTATAAAACTTGATTGAGCATGACAAGATAAAAAATGTTCCTACTGAATCTCTTTCTTATATCACATAAACTGACTACAATGAAATGAACATACAAACTTTAAACAACCTACTGAAATTTTATATAACCAACTGAAATTTGATAATCTTGTTACAAAAATTTAAACCATAGAATTAAATTGCCTAGCAAAACACCGTGATATAACATAAAAAATACATTAATATTTATGCGAGTCTCTGATTCAGATCAAATATATCTCAAATTCATCTTGGAGTTAGTAGAGCTGAAAATCAAATGCATATTTAAACAACTTAGATACTATAGGTTTGCATATTCATACACACATGGTGAATATTGAAATGAATCCTCGTGATTATCAGGGCTTTCTTCATGTTCATCCCATGATGTATCAGAAAAATCAAAATCAAGTACCTTAACTTTACGATCAACCGCAAATTGAATATAATTTTGCATTTCTACAATGTTGTCTTTTGGGTACGAAAACTTAAAGATGAAATTTATGAGCAACTGCTTCACGATAATTATAAATCCAATGACCGTTGAGCCTCCCAAAAAATTTTTATACTCTCCTTAATGAATCCTACATGGACATCCTTATGATTGAGGAGCTTTTAATTCATGTATAATATTTTAGAAGATATAAAAGATTTCTCCAGAGATTGGCCAGCCACGTGGATGGCCTTAGGTTTAAGAGTATTAAATGCCTTGTTTAGCATTTTATAGTATATAGAGATAGAGATTATATATACTATGTTTCATTTAATTATGTCTTATTTATATTCAAATTCAATGATTAATAATTATATATAGTATGTTTCATTTAATTATGTCTTATTTATATTCAAATTCAATTATTTAAAAGTTGAAAAATCCCACCCCCATATGGACAATAATCCAGTGTTCATGCCACTTTTAAAACTAACCAACCCAACATTTACTAAACAAAATAATCCAACAACAATGTCAACAACAAATGGGTATCCTGTACTCCTTCAAATTCAGCTACTCAATTAATTCATTTCATCAAATAAACTACCTTGCCCCACCCCCTTCCCCCATCCCTACCCTTCCCCCCACCTTGCCCCACCCCTCCCCCACCTTGCCCCCACCCCCACTCTCTCCCCCACCACACACGCACACGTATACATACACACACACACCACCCCCTGCCCCCCCACCACACACACAATAATCAAATAATGATTAATAATTATATATACTATGTTTCATTTAATTATGTCTTATTTATATTCAAATTCAATTATTAATAATTATATATAGTATGTTTCATTTAATTATGTCTTATTTATATTCAAATTCAATTATTCAAAAGTTGAAAAATCCCACCCCCATATGGACAATAATCCAGTGGTCATGCCACTTTTAAAACTAACCAACCCAACATTTACTAAACAAAATAATCCAACAGCAATGTCAACAACAAATGTGTATCTCGTTATCCTTCTAATTCATCTACTCAATTAATTCATCTACTCAATTATTAATTTACTAATTTACAATGAGGGGCAATCCTACTTTCATAATTAATCATATATTAATTTACTAATTTACAATAAGTGGCAATCATATATTAATTTACTAAAAAAATTAATAATCAATCAATTCTTTTACAAGGGACACGACGCACACACACACATAGACACACACGCAGCCCCCCACCCCTACCTCCCCACCCACCCCCCATCACTGCCCCCACCCCCTCCCCCTCCCCCACCACACACACTCACACGTACACGTACACGTACACCCACCCCCACCCCCACCCCCACCCCCACCACACCCCCACCCCTCCCCCCACCCCCACCCCCACCCCCTCCCCCCACCCCCACCACAACTGCACACACACACCGCACCACCCACCCCCACCACCCACTGCCCCCCTCCCCCACCACACACCACCACACACATATATACACACACATACACACACATATACACATACATATACACACATATATATACACACATACACACACATATACAAATGAAAGAGAAAGGGAGAAAAAAATATACCTTAGAAAGTGAGAGAGAGAGAACTGAAATCGCTTAGAGAGAGAGAGAGAGGGAAACCAAAAAACGGTGGGAAAAAAAAATCCTAGGGCTTTTTTTACTAAAGAGATTATCACGGTCGTGTCAAGGTCCTTAACCATGATAATTATTTTAAGTATTGTCATGGTCTATGTCCGTGACAAGTCCGAGACAAATATTATTGCCACGGATTTGTCACGGTCATAAACCGTGACAATACTTTGTCAGGGTCTTGTGACGGTCATTGACCGTGACACAAAATGCGTGTTTGTTGTCTCGGTCAATGACCGTGACAAGGGTGGCCGGCTGAAATGTGACATTTTGACCATTTTGGTGTAGTGATGATTAATCAACAAAACAATGCAAGTATAGATCATACGGGAGACAGAACACACTAGAAAATAGAGCATTTGCTATGTAGATCAACATATTGAATTTTGGTGATATTGAAATTAACGTATTAATAGAGGAATAGATCGGTTTACAAAACAAACATTCAGATCTTTTTTTATACAAAAAAAATACTAGACCGATTTTGTTTAAACACTAAAAACTAATATTGGTTTTTAATAGTAAACCGATATGTTAACAAACAAGATCGTTTTGAAAAAAATTAATAACAGATCGATTTAACGAAAAAAAAACGAAGGGAAAAAGATGGATTTTTGTTGAAATAACCCCAAAATCTTACCAGAACCTTCCACAAATGAAGTTCGCCTCTCAGATGTCTTACCCCATAAAAAGACAAAACGATTGCAGGGGCCACAATCCGATCAGGCGAGTAAGAGATCCCATTCTCCGCTGCAACCAATAAATAAATCAATACTTAAACATTTGTTTTTGCAACCATATATATGTACAATATACTAATCACTATGAACAAATTAGTATCAAAATAACATGTGTTCATTATTGAGAATCAAAATACACTATAAATCTCTTTGTTTTGAGGTCAAAATACACTACGAACAGATTTACGATGATGGTTAACGAGAGAGAAGATGGGAGCAGAGAGAGAGAAGATGAGGGTACAGAGAGAGAAGATGATTTCATAACTGATGTGGGTGAGGGAAGACAAGAGCAGAGAGAGAGAGGGTGAGTGATTTTTTGGGAACAATTTAGGGTTTATAAGAATAGGTATTTCTTTTTAGGAATTGGTGAGAAAATTTTGTGTCACCAATTTGTTTTTATGATAAACGTATTTGTCATTAAATGTATAATAATTTTGTCACACTAAAAATTTAATGATTATTTAGTGACAAATATTATTAATTCGTCACTAATTTAACATCATCACACTCAATTTGTGACACAAAATTATTTTTGTCCTAATTTTTTTTATCACTGATAAGACATTTCGTTGTATTGGCTGGTTATTTAAGGAGGCAGATGGGCCGACTAATCATTTGCTTCTGCACTGCTGGATCACTAGGGGTTTTGGGATATATTCTTTTTATTAAACTGTATTCATTGGGCTATGGGTACCTCGTCAGTATTCATAGGCCCAAAGAAATAGTCGGACCAAGCCCTATTGAAAATAGAGAGAGCCCAGACGAAACTCCAAAGTCTCACAAACAATTAGTTAGTAACAACCCATCATGTTCCTAAAATCTCTCACGAGATATTCTAGGGATAGTGGGCTAGCGTGGGAGTGCCCAGTGCTCCCACTCTTCGAAGTTTAACTGTATATATGATTTCCCTGGGCCGGGGCAAAGGGCATGTAATTAGAAACACTCTCTTGGAGAAAAAAGAAATACAAACAAAGAGCACCACCGTGGACGTAGGCAATCTGCCAAACCACGTACGTCTTGTGTTGTGTGTGATTGTGATCATTCTTACTTCTGTTCTTTATTATTTTTCGGGTGATTTCCTTTACTTATAATTTGTGTTGAGATTTATTGTCACTACAAGTGGGCTATGCCCCAATCAGTAATGGAGGTGATGGCAACATGGAGAAGCCCTAAGGGTTGGAAGGGAGAGAGGAAGATGTGGAGGATGATTCCTAATTGTATTCTTTGGACGGTGCAAAAAGAGAGGAATCGAAGATATTTCGACGGGGAATAACTAACACTAGATATAATTCGCTACAGTTTTTTGAGTACTCTTTTTATCCGGCACAATAAGAATCAGCCCATCGATTTCTTTGTTCACTGATTTCATGGAAGAGATAAAGATGGTAAACTAGTTTCTTCTGTTTGGATTGGCGTTCTCGTTATTTTCTTTTGTTGTGTATAATACTTGTATACATGATTCCGCCCCTTTAGGAAATTTTTTTATGAATCATTTACTTATAATTTTTTTTGATGTGTCCTTGTTTCTAAATATTATTTGAGTTAAACCAACTAATATAATGTCTCCGGATATTACGTTCATACACAAAATTAACTCGCACATATGTATCTCTCCTTAGTAAAAGAGACATGTTAATATATACATAGGGGGTGCCAATTTAAAAAAAAAAGAAACGAAACGAAATTGACATGACCCGTCGTGTTCATATCGAGTATTTTTTACACATAATCATATTATATCGTGTTCGTATCAAAATTACAAATCATGTTATTGGGTCTTATTATGTCAATTGTATTTTTTAGTCGGGACATCAGGCCAATTCTATCCTAATTGAACATAAAGTTTAACATGTGTTAGTCATGCCATGCCATATTTTATATGAATTGTGTCTATATCAAGTAAAAAATATACAAAGTTATATCGTGCCAAAAAAATATTTGTCACATCTTGTTGAGAGTCCGAAACCCGATCGAAATCATATGTACCATACATATTTTGGGCGCTAAACTCTGTATGAATGCCCATGAAATATCGTGTATTTCACCACACAGGATAAAAAGCCTTGGAAAAGCCAAAACCCTAATAGTCGTTCCTATATATAGCAAGCATTTATCTTGGCCTAAGACAAATTGTGGTGCTAGAAAACGGTGGTTGACACAGAAAAGGAAGTCAACTTTGAGGTTTTTCATTTCTACAGAAAACTCGTTGGTTTTCGTGTAATTTATATATATATATATATATATTCGGTTTTCGTTCAATCCTTTCTAAAAACTAGCTGGGTTTATATACACAGGAAAAAAATGGCCAAAAATGCTGCTGCAGCGGCTAATGTGATCATCAAGGGAGTTTTGTCAAAGAACTCAATCCACGTTGTTGAATCTTTATATGTCCAGGGGTGGATCCAGAAACATTTTTTAAGGTGGGCTAAGGGTCCAAAAAAATAACTATAATAGCAAAAGCCATTCAACTAGTATGAGAAAAAATATTATACGGAAATGGTATTCAAAATTTAATTAGAATAACACCACAAGAGGGGTTGTTATCATCTACATATAACTTATCGACAAAAAACTATAATAGCTAAAACCATTAAACTAGCTCCTTCCCAACGTCATGGGGATATACTTTAACTACTCTTTCGTGCATAACGTAACACTCCAATAATTTATGGGTTACTAATTAAGCCGATAAATCTATTGAAGTTATAACACAAGTGCTAGAGAAGGGAAAAAAATGGAGCAAGTTGAACACAAAGGAACATACTACAATGTCTGGCTTGGGTGGTTTGGCCAAATGACTTCCCCACCTATTTGTAGGCATCCACCTCCTCAATGGATGGTGGAGATCAAAATACATGAGTAGTCTAGATTAATTCTCTAGAATGGTCCCACGTCCTTGTAGGAACATTTTAGAACACTACATACTTTTTTATAATTCTTGATTATTCCATTCATTACAAGTAAACTCTAGATTATCCTAGAAAATCCTACAATATTTTCATAACATGTTACACAATAGTAGATAATATACTAGGAAAATCTAGAATGTTATGGAGAATTATGGTGTAGGTATGGATACTTTAAGGAAGAAAATGTAGAAAATACATGGTACGTGACATCAAGATCATAATCATCTTCATCACTCGTATGGGAAGAAAATGTCGAGACATTTATTTTATAGTACCTACGCATAACTAAAAGAAAATAATGAAAGATAATAAACCTAAACATTTAATAGATTAGCATTTAAAATAACCCTACTATTTAATATTAATATTTTATAAAATCTAAATTTGAAATTTTGGCATTTAACAAATCCTAACATTTTACAAACCTTTGTATTAAAAATAAATTCGCACATTTTAAACATTTATTTTCAAAACTTATAACACATCAAAAGAAAGTTGTGATTTTAACATACATGCAAACAATTAATCAAAACTAAACTAACCTTGGGCATGGCTAGGAAGACTAATACTCTATCTATCTCTTTAGTCGCATGAGCAAGAGCAAGTAGGAGATGAAGTTAAGTTCAGTCATTCAACAGTGGGTTCTCATAATATCTCTACAAGCTTCTTTTATTTGTTTTGGTGTTAGACATTTTGGGAGAGTTATGGGTGGTGAACTGATAGATACGATGCAGATACCATGCTATCTATATCTGTATACGTATCCTTATTCGCTTGGACAGAAAAATAATTATCGGTATCTCTGTCCTCTCGGATTTTCGGGATTCGGATATTATCAGAATTCATTTATATTTTTTATCCATCTTAATTAACACTAATTTTGAAATTAACTAAAATTCATATTGAATAAAAATTAGACGATCAAAGTCCAAGATAATTTTTCTATAACTAACTAAAAAGCGACAATATAAACTCTTCAGAGAATGTTTAAAATCAAGTAATAACCTTTAATGTTCATGTAGGTGGCTTGAAGGTAATCTATGAATTATATAGAGCTTCCCCAATTAATAGAAGAGACTCAAGAGAAGGAAGCAGCATGAAGACAGCGAGCCAGCTTAGAGAGGCATCTTGGCGGGGCAGCTCATCAAGGAATCTCTGTGATACAACTCAGCGAGTAAACTGATCGAGAGAGCTCCTTTTCATCTTCTGTTCTTACTTAGTCAAATTTCATCTATTAAATACATTTGTTTTAATGATTGTAATATAAAGTGTGAGGTCAAACGGTACTCGCAAGAGATCAGGACTGGCAAGGATTGGGAGAGCTTACATGCTCTATCGAATGACCTCGTCTTGGGAACTTCAGAGGGATTTGGTTTGGAGGATTAATAAATGAGGCAACGTTAAGGCTTATCTTGACCATATTAGATACACCTGGTAAAACATCGAGAGACATTTCACCATGGAATCTTGTGCGGAGTAGCCTTGAGTTCCATAGTATATTGAGTTTTGAGCCAACCAGTCCTCTATTGAATGTCACATCTACTATAGGTGATGTCATTAGCCATCTAAACACTGTCCAATCCTTAGTTGAGTAAACCACTGTGGTATTGGGGTGGGTTGTTAGACAGTTTGGGTAGCCACCTCTGTTGTGATAATCCTCTGACGCACAATTGTTGGGCAAAAGGCATGCCTTGAGATTTAATGTTTATGATGTAGGGATGATTGGCCCATCGTGTATTTAATGTTTATGACATAAAGTATGAGGGGATGTCTTTCACATTTATGAGGGATTGAGGCATCTCAGAAATGGCGTGGGGCTATTTAATGGCCTCAACTACCTCTGAGAAAGGGGGTTCCTTCTAGAGAATTTATTTCTATAGAGAGAATATATCAGGGAGGAATTATTGCAAACCAGAGGGTTTACTCACCCGTCATTGTCATTTATTGTGAATATTTTAATGACTAACCAGAGATTCTTTAGAGTTTGTTGGTGTGTTGGCTGTGTGCAAGGTGTATCTACGGTGCTTAGTTATCTCTCCCTTTGAATGAGTTACTTCAGAGTTTTCTTTATTATTGTTTGAGTTATACATGAGAGATTTGTGAGTTCAATCTGAGTTGTTATTAAATTATGTTTGTATGTTTATCATGTGATCATCAAGGGTATTCGAGTTAAGTGTTATCTCTATGCCTATAGGGGTTACACCTCCATCTATACTTGAAAAATCCTTTTACAACTCTTATTCATGAATAATGTTCTCTTTTCCTCTTATTGAATAATCCATAGCTCTTCAACATGCATTTATACTTTGTTAAAAAAGGAAGATACACGTCAAAATTCTTAACTTTATGCGCATACGCTACTTTGTGGTCACCAATAAACATGTAATTGGATTTTTTTTCAAAGTATTGTTATGAGTGGTAGTGAGCAACCTAACATGTAATTGGATTTTTTCTTTCCTCTTCCAATTGGAAAACCCCTCTATAAAAAAAGCATCACAACCACCCACATGCTCCTTACTAACCACATTGAAAAGATAACAACAAAAACAATATGGGACCTCTTTATGGATACTATATTCTAACCAAGTTGGGTGTTCATCAAACCAAGAAAGATTAAGTCGCCTTAACCCTCATTGATCTCTTTGAAGAAATTTATGATCACGAGGTTTACATGATGAGGCATTTTTCTGAAGTACCTAAGCGTAACTAGAAGAAAATAAATAAAAGCAAGATCAGATTTTTACACCAAAAAAATAACAAAGCAAAGTGAGATTTAAACATACAAATAATTAAATTAAAGCAAAATCAAATTTTTACCCCAAAAAACAAAACAATAGTTCAGATTTTTACAACAAAAAAATAAATAAAAGAAAGATCAGATTTTTACCCAAAAAAATCAAAACAAGATTTTAACATACAAAACAATTAAATCAAAGCAAGCAAGTTCAAATTTATACACACGAAAAAAAATCAAGTTCAAATTTTTATACAAAAATAAAATAAAATAAAGGCATGATGAGATTTTTACAAAAAATATATAAAGAAAACTCAAATTTTAACATACAAATAATTAAATCAAAGCAAGTCCATATTTTTACACTAAAAAAAACAAAGCAAGTTCATATATTTACACCAAAAAAAGATCAGAGTTTTACACCAAAAAAACAAAGCAAACTGAAATTTTAACATATAAAAAATCAATTCAAACTAAACTAACATTGGATAAGAACACCACACTACTCTCTCTTTAGGTACTAATTTTGTCATTCTTTCGATCTCTGTCTACAAATGTTAATTTATCTTAATTTTTATTAGTTATTATTTATGGTTAGGAGTAGTAATAGAGGTAAGGCTAGCTAATAGATTTTTTATAAGGTGGGAATTTACCACTTTACCCTACAAATATTTACGTATTACTAATTTAATTTACAAATTTGCAGTGGAAGTTTTTTTTGCCCAAAGGATAAGGTGGGCAGCTGCCCACCATGTGTTCTTCTTGCCTCCGCCCATGTATGTGTCAAAGAAGGATACGATGTCGTCTTGCTCTCATCTAAGGTATTATTGTGATATATAGTTTGGTATAATATATTCACGTTTAAGTTAGATCATAACTTAACTGTTATTTTGAAGCAGGATAGGGAGAAACTCGTTGCTGCCATTCAGAATGAGAGAAATTGGAACCAGGAGATTTTCAAAAGAAAAGATATGAGTGATTCATATAACACAATGAGCGCTTCAGTGATGGAACTTCAAGATATGATTCTAAAGATGGGTAAAAATTTCAATGAGAGAATGTCCAAGCTCGAAGGAATGGTAAGCTCAATCAAAGCAAATGGTGCTAGTGAAAGTCCGGGAGCCCAGGGTAAAGGTGTAGGAGGGACTGGGAAAGTTAATGGTACTAATGGGAATGTGAAAGCCACCGGTGAAGGAAATGGGGTTGTCGAAGGCAGTGGTTCAACTGGGTTTGACGGGTTTAATTTCTAGAAATGTATTTGACAGAAGTTTAGTAGTATTTAGGGTCAAATAGATTTTTTTTGTGTTATTCCAAAAATCTTGAGCGTAGTTTCTTTGTTTTGAGAAGGTTCTTGTCTGCTAATGTTTTGCGATGATACAAGTTTGGTTTTATGGGAGTTTGTTAAGGCGCATTGTCTTTTATCCTATACTTTTTATCCTATACTTAATATGATTCTTATTTTATCTCGTGTTTGGCTTATTTTTTGAACACCTACCTACCACACTATTCAAACAAATTTTGAATAATGATAAGAGTTACCGAACCACTGTTACCGACCAAATACACATGAGTATTAAAAAGAAATTGATACTTTCTTAAATTTTTTTAAAATTATATAAAATTGGCATATAATTAAAGTTATGATCTATTCCAAAGTAAAATATACTTTACATTAAATTCATACTTAATTAAGATTTCTTCACAAAATATTAATATTAAGATTATTAATTTTATCAAGGGGTTATTTATGGTAATACGATACAATTATTTTAGGCTAATTTTTTTTTTGGATTTGAACTTTATAGTGAATTTATCAAAAAGTGTAGTCCGACACATAATTTTAACTTTTTTTTATCCCATTTTTTTTACATAAAACTCAGAATTTAAAGTAAAGTAAAAAATCATTTTTTAAAATTATTTGGGGCACAACTCTCAACAAAAAAGAGATTAATTTTCCAACTTTGAAAAAAAAAACTGTTGTTAAATTTTTAAAAAAGTTATTTTATCCTATTTTTTTAAACACGTATTTTTTTAAATTGTTTGGGGTACATTATTAGAGGTTTATCTCTTATTGAAAAAGAGTATTTTTTTTATGGTTAATATTAGGATGGGAGTTAATTTTTTATGGTTAATATTAAAAAAAGAGTAATTGTTTGGGGTGTAATTTTAATTTGTATGGTTTGAAGAGGAATTATGAAATATTAGTGTAATTTAGCCGTTTGTATGGTTGTCACAGGTTGTGTTATCTTTTGTGGGGTATATTATCAATTTGTATGAATTAAAGTAGTGTTAAAAAAATAGTATTATGAAGCAGTCGTTATTTTTGGAGATGGTTTTTCTGCTGGAGAAATGTCCGATTAATTTTGTAATCACACAAACTTTTATCTATTTTTTTAGAAGCACACCACTTTTATAATTTTGTAAAATTATAATCGCACAAACTTACTATATATTTTTTGAGAAGCACACCAACTGTTTTGTTTGGTTTTCTGTTGGAGTAACGTCCGATTAATTTTGTAATCACATCAACTTTTATATATTTTTTGAGAAGAAAAATACTTTATTCGGAACTGCATCCGAAAATCAATACATGCAACTTCTTCTTTCGTCTAGAAAGAGAATAAAGCTGACACTACTAACTAAATTCATGCTTTCCGAGTGATAAATTAAGTTTACCCCATACACCTGCACATGCATATACATCCATGCAAGTATAAGCTTCCGAGTGATAATTAAGAAGCTGTTTCGCAATCATGATAAATTAAGAAGCTGTTTCCAGGCATGGCTAAGTTTAACTCATACACATGCACATGCACATGCACATGCACATGCATATGCATATTTTTTTTTGGTTACAAATGCATGCATATGCATATGCGTGCATGAAAGTATAAGCTTTCAAATTTATCTCATACTCATGCATCCAAGTATAAATTGGTAATGAGGTGCACAGCCCATTTTACACCTCAAAAAAGCTTGTATGCTCCATTCCTGTTGACGAGTATTTCCGTACTCTGCATACTGTGGACCTGCAGATATTGGGTGCTTAGGGTCTTGTATCCCTACAAACTTTTCCCATTCTACCACTGGAGTCCTTAAATGACACGACATGTATTTGAGTTCTTTCTAACAGGTATTTTTTTTTATAATATAATGCTCCATGAATGTAAAATGAGAATGTTTATTTTAAAACAAAAAAATGGTAAAAAGAATGTTTATTTATACTTTGTATTTCAAAATTACACACACACACACACACACACACACACACATATATATATATAGGTAGTGCGTTAAAAAAGTTTCCTCATATATTTTTGGGTACCCAATGGTATTTTTGGTTTAAGTATGTGAGATGTATAGTTTTTGCATTTAAACTGTTCATTTATTTTCTTTATGACTTTGTTTGTTTTTCTCTAATAGTTAAAGTATTGTTAAATAAGAAATGTGTTTGCATATTATTTTAAGTATTGATACGAGTTTTCATATAAAAAAGGAAGGGGTATTTTAAGTATTGATAGGACTTTTTGGGTAAAAAGGAAAGGAGTGTTTTATGTTTACTCCCATTTATATGCTTGATTTGGTACTAATCTTATATTTTATTGATGACTTAAAAATAAATTGTTAGTATTTAGTCCCTAAGATATAAGTAGATTTTGTATAATCCATTTCACTTTTTATATTTGAAAGAGTCTCTCATCTATTTTCGCATCAAAATGAATGTATATATTATTTTTGCATCACAATGTTACTAAATAAAATTAAGAACAAAATGTTACCTAATAAAAGTGTCATCACATAGTTTAATTTGCATACGTTAAATAATCGAAAATATATTTTCCTTAAAATTTGTGCTTAGGTAAACAAAGAATCAAGGGGGTTGTCGAAGAATCTTCCCTTTTTATTCCGGTTTTGGGGTTAAGGATATAAATATATTATTTAGGGCTTGGGTTTGGAGAAGATAGCATGTTTTTGAGTTTTAATATAGTGAGGGATTTTTTGAGAGAAAAAGTTCGAACTATTAGTTAAGTTAAAAAAATGTCAAGGTCTTTTTTGTCAAATGATCCCATAAAATAATAAATAGTGTAATAATTAAACAAATCAACTGTTTAAATATTAAACAAAATAATTTTTAAATGCAAAAACTAGACATTTCAAATCCTAAAAGCCAAATTTCGATTTGGTACCCAAAATATATGGGGCAATTTTTATTTTATACTTTCTCTTCATCAGTCAAAAAGGCGCGCGCGCGCACACACACACACAAACATATATTACAAATTAAATAACGCTCTAAAGTGAACTTTCACCACTGATAGAAAAAATGAAGATAATTGTTTATTTGTTTTGATAGAATACACAAAGATGCTTGAGACTGATGTTAAACCTTCCTAAACACCATAAATAAAATCACACATGACACTTTGTATACATTTCAATTAAGATTTTATTATTATTGGGCCATGCTTTATCCCTGTAACACCTTGGCCTGAATTTATGGGTTACCCGTAGTCAACACGATCCGACCCGAGCGTTAGGTATGAAGTACAATGAAAAAAACGTATATAATGTTTCTAGTCGAGTTTTATTTTAATTAATATTTCACTTGTTTAGCATGCGATTCCAGTTTCAGAATAAACTACGTGAGGGACCCATGGGTTACTCCCCGAAGTCCAAGTATACAGAGCTACTAACGTAAAATAAAACAAGTACTTACCTGTATAACGCTCTTGAAATACGAATCCGTACCCATCCTGCAGTAACAAAGACGAGGGTGTGAGACGAATGCTCAGTAGGAAATATACAAATGCATTATAGAATCCAATGACAGAAAGAAGACTCAAACACGTTATGCATACGTGAACATGCAACTACCTTATTCTCATTCTGACATTCATCCGTTTATTTAACACACACGGTTAAATATTCAAAAAACTCCACTTGAAATAGCCGATAACTATTTCTTTTCCAAAATTACATTTTTACTTTAATCAATCTACATAAGTATTTTCTTTGAAAATCACCCCTTTCAACACACGCGACACCGTGTTAGAAAATACTTACATAAACTTTTGAAAATCGTTTACAACACATTCTTGTGCTAAATTATGGGTTGAACCACTTAGGTTGCTTAACCACCCATCCATCTGCTTATTTTACTCTTTTACTTACCTTATGGACATTAACCGATTTCACACTTACTTGTCCATTTTAGCATTTACCGAAACATTTATTGATTCATTCAAGTTAGGTTGTATTAACACGTTTTACCACACAACCAATTTCTTGACATGTTCCTTATTCCTTTATCTTTTCTCGAAATATTTCAATAACCACATACTTCAACGGGTCCACACCTCCGGCTATGTGCACCATATGCTCTGGCCAGTTATTTTGGATATTTCACCCCAGGACTTCGTGACCTCCTTAATTATCCTGGTGTCATCCGAGTTCCATTATATGTGTTTTAACATTTTATAAATCTCCACATTATTCCACTTTTTCTTTCTACCTGACCGAAGCAAAAACTCGGGGTTTCACCCCAACTTGTGTTATACTTTGAAATTTACATTTCACGCCCTTTAAACTTTAACCTTGATTTTATTCCAAAAATCATATTCATTTAGAACCAATTTGTGCAACACATTTTCTAACATTTATATTTCATAAAAATGGTCCACTTTAAGTAAAATTACCATTTTACCCATTTGTTTCCAAACTCATCTTTTACTCCATTTCCGTAAGTGTTAATTTTCCGAAAAACACTATTTAGTTGCCCATACTAACTTCTTAAGTGTTTTAACACCTTAAAACACCTTTTTAACCTAAGAGTAATATTCTTCTTAATTGGAAACAACTTTATTTCATTATTTGTTTTCTAATTTTGTAAGTGTTAATCATTTATACATTATTAAGTTATACACACAAACTTTTCAATGTTTAACCATTAACACTTATTCAACAACTTTATTAACCATCTTTCCAAACAAGACATTTCTTTACTTTCTTTATCCAAGAAATCTAATTAGACTTAAAGACTACTTTATAAGAAAATACCATTTCCTTTTCATTAATACATATAGTCTTTTAACCACTTTTTCCACACTTTTAAGGCTAGAATTTTTACTTTCTTTATCTCATGTTTAAACCCAACATAACCTTCTTTAAAATTGTTTTTACATTTATTGTCCAAAATAATACAAGTTTATATTCATGAGAGGATGGATTTTAAATCCTGAAATCCAATTAATCGGCTAAACAAATATTTTCTTCATGAAATTCATCATACTTGCAAAAATTTACTTTCAATGCATAAAAGATGATACGAAGCTTTTTTCGTATGTATCGTTGTTGTGCAAAAGCTACTCTAAAAATTTCCTTGAGTACCTATAAAACTTGTCTAAAAATAACTCGTATTGCAGTAAGTACGGGTATCAATCCAACTTTCAAGGTGAAACAATTAATGTGAAAATGTGCAATTCAATTTTTTTTATGAAAATCTTTTTTTTTAAACACTTTCAAGGGAAAAATTAACTAACAAATGCTAAAAATTATAAAATGTACTAAATAATAAAAAAATTGTGCAACCGAGTGTGAATTATGTGAGAAGGTCAAGAGATAGGATTACACTACGTTTTCAATTATTTTAATTTATCAATTTATTAATTTAAAATTTTTTGAGATAATATTAATTCGATAATCTAACTATCGTTAAAATTATAAATTTAATAAAATCTTTTTCAGAAAATTAATTTAAAAATGTCACACAATGAAAAATTAGGGCTTATACTATTTTCAGAAAATTACCCGCTAGGGTCAATTTAACGAAAACAATAGTAATCATTAATTTTCAATACCGAATTAATATTCAAATTTCGAAAAAACTTATCTCTAGTTCGATTCCTAAATTCAAACATTAATTTGTTCAATTAATTTACTAACTCTCGTTACATAAATTAATTGGTGACAGTTTAAATTAATTTACCTAGAAATATAAAATTAATGAAACCAATTAATTAAATTAACATCATTCGCAGTGCATCCCACCCCTTGAACGGGGTGTTGAGCCAAACTTTCTCATGTTAGAATAAACAATATTTAATAAAATATCAAAAGATGACATAAATTTGAATAGATAAATAGAATACAATACGCAAGTCTTCTTGTCGAATCGCGTTCATGAAATGCGTCTCAATCTTCTCAATAATCCAGCACTTGATTACACCAAAAAGAATAAAAAAAACCTAAAAATTATTCTAAAGCTAATTTTTTTTTCTGGAATTTTTTTATGATCCTAAACTGTACATCATATACGCTGTGTTTCTCTCTCTCTACGTCTCCCCTTTTGTTGCCTGATGAGAGTCTCTCTTCAATGAGAGCTCCTTCTTCCTTTTTAATAAGCCACGAAGTTGTTTGGAAGGGATTTTGTTGGGATTTAAGCCTATCTCTTATTTGGAAAAGCATTTGGGTATTTCTCCTATTTTTATGGAAGAGATAAGGCTGGAGATTCATGATTTTGGGATGGCACGGGTTGGAGGTCCGCCTGACATGGGTTGTGCGGAGGCGGGTCGAAGGGGTCGCACCGTCGGAGGCGGCTCTGTGCTGTCGGAGGGAGGTTGCCGACGCCATCAGGGGGCTGCGATGGGTGAGTCGCCGGATTTTGGTTGGCCGGTGTGGGTTCGTTTTAGGGTTCCGGGGCATGGGTCAGTTTCGAGTTTAAAGATTGTAGGTGGAAGCAGTGGCGGATCCAGAATTTTGTGTGAACTGGGGCGAAAGTTTGGATAGTTGCCGGGGGTTCGGGGGCGGGAGCCCCCGAGGCGATTTTTTTTGGGGGGGGGTCGAGTTTTTTCGAGCATTTTTTGGGTTGTTTTTACTTTTTTGGGCATTATGTTCATTTTCAACACTGATTGAAGTGGGAGATGACTTAACCTCAGCTTCAGATACGGTTGGTGCATTGTCTTTTCTTTTTCGTTTAAAAAATTTCTCTATTGATTCCTAATATTTACAAATTTAATTTAATTTCACATATAAATTTAATTTCATATAAATTTATATAAATTTACACAAAAATAAATAAACAGACACATATAAACAATACAAAAAATAAATTTATAAATTCACATTATAAATTTAATTTCATTTTAGTATAAATAATTTTAGTATAATTTCAGTAGTAAAAATATATAGGATTTTTCTTTTACTTTAGTACGAAAGAAGAGAGAGCACCATTTTAAGTTATGTTTTTTTTTGTTTATTACAGATTTTTCCCTGAACTTTTAATATAATTACAAGTCACCTCCAGGTATAATTTTTTATCAAAATTTTTTTTTTTTTTTTTTTTTTTTTTAACTGGGGCGGTCGCCCCGCTTCGGCCCGGGCTGGATCCGCCCCTGGGGGAAGTGGGTCTCGGCAGATGGAGGAAGGGTTGGACTGGGCGGTTTCGGTTTGTGGGTGAGCGGGGGTTTTGGCGCCGGAGGGAGGTCGCCGGAAAAAGGGGCTGGGTTTTTGGTTTTTGAGGTGACAGTTGGGTAGCGGGTTGGGGAGCTTGCGATCGGGTTAGCAGGTGGTTGGTCTTGGGTAAGAGAAGTTTGGAAAGAGGTTGGTTCGTTTTTGTTAAAGGGAGAGAGAGAAAGGGTATGAAGTAGGAGATGATGAATAGTGTATGGAGGGTAATTTGGTATGTGAGGGTGTAGAGTAATATGGTGTGGGTGAGGGAAGGTGTTAAAGTGTGTTTGTGGTGTAGGATGTTTGTGTGTGTGTGTTTTAAATTTGTACCCCTAAAATAAAATAATATAACTAAAATTAATAAATCTAAAAATAAAAAATAAAATCTAACTAAAAATAAAACAAACTGAAAAAAATAAAATCCTAAGCTTATATAAAAATTAAAATAAAACAAAAGAAATAAAAAATTTAAATCTGATTGAAACTTAAAGTAAAAAAAAAATATATATAAAATATAATAAACTAAAAATAAACTCCTAAAAACTAATCCTAATAAAACTAAAAACTAATAAAATCAAAATAAAATAAACTAATAAAAATAAAATATAAAAATATGCAAATAAATTCTAAAAATCCTAAATAATTCTAAAATAAATCCTGAAAATAAAACGACTCAAAATAAAAATCTACATAAATAATAAAGGTACAAAGTCAACACACACGGGGCTCGGGGGATGGTGTAGGCTTAGGTTTGGGTTACAAGACTGTTTTGGGGCATCGAAACTCTTTTGGGCAAGCTCAATTTGGACTCCAGACTTCACAGTCTCTTTGATTTCTTCGATGCACGCTTTAGACCGCTTTTGAGTCGCAATTGTACTGATTTAGCATTATTTGTACAGCAACTGCGTATTGACCTGCAAAATGATAAAATACAAACATAAGGCCAATTTTAATTAAAACGAGGGACTAAAATGCACATATTCGGGGTATAAATTATACACTTTTGAGTGCTTATCAAAAGACATTTAATTTCTTCAAACTCAACAAATGTCCATTTTCATAAGATCTTCATTTTTGCAAGAAACTTTAAAACGTTATTTCATCAATGTTTGACTTCAATCTTTGTAGAAAATACACCATTTTCATAAAACACCAACTTTTAATGTTTTAAGACTTTGAAATTTTTATTCATTCTCTATTCCCAACAAAATAATATTTTACTTACATTTTTATTCCATAAAAATGTTTATTATTTACTGCACATGATTTTCATCATTTAATCAATGCACCTACTCATGTAATCTAACCACAAGACTACAATTAATTCAAATAGGGTCTTAATACTAAGAGTAAGATTTTTCCACCTCTAATGACTTTAAATACTGGTTGAAAAGTTGGTGTAGGAGGAGCAGCCCCAGCCTCCAAGGTGGACTCAAGGGTCTACCAAATGCATCCTCCAAAATTCTCTAAAATGTGCTTCTTCCAACCTTACAAGCAAGACCCACATCAAACTCCATGGAAGCACTCATCATCTTCTCCAAAATTCACCAAATACTCATTCAAAATTTGTAGATTTACCTCAATAATGGTGGAAATGGGTATTATATGTTTAAACATGGTGGGATACTACATAAAATGGGGGTGGAAGACACAAAAATGGTAAAAGACTTCTCCAATTTCTCTCTCCTTTTCCCATCTTCTTTTAACCCAAAAATGTCCCAAATACACCAAACACACATTTATAAAACCCTTCCAAATGTCAAAAATCTCGTTTTGACCCTTTTGGGATGATCTGAGCTCGACAGTGTTGTCCATTTATAAAATACCACAAGTGAACAAGCTATTATAGAATAGTGAGTGCAAGTACAGGTCGAACCTACAAAGATTTATCAATTTTTTCATTCAAAATAATTGTGACTATCCAACTAGACGAAATGAGTGTAGAGAAGATATGTATTTTTAAACTAAGCTAGCACAATTAAAAAGTGAGACTACAAAAGATATAATCAAGTGAACGTAAAAACTAGGACGTCAGATCCATTTATCACATTTAAATAATATTATGAAATAATTTAAACTCGTCATTCCCAATTTTATAACTAAAATTAAACCGACTCTCGTCGTATTTAATTTGAAAGATAACACGGTTAAGTTCATAATAAAATTTGACGTCTTTAAATTTAGACGACAAAAATCCATATTACCTGAAATAGTTCACTTTTAAATTTCAAAGTATAGTCTTTAAGCATGGACTATCAATTAATTTAATAAAAGTATAACCCATCAAAAAGTACTCGTATATAAAATAAAAAATAAAAAAATTTCAAATAAACTCGAAGGTTTAAAACACACTCTCACGTCGTTTTAAATGAATACCAAATTTTTAAAACTTTTAGAACATGCTGGGAAATAAAGACAAATTTAAACTACACACAATATTAATCAAACATAATAAACTTCACATAGTCCTAGTAAAGAAATTAAGCTAGCATCATTAAAGACAAAATATAAATGTAAAAATGAATACTAATTCTCATTAATGAAACAAACTTATAAAATTAATCGAGTCTTACTATTGATGTTGACAAATCTTCCCCCACAAAAGAATAATTCTTAGCCCTCAATAAAAATATGATCTCAAAATAAAAGAACAAAAACTATGTCTCAAAGCTCTCTCTAAAATTTCCATCCCGAAATAATGATCCTATGAGTCTTATTTATATGCCTAGGAATGAAGTATTAGGGTTGTGGCGGAACTCTTCCTGATTGGTCGAATCGTGTTGAAACTTATCACTTTACCTCTTCAATCTTTGGATCAGGATAAGGGACCGAATTTTCACTACTCGAAAACTCTAATCTTTTTTTGCTGAACACGATGCCAAATTTCGTCAAAATCGGAGAATAAAAATTTTCGAATGTTTTTTTATTTGTAAAAACAACTTTTTTCGAACGACCGTAAAAATCCGCTTTTTCGCGCCTTTTTCGAGTTGATCATCAATTTGTACCAAATTATATCATTACCGGAAAAAATTTCACTACGCAACTTTTTTCACAAATTAGCACAAGAATATTATAAAATTATCGAAGCGCCCATTTTTTTAATTAAAATTGTCGTTTTGAATCCAAATTCAATTATTCTTACACTTTTTTTCCTATTTTAATAAAATATTCCTAACAACTTATTAAATGAAATAAATTGGGACTAACAATGTATACATTTGGATATAAAATATACAAAATAATGCACTCATTAAATACCCCCAAACATAAACTTTGCTAGTCCTCGATGAAAAATAAATTTTAAAATCTAACTCACTTTCGTAGGAATCACGATTGCACTTAGCATGTGCAACAGGCCGTTAAACCTCTAGGTTACCCGAGTGGACGAGTTTTGTCTCGTGAGGGGTTACCATGAATATACCCACATTATTCAAAAACTTGACTCAATACAAAAGACTCAAAAATAATATAACCAAGTTTGAATGTAACTTCATAACTATACTAGAATTTCACTTTTCATTCTCAACTTATAGTGTGTGTGTGCATAGCCAATATAACTGTCAATTTCAAAAGATTCTGTCGTTATATTTCTTATTCGAAAGTTCGTTTTGATTTCAAAATCTCACGGGATGCACTCACAATCGAACACTTGGAAATCAATTATTTTATCTGAGTATATATGAATAAAAGAGTAAATTTAAATGAACAAACTTCACGTATACATGATATAAAATGAACTTTTTATAACGGATGATTATGATCTCATGAACGAAAAATCGATTACTTGTTGAAAACATTAAATCGCACCATATATCCTATTCATCTTCTCTCTATACTTTAACTAATTTCACTTTAGATCGATTAGGACTTTCATTGGTTGTATTGTAGGCTCGGATTTTGGCTAGAAATAATGGCTTTTGCAGTTCAAAACTTTTGAATACAGAGGTTTTCAGTGTTTTAATGTTTAGGCACTTTTTCTCACCTCCATTTTTCTTTTATCTTTCCTTTTTTTTCACGTACTCTTTTTTTTCATTTTTTTCTTTCTTTTCTTTTTTTTCTTTTCACACGTCGTTCTTTTATTTTCACACATCATTCGTTTGCGAAGTTTTTTCTTCTTTGAGTTTTTAGCCCTTTTCCTACCGTAATTTTATCCTAGTATTCACAGAAAATGGGTATGGCTTCTTTTTATGGGCTTAAAACTCCCACTTGGAGTTGGTTAAGATAATAGGTTTTCACAAAAATGCACATTTTCTTTTTGCCTCAAATGGGGTTGCAATGGAATAATGTAAAAAGGTTAGAGTTTAGGCTTAATTTTGGGCTTTCAAACAATGGCCTAATGTCATTTCTCAAGTTTCGTTGAGCTAATTTGTGTTTCAATACGACTTACTAATACTTCTGGTGCTTAAGATTCACATTTTGACTTTTAGTTTTCAATAATCGAAAAAAACAAAGAAATTAAGATCATCAACGAATTTATCACTGAAGGAAAGATTGAGTTATTTGAAGTCAGATTGATTTAAATCTCTCGAAAACGATAAATGACACAAAACTCTTACCGGATTAAAATCTCCAAATTTATTCTTTAAGAATATTAACTTCCACCTCAATATCCCTTTTCGATCATATTATATGGCTAGTGGGTAAAAAATTCATAAGTTGAGAGATCCATGAATTAATTCTATATTAAGAAACCGTTTCAAAATGCAATTATATTGAAAATCTTTTTGAATTTTTAAAATAATTATATTTTTTTCAAAGCGGAGAAAAATGACATCAATACTCCCAAACCTAATTTCTACATTGTTCTCAATGTACAAGATATTACCGTAATGAGGGACATTTTTCAATGCACAATTCTTACAAAACAAAAAATATTATACAACAATAATAACCCAATTTCGTGGTACACAGGGTCTTGGAGGAGAATGTCCTCCACTTCCCGATCTCGTAATTCCTGATATGGCTTCAACCTTTGACCATGAACTTTGTAAATTTCACCATTTTGAGGATTCTATATCTCAACCGCCCCATGTGGGTAGACTATCTTAATACCTAAAGGACCGGACCATCTAGACCTTAACTTACCGGGAAAGAGATGCAACCTAGAATTGTAAAATAGAGCTTTTTGTCCAGGTTCGAATGACTTCCGTAGGATCGACTTGTCATGGAATGTTTTCATTTTCTCTTTGTACAATTTTTCATTTTCATACGTATCATTCCTAATATCTTCCAACTCATTGAGTTTTAACTTTTGAACCTCACCCGCAATAGGTAAATCGAAATTAAAAGTGTTAATGGCCCAATAGTCTTTGTGTTCTAACTCTACCGGAAGCTAACATGCTTTTTCGTTGACAAGCCTATACGGGGACATACTAAGTGGTGTTTTTTAGGTAGTGCGATAATCCCACTGTGCATCCAATAACCTTAAGGACCAATCCTTCCGGATCGGATTCATTATTTTCTCGATGTTTTGTTTGATTAGCCTATTGGAAACTTCTACTTGACCACTGGTTTGAGGGTGATAATAGCATCCTACTTTGTGCGTGATTGAATAATTTTTCATGAGACTCTTGAATGATCGATTATAGAAATGGGTTCCCTAATTGCTAATGATGGCTCGATGCGTACCGAAACGGGAGAAAATATTTTCTCGAAGGAATTTGACCACCACGTGGCGATCATTCATCCTACATAGTATGACTTCTACACACTTAGACAGATAATCAACTGCCAAAAGAATGTAGAGATTCACTACACCAAAAATAGGAATCTGGCACGGTTTAAAACTGTGCCAGATCAAATCTGGAACAGTTTTGAACTGTGCCAGTATTAGGTATTCCAAAATGATCATTTTTTTCTAGCACGGCTCAAAAGTGTGCCAGATTTGGTCAAACAGTAACACTTCTGGCACACTTTTAAACCGTGCCAGAATTTGATATTTCTGGCACACTTTTGGCACAGTTTTTAATTATGCCAGATTCAGTACAGTTTAAAAAAATTTGGCATAGTTCAAAACTGTGCCAAAATATGATACACTTTTGCCATGGTTTTGAGGTGTGCCAAATTTTTTTATAAAAAGAAAAAAAAATTAATTATTTGAAAGCACAAAAATTCACAAATTAAAAATATTGCACGTTGTTGATAAACTAATGTACATACAAACTTCAAAATATTACAAGTCTTTAATAGTTCATAGGCCAAAAAAAATTAGGCAGAGTTTCCTCTATTTTCTAGACATTCCAAAACCTGCTAATACAAAACCAGCCTACTATAAAGCCCGCACGGCCACAAAATATAATAATGAACTTACAAAAGCCCGCACAACCATACAAGTTAACAATAAAACTATAAAAGCACGCACGGCCATAACACACAAAAATGGAATCATGAATAAACCCCTTGTTGTAAACCATTGAGTTCTCAGTGTGTTCCACGTGAATAAATGCCAACGATAAACTGTTATCCTACAAAAAAAATAGGAAACAAAAAAGATACGATATTAGAAACTTAATAATTTACAAAAAAAAATTTACTCAAACTAAAAAATTACATATAGGAGTGGAAATTATCATCATCTTCTCAAACCGGGAGACTCGGGACTCCGCGGTCAGTTCCTACAAGTTACATTGGTCCCGTGAGAGGTGTTTGTGCCTCTTACGAGGTCGTTTGGGGGCTGGTTTGTGTTTTCACCCTTTAACGGCTTGTTTTTAAGTTTAAGTGTTGATTTTTGCAAATTATCGTCGTATTCTCAAATCGAGAGACCCAGAACTACACAGTCAGTTCCTACAAGTTACATTGGTCCCGTGCGAGGTGTTCGTGCCTCCTACGGGATTGTTTGGTGGCTGGTTTATGTTTTCAACCTTTAACGTCCTGTTTTTAAGTAGTGTTGATTTTTGCAAATTATCGTCATATTCTCAAACTGGGAGAACTGGGACTACGCGGTCAGTTCCTACAAGTTACATTGGTCCCTTTCTAGGTGTTCGTGCCTCCTACGTGATCGTTTGGGGGCTGGTTTGGGGTTTCACCCTTTAACGGCTTGTTTTTAAGTCTAAGTGTGATTTTTGCAAATTATCGTCATATTCTCAAACCGAGAGACCCGGGACTATGCGGACAGTTCCAACAAGTTACATTGGTCCTGTGCGAGGTGTTCGTGCCTCCTACGGGGTCGTTTGGGGGCTGGTTTGGATTTTCACCCTTCAACGACTTGTTTTTAAGTTTAAGAGTCGATTTTTTGAAATTATCATCATATTCTCAAATCGGGAGACCCGGGACAACGCAGTCGGTTCCTACAAGTTACATTGGTCCCGTGCGAGGTGTTCGTGCCTCTTACGAGGTCGTTTGGGGGTTGGTTTGGGTTTTCACCCTTTAACGGCTATTTTTTAAGTCTACGTGTGATGTTTGCAAATTATTGTCATATTCTCAAACCGGGAGACTTAGGACTACGCGACCAGTTCCTACAAGTTACACTGGTCCTGTGCGAGGTGTTCGTGCCTCCTACGGGGTCGTTTGGGGGTTGGTTTGGGTACTTACACTTTAACGTCTTGCGTTTAATTTTAAGTGTTAATTTTTAGAAATTATCGTCATATTGTCAAACCGAGAGACTCGGGACTATGCGGTCAGTTCCTACAAGTTACATTGGTCCCGTGCGAGGTGTTCATGCCTCCTACAGGGTCGTTTGGGGACTGGTTTGGGTTTTCACCCTTTAGCGGCTTATTTTTATGTTTAAGTGTTGATTTTTGCAAATTATCATCGTATTCTTAAACCGGGAGACCCGGGATTACGCGGTCAGTTCCTACAAGTTACATTCGTGCCGTGCGAGGTGTTCGTGCCTCCTACGGGGTCGTTTGGAGGATGGTTTGGGTTTTCACCCTTTAACGGCTTGTTTTTAAGTCTAAGTGTTATTTTTTCAAATTCTCATCATATTCTCAAACCGGGAGACCCGGGACTACGCGAGCAGTTCCTACAAGTTACATTGGTCCCGTACGAGGTGTTCGTGCCTCCTATGGGGTCGTTTGGGGGCTGGTTTATGTTTTCACCCTTTAACGGCCTATATTTAAGTAATGTTGATTTTTGCAAATTATCGTCATATTCTCAAACCGGGAGACTCGGGACTATGCGGTCAGTTCCTACAAGTTACATCGGTCCCGGGTGAGGTGTTCTTGCCTCCTACGGGGTCGCTTGGGGGCTGGTTTGGTGTTTCACCCTTTAACATATGATTTTTAAGTCTAAGTGTTGATTTTTACAAATTATCATCGTATTCTCCAATCGAGAGATCCGGGACTACGCGATCAGTTCCTACAAGTTATATTGGTCCCGTGCGAGGTGTTCGTGCATCCTATGGGGTCGTTTGGGGGCTGGTTTGGATTTTCACCCTTTAATGGCTTATTTTTAAGTCTAAGTGTTATTTTTACAAATTATCATCATATTCTCAAACCGAGAGACCCGGGACTACACGGTCAGTTCCAACAAGTTACATTGGTCCCGTGCGAGGTGTTCGTGCCTCTTACGGGGTTATTTGGGGGCTGGTTCGGGTTTTCACCCTTTAACGGCTTGTTTTTAAGTCTAAGTGTTGCTTTTTGCAAATTATAATCGTATTCTCAAACTAGGAGACCCGAGACTGTGCGGTCAGTTCCGATAAGCTACATTGGTCCCGTGCAAGGTGTTTGTGCCTCCTACGGGGTCGTTTGGTGGATGGTTTATGTTTTCACCCTTTAACGGCCTATTTTTAAGTAGTGTTGATTTTTTCAAATTATCATCATTTTCTCAAATCGGGAGACCCGGGACTACGCGGTCAGTTACTACAAGTTACATTGGTCCCGTACGAGGTGTTCGTGCCTCCTACGGGGTCGTTTGGGGGTTGGTTTGGGTTTTCACCATTTAACGGCGTGTTTTTAAGTATAAGTGTGATTTTTACAAATTATCGTCATATTCTCAAACCGAGAGATCCGGGACTACGCGTTCAGTTCCTACCGATTACATTGGTCTAGTGCGAGGTGTTCGTGCCTCTAATGGGGTAGTTTGGTGGCTGGTTTGGGTGTTCACCCTTTAACGGCTTATTTTTAAGTCTAAGTGGAATTTTTACAAATTATAGTCATATTCTCAAACCGGGAGACCCGAGAATACGTGGTCAGTTCCAACAAGTTACATTGGTCCCGTGCGAGGTGTTCGTGCCTCCTAAGGGGTCGTTTGGGGGCTGGTTTTTCACCCTTTAACGACTTATTTTTAAGTTTAAGAGTTTATTTTTGCAAATTATCGTCATATTCTCAAACTGGGAGACTCGGAACTACATGGTCAGTACCAATAAGTTACACTGGTCCCGTACGAAGTGTTCGTGCCTCCTACGGGATCGTTTGGGGGCTGGTTTGGGTTTTCTCCCTTTAACGGCTTGTTTTTAACTCTAAGTGTGATTTTTTCAAATTATCATCTGAAAGAGTTGGCGCTTGCGTTCAATTAAGAAATAATATAATAAATACCATTTTTAACCCAAATTAACCCTAAGCATGCAACTAGGTGTGATTGAAACAATATGGAATCATGCAAGAATTATTCAACACACAAAGTTTAAGGAAAAATCCCCCACAGGGGCAAAAACCATTTGTATATCACTATAATTTGTAAGAGAAACGGCTTACAATCGGATTACACTGAAATACAAGTTTTTGACTAAGAATTACCCTCAGGTATCGAATTCTGTAGTCGCGGCTGGAATATCCCTTTCCAGTAGGGTTGCAATGAAGAGGAAGAAGCGGTCCACTTCACATGGGTTGAACAGCATCAATGGTGTTCTTGGGTTACCAAAAGTGACTCACAAATGTATGGAATTTGTGTGAATCAAGGGTATGAATCAATGGACTCAAATACCATGAAGGCCTTAGAGTTTATCTACTCTGGAAATCGTGTATAAGACTTATCAAACCACTTCCCCGTAGTGGGATTAAATAGGAATTCTTTGGCCGAGAAAATCTGCAACACGATCTGGCAGAGTTTATCCAGGGCGGACCGGTCCGGGCCTTAGGCGGATCGGTCCGATAGCGTATTGGTTCATTTTATTTGAAGCAGATTCGGTTCTCATTCGATCCGGGGTCCACTAGCTTCAATGTGCAAGACAGATCGGTCCGGCAGGGAGGCGAATCGGTCCGGAAGCGGATCGGTGCCTTTTTCATTGAGGCGGACCGGTCCGGCTGACTGGATTTCTGATTCCTTCCTTGATTCGATACTCGGATTCCGTTGATGACGATATGGACATGAATTTCTTCAACGGTGTTACGGCTAATGACATATACAAGTATGTTGGACAAAATGTCCTTACAAATCTCCCCCTATGTCTATGCCGGAACATACATAAAAAATCCGAATTATCTAGAATAAAAAATGCCTATACAAATCTACCCTTCCATGAACCCAAAACTGAAAGAGGTACAAATGATAAAGGCTGCATCGTTTGTTCTGCAAATCTTCCGATCAGAAATCTCAACGCTTTTCTCATCAGGGTGTGTATCATGGGATTATTAAGGATGTACCTACACATATGAGATAAAGCAAATACCAAGTGACGTATCGAGTTTGAAATGAGATAAACATAAGCATATATATCAATTTAAGATGATCTCCCCCATAATCAGATAATTCATTCTCCCCCTTTTTATGATGTCCCCAAATAGACAAATGAGAGAAATAAATCAAGCAATCAAGAACCGGGGTGACACAAGGCATAAAATCACACCATGAATGAACATAAAACAACCAAGTCGGTGATAGCGTAAATGAATGGGTGTGATCAAAATTCGATAGGAAAATCAATGCATACAAACATGACATATGTGCACGATGAATATTGGATATTCCTAACGAATGAACTCAAATACTTCCTTTGGTGTAAAAGATTGGAAATATAAGACATTGACTATATCAAATCTACAAATCAAAGCTCAAAGTGATTTCTACACCAATAACGTCCAAAATGTTTTTCATGCTTTTTCAGGACTTTCAAGGAAGTGCAAACCCGTTTTTCAATCTCCAACCAAACTCCCTCAGATTTATATTTTTAATAGAGGTAAGCTAAATTCTCAAACTTTGGAGAATTGATGGTGAAACCTACAATGGCCCATATTTGGCATGAATTGCTTTTTATTGCCTTTAAATTTTTTTTCGGGCTCTTTTAACCTCTTAGGACCTCAGATATTACAATACCCCCATTTTTTAGGTCCTTTTTAACGGTGGCTTTTGCGCAAAGGATAAGAATCAACTTTCGCAGCCCCTCCCCGTTATGAAAATATACACACAGTCTCACCAAAACGGTTTTTACATGCAATCCAATCTTGTCAAGTTTTATCGCATATTGTACATTGTATAGACAGGATTGAGATAGAAACACTCAAGCCAATATGTGATAGACAAGTGCAATAATCAAATATAGCCGTGCATGTGTGCAATAAAGGATATAGGAGTCAAGCATGTAGGAAATATCACTAATTACATCTCAAGGACTCCAATCAATGTTAAGCACATGGATGAAATGATGTAGCCTCTTAAATCTCTATCAAACAGTCACATGGATATATGGAATGAAGTTGTGACAAGGCTATCTTAAATGCTCATCCATAAAAAGTAAATCTCTTTTTGAATTTTTCAAAAAATTTTATCAAAATAAAATCTTTTTGTGTTTTTCTAAAAAATTTTCTAAAAAGAAAATCTTTTTGTATTTTTCAAAGAATAATGAAAAGCAAAAATAAGTAAAACACATTAATAGTACAATCTAGCAATAGGCATCAGAGGATATGAAAATGACAATGCAACCTACGCTAGACATGGACCAACCCCTCAGTCAACTGTACAAATCCCCAAAGACTTCCTGAGACTCTCAAATCTAAGGGCATCTAAAGGTTTTGTGAAAATATCGGCTAACTAACGGTCCGTGGGAACAAAACTCAGGGTTACGACCTTCTCCTCAACTAACTGACGTATAAAGTGCTCGCGTAACCTGATGTGCTTTGTGCGCGAATGTTGGACAGGATTGTGGGATATGTGTATCGCGCTCGTGTTATCATAGGAAATGAACATGGTGTCCTGTGAAATCCCATAATCCTCCAACATTTGCTTCATCCACATAAGTTGCGTGCAACAACTCCCGGCGGCGATGTACTCAGCCTTCGCAGTGGACAAAGAGATGGAGTTTTGCTTCTTGCTCAACCAAGAGACAAGAGCAGAACCAAAGTAGAAACACCCACCCGAAGTGCTCTTACATCCATCTACGTCCCCGGCCCAATCGGCATCCGAATAGGAGGACAAACGGTCATCGGTATCAAAGGAATACCAAGTACCGTATAAGAGAGTCCCACTCACGTATTTGATAATAAGTTTTAGAGCGAGTAAGTGTGACTCTTTAGGAGACGCCTAATAACGCGCACAGACTCCAACGCTAAAGGCAATGTCGGGACGACTAGCAGTCAAGTAGAGAAGACTGCCTATCATACTCCGATGCAAGGTTTGCTCTACGTCCTTGCCTGAAGTGTCCTTACTAAGCTTGGTAGAAGTACTCATAGGTGTACGTGCATGCTTAGCGGAGTCTAAACCAAATTTCTTCACTAGGTCTCTAGCATACTTGGATTGGGAGATGAACATCCCATCCTCTAGCTGACGAACCTGGAGACCAAGGAAGAATGTAAGCTCACCAACCATGCTCATCTCAAACTCACTTTTCATCTCCTCCTCAAAGTGGCGAGCATGATGGGAGCATGTGGATCCAAAGACTATGTCGTCCACATAGACTTGGGCAACCAAGATAGCACCGTCATCTCTCCTGACGAATAACGTCATATCAACTCCCCCTCTCTTGAAGCCACGGGCTAAGAGATAGGAAGTAAACCTCTCGTACCAAGCACGGGGTGCTTGCTTCAAACCATACAAGGCTTTCCTCAGATAGTAGACGTGATCAGGGTACTTAGGGTCTTCAAACCCTTTTGGTTGTTCCACAAAAACTTCTTCCTGTAGAATGCCATTCAGAAAGGCACTCTTGACATCCATCTGATATACCTTGAAGTGCAGATGACATGCGATGGCGAGCAGAAGATGGACAGACTCAAGCCTCGCAACAGGAGCAAATGTCTCCCCAAAGTCTACACCCTCTATCTGTGTGTAGCCTTGAGTGACCAACCTAGCCTTATTTCTGATTATGGTACCATTTTCATCCATTTTATTCTTGAAAATCCACCGGGTACCAATAACATTAGTATTACTAGGTCGGGGGACAAGTTCCCAGACATTGTTCTTCTTAAACTGAAGCAACTCATCCTGCATAGCAGATATCCAGTGTTCATCTTTGAGTGCTTCTTTGTGGTTCTTGGGCTCGACTTTGGACGTGTAGCAATGATGACTAACAACGTTCTCTAGTTGAGCACGAGTCTTGACCCCTAGAGTGGGATCGCCAACAATGGCTGAAGGATCATGACTCTTACAAACCCAAGCAGGTGTGTCCCCTAACACAGGAATAGGGTCCACAGAGTGTGGGAGAGGAACAGGAAAAACACTGTCAGAACAATCCTCATCTTCACACTGAAGGTTGGGATCAATAACCGTCGGAGGTTCGTCATCTTGCACAGTGACGTTTATTGATTCCATAACCTTAGATCTCTTTAGGTTAAAAACCCGGTACGCTCTACTGTTCGATGAATATCCTAGCAATATTCCCTCGTCGCTCCGGGAGTCAAACTTTCCTAATTGCTTTCTATCTCGTAGAATGTAGCATTTACTCCCCAAAACACGGAAATATGCCAAGTTGGGTTTCTTGCCAGTCCACAATTCATAAGGCGTCTTAAGTGTGTGTGGACGAAGATAAACCCTATTCACCGTGTGGCATGCAGTAGACACTGCCTCTGCCCAAAATCTCCTAGAAACTTTACGACCTAGAAGCATAGATCTAGCCATCTCTTGGATCGTCAACAATCCCATTTTGCTACGGAGTTCTCACAGCAGAAAACTCATGTTTGATCCCAAGGCTATCACAGTACAAATCCACCTTTGCTTCCTTAAATTCAGTGCCGTTGTCACTACGTATTCTGTTAATAGTGACCCCGTGTTGATTTTGCAGGACACGGCACTTGGTCATTAAAAATTCTACAGCATCAGATTTCTCTCTTAGAAAACCTACAATAGAGTATCTAGAGAAATCGTCTACCATCACGAGAATGTATCTCTTACCACCTAGACTCTCCGTGCGAGTAGGACCCATAAGATCCATGTGAATCAACTCAAGAGCACGGGAGGTGGTAATGGAATTCAACTTCCTATGAGGGCTACGGATTTGTTTTCCCAACTGACAGGGTCCACAAATCATGGAAGTTGGCTTTCCAAGAGATGGTAAGCCACGTACTAGGTCCTTTTTGACTAAACGAGATAAGTCTCTAACGTTCATATGACCTAGACGTTGGTGCCACAGATCCATAGGAGTGATCGTGGCGCTGTTGCAAACTAGTGAGGATGTGGGCTCAGTCCCATAGCAGTTATCCTCTGTCCTCACCCCTTGCACTAAAAGTTTACCGGCTTGATTATAGACCTTACAAGCTTCCCGGTCAAACTTTACTGTAAAGTCATCGTCGCACAGCTGGCTGATGCTAAGAAGGTTTGCTTTCAAACCTTTGACGTACAGCACGTTCTCTAGCTTTGGAAATCCTGGTAACTCTACTGTACCTTGTCCAACTATGCTAGATTTTCTACCATCTCCAAAGGTGACTCTCCCATCATTATAATCCTCAAGATGGGTAAAATATGAGACATCACCTGTCATGTGTCTGGAGCATCCACTATCAAAATACCACTGTGAGGTATTATGTGCTTTGAGAGCGACATGGACAACAAGGGCCTTTTTCTCTTTCTTAGGAACCCAAGTATAGGTACCTTTTTGTATTCCCTTGTTGTTGTTGGTTTTAGCCGGAATGCGGGGCGCATTCATTGATGGTAAGGTCATCCGTCGGAATTTCTCCATCAAACTCTGTGATGTGGCGGCTAGAAACTCAACACGCTCTCTCAGACTGGCAAATTCATCAGTCTGATGTGGTGGAGCAAACGTACGTCGTGTCCGACCCAACTTATAGCAATCATCCCTAAGGTGTCCATTTCTTTTGCAATGGGAGCAAAAGAGCACAGTATTAGGAGGACCTTGGTTTGCTTTTCTTGGTCGAACTCTCCTTCTTGGTTTTTTATGACGGCCATAAGGAGTCGTAGTAAACTCAGGAATTGGTCCGGGTGCGATTTGGGACATGGAGGCACCATCAAAACCTATTCCTTGCCTGTCACCAAAACCTAAAGCGGGACCGAGGAGCATCTTTCCCATCTTCCCAGATCTGTCCTCTATTTGTACCTTGAATTTCCTAGCTCTCTCAAGGTCATGAGTAAGCTGAGCAACAAGGGCTTCAAGTTTCTTTCGAGTTTCCAGGGAGGAATGGAGCTCACTCATAAGACTAGCCACTTGTTTAGTCAAGTCTGCATTCTTTTTCTCAAAACTGCTCTCTCTCTCTTTAAGCAAATTCTCTTTACTAAACCAGGCAGACTCTCTCTCTCTCATGGCGGTGCAGGTGGAGGACTCTCTCTCTCTCTCAACTCTTCTTCTAACGCGGTGATCCTAAGAAATGCCTTGTTACGTTTTTTAGTTTTGAAAGACTCATTATATAACTCGGCATAGGCGCGTTGAAGGTTACTCTCGTCCTCACTACCTTCCTCCCCCTCACTCTCTTCGCACTCACTGTCGAGGTGTCTCTGTGAGGTAGCATCCTCATCATCGTGAGATGCACATGGAGTACTCACATGACTAGCCATGAACGCGGTGAAGTTACGCTCATGCGGTGACTCATCTCCCGAGTCCACCGACTCGACCTCACTGTCGTCACTAAGGGTAGCATTTAGGACAGCTTTACCCTTTTCCCTATTCAGATGAGTGGCACACTCAAACGCTCTGTGTCCCTTACCGTCGCACTCAAAACACCTCTCACTGTCTTTAGGGGGTTCTTTGAAATCTTTCTTTTCAAACTTATTTTTCTGAAAATTCTTTTTATCTTTGAAGTTCCCACTTTTCTTAAATTTCAGAATTTTCTTGAAGTTTTTAGCAAATAAGGCCAAATCATCTAAGTCAAACTCACATTCAGAATCAGAATTTTCTAACTTTCTAGATGACTCGACTCTCTTTCTTGCCGACCCCTCACTTTTTCTCTCTTGGGCTTTAAGGGAAATTCCCTTATCTTTTGGCTTGGTAGATTTAGGAAACATGTCTATTTCATAAGTTTGCAAATCTCCTACCAGTTCTTCCAATTTTAGTGTATTTAAATTACCCAAGGAATTTAGCACAGTGACTTTAGGTATAAAACGCTTAGGAAGGGAACGAAGAATCTTTTTAACAACTCTAGCATTTGGAATATGTTCACCAAGATTATAGCTAGTATTAACAATGTCAGAAAGCCTAGCATAAAATTCATCAAAACATTCATTTTCATGCATGGTGATGGTTTCAAATTGAGTTGTTAAATTTTACAATTTTGACTCTTTAACAGCATTTGTTCCTTCATGGGTAAGTTGCAAAATATCCCATGCCTCCTTTGACGTGGTGCACGTCATTATGCATTTGAACTCATCAGGTGTGACAGACCCAGAAATAGCACTTAGACCCTTAGAATTAAAAGAAGACCATTTAAATTCTTCATCAGTCCAAGAAATGTCAGGTTTCAAGTTGGTCACATTATCAACAGTCACGGTGGGAGGAGTCCACCCTCGTTCAACCAAAATCCAGACACGTTCATCAATGGCTTTTAAAGCCGACCTCATACGGGCTTTCCAATAAGCATAATTTGTCCCGTCAAAAATAGGCATTTTATAATATGATTTCTCCATTTGAACACGCTCTTTTCAAAATTCAATTTATTTCAAAAAATTGATATCTTAGAAAGATTTTGCGAAAAATAGGAATACGCGATGGATTAGCTAACCTGCTCTGATACCAATTTGAAAGAGTTGGCGCTTGCGTTCAATTAAGAAATAATATAATAAATACCATTTTTAACCCAAATTAACCCTAAGCATGCAACTAGGTGTGATTGAAACAATATGGAATCATGCAAGAATTATTCAACACACAAAGTTTAAGGAAAAATCCCCCACAGGGGCAAAAACCATTTGTATATCACTATAATTTGTAAGAGAAACGGCTTACAATCGGATTACACTGAAATACAAGTTTTTGACTAAGAATTACCCTCAGGTATCGGATTCTGTAGTCGCGGCTGGAATATCCCTTTCCAGTAGGGTTGCAATGAAGAGGAAGAAGCGGTCCACTTCACATGGGTTGAACAGCATCAATGGTGTTCTTGGGTTACCAAAAGTGACTCACAAATGTATGGAATTTGTGTGAATCAAGGGTATGAATCAATGGACTCAAATACCATGAAGGCCTTAGAGTTTATCTACTCTGGAAATCGTGTATAAGCCTTATCAAACCACTTCCCCGTAGTGGGACTAAATAGGAATTCTTTGGCCGAGAAAATCTGCAACACGATCTGGCAGAGTTTATCCAGGGCGGACCGGTCCGGGCCTTAGGCGGATCGGTCCGATAGCGGATCGGTTCGTTTTATTTGAAGCAGATTCGGTTCTCATTCGATCCGGGGTCCACTGGCTTCAATGTGCAAGACGGATCGGTCCAGCAGGGAGGCGGATCGGTCCGGAAGCGGATCGGTTCCTTTTTCATTGAGGCGGACCGGTCCGGCTGACTGGATTTCTGATTCCTTCCTTGATTCGATACTCGGATTCCGTTGATGACGATATGGACATGAATTTCTTCAACGGTGTTACGGCTAATGACATATACAAGTATGTTGGACAAAATGTCCTTACATCATCATATTCTCAAACCGGGAGACCCGGGACTACGCGATCAGTTCCAACAAGTTACATCGGTCCCGTGCGAGGTGTTCGTGCCTCCTATGGGGTCGTTTGGGGGCTGGTTTCAGTTTTCACCATTCAATGGCTTGTTTTTAAGTTTAAGTGTTGATTTTTGCAAATTATCATCATATTCTCAAACCGGGAGACCCGAGACTACGCGGTCAGTTCCTATAAGTTACATTGGTCCCGTGTGAGGTGTTCGTGCCTCTTATGAGGTCGTTTGGGGGCTGGTTTGGGGTTTCACCCTTTAACGGTTTGTTTTTAAGTCTACGTGTGATGTTTGCAAATTATCATTATATTCTCAAACCGAGAGACTCGGGACTACGCGGTCAGTTCCTATAAGTTACACTGGTCCCGTGCGAGGTGTCGTGCCTCCTACGGGGTCGTTTGGGGGCTGGTTTGGGTTTTCACCCTATAACGGCTTGTTTTTAAGTTTAAGTGTTGATTTTTCCAAATTATCATCGTGTTCTCAAATCGGGAGACCCGGGACTACGCGGTCAGTTCCTACAAGTTACATTGGTCCTGTGCGAGGTGTCCGTGCCTCCTACGGGGTCGTTTGGGGGTTGGTTTGGATTTTCACCCTTTAACGGCTTGTTTTTAAGTTTATGTGTTCATTTTTGCAAATTATCATCGTATTCTCAAACCGAGAGACCCGGGACTACGCAATTAGTTCCTACAAGTTATATTGGTCCCGTGTGAGGTATTCGTGCCTCCTACGGGGTCGTTTTGGGGCTGGTTTGGGTTTTCAACCTTTAACGGCTTGTTTTTAAGTCTAAATGTTATTTTTTCAAATTATCATCATATTCTCAAATCGAAAGACTCGGGACTACGCAGTCAGTTCCTACAAGTTACATTGGTCCCGTACGAGGTGTTCGTGCCTTCTACGGGATCGTTTGGGGGCTGGTTTGGGTTTCACCCTTTAACGGTTTATTTTTAAGTCTAAGTTTGATTTTTTCAAATTATCGTCATATTCTTAAACCGGAAGACCCTGGACTACGTGGTATGTTCCTATAAGTTACATTGGTCATATGCGAGGTGTTCGTGCCTCTTACGGGGCCGTTTGGGGGCTGGTTTGGGTTTTCACTCATCAACGGCTTGGTTTCAAGTCTAATCTACATATTTTGAAATTATCTTCATTCTCTCAAATCGAGAGTCCCGCGACTACGCGGTCAGTTCGTTCAAGTTACATTGGTCCCCTGCGAGGTGTTCGTGCCTCTTATAGGGCCGTTTAGGGGCTGGTTTGGGTTTTCACCCGTCAACGTCTTGTTTTTAAGCCTAATCTACGCATTTTGAAATTATTGTCATTATCTTAAATTGGGAGTCGCGCGACTACGCAGTTAGTTCGTACAAGTTATATTGGTCCCGTGCGAGGTGTTTGTGCCTCTTACGGTGACGTTTGGGGGATGGTTTAGGTTTTCACCTTTAACGGCTTGTTTTTAAGCCTAATCTAGATTTTTCAAATTATTATCATATTCTCAAACCGGGAGACCTGTGACTACGAGGTCAGTTCCTATAAGTTACATTGGTCCTGTGTGAGGTGTTTGTGCCTCTTACGGGGCCGTTTGGCGGCTAGTTTAGATTTTCACCCTTTAACGACTTATTTTTAAGTCTAAGTGTTGATTTTTGCAAATTATCGTTATATTCTCAAATCGGGAGACCCGTGACTATGCGGTCAGTTCCTACAAGTTACATTGGTCCCGTGTAAGGTGTTCGTACCTCTTACGATGACGTTTGGGGGCTGGTTTAAGTTTTCACCCATTAACGGCTTGTTTTCAAGTCTAAGTGTTGATTTTTGCAAATTATCATCGTATTCTCAAACCGAGAGACCCGGCACTACGCAATCAGTTCCTATAAGTTACATTGGTTCCATGCGAGGTGTACGTGCCTCCTACGGGGTCGTTTGGTGGTTGGTTTATGTTTTCACCCTTTAACGGTCTGTTTTTAAGTAGTGTTGATTTTTGTAAATTATCATCATATTCTCAAACCGGGAGACTCAGGACTACGCGATCAGTTCCTACAAGTTGCATTGTCCCGTACGAGGTGCTCGTGCCTCCTACGGGGTCGTTTGGGGGCTGGTTTGGGTTTTCACCCTTTAACGGCTTGTTTTTAAGTCTAAGAGTGATTTTTACAAATTATTGTCATATTCTCAAACCGGGAGACCTGGGACTACGCGGTCAGTTCCTAAAGCTTACATTGGTCCCGTGCGAGGTGTTCGAGCCTCTTACGGGGTAGTTTGGGGGCTGGTTTGGGTTTTCACCCTTTAACGACTTGTTTTTAAGTCTACGTGTAATTTTTGCAAATTATCATCATATTCTCAAACGGGGAGACCCGGGAATACGTGGTTAGTTCCAACAAGTTACATTGGTCCCATGCGAGGTGTTCGTGCCTCCTACGGGGTCGTTTGGGGGCTGGTTTGGGTTTTCACCCTTTAACGGCTTGTTTTTAAGTTTAAGTGTGTATTTTTGCAAATCATCATCATATTCTCAAACCGGGAGACTCGGGACTACGTGGACAGTTCCTATAAGTTACACTGGTCCCGTGCGAGGTGTTCGTGCCTCCTACGGGGTCGTTTGAGGGTTGGTTTGGGTTTTCACCCTTTGACGACTTGTTTTTAAGTCTAAGTGTTTATTTTTGGAAATTATCGTCATATTCTCAAATCGGGAGACCCAGGACTACGCGGTCAGTTCCAACAAATTACATTCGTCCCGTGCGAGGTGTTCGTGCCTCCTATAGGGTCGTTTGGGGGCTGGTTTCGGTTTTCACCATTCAATGGCTTGTTTTTAAGTTTAAGTTTTGATTTTTGCAAATTATCGTCATATTCTCAAACCGGGAGACCCGGGACTACGCGGTCAGTTCCTACAAGTTACATTGGTCCCGTGCGAGGTGTTCGTGCCTCTTACGAGGTCGTTTGGGGGCTGGTTTGGGTTTTCACCCTTTAACAATTTGTTTTTAAGTCTACATGTGATGTTTGCAAATTATCGTCATATTCTCAAATCGGGAGACTCGGGACTACGCGGTCAGTTCCTACAAGTTACACTGGTCCCATGCGAGGTGGCGTGCCTCCTACGGGGTTGTTTGGGGGCTGGTTTGGGTTTTCACCCTTTAACGGCTTATTTTTAAGTTTAAGTGTTTATTTTTGCAAATTATCTTTGTATTCTCAAACCGAGAGACTCGGGACTACGCGGTCAGTTCCTATAAGTTACATTGGTCCCGTACGAGGTGTTCGTGCCTCCTACGGGGTCGTTTGGGGGCTGGTTTAGGTTTTCACCCTTTAACGGCTTGTTTTTAAGTCTAAGTGTTATTTTTTCAAATTATCATCATATTCTCAAACCGGGAGACCCGGGACTACACGATCAGTTCCTACAAGTTACATTGGTCCCGTACGAGGTGTTCGTGCCTTCTACGGGGTCGTTTGGGGGCTGGTTTGGGTTTCACCCTTTAACGGTTTATTTTTAAGTCTAAGTGTGACTTTTACGAATTATCGTCATATTCTCAAACCGGGAGACCCGGGACTACGTGGTCTGTTCCTACAAGTTACACTGGTCCTATGCGAGGTGTTCGTGCCTCTTACGGGGCCATTTTGGGGCTGGTTTGGGTTTTCACTCGTCAACGTCTTAGTTTCAAGCCTAATCTACGTATTTTGAAATTATCTTCATTATCTCAAATCGGGAGTCCCGTGACTACGCGGTCAGTTCGTACAAGGTACATTAGTCCCATGCAAGGTGTTCGTACCTCTTACAGAGGGTCGTTTAGGGGCTGGTTTGGGTTTTCAGCCGTCAACGGCTTGTTTTCAAGCCTAATCTATGTATTTTGAAATTATCGTCATTATCTCAAATCGGGAGTCGCGTGACTACGCGATTAGTTCGTACAAGTTACATTGGTCCCGTGTGAGGTGTTTGTGCTTCTTACGGTGACGTTTGGGGGCTGGTTTAGGTTTTCACCCTTTAACGACTTGTTTTTACGCCTAATCTAGATTTTTCAAATTATTGTCATATTCTCAAACCGGGAGACCTGTGACTACGAGGTCATTTCCTACAAGTTACATTGGTCCTGTGCGAGGTGTTTGTGCCTCTTACGGGGCCATTTGGCGGCTTGTTTAGGTTTTCACCCTTTAACGGTTTATTTTTAAGTCTAAGTGTTGATTTTTGCAAATTATCGTTATATTCTCAAACCGGGAGACCCGTGACTATTAGGTCAATTCCTACAAGTTACATTGGTCCCGTGCAAGGTGTTCGTGCCTCTTACGGTGACGTTTGGGGGTTGGTTTAAGTTTTTACCCATTAACGGCTTGTTTTTAAGTCTAAATATTGATTTTTTCAAATTATCATCATATTCTCAAATCGGGAGACCCGTTACTACGGGGTCAGTTCCTATAAGTTACATTGGTCCCGTGCGAGGTGTTCGTGCCTCTTACGGTGACGTTTGGGGGCTGGTTTAGGTTTTCACCCTTTAACGGCTTGTTTTTAAGCCTAATCTAGATATTTTCAAATTATCGTCATATGCTCAAATCGGGAGACCCGTGACTACGCGGTCAGTTCCTACAAGCTACATTGGTCCCGTACGAGGGTTTCGTGCCTCTTACGGTGACGTTTGGGAGCTAGTTTAGGTTTTCACCCTTTAACAGCTTATTTTTAAGCCTAATCTAGATATTTTCAAATTATCGTCATATTCTAAAATCGGGAGACCCGTGACTACGCCGTCAGTTCCTTCATGTTACATTGGTCCCGTACGAGGTGTTTGTGCCTCTTACGAGGTCGTTTGGAGGTTGTTTTGGATTTTCATCCTCTAATGGTATGTTTTTAATCAATTTAGAACGTTTATTGATTTTAAAAAATTTTAACATAGTTTTATTTGTTTATTCGTTAAATCCAACATGTTTTAACATTTAAAATAAACTCAACAATAATAGCAAATTCCAAAACCAAACCACCAGTAAATCTTTTCCACCAATTTAACTAAACAAGCTCATAAAGTAAGCCATTTTACGTTTGGCTACTTGTTTCCGCTATTTCAGACCATTTTTTATTTAATGTTGCAACATTTAAAGAGAATTTGAGACTTTGAGACTAACCAGATTTCATTTGTATTTTGATAGCCACCCGATGAACTCTTCGCGCCATAACTTGTCGAAAGTATCCCATTTGGTCCAACAATGTTTGCAAATTCTGAAATCTTATATTCTGAGTAGCATTTAGTTGTTCATTAGACGATATCTTATCTTTCAAGTTTCTCAGCTCTTCATAAGAGAACGAGACTGTGCTATGACTGTTGAAGTTTCAGAAGACTTATATTAGAATGTTTGTCTTATAAAATACAAAAAGGATAAAAGGGGAAAAGAACTAAAAATTGCACTTATCATTCATCAAATCATCCTTTATTTTACTCCAATACGATGTCTTGAAGAATTCCACGATGCTAGGTTTCACGTATGTTAGATGCTCCTAAATTCAAAATCAATGCATGAAAGAATAAAACCATACTAGTTAATGATGCGGGTGAAACATGTCTAATATGCACAATGTCAAGAATATTATTGTGACACATAAATTGAAATCAAATTTAGTAAGGGTAAAATCAATTTGTATATTTCCTTCTTGAACTGAACCTTTCACCTTTTTTTGCATAGGATATGTCATTTGGGTTTATGTTGATTTTTTTCCCTACCATTTCACCTTTAAACCTTTTTTTGTACCATTTAAATAACGCCCAAATGTCTTGAAAATTTAAAAACTGTGTTGTGTAATCCCAAACATAATAACATCGATATCAATCACATTAAAAGTTCAACGTAAGCTACCAGGAAAATAATTTTAATGATTTAGGAATCAAGTTAATTTTAGTATTGTACGCCATTTTGGCTCTAAAAATATGTAACTACTCCAAAGCTTCATTTTGCTTACACCAATTGCCCAAATCAACTAAAACAACCTCTCGAGTATAAAAATGAAATATATACGTGCAGAGAGAAGTGGCGCAAAAAAACTTGATTATTACCCGCCTATGTATTATGGTTGCTAATAAAACCTAAAAATAAAAGGAGTTGTCCACCCAAATTGATTATTATGTGTATTAATGAGATAGATGGTTGGAAGAATTGATACATCGATGTACACGACTTTATGAGAAGAAACCCCAATTGATTATTCAAACATACATAGTAACATACATTTGACTAGCAAAAGTTATATCAGAGTTGATAAGTAAGTCCAATACAAGAATAACACTGCTTTAAAGAAGTGTTTTAGATTAAAACTCAAATTCAAGTTAGGTTCTTACATGAAACCTAAATATAACAAACATTATGTTTAATCAGAAAACAGTTCTTAATCTGTTCACAGACTAAGTTCTAAAAAGGTCCAGGTAAGGTGTATGTTCTTGATTCAAAATCAGTCCAAGTCATATAATATTGACAGGTAAGGTGCAAGTGTCTAAACCGTTCCTATTTATGTTCAATGTACGATGTTAAGGCACTGATTTTATGGTACTAATAAAACCTTAGACTATTTAGACAGATTATTTAGCTGATATAAAAATAGACAAACACATAAATGCAATCAAACGAGTGTATGTAATATTTGCACAAACTTTCCACAAGACTTGGATCTAATGCATTTCCTCCAACCTCAAACAAATAAAGGCAAGAACCTTGTAGGTTCGTGTGTGATTTGGGTTCTCAAACACAAAAACTAAAAAGGAAACCATTTTTACCATGAATCTAGGCTCTGCTATTGTTGGAACTGGGAAGGCGACGTCGGGACGGAGCAGCTGGATGCCGCAGATTTTGGAGGCTTGCGAACGGAGCGGGTGAGGGGAGGGAGAGAGACGAGAAGAGAGAAGAGCGAGTGAGGCTTGCGAACGGAGCGGGTGAGCGGGAGATTGAAAGATGAGAGAGAGGAAAGAGAAGAGGGAAAGTAAACATAATAATTTTTTTAGGGGCTTTTATATTTTAATCAAGTGTACTCAATTTTGGCACACTTTAAAACAGTGCCAAATTTTGGCACTGTTTTAAAGTGTGCCAGATTGCCATTAAACCGTGCCAGAATCTGGCATGGTTTAAAACTTTGCAGATTTTTCATCAGGGTGTGCCAAATTGCTGTTTTTGGTGTAGTGATTCCCGTAGAAATTTGGGAATGGACCTATAAAATCATTGCCCTAACAGTAAAAAACCTCGATAATAAAAATGGGATTTTAGGGCATCATATTCCTATGTGTGATCTTCCTTAACTGTTGGCAAAGATCACAACTCCAACTGTAATCGTTCGAGTCATGAAAAATGGTGGGCCAATATAATCTGTACTGCAAAATATTTGCAGTTATCTTCTTACACTGAAATGGCCTCCACATGCTTGATCATGGTAAAAAGAGATTACACTTTGAATCTCATGATTCGGTACACACTTCCGAATGATTTGATCAGGGCAGTACTTGGAGAGATACAGGTCGTCCCAAAAGAAATGCTTGGATTCCTTTAAAAATTTGGAACGATCTTGTTTAGGCCAATGCAGAGGCATTTCACCTATCACAAGATAATTCATAATATCAACAAACCATGGAAGCTGAGAGACAAGCATCAGTTGCTCGTCGGGAAAGAACTCATTTAGCGGAAACAGGTTATCGGATGATTCAATAGTTCACCTAGATAAGTGATCATCCACTACCTTCTCACACCATTTCTTATCTCGAATTTCAAGGTTAAACTCTTGTAATAATAGGATCCACTTAATGAGATGGTCCTTAGCATCCTTTCTAGATAAAAGATATTACGAGGTCAAGTGATCGGTGAAAATGACAACTTTGGATCCTATCAAGTAAGATCTAAACTTCTCAAGAGCAAAAACAACAATGAGGAACTCTTTTTCAGTTATGGAATAGTTTAATTGGGCATAATTAAGAGTCCTACTAGCATAGTAGATGACGTGAGGAAATTTCTCATTACGCTGACCTAGAACCGCACCGATGGCATAGTCGAAAGGGTCACACATGATCTCAAATGTCTGACTCTAGTCAGGGGGTCTCATAATCGGTATAGAGGTCAATTCCTTCTTTAACCTTTCAAAGGCTTGAAAGCATTCGTTAGCGAAATCCAAGGGTGTGCCCTTGGCAAGAAGATTGCTCAAGGGTCGAGAGATTTTTTCTAAAATCCTTAATAAATCTTTGAAATAATCCGGCGTGTCCTAAGAATGACCAAACTTCAGGCACAATTTTAGGGGCTGTGAGATTAGGAATGAGATCTATTTTAGCTTTATCTACCTCGATACCCTTATAAAAAATTATATGACCTAGCACTATGCCTTATTTGACCATTAAGTGACACTTATCCTAATTAAGAAAAAGGTTATTTTCCTTACACCTCTTCGAAACGAGGGTGAGGTGATGGAGGCACTCATCAAAACTAGACCTAAATACAGAAAAATCATCCATAAAGACTTTGAGAAAATGCTATACCATATCTGAGAAGATACTCATCATGCACCGCTGAAAGGTAGCGGATGCATTGCATAACCCAAAGGACATGCGTCAGTAAGTAAAAGTACCAAATGGACAAGTGAAGGTGGTTTTATCTTAATCCTTGAGAGCGATGGGAATTTGATTTTTTCTGGAATAACCGTCAAGAAAATAGTAATATGGATGTCCATCTAATCTCTATAGCATTTGGTCTATGAAAGGAATAGGAAAATGATCCTTTCTTGTAACAACGTTCAACTTCTTATAATCAATACACACTTGCCAACCGGTTTGAATCCTAGTGGGTACTAACTCATCATCATTATTTTAACCATCGTAACACTAAATTTCTTTGGGAGAACTTGAATAGGACTGGCCCATTGGCTATCAGCGATGGGGTAAATGATACCCGCATCGAGTAATTTTAGCACCTTATCTCGGATGACCTCTTTCATATTGGGATTAAGTCTATGTTGTGGTTCAAGGGAATTTTTAGCATTGTCTTCTATGTGTATCCTATGCATGCACACCGAGGGACTTATCCCCTTAATGCCGACTATAGTCCATCCTATGGATTCCTTGTATTATTTGAGAACATGAAATAATTTAGCTTCTTGTTCTTTGTCCAAGTCAGATGCGATAATAACAGGCAAGGATTCATAAGGTTATAATAATCTATACTCGAGCGTTTTAAGAAGTGGCTTCAATTCAAGCTTGGGAGCTTTCTCAATCGAGGGTGGAATAGGTGATGTGGAAAGTGAGAGGGTTTCAGGCTTATACTTCCTACTTCCATGATCGGGGCAGAGTCGAGGAGGGCATTGAATTCTTCAATTGACCCTTCGACATCAAATTCAGACCCAAAAAATGTAATACATGTTGCTAAAGGGTTATCGTTATAAGTTTGCTCGAAAGTCTCTTGGACGATACTATCAATCAGATAGACATCCACGGGTTCATCGTGATCAGGTGGTTGTTTGGACAAATTGAACACGTTAAGGTCCATAGTCATGTTCCCAAAGGATAGGACACCTAATGAGGATATCAGATGTGGTGAGGAAAGGATGACCCAAAATAACAGGGATTTGTGCAATAGGATTTTGCACTTATTGGGTGTCCAAAACAACAAAGTCGATGGGAAATATAAAGTCACCCACTTTAATTAGGACATCCTCAACAATACCTCTCGGGATTTTCACTGAACGGTCGGCTAAGGACAAGGTAATCTTAGTTGGTTTCAAATCCTCTAAACCTAGTTTCTCGTACACGGTGTAGAGTATAAGGTTCACGCATGCTCCTAAATCTAGAAGGACTTTCTCAATGAGGTGCTCCCTATCTTGATAGATATATTTGGAGTACCGGGATCCTCATACTTGATGGGATTTCGATAAGAAATGATCGAGCTTGCTTTCTCGACGAGAAAAGCTTTCTTGGGTACGTTGGTTCTTCTCTTAAAGGTACAAAGGTCCTTGAAAAATTTAGCATAGGACGACACTTGCTGAATAACATCAAGCAGAGGGATATTGATTTGTACTTGCTTGAATACTTCCAATAATCTTATCAACTTACTCATTTATCTTTTGGGCCAACAATCATTGGAGAAACGAAGCTTTTGGGACATAGGTCTCTACAGATGACTTGGAAGGTGAGGGTGAGGAGGAAGTTGGATCCACAGGTTGATCTGATTTCTCCTTACATTTCTCAGATTCACTCTTGGTAGGTGGTGAAATGTTTTTCTCCACTTCCTTACCGGACCTAAGCGTGATGATGGATTTTTCATGCTCTTAGTTGTGTGACGCTCTCATGTCGTCTTGAATAACAAATTGACCCCTAGGCATGTTACCCTTCGGATTGGGTTCGGGATGACTTGGGGATGTTCCCTTATTCCTTTCACTCAATGCATACGCTAGTTGGATCATTTGAACTTCGAGTTTGTGACACCCCCTAACTAAATACCGATTGATCTGTCCTTTATTATATTAAAACAAGTTTCTCATTTGGTTCATTCTTAGCATCACTATTGAAAGTCATATTAATTACTAATCACCTTTTAGTTAATTAAGCCAATGTCAAAATTATCTTTTATTAGCATAGCAATAATAATATGCTGAGATTAATTAAAACCATTTACACAATAATATAGGCCAAACCATCATATAATAAAAGTCTTGCCAAATAAATCATTGTCTAAAAATCCCAAACCAAATAATGAATCCAACTGATAACAAATAGTTTGAATACAAGTCTAAACTGGATAACTGAATAAGCAAAGTCTAAGTGGGGAAGCATGCCCAACTAAAATACTGAAATGAGATCCTACACTGGGAATGAAATGATGGATGCATCTAGCCAAATCTTGAAAGCCTCCACAGCACTACAGCTACGCGTACATGGAATCGATAATCATGTTTAGTGTCCCTGTGTCTGGACACCTAAAATATTTTGAAAATATTTATAGCAAGGGTAAAAACCCAAAATATTTTGAAAACATTTATCAAGTATTTATCAAAGTTTAAAAATTAGTCATTTATTACACATGTTAGAGTCACGTAGACTCCCTTGAGTTTCCTCACCTCTCATCTATAGTTCCCACCTAGCGTTCTCTACATAGCCCACCTAGCTATACTACCCTCGCTAACTAGACTTAAGTATCTAGCTAACTATCAACACATCTCAGTTCTCGGACCTCCCATACAATACTATATACCAATTAACACTTCTCGTATGTTATTAGTTTTGTATGTAACATTTCATGCATGTTATCTTTTAATAATGTTTCTCTACTTAATTCATTCATTAGATATACGACATCTATTGTCTACTGTCACACGTAAGTAGAATATTCACACACACACACACACACACACACACACACACACACACATATATATATATATATATATATATATATATATATATATATATATATATATATATATATATATATATATATATATATATATAATTATGACATCTCTCAAAATGACCATCGTGAAATATAGGCATACTTTGCTATCAGTCCAAGTACCTCTCGTACGAAAATAAGGAATGTTGGTTCGGCATGTCGCCTCGAACCCAAAATAAAATATCAAGCAGTGGAGCGAACATAGTTCTAAGCCTTTGGGCTTTGCACATACCTAACGTACCCAAATGACAAGCCCATTCCACTAATATATAAGACATAGTGAGTCTCCCTAAGTTCTATGTTCTGGGACACAAATCCAGACCTTACTGGAATCATCAAGGTGGGATCGCCCACTGGACGGGAACCTCCATGATAGCAAGCAATGTAGGTATGTTAAAGCATAACATTAGTCATATAATAGGTACACCACAACCTTTATATATACATATTCAGTAGGTATTCACACAACCTAATTATCACACTTCGTACGTTGTATAATCCATTCTAATACTCACCCTACATATTATTTTTCGATTAAATTCACTATCGTATTAAACCGAGTATTATTCTCTATATTAAGGGTCGTAGTCACCCCTTACATGAATTTAATATCTAACTCAATCATACACTTATGGTCTATATAACAAATTCATTCGAATCATCCATAGTTTATTCTCATTCTCTCAAATTAATTTCGTCACATTTTAAGCCCATTTCATCATCGCCTTAATTCTCTCGAAAATTCTAAGCCTATAACCCTATCATAGGCCTAATGCAATATAATAAGTTCCTCATTATATTCTAATAAAGTTCCCAAAGTGTAACACCCCGTATTTTTTGTGCATTTAATATTTAATTAATTCGGGAATTTTAAATTACTTGTGTGTGGTAATTTTAATTGAATTAATTATGGCAATATATATATTTAAATATTAATCGGGGAGTGAATGGTTAATGTTTAGGGACATTTATTTACTAAGTGAATAGTAATAATTTAATTACGTCATTTCGGGTATTAATGACGGGGTATGCACTTATCCCAGCCGGGAGTCGGTATAGACTTAATGGGGTGTGAGATAAGGATTTTTATAAATTAATTCGGATGTCAATTCTGACTGCGCGGTTGAGTCCGAATGGGTCGAGATAGTCAGAAAAGAGTACCCGGGGGTAGTAATTGGGTCTCGGGGTATTTTTGGGCATAGCCGGGCCCACACGGGGTGAGTTGGGCCACTTTAATTAAGCCCATTAGGTGAAAAACGGGATTAATGGTTTTTAACCTAATGGGTAGATTAGAAAATCAGCAACCATCAAATTCTAAACCTAGGGTTTGAGAGAGGATTTTGGCAAAAACAAATCAAGAGCAAATTGGAGGTTTTTGGAGCCAAATTGAGGGACTACGCCAACGGATCAGACACTACGAACACTTTTAGGCAAGTGGTTAACTGTTTTTGATTCTTAAAGCATGATAATCAATTTATATTATAGTGATGTGGGTATGAAAATCCGTTTTTGGGTGTAAATCCGTTTTTGGGTGTAAATGGGTACAAAATGGGTTTTTGTTTTTGAAATACTTGAATGAGATTCAAAGTAAGATTTAGATGGGTGATTGAAATCTGAATATGTATTTATGATTTGAATGAGAAATTCATAATATAAAAGAGTGGAAATCGAATCTGGAAATTGGGATTTAAAAACAGATAATTAAATTTTAGTGAGAAAGACCCATTTCGAAAATTAAGAGATAATTAGAGGGGTTGATTAGCTTAATGATCTCTATGATGAGTAGGATGTAGATTGACCATGTGTAGAGGATGGGATGATGTGATTAGAGGTAAATGATGGTTTAAAAATCTTGAAATTCGTTAATGCTGGAAAATAGGGGGGAGAAGAGCTGTAACGAAGGGGTCGATCGATCTATCGTGGGCATCGATCGATCGACGATGGGAAATTCTGGGCAGTTCGGCCAGATTATTATATAAGAGGAAAATTATTAAAAGTTAAGTTTCATACATTAATAAGTGATAGGTAATTGTGAAACAAATATTCCTAGCAATTATGGGAGAAAGTAATTGGGATTAGGATGAATTTATGTGGGACATTAAATGGATGAAATTGAGAGACTTTATTCCAAATAGTGAGGTACGGATCAAGTGATTGAATCCGGGTATATTGGCCATGCGACCCTAAGGTAGTGAATTAAGTTTGGAGATAAACTAAATAATTTTGAGTCGGAATATAGACTCGGGTGAATATTGAATTATGGACCAAGTGGGCGAGTTCGGGTATGTTGGTTATGTGACACCGAAGTATTAAATTAATTATTAAGAGTGTATTAATTAATTTAATTAGAGTCGGTTTGTAGACTCGGGTAGGATTAAATTAATAAGGGTGTTAATTAATTTGATTAGAGTCGGTTTGTAGACTCGGGTAGGATTAAACTAATGGATGGGATAATTAGTTTTGTCAGAATCGGATTGTAGACTAGTGAAGGGGTACTTATTAATTAATGTGATAATTAATTATATTAGAGTCGGACCACAGACTCATAATTTGGGTTAATTAATTTAAGTGTAAATTAATTGTATTAGAGTCGAACCACAGACTCGGATTGGTATTAAATTAATATGAGTGATAATTAATTTAATTAGAGTCGGGCGATAGACTCGGGGAAAGTATTATATTAATTGAGGTGTGAATTAATTATATTAGAGTCGGACCATAGACTCGGGAAGAGGATAAATTATTAAGTGAGAAAATTAATTACATTGAGTCGGACCATAGACTCAGGAAATTATAGGCAGTGTACGGGATTTTGAGTATACGGTAAAGCCGGAATTTATATTATATATATACGGTGTCGTGATAGTATATATATACGTGTATTTATTTTGCGTGATACTAAATATCAGTGACTAGATATTCATAAAATTTATATACTCTAATGCTATCAAGGGAGGTTGCGCGATGTGGGTGAATCCCCTAGCTTGAGGAGTAGGGCGAGTATATCCCCAGGTCATAGCGTCCGGTATATATGGGTGAGGGATTTATCTCACTTTCAGGGAAGGAATATGACCGCCTCCACTTTGTATATTTTGGTCCAAGTTGGTGAGCGATTCTAACTTGGGGAAACTGGGTTTTGTGAGCACACCTAGTGAGATAGCATTCTAGAGGGAATCATCCGGTGAGGGTATACTCGGAAGGATGGATACGCGTATGATATATGTGTGGATGTTAGTAAAGGTACGTATAATATGGTAGTAAATATTATATGTAGGTGATAATATAGTGCGTGATGTATTTACCTTATATAACTCGGGTTACAGTTATATGTTGTTAATTAATTTTATATAACTCGGGTTACAGTTATATGTTGTTAATTAATGAGAAATTAATTAAGTTAATCATTTGTGGGAATAATACAGTGTGTGATGTATTTACTTTATATAACTTGTGACACGGTTATATGCTGCTATTTAAGAGGAATTAATTAAGTTAATTGTGAAATAACTTATAATTCAATAATCATTATACTCGGGTTAGAGTAGTATGGCAAGGGAAGGTTACACCAGGACTAGTTGGACGGGGTAGTACAACTAGGTGGGGTTAAGGTAACCGGTAGGTGTGCACAATAGTGGAGGGGTGAGAATGTCCACAAGGGAGTGCGACACTAACTTAAATATGAAGCGCATTCATGCATTTTAAATTACTGCAGTTAATTCACTTGCTAAATATTTTCAAAATGTTTTGGGTTCTAACCCTTGCTATAAAACTATTTTCAAAACCTTTTAGGTGTCCAGCCACAGGGACGCCAGGATTGATATTCTATTCCAGGGACACGGAGCTGCGGCATATGTGGATGCTAGCAGGAGTTTGGATTAGACGCATCATTCATTCATTCCTAGAGTAGGAAATCTTGTATCAGTTTCAGTTTTATTTGGTGGCCGGTGATTTATTCGGCAAGTTGTGTAATTACTATTCTGTTTATTTTCATTCAGTTGTGTGAATGGTTTATATTTTAATTCCGCATGTACTGTTTTGTTTATTTAAAAAAGTTAAAATTGGCCCAGATTTTGGAATACTAGGTGGTTAGTAAGTTTTAAAAAGTTTTCGACAGTGATGCTAAGGATGATCCAACTGGGATTTCTGTTTTAATTTGGTATAGGACTGATCACCCGGTATTTTATTAGGCGGGGTGTCACACAAAGTTTCCTTGATAACAATTTAGGGGTTCTTGTATTAAAAAGAGGAATTTCATATTTTTTTGGGAAACCGAATCGATTAGCCCAGGAGTTCAAATCGATTCTCCCCTAGGCCGAATCGATTTGAAATGCACCGGATCATTTTCTTCCTTACACAAGTGCAGTTTTCACCATTTTTATTTAACCTAACTTACATGTTTCTCCACTAAATTTGAAACCAATTATCCCAATACATTTCTACATGTATTAGGATGATTTCTAATGTAATCAAGACATCAAAACCTTATAATTCCCCCCAAGAATATATAAAATCAAGTTTTTTTTTATCCAAAACCCTAGGTTTTGTGTTCTTTAACCATTAATCATAAAAACCCCCGATTAAATTCATAGTAATGATCACATCCCCTCTTATATCTTTTCCTTTACAAATATTAGTTCATACTACATAAAATTTCTACTCATAACATGGATTTAATTCACTTTAAATTCAAGTTTCATCATTTAAATCAATAATCAACCCTATTCTCACATGGACATTATAACTTGAAAGAAAAACCATAAATAAACACTTGCCTCTACTGATATGATTTAATTTTGTGATTTGAGTTAATAAAGGTAGTCTTCCCTTCCAATCCACACTCCTAGGACTAGAAGGATGCAAGAACAAGGTTCAGTTATTCAAGGACTCTCTCTTAACCTTCAAGAATGGAGCCTCCTCCATCTTTAATGGCCTCTCTAGGTATTCTATCTTTGTAAACCTAGCCTCTAACCTCTACCAGATGATATCAGACTATAAAATTCGTAGGTCTCTTCACCCTAGGTTACCAAAGGACCAAAATACCCTCATACGGTGCCGGTTTAGTCCAAAAATGGTCCGGGACCCAAATAACACCCCGAGTATAATATTCCAACAATTTCGACCCTTTCGGAATCATCCATGACCTTGAAATAATCATCCGAGCCACTCTAAATAATTTCCCTATCTCGACCTCAAATTAGTTCTACACTCGACTCTCGGTTAAAATAAAATTCAAATATGTCAATATCACTCGCTATGACGTAAACTAATAATCACTAATCATTTACTATTCACTTAGTAAATTTATTTCATAGTGTTAATCATTATCTCTCTCTCGATTCATATTCAATAATCACATTATTATTCAATTCAATTAAATTCCGTCTCTCTTGTAATTTAATATAAAACAAATTAATTACTGAATTAAATAAATTTCAAATACGTAGAAATATGGGGTATTACATACTTCCCCCTAATAAAGGAATTTCCTCCCCGAAATTAGGACGTACGTGCAGTGAATAACTCTGGATACTGCTCTTGCATGTCCTCCTCCTGCTCCCATGTAGACTCGTCAACACTATGGTGCCCCCACTATACTCTGACTAATGTCACCACCTTAGACCATATCTTATGATCACTATGATCTAAAATAGTCACCGGTCTCTCCTCGTACAAGATGTATGGATGCAAATCAATCTCCTCAAGTGGAACATGCCCGAAAGATCTCACGCACCTCCCGTACTTCTTCAGTGATGCCACGTGGAACACGTCATGTATCTTCTGAAGATGCTCTGATACACAAAATATATATGCCACTGGTCCCACTCTCTCAATAATAGGGAAAGGTCCCATATACCTTAGTGATATCTTCCCTTTATTCCTGAATATAATGACCCCCTTCATGGGAGACACCCGTACAACCACTTGGTCGCCAACCTCTAACTCAATGTGTCTCCAATCTACATCAACATAACTTTTCTTCCCATCCTAAGCTATCTGGATTCATCACCGAATCATCTCAATCTTGGCAGTTGTCTCTTATATCATTTCCGGACCCAATAACTTATTGTCCCCCACCTCTAACCAGCAAGCGGGTGAATGACAAGGTCTCCTATAAAGCGCCTCAAACACTTCCATGACGATGGTAAAATTTGTAAGAGTTATTATACGCAAACTCTACCGAAGGAAGGTATCGCTCCCCTCCTCCTCTAAAGTTAAGAGTACACATCCTTAAGATGTACTCTAGCATCTGATTAACCTTTTTAGTCTGCCTGTTTGTCTGTAGGTGGTATGCGGTACTCAACCACAAATTTGTGCCTATGGCCTCCTGAAATCTCTGCCAAACGTGAGACATGAAATTCTTGTCTTTACCAAAGACGATGTTGATTGGTACCTCATGAAGCTTAAATATCTCCGCAATGAATAATTGCTCATACTGCATCATCTCAAAATCGATGCAAACCGATAAGAATTGGGCCACCTTAGTCAGCCGATCCACTATCACCCAAATGGAATCGTGACTCCTCTGTGAGGTCGGCAGCCCTGTAATAAAATCCATCAAAATTCTCTCCCACTTCTACACAAGAATCTCCGATGGATATAGCATCCCTGAAGGTCGGTGGTGGTCAACTTTCATAAGTTGACAAGTAACACACTTAGAGACAAACTCTGCTATGTCTTGTTTCATCCCTGACCACCAATACTTCCTTCTCATGTCCTGGTACATCTTATCCCCATTGGGATGTACTGTAAACCTCAAACCACGTGACTCTGTCATCACCGCATGCCTTAAGTCCTCATCCTCAAGCACTACAAGTCTCCCATTAAAACGTAGGCCTCCCTCTAAGCTGTTCGAGTAGGACTCTTCACCTTCAGCTAATAATTGGCGCTCTATTCTGATAGAACCGCTCATGTTCCTGTGCTTTCACTACCCGCATAACACATCGGGATTGATAGATAAAACTTCCATACATTCTTTGAAGATCTCATTGTTGTGTCGAAGCTCACTCCACTTCTCCTTCTAGACCTCTGCTAACTCCCCCGTAGGTTACTGGCTCAACGTGTCTGCCACCACGTTAGCCTTACCAGGATGATACTGAATGTCAAACTGGTAGTCCTTTACGAATTCTAGACACCGCCTCTGTCTCATGTTCGGATCCTTCTGTGTGAAGAGATACTGGAGTGACTTACAATTCGTGAACAATGTAAACTACTCCCTCAGAAGATAGTGCCTCCATAATCTCAAAGCAAAAATGACCTCTGCCAACTCAAGGTCATGGGTGGGGTAATTCTTCTCATGGGGCTTAAGCTTTCGAGACATATAATCTATAGCCATCTCCTCCTATTGAAATACACCCCTAAGTCCCTGAAAGGATGCATCAGTATAGACCTGATACTCCAATCCTCCCCTAGGAAAAGCAAGCATGGGTGGTGATGTCAATTTGTCCTTTAGCTCATCAAATGCTAGCTGACAATGGTCACTCCACACAAATGGTACCCCTTTATGAGTCAGGTTCATCAACGAACCCGCTTTATTCGAGAATCCCTTAATAAACCAAAGATAATAACCGGCCAACCCCCAAAAGCTACGAATCTCTGTCAATGTCGTGGGATGTACCCACTCCCTCACCATCGATACTTTACTCGGATCATATCAATTCCCCTGTCGGACACGATGTGAACAAGAAACTGTACCTCTCATAGCCAAAATCCACACTTCCCAAATTTGGCATACAACTTGTGGTCCCGTAGTATCTATAGAACCATGCGTAGATGTTCCGCATGCTCCTCCTCAGTGCAAGAGTAGACCAAAATGTTGTCTATGAACATGATCACAAACTAGTAAAAAACAATCCCTAAATACCATGTTCATGAGATACACAAACACTGATCGCGGATTGTTAAGCCCAAACGACATCACCCTGAACTCGTATGACCCTTACCAAGATAGAAAAGTGGTCTTAGGGACATCCTCCTCCCGTATACATAACTTGTGATACCCCGATCTCAAATCAATCATACAGAAGTATGCGGCTCATCTCAACTGGTCAAATAGGTCATCGATTCTCGACAACGGATACTTATTTCGTATCGTAACCTTGTTTAGCTCCCTGTAGTCCACACATAAGTGAAGCGAACCATCCCTCTTATTTACAAATAACACTGGCGCACCCCGCAGCGATGTGCGTCGCAAAATAAATTCCTGACCTAAGAGCTACTAAATCTGCTCTCATAACTCACGCATCTCTAAAGGGGCCATGCGATAGGGTGCTCGGACAATCGGTCTTGTACTCAGTGCTAAGTCAATAACAAACTCGATTTCCCGACTAGGTGGAAACCGAGGTATCTCCTAAAATACATCCTCAAAATATCCCACAACTGGAATATAGTCTAACAAAATCACTACCTCCTGTGAGGTCTCCTCCTCAATGTAGTATAAGTGGGTGCACGATCCTCCCTTCGGAAGAGGCATCGCCACTAGGAACATCTCCCACCCCAGAATGGAAAACATCATGGTCCTCTCGGCAATCTACCATTTTCCTATAACCTGCCAACCAATCCATACCCAGAATAACATCGTACCCCTCCATGTCTAACATAAGAAGTTCTATCGCTAAACTCAATCTCCCAATAATAATATCGACCCCTCTACAGATCGAGTGTATAAGTGACCCACTACCCATCGGTGACTCTACACATATAAGGCGACTATCGGTTGTCTCTAATAAACTGATAGCTATCGCAAATTTGGTCTTAATAAAAGGATGTGATGCCCTAGCATAAAAAAGAATGATAAACTCAAGTTATTGAATAGGAAACGTACCCTCTACTGGCGACGGTGCCAGTGGTGATAATGGCATGGCTATGTCTTGAACGTTACTCACATGCCAGTAATGCATCTGTCCCTGCTGCTGTGGGGATGGTGGCACTGGTGATGGTGCTGGTGCTAGAGGTAACGGAGCATGCTGCCCTTGATGGGAACCCTGCTGCTATGTCCTACCTTGCTATGGAAAATCTCTCATCTTATGACCCCGCTGGCCACATATGAAGCACTGCAATAGAAACTCTCCCTGTCTCTGGCCATGCTGGCCCTATCGAGGTTGACCCTGATGCTGCCCATGGTACCCCCGATCTTGTTGTCCACCTTCATTATTCCCTTGGCCCTAGCAGCCCTGAGGAACCTACTTCTGCTGATTAAGGCCCTTCTGACCCTGCCTGAACCCCTGACCCTCTGGTCGATACCCTCCTGACCTAAACCTCTTAGCATGATCCCCCTGTTGAGAATTTTGTCCCTATCATTAGCCTACCTGCTGCTGTAATGCTCCGCTGGCACTACCCTCATTTGCCTTGATCAACTGGCTAGGCTCACCTCCTCTCATTCTTCCCTTTATGTGGAAGTGATGATCCTGGAAGTGTAATAATGTGGCATTGACGACATCTATATATGTCACCAATGCGGGGTTACAAATCAAATGTTGCCTGATCCTCTAGGCTAAATCATCCATAAAATTTTCTTTCTTTCTCTCCTCATTGCTCACCTCGTTTGGAAAAACATTGGCTAAATGGGTAAACTCCTCCTCGTACTCAGCTATCGAGTGGTCACCCTGTGTTACTTCCCCAAACTTCTTCTATATCTCTGACTCAACTGTAGGTGGAAAATATTTATGGTTGAATCGCACCCAGAACTCAGTCATAGTCATCATATCCCCCTCCTCATTGATGGTTACCGAATCCCACCACTGTAATGCCACTCAAGCCAGTCTGAAAGTAACCAACATCTATTTTTGTGCTTCACTACACTCCACCATGCGTAGGTGGCACTGCATATTCTTCTTTTATAGACATGTCGCAACTACATCAGTGCTACCTTGAAACTCGGGTGGGTGACCCTTCTGGAAAGTCTTCCTGACTCTCTGCCAAGAAGATGGCCCTAGCTAGGACTGGATTATTGGTGCGACTAGCGGCTGTGCCTGGGGTTGAGGGAAGTGAACTTCCATGGCTGTCATAGCCGTATTGATCGCCTGGACCACTATCTCGACCACCTGTGCAGTCGAAATTATATCTGATGGTAGCGGTGTTAGCTGTACCAATGGCTCCTATTGAGCCTCCCTCAACCCTTCCCTGGCCACTGCCCTCTCGGCTCACTCTCTCCATGGTGGCATATGAAAATAGATAGAATTTTATGAGTTCACAGTCAATACAAATTTATTAGCATAGGTATGATATCTCAAACACGTGAAGATAAAAAAAATAATCCTAATAATAGGGTTCTATATCAAAAGAACGCTACGATAAAATCATAGTAAGCCATACAGATCATATGGACACTAGAACCTGATGCTCTGATACCATCTGTGACACCCCACATAATTAAATACCGGGTGATCAGTCCTTTATGAAATTAAAACAGGTTTCTCATTTGGTTCAGTCTTAGAATCACTGCCAAAAGCCATATTAATTACTAATCTCCCATTAGTTAATTAAGCTGATGTCAAATGTTATCTTTCATTAACATAACAATAATAATATTTTGAGACTAACTAAAACCATTCACAAAATAATCTAGTCCAAACCATCACATACTAAAAGTCTTGGCGAATAAACCATCGGCTAAAAATCCCAAACAAAATAATGAATCCAATCGATAATAAATAGTCTGAATACAAGTCTGAATATAATAAGTAAAGTCTAAGTGGGGAAACATGCCCAAATGGAACACTGAAATGAGACCCTACAGTAGGAATGAAATGATGGATGTGTCTAGTCAAATCCTGTAAGCCTGCACAGTGCTACAGTTACACGTCCCTAGAACCGATAATCAAGTCTGGCGTCCATATGGTTGGACACCTAAAAGGTTTTGAAATTATTTATAACAAGGTTTAAAATCCAAAACATTTTGAAAATATTTAGCAAGTATTTATCATAGTTTACAAATCACTTATTTATTACACAGGTTAGAGTCACATACACTCCCTTGAGTTTCCTCACCTCTCATCTACAGTGCACGCCTAACATTCTCTACTTAGCCCACCTAGCTATACTACCCCACCTAACTAGAATTAAGTATATAATTGAATATCAACACATCCCAGTTTCCACAATGCCCATACAGTACTCTATACGAATTAACACTTCTCGTATGTTATTAGTTTCGTATGTAACATTTCACGCATGTTATCTTCTTAACCATTTAATTAAGTTTCTCTACTTATTCTATTCATTAGATATACGACATCAATTGTCTACTCTCACAAGTAAGTAGAATATTCCAAATTTGTATATATATCTGTATCTCATAAATACATACTTACGACGTCTATCAAAATGACCACTATGAAATATAGGCGTACTTTGCTAATAGTCCAAGTACCTCTCATACTAAAATAAGGACTATTGGTTCGGCATGTCCCCTCGAACCCAAAATAAAATATCAAGCAATGGAGGCGAACATAGTTCTAAGCCTTTGGGCTACGCACATACCTAACGCACCTAAATGATATGTCGGTCCCACTAATACACGCCACATAATGAGATGCCCTAAGTTATATGCTCTGGGGCACAAATCCAGACCTTATTGGAATCGTCAAGGTGGGACCGCCCAGTGCGCGAGTACCTCCATGATAGCAAGCGGTGTAGGTATGTTAATGCGTAACATCAGTCATTTAATAGGTACACCCAAAACCTATATATATATACATACATATTCACTAGGTATTCACACTTCCTAATTATCACACATCATACGTAGTATAATCCACTCTAATACCCCTCGTACATATTATTTTTGATCAAATTTGCTATCTTATTAAACTGAGTATTATTCTCTACTCTAAGGGCCCAAGTTACCCTTTATGTCAATTCAGTAGCTAACTCAATCATACACTACTCGTCTTCATAACAAATTCATTCGAATCATTCATAATTTATTCTCATTCTCTCGAATTAATTACGTCACATTTTAAGCCCGTTTCATGGTTGCCTTAATTCTCCCGATAATTCTAAGCCTATAACCCTATCACTGGCCTACTGCAATATAATAAGTTCCTCATTATATTCTACAACAGTCATAAAAGTTTTCCTGATAGCGATTTAGGAGTTCAAGGCGTAAAAAGAGGAATTTCATATTTTCTGGCAAACCGAATAGATTTGCCCAGGATGCCAAATCGATTATCTTTCCGAATCAATTCTCCCTTGGGCCGAATCGATTCGAAATGCACCAAATTGTCTTCTTCCTTACGCAAGTGCATTTTTTTCATCATTTTCATTTAACCTAACTTACATGTTTCTCCACCAAACTTGAAACCAATTGTCCCAAACCATTTCTAATTTATTAGGATGATTTATAACATAATCAATACATCAAAGCCTCATGATTTCCACCCAAGAATAGATCAAATCAAGTTTTTTTTTCAAAAACCCTAGTTTTTTTGTTCTTAAAAAATTAATCATAAAAAACCCAGATTCAATTCGTGGTAATGATCACATCCCCTCTAATATCTTGTCCTCTACATATATTAATTCACACTATATGAAATTTATACTCATAACATGGATTTAATTCACTTTAAATTCAAGTTTCATCATTTAAATCAATAATCAGCCCTATTCTCACATGGGCATTATAACATCAAAGAAAAACCATAAATAAACACTTGTATCTACTGGTATGATTTGATTTCGTTATTTAAGTTGCTAGAGGTTTTTTTCCCTTCCAATCCACATTCTTAGGATAATAAGGATGCAAGAACACGATTTAATTCTTCTAGGACTCTCTCTAAAGCTTCAAGAATGGACCCTCCTCCCTCTCTAATTGCCTCTCTAGGTTTTCTATATTTCTAACTCGAGCCTTTAAACTCTACTAGATGATATAAGACTATAAAATTCGTAGGTCTCTTCACCCTAGTTTACCAAAGGTCCAAAATACCGTCATATGGTGCCGGTTTAGTCCAAAAATGCCCCGGGACCCAAATTGCATCCCCGGGTATACTATTCTAACTATTTCAACCCTTTCAGAATCATCCGTGACCTCAAAATCAACATCCGAGTCACTCTAAATAATTTCCCTATCTCAACCTCAAATTAGTTCTACACTCGACTCCCGGTTGAGATAAAATTCAAATACGCCAATATCACTCGCTTTGATGTAAATTAATAATCATCGATCATTTACTATTCACTTAGTAAATTTATTTTATTGTATTAATCATTATCTCTCTCTCGATTAATATTCAATAATCACATTATTATTCAATTAAATTACATCTCTCGTATGTTTTAATATAAAATGAATTATTTACCGAATTAATTAAATTTCAAATACGCAGAAATACGGGGTGTTACAGAGTTTAGTAATGGCTAGGTGTTCGCATGCATGCTTTGCTGGGTGGATTGGAGGACATTTTGAGTGGTTTTATGGAATTGAAGGGTACTTTAGGCTAGAAGGTTCATCGAATCCTCTAAAGATCGGATCTTTGGGATGAGGGATAGGATGGTGCAGTGACATTCTTTTGGAAACTCGGGGGTGGGATACCGAAAGATTCACCTCCACTTCCTTGGTATTGACCGTTGGATCATGAAAGATTGGGGTGATCTCTCCACCTCGAATTGTACGCATTGGAATGTGGGTCATATTTTGGCCTATTTTGGTTGAGGGAATTGGCTTGTTTGGTGAGTGCATTGTGGGTCGGAAGGGCGGGGCAATTCTCGACTAAGTGGTCAAATGCATCGCAAAGTATACTCATAGGGGAACCTACATGTTGAACGACCATAGGTGCGGTTCGATTACCCTCTTTGCTCGTCTCTGATGATTCTAAACATCAGGCTAATGTGGCCACTTTGGAATTTCAATCATAACTTTGTTCCACTTGGTGAGCTAAACCCTCATTGGACGTAGTGGACAAAGATTCTCTATTGGGTGACCATCATTGGAATTTTTTCTCTATGGCTTCTAGGAACATCCATGCGTCGACCTCACTTTTCTCAGTAAAATCAACGTTACTTAGTGACATGAACATGGTTTGAGTATTACAATCGAGCCCCTCATATAAAATTTGGACTTGGCGTCCCATCTTAATCCCACGGTGCGGACATTGTAGTAGCAAATCCTTAAATCATTTAAAATACATCCATAAGTCCTATCCCTCCTTTTGGCTAAATGTGTTGATGGTGTGACGTATCGATGTCGTCTTTTGGTTGAGGAAGAATTTTTGTAGGAAACTGACACTCATTTGGTTCCAGGTGGTGATGGATTCGGGTTTTAATGAGTTAAACCAACTCTTAACTTTGTCTTTCAATGAGAATAGGAAAAATTTATGTTTAATAATCTCATTGAAGAATTAGTGGTACTGAATGGTCCCACGTAATCTCCTCTAATTCAGGCACGTGAAAGTAGGGATCCCCTTTTTTAGTACCCCAAAACACGGGCAATATTTGGATATTTCCCAAATAGAATTAGAAATTGTTTGCACTGTTCTCGGGTAGAAGTATGCATGAAGGTTGACTAGACCTAGTCGGATAAAAGTAATCTTTAAGGGCATGTGGTGCTAACTCGTCTCATATCTCGAGGAATATAAAAAATCTACCTACGTAAGTATCGAGAATGCTAGACTCCACACTCAAAAAATGACCGGTATGATCTCGAAACCAACTTCGCATACACTGACCTCACTCGAATTTTTCTTATTTTTTTATTTTACTTTTTTTTATGTGAAGAAAATAAAAAAAAATGTTCGACCCAAACCATGTAATTTCTAGCTAACACAAAGCAAATTGAATTATCTAATTTAGGTGAGGGAAATTTCAATTTTAAAATCTAGTTTTCCTAAGATTAATCGATGACAACAGGGGTCTTCGAATTAATCTCCCTAATTAGGCAACTCCTACTCTTTAACAAAGTAGAATTTAAAAGACGACCAACTACGATTATTGCCTCAAATCCCTCTTTTTCCTCTAGGTAGGTGGTCGGTATGAAGACTCATTAAAAATTACCAATCCTAGACAAGGTGAAACAAGATCGATTTGACTTCACATTGGAGTAGCTTTTAATTCTAGCCTCATTAAAAGGTTTCCTATGAGCTTTGTGATATCCTAAGGCTAATGTCTACTTGAATTTTTTTGGGACTACTTACTAAAAAAACGATTTTGAAAATTTCAACGAAAAATATGTTTTTCAAGTTTTTTCAATTTTATGTACTTTTGTGATATACTAGTGCTAAAATTACTATTTACTAAAGAAAGCTTAAATCATATTTTTATTATTTTTTTTACTAACTAAAAAAAACAGAACTATTAGTTGATGATTTTGTTTTCCGTCTTTTACGAAATTTTTACTAACAAAAATGTGAAAAGTAAAAAAATTGGTCCGAAAGTCACAATTTCTTTAACAAAATCGAAAAAATCCCCTGCAATGGCGCCAAAAACTTGTTGTCGATTTGTACAATACCGCAAGTGCATGTGTTAATATAGAATAGTGAGTTTAAGTACGGGTCGAACCCTTAGAGATTTATCAAACTTTTCGTTCAAAATAATTATGTCTGTCCAACTAGATGAAATGGGTGTAGAGAATATATGTAATTTTCAACTACTCTAAAAAAATTAAAAAGTGAGACTACGAAAGATATAATCAAGTGAATGTGAAAACTAGGACGTTGGATCCATTTATCACGTTTAACTAGTATTATGCAATAATTTTAACTCGTCATTTTCGATTTTATAACTCAAATTAAACCGACCCTCGTCGTATTTATTTCGAAAGATAACATGATTAAGTTTACAAGAAAATTTAAGGTCTCTAAATTTAGACGAAAAAAATCCCTATTCCTTTAAAAAGTTCACTTTCAAATTTCAAATTATTGTCTTTAAGTATGGACTATCAATAAATTTAATAAAAGTATAACTCATCAAAAAGTACTCATACATAAAATAAAAAATAATTTTTTTCAAACAAAGTCGAAGGTGTAAAAACACACTCTCGTGTCGTTTTGAATGAATACCAAATGTTTAATACTTTTAGAACATGTCGGGAAATAAAGACGAATTTAAACCACACAAAATATTAATCAAACATAATAAACTTCACCTAGTTCTAGTAAAGAAATTAAGCTAGCATCATTGAAGACAAAATTTAAATGCAAGAATGAATACTATTTCTCATTAATGAAACAAACTTACAAAATTAATGGAGTCTTACAATTGATGTTGACAAAACATCTCTTACGAAACAATAATTCTTTGCCCTAAAAAAAAATATGCTCTGAAAATAAAAGAACCAAAAACTATATCTCAAAGCTCTTCCTAAAATTTCCCCCTCGAAACAATGAGCCCAAGGGTCTTTATTTATATGTTTAGGAATTAGGGATTAGGGTTGTGGTGGAACTCTTCCTGATTGGTCGAATTGTGTTGAAACTTATCACTCCACATCTTCAATCTTTGGATCGGGATAAGGGATCGAATTTCCCCCCACTCGAAAACTCTTATCTTTTCTTGTTGAACACACATGCCAAATTTCATCCAAATCGAAGATTAAAAAATTGCGACAACTTTTTTCGATTTGTAAAAATAACTTTTTTCGAACGATCATAAAAATCAGCATTTTCGCTCCTTTTTCAAGTTGATCATCAATTTTCACCAAATTCCATTATTATCTGCAAACTTTTTGGTAGGAATTGTTTTTCACAAATTAGCACAAGAATATTATAAAATTATCGAAGCGCCTATTTTTTTTTATTTAAAATTGTCGTTTTGAACCCAAGTTCAAATATTCTTGCATTTTTTCCTTTTTTTAATAAAATAGTCCTAAGAACTTATTAAATGAAATAAAAAGGGACTAACAATTTATAAATTTGGGTATAAAATATACAAAATAATGCACTCATCAGACAACTTAAATATCTAATGGCCAAAATCGTGGCAGCGGACAAGGGAAAACTAGACTAAACATTTTTGAAACATGTCGTTCGAGCGACATGCTTATGTCGTTCAAGCAACATGTCCACCTCATTCGCTGGATGGCTTGGCGCGACCTTCGCACAACCTGACACTGTGATAGAGTGACATTTGTCTCGAAGCTCTACTTCTCGCGACCTTCGTAAGACGAGCCCATATTACTTCGAGTGATGACCCAAGTCGTTCGAACAAACTTCTTTTTTCATTTTCTTTTCTTTTTCTTCAATTTTTACTCAAAATTATTCTCTAATTATCTCAACCCTCACTCCATCATAATTTATATAAAATTTAATTGAATTATTGGGATAGGGTATTACAAACTTCCCTCATTAGGAAATTTCGTTCCCGAAATTCTCGATTCAATAATCCTTCGATTCAGTAATCCTTAGGCTTATGGGGTTCATCAACTTATATTTTAAGTCATAGAAATTCTCCAAGAACAAATTATCGAAGTTCTCAACACTCAGGTCACGGTCCATACCTCCATACAGGGTTTGTCAGCAACCAATCAACATGCAACATGACCTAATGCTCACCATCCCTCTAACCATGAACATCACATAATCGATTCCGAGTATCCGCTCACTTGATGATCATGTTCAAACAATTTCTAGTACTACCCAATCTAGCACCCAAGGCATACTGGTGCCTCCACGGGTGACCCTTTATAGCGATCAACACTCACCCAACACGAATCGTAATACAACTAATCATAGTATTCTTAACCAAATTCGATTTCATCTTAGGACTTCACATACCGTGTCCCATAAATATTCAGGCTATTCAGACTACACAATTCGCATAAGCTTTCCAATAACTAAACTATACTATTCTTCCACTCCAATGAGTAATATTCTTATCAAATCATCACCGTGAGCTCGTCTTATATCTTACGCTGCGTCACTCTGATGATCCTAGTACTAACCTAGGTGTCTCACCTTTGATTAGTCGCTAGAGTCTCGATCTCATCCACTCACCGTGACGAAGCAACATCATGTGATAAGTTTTCCTCGATTTACAACACTATACCATATCCTCAAGTAATCATCCCTCTCCTTGTAACCCAAGCCACTGAGTACCATTCCGACCAGTCGAAAGTCCACTGGTCCTAAGAAAGATCAATATATGAGCAAATCGTGTGGCTGAAGCGCAACCACTCGTACACCAAACTTTTTGTAATAGGAATAATACCTCAGATAAGGCGCACCTAGTTACCGAGCTTCATTGACCACACACAGTCCACTATGCTCTACTAGGTTCAACCGTGTCATGCCATGCCATGGCACTAATTCGGGTTACCACATATGTTACAATACTGATTCTCAGTCACCAAAATCGAAGGAGACGCATGAGAGTCAGATGTAATAAGAAACCATCCTGAGAAATTTCTCCTATAAGAGTCAAATTGTAACTTACCAAAGAAAACCTATGGCATATACTTGAAGTCATGATACTCATTCCCAAAATTCTCACCGAGAATAATTCTTGGCCATATACCCTGGCCTGGGTCACTAGCCGTGATGAATCAAATCCTAACTATTCATTCTCGTAACACAAAAGTAATTTATGAATCAGTAGTCCTTTAGGAAGTCAGCGCCTGACTTCCCTTCTTGGGAGCAAGGAGCTACCGTTCACATCCTTAGCGCACATAAACCATACTGATTGGTGAATAGCTCACGCCTTGGTCTACATTAACCTTGTCAAATTACTAGAGATGACATCACTAACCTAATGCAACTAGGCTATTGTCTGCCTTATCATATCGTGATCGAAACCCCAAACTCCCATAGGCATTACTTAGCTCAAGCGAGGCACTCACCTCACCGTGTCTTTTGACCACACGAGGTTGTCACCAAACTTACTTTCGGTTTTTACCCACAAAGAATTTACGTGGCGACCACACCCATACTAGTCATTCCATGATATCCGAGCATCGCTCCTATAACGACACAAAGTATCACGCTACCTTATAGATTACACCACCGTTCTGTGCAGATTTAGGAAGCCAAACCCAACACGTACGCTATACGACCATAAACTTAGGATCATCACCTAACCCTAAACACAATCAATACTAGGATGCTAATGTTATTTTCTATCGGACTTAACTGGTCTCCTAAGGACACTAAATACATTCCATGCAAATGCCCCAAACTCGACAAGATTTCATCATCCATACCCTTATCATTGTAGGTGTGCTCTACAAACCTTTCACTATCCACACCACGATTTCTTGGTGCTCACAACAACACTATTCTACAAGATTCTAGCAATAGTGCACCTTAACCATAAAACACCTCACGACATCACCACATTCGATCTTTATCCTTAATGATACCACACACAATTTGTCCTATGGGAACCTCAAAGTGCCTATGAACTACTCTCACACTAGGATTAGCTCGTACCTAGCCATTACCTCATCGGCTAAAACGAGTGTATACACCTATATAATAATCTTACCTTATTTATAAGTGATCATGACTATAATCCACGTACAAACCATAACCATTGTTATGGCAGGGTACAGGACGTCGCCTGCAACCTATAAACCTCAAGGTTTGCCTCACCTACTCCTTCATGAATGTTCAACAATGAAAACTAAATTTCCTTACTATTTAAACACCATACTATGTGCTAATCTACAAGCTAGCACGACTATGTAGATCCTGGTATGATATGGGATATCGAGTAATTCCTATAATTACGAAGGCCTACACCATAGACGCCACACGGGATCCTTTTCCTTAATATCACATTATAATCAAGATACACTAAACCCAAGTCCTCAACCAAGAGACCCAATATGTTCTCACCATAGAATAAATACTTATGAATACCATTCAATCATCTAACCTCCTTATATGAAATGTACAACCTTTACAACTAGATTGCAATGAACACTACTCCCTGTTTCCACTACCAAGGCTACTTTAATCTTCAAAGTTATCACACAACACATCTCACATAAAAGATTATGGCATTGCCATTATTAGCCTGTATAATATGTTCACCAGACTATCACTAATTGCGATACCACCCCAATGATCGAATTCATCTAATTAGATCACTGACGTTAACTACCCGTAAGCGCCGCACCTAAGGGTTATATAACTTTTAGTCACCAGTCATCAATGCCTAGTAACAACACCCTAACCATCAACCTCTACCATTGACTGTATGCAACTCGTGCCACTTGCCCAATGTTCTTCATATCACTGTATGAACATCTCAAATGATTCTATGCCATCAATAATTTAACACAAACACCTCACATTAACAACCATAGTGTCAAAACTATTGGTTTGCAAGAACACCCGTAAATTATTAGCAATTTTAATCAAAAATGCTAAAGCAATTAATAACTATCAACTTAGTCGCGTGTCACTTGTCACTAACTTATTTGTCGTGCTTACCTCTTTGACTTTACTGTCGAGGACACGAACTAACCGTCATCAAACTAGCATGATCGGACCAAACCGACATGGATGTCGAAAGATCCAATACCGACCTCACCACGTCACTCCCGAGTGTTAGGTGTGAAGTGCAATGAAACAACCTATATAATTTTTCTAGTCTAGTTTTATTTTAATTAATATTTCACTTGTTTAGCATGAGATTCTAGTTTTAGAATAAACTACATGAGGGACCCATGGGGAACACCCCGAAGTCCAAGCATACACAGCTACTGACATAAAATAAAGAAAGTACTTACATGTATAACTCTCTCAAAATACGAATCCGTGCTCAACCTGCCGTAACAAAGACGAGGGTGTGAGTTGAATGCTCAGTGGGAAATATACAAATGCATTATAGAATCAAACAGCATAAAGAAAACTGAAACATGTTATGCCTACATGCACATGCAACTACCTTGTATGTATATATATATACATGTACTTAATGCATGAAACAGTATTACTTTTGAAAACCTTATTTATCCAAATTAATTTACCTTAATCTTGTAAAAGACTTCCATATTCTCATTCTGACATTCATCCCTTTATTTAATACAAACGGTTAAATATTCAAAAAACTCCACTTGAATTACCCGACAACTATTTCTTTACCGAAATTACCCTTTTTACTTTAATCAATCTACATAAGTATTTTCTTTGAAAATCAAACCTTTGAACACACGCAACACCGTGTTAGAAAATACTTACTTAATCTCTTGAAAATCTTTTACAACACATTCGTGTGATATATGGGTTGAACCAATTATATTGCTTAACCACCCATCTATCCACTTATTTTACCCGTTTTCTTACCTTATGGACATTAACCGATTTCACACTTGTCCATTTTAATCTTTACCGGAACATTTATTCATTCATTCATGTTAGGTTGTATTAACACGTTTCACCATATAACCCATCTCTTGACATGTTCCTTATTCCTTTATCTTTTTTCGAAATCTTCCAATAATCGCATACTTCAACGGGCTCCACACCGCTGGCTATGCGCACCATATGCTTTGACTAGTTGTTTTGGGTCTTTCACCCAAGGTCTCTGTGACCTCCTTAATTATCCTGGTGTCATCCGAGTTCCATTATATGTGTTTTAACATTTTATAAATCTCTACATTATTTCACTTTTTCTTTCTACCCAATCGAAGCCAAAACTCGGGGTTTCACCCCAACTTGTGTTACACTTTGAAATTTACATTTCATGTCCTTTAACGTTTAACCTTGATTTTATTCCAAAAATCATATTCATTTAGGACCAATTTGTGCAACACTTTTTCTAACTTTTTATTTCATAAAAATGTTCGACTTTAAGTAAAATTACCATTTTACCCATTTGTTTTTAAACTCATGTTTTACTCCATTTCCACAAGTGTTAATTTTCTGAAAAACACTATTAAGTTACCCATATGAACTCCTTACGTGATTTAACACCTTAACACCTTTTAACCTAGGAGTAATATTATTCTTAACTGAAAACACCTTTATTTCATTATTTCTTTTCCAATTTCGTAAGTGTTAATCATTTACGCATTATTATGTTATACATGCCAACTTTCCAATGTTTAACCAACACCTTTATTAACCATATTTCCAAACTAGACATTTATTTACTTTCTTTATTCAAGAAATCTAGTTACACTTAAAGACTACTTTTATAAGAAAATACCATTTCCTTTTCATCAATACATCTAGTCTTAAAATTATATAATTATCACACTTTTAACCCCTTTTCCCACACTTTTAAGACTAGAATTTTCACTTTTTTATTTCATGTTTAAACCCAACATAACCTTCTTTAAACTTGTTTATACATTTATTGCCCAAAATACTACAAGTTTATATTCATGAGATGATGGATTTTAAATCCTAAGATCCAATTAATGGGCTAAACATATATTTTCTTCTTAAAATTCCTCATACTTGTAAAAATATATTTTCAAGGCGTAAAAGACATTTAATTCTTCAAACTCAACAAATGTCCATTTCATAAAATCTTCATTTTTGCAAGAAACTTTAAAACATTAATTCACTAATGTTTAACACGAGTCTTTTTAGAAAATACACCATTTCCCTGAAATACCAACTTTAATATTTAGAGACATTGAAATATTAATTCATTCTTTATTTCCAGCAAAATAATATTTTACCAACATTTTTATTCCGTAAAAATGTTTATTATTTACTACACATGATTTTCATTGTTTAATCAATTAACCCTACTCATGTAATCTAAACACAAGACTACCATTAATGTAAATAGAGTTTTAATACTAAGAGTACAAAGGCAAAACACGTGATTGCATAGGACGTTTTGAGGTGAGTTTTTGAGGTTTTTCAAGTTAATATATGAGTGGGAGCATTCTAGGAATTTTTCGAAAAAGTGAGTTTTGGGTGTTTTGAACACTTAGGTTTTTTTAGATGTAAAATGGGGGGGGGGGGGGGGGGATACTGAACTTACGAACCAGTTTACCATGTCTTCACTATAATGGATGAAAGGGTTCGCATCATTGAACGAATAAAAAATTAAAGGAGCTGAACCGATTCTCCCCAGGCCAAACCGGGTCACTGCAAGCAGGTGTAGAAATTTGTTCTCTCCTTCTTCCCCCTTTCCACTTTCGCACATTCATTTCCTTCTTCCTCTAACTCCGAAAATTCACTCCCCATTTTCCCTCCATTCCTTTTCCCTCCACATTCTTCCCCCCATTCCCTTTACCTCCACATTCATTCCTTCTAACTTTTCCCTCCACATTCACCACCCCTCCACCTATAAATACAACTCCATCCCTCCACTCGATCCCACCTCTCCCATATCTCATCACCTGTTCTTTTCTCCAAGAAATTCCCAAATTTTCTTTATTTCTCCCAATGGACAACAATGAAATTCTTGTGAAGTACGACTCGACCCAAATCCTCCACGACGGGTGTCACACCTATCGCTTAAATTAGGAGCATATTTGGTGTGAAACTTTCTTCTCCGCTAGATGCACTATTCATATGGAGAGGTAAATCATTTGGGTTGAGCTACCTCAAGCCCTCACAGCCCTATTCTACCGATAAGGATGGTGGCAATTCTTTACAGAACATGACAATGATGTGTGGGTCATCGAACTTAACAACTCCACCTATGAAGATTATGTGAATGAGATGTAGATACCTTTTTCTCTCTACATCATCATCTAAAAAATGAGGGCCAATCTGGTTCCCGACCACCCAAGGTTCGATTACCCACCAGGGGTAACCCAATACCAAAGCACTAATGCATCCAACGCATCGCACCCAATCACGTGTGGGAGCGGGATACCTTTCTAGTGGGTAATCTTTATGAGCGAACCCATCTTGCCTTTTTGATTTTTTGTGGAGCCATGCAATAAAATTCAAGCAACTAGGCACGTCGTATTCTCCAATGATATTTTCTTTACCATCTCCTTGACGAGGCTAGCACCAATCACCTCTCACACACCTTTTACGATGAAATCATCAACGTCGCCATGGATCACAAAGTCAAGAACTCCCTCCCATATACCTATTTCATCACCTCCCATTGTGGTGGTGCAAAGCACCACCATCACGACACATGCACATATTCGCGCAATGTGGGAAACGACCATTGGGCAACTTAGGGTGCATTGGGTGTTTTGATGGCGCTGATCAAAAGATATTATGACCCAAGAAGATTGATCTGAACCACCAAGATAAACTTATGACATCTCATATAGGGTTCGTCCATTCACTTATGATGAGATGATAAAATCTTAATCATGCGATAAAAATAAATCCAAATACATACGATCCAATGGTTGATGTGTTACCCACCTGATAAAAGGTAAGAGTTCCAGACCTCTATTTTGGACATACAAAATTATTGTGTTTTATTTTTGTCCTCTATCCTTTGACATTATCATATTCAATTTTTAGAGCATTATTAGTTTGATCAAACCATACATAATTTACATCAAACAAATGGCAACATTGCATTGAATCTGAAGGAAATGTCTATAATAAACTTAGTTATCTACTTGTTGTGTTCAAGCTGAAGGGGGGGGGGGGGGGGATATTTTCTAAAAATGTGTCCTTAGAACGTGTATTGCAGTGACTTGGATTCAATTTTTTTTATTTTCCTTTCATTAATTTCCAACAATTTTAGACAATATTCTTCTAAAAAATGGAATGAACCATGGCATAATCTAACCAAGTTATGAGTTAATATATGGTTTGATTCGACAGTTTTGATGGAGAAATTTCACCTCTGTTTGTAAGAGGAAATCATGATCTTTCTCACATCTCTCAAACTTACATATATTTATAATGATGATCTTGAATCTTTTTTCGAATCCACACTAGAAGATATACCAAAGATATTAAGAAAAAAATGTACGAAGAGAAAAAAAGACAAATTTATGTATGAAGGACACATTCTCAGTGTGTTATCTCAATCATTCCGCATGTATCAAATTATTTTTATAGCAAATGAGTTGTTTCAAGCTTTGGAAAAGAAAAATCAAAATGAGGAAGACAGTAACCTTAAGTTTCTTATTTCTAAATATATGAATTGTAGAATTTCTAATGATAAATTTGTTGTACCGTAAGCCCAAGAACTCTAACAAATAGTTGGTGATCTTAAAGTCATCGGAATAAATATCCAAGATCAATTTAAAGTGGGATGATCATTTACTAACTTCCTTTCGCTTGGAATAGATTTAATTAAAACTTAATCATGATGAAAATATGTACATAGTTCAATCCCTTATTCACCGCCTTCGTATTGATGAAGATTCCCGTATTAAAAAGAAGAGAGCAGAAAAAAGTGATAATCCTTCCAAGTCTAATAGTGTTTATGATAAAAAATCCAACGGGACCAAAGATTCCAAACTTAATGTAAGACTTGATATAATTTCAAGAACCAAAGTGAGAATAAGAAGAAGAATAGTAAATCCCACTTCTCTAAAAAATAGGGTCACTTTTCTTGAAAATGTTGACTTAAAAAGAAGACATTTAAGGGACAACAAGTGGATAAGGAAGCCGATGATGTTGAAGATATTATGGAAATGGTATGCGAAGGGAACTATGTGGGAAGTTGAAAAATGCTAAGTGCCCTAGGGTTTTATGAAAACACCACCAAATTTTATTTTAACAATTTTTAAATATCTTGCACAAATTTAGAAAAAAACACAAGTGTTGTGTAAAATAATTTACCCATTTATTCTTGATCTAAGGGTGCATCTATGTGAGTACAGGCAATAGTAATGAACGTAAATCACAACATGATGATGTACGAGGAAAACCCACAATGGGAAAAATCTCGGATGACACAACTATACAAGTCCGCTACGATACAGGAAATTTACAAGACCTATTTAGAATTACTCACATACTCGACTCCTTCAACCCTTGAAGTTATTCCTTGATCCTTGTGATCTTCTTCGCAGTCATTGTTGGATGCCTTCCAACAACCACACAATGCATATGCTTTCTCACGTCTTAGTATCCCACTGATATTACTTATCTTATGACAAGTCTAGTCATCGCACAAGACCAAACACGATATCCACCATTGGAAATGTTCATAGTATGTAGAGTAACCCACTCCAATGGAAAACAGTGAGACCTGAAACCTACAAATGTATGTATGATTCTTGGATCTCAAACATCGGTGTAAACTAGGGTTTTGAAAAATTGGTCACAGAAGATTACAAAAACATAGAGATATTTTTTAAAGAGTTTGGGAACTCAAAAATAAGGAAAAAGTTATAATACCCCGTAATTTTAAATAATTTTGAAATGGGAATAATTGGGCATAATTAGGATTAATTGTTAGATAAATTTAAATTATTCCTGATTTAAATATTATTCGAGAAAAAAGTAATATGTGAATAATGTTAATATTACTTAATAAATTAAAAGTAATATATGATTATGAATTTACATATGATTATAATTTAATACAATTGTCGCGAGAGATGAATACAACAATTTTGTGACACGCGTGTGAGTCGTGTCAGGATTAAAATTAGAGACATTAAAAGTAAAATACTTATAAGTTATCCAAATGATTATTTTGACTGCGCCAAAGTGTCCGGAAGGGTTTATATAGTCGAAAAAGTCTATTTGGGTGTTTGATTTGGGTCTCGGACACTTTGGAATCAAATAGATACCCCGGAGGGGTATTTTAGTCATTTTATATGGGAGGTGAATAGCAACCGTGAAAATACATGATTATTTATAAGTCTAAGGTTGTTTAGGATGCATGTTCATTCCACCAAAACACATTAGAGTGAGAGACTTTGAGGAGAGTAAAAGTTTCTCTAGAAAGGGAAGAGCCACCTCTAGGAAACCAAGGGACAAGGCCTTCCACCACAACCAACACTGCCAAAAGTTGGATGGAAAATAGTAGAACCGCTAGTAACTAGTAACTATCATCATCACAGGTTCAGACCTACATATTATAGGCAAGTGGGTTAATCTTTACAATTCTAGCATTTATTATGTTCATATTAGGATAGTTGTAGAATCTTGCATTTTTACATGATTTAAAGATAAACTATGGTGTCTTAAAATCTATCCTTTGTTATATGAAATATGTAGAATTAATATGGGATGATCATATAGTAATAGCCCCAAAATAGGAATCACCTGATGAATAGAAAAAGGGTTTTATAATCTGTTTTTTGATGAATATGAGAATATTGTAGTTTTTTGGAAATGTTGGGAAATGATATTTTAATCCAATCTTCTTGAGGATTTAAGATTGTTTTCTGGAAATGTTGGGACAAATGTTAATATTATGTTTTTGATCATGTGTATAACATACCTACGCTACTTGCAATCATGGTGGAGGTTTTGCGTTGTGCACGATCTTATCTCGATTGGACCCATTTGGGGGGAATTAGATTCATACACTGAGCATAGGAACTTGGTATGTTTTATCATGATGAATGATAGTTTCTACGGTTGAATGGGAGGTTAGGTATGTTCGTGACCCATTAAACTAGGGAATATTCTCTCCTCGAATATTTGTGTTATGCGATTTATGGTTCAGGAGAGACACCGAACCAATTGTCCATTATGAAGTGATTGATGAACCAGGACATGATAGCAGAGTATGCGTGCACCGTTGTTGTGTCTGGGAGGTGCCGTATTAGTATATATATAATAATGTGATATATACATATATATATGTATACTATGATGTGATGTACTGTGTGAATTAGTAGATAAAATGGAATATTAATATATAGATTAAATTAAGTAAGTGAATACTTAATTTTAAAGGTCTAGTTCATCTTGAGGAGAAATGAACATACTTATTTAATCTAAATATTGTGGGGGAAATATAAGAAAAGAAGAAGAGAGAGGGTAACAATTCACGAACCTTAATTAGGAAGTTAATAAGGTACGTTAGGCGTGCATAGTAGATTAAAGGTGAGGTTCTAAAGTGAGAGCCAACAAACTAATAGGAATATAATACTGGCTTAATTTGTAAATATTAAGCACTTGTTGTTTTTAAATTTTTTAAACTCAGGCTCTTATTTGTTTACTTTCATATTTCCTTCTATACTATATCTATATTACCAGGTACCCGGCATCAGGGACGCCCAGCTTAGAGGATAGATACTTGACGCCTTCTTGAGATGCAGCTTTGGATTAGACGTACTCAGTCCATTGATTCTTATATTCTTAGTTCTTAGTTCATTTACGGCATGTCGCTCGAGATTCTGTTATCCTATTTTAGTTCTGAATATTGTATTGGTTTTATGTTAATACTCTTAGTATTATTTTGGGTGGTATGGTGATATTACATTAAACTGGAATGTTTATTTCAGTCAGATTATATTCATGGTTTTAATTCGATGATGGTGTGATATTTGATTCTTGTACTGTGTTGTGGAAGGATTTAATAAATAAAATAAAAATGAAAATATTGGAAAGGTTTAGACACTTTGATTAATTAAGTATTAGATGGGTTAATAAGATAAATTATTTTCCAACAGTGATGCTAAGAATGAACCAACTGGATATTCTGATTTAATTTAATAGTGGACTGATCACCCGATATTTAATTAGACGGGGTGTCACAGGCGATATCAGAGCATGAGGTTCTAGTGTTCTTAGGATCTGTATGGCTTATTATGCTTTCTGCTTAGCGTCCTTTGATATAGAGACATATCATTAGGATTGTTGTATTCATATTTGCGCATTTACGACTTCAACTATTTCGGTGATAATTGAAATACTGATAAATATCTCTCCCTTATTTCAGATGCCTCCTCGACGTGCATGACAAGCCCCCGGAGAGGCATAGCCACCCCTATAGCCCGCTCCACCCCAGGGTACTATGAATGCAACAGAGGTTGCTGCTATTGTTTCTCAAGACATTAACACTGCCTTAGCCGTTGTCCACCAAGCACCACCATCGGAACAAGAGTTTCCACTAGTACTCGCGCCAGCCTTTCCCACTGCATGGGAGCATGTTAGGTATGCCTCCCAAAAGGCTCATCCACCAGAATTTAAAGGGGGTTCCGATGTTGCAATTCCTAGATAATGGAAGGAGGATATCCAGCGACACGTACGTATGTTCGAATGCGCAGAGGTTTAGAAGCAGATTTTAGTGACATTTAAGTTAGGTGGAGCAGCTCTTCAGTGGTGGGAGTCCACTACTACAGCTGATAAGAGGGATACAAATACGATTTAGGATTTCTGGGTGCAGTTTGACCGCAAATATTTCCCTTCTGCTGTTCTGACCGAAATGAGGAGGAAACTTTTGGATCTCACCCAAGGGGAAAAATCTGTTATAGAATATGAACAAGAATTTACTATACTGACTAATTTAGTTCCAGCTAAGGTACCTACTGAAGAGAAGAATTTCCAAATGTTCATAAACGTCCTTAGGTGGAGGATACGCCAGCATCTATTGGACAATCCTTTTCTACAGACCCACACCGATGTATTGAATTCGGTTTACTTCATTTCCAGGACCACCGTCTTCATAAGGGAAGTAAGCGGGGGTCTAAGTCCAGTCAAAAAGGTCAAACTAGGGGAAACAATGGTAGTGGATCATCTTCAGCCCAGGGGAAATAGAAACAGACTGATCAGAACTCGTAGCAGAGGGGTTATGCTAAATGACTTAGATCAGGAGGTTTTTGTTTTAGGTAGGGAGGTAATAGGCAGGGCCATTAAGGCCATTAAGGGAAGCAAGGCCACTAAGGCCAATGGTACTTTCACTAGGGCCAACAGGTCCAAGGGAGAGGCAAAAATAGTCAGTAGGGCCAAGGTCAACAAGGTATTAATGGGGGACAATTTGCCAGTAGATTCTTCACTTATGGCAAGATAAGTCACCGGAGTCAGGATTGTATGGATAAGGGCAAGATACCCTAGCAGTAGGGTGTGTATCAGGAGCAATAGAGGCCTATGTTTCCAGCTTCCCTTTGAGCACCGGTGCAGGTACCATCCTTACCTACCATTGCTCTCGCCACCCCACCACAACAGGGCAGTTATAGTATGGGCATGTGTACAATGTCTAACAGGCAGCATTTCAGTAGCCATCGCCCGCTATTGAGGGTATGTTCTCTATTTCTGGGGCTATGGGATGTATTTTTTTTTATACTAAGGCTTCACATTTGTTTATAGCCACTAGATTTGCACGGGTCACAGGATTGTTAGACATGACCAGCAGTACGATTACTTATGTAGATTCATCGATGGGTAGTGAGACACCTATTTTCTTTATATGCCAGGGTGTAAGTACAAAGATTGGGAGTCTATTTTTACCAGCTGATATGCTTGTGTTAGACATGTTCACATATGATGCTATCATTGGGATGGATTGGCTTATTGCTTTTAGAGTCACGATTAATTCCTTTGGTAGGAGTATTATATTTTCTATCCTAGGTCAGGAGATGTTTTTAGTGGCAATGCCTCGCCTTGAGTGAGGATATTCCACCCATCTGTATTATATAGAGGAGGAGACCTCTACGGGTGTTGTAATTCCCCTTGATTCGATTCCTATTATTAGGTAATTCGCAGATTTGTTTTAAGACATACCAGGGTTACTGTCGAGTAGGGAGATTGAGTTTGTAATTGACTTAACATCGGGCACTCAACCGATAGCCTGTGCCCTTACCATATGGCTTCGACAGAGATGAGGGAGTTGAGAGATTATATTGAATAGCTATTGGGATAGAGTTTCATCCGTCAGAGTACCTTATAATGGGGTTCCCCGATCCTATTTGTGAAGAACAAGGATGGATCCCTACGTTTGTGCGTGGATTATCAGGAACATAATAAAGTCACGATCTGGAATAAGTATCCATTACCCCACATCGATGACTTGTTTGATCAGCTGAGAGGAGCCGCATACTTCTTAAATATAGACTTAAGGTCCAAATATCACCAGTTATGGATCAGGGAGAAGGATGTGTGGAAGACTTGTTTTCTGACATGATATGGATCTTATGAATTTCTGGTTATGCGATTCGGGTTGACTAATGCACCAGTTATATTTATGGACTTAATGAATAGGATATTCAAAGAGTTACTGAACCAATTTGCCATTGTTTTTATTGATGATATCCTGGTTTACTCTCATACTAAGGAAGAGCATGCCGAGCACTTGCAAAGGGTAATGCAGACACTAAGGGAGCATTAATTGTATTCCAAGTTTGAGAAGTGTGGATTTTGGCTCAGGGAGGTGCAGTTTCGGGGACATATCGTGTCACAAAGGGGTATTATTATGGATCCTAGCAAGGTCTCAGTGGTGAGGGAGTGGGGACAACCCACGACACTGACCGAAGTCTGCAGCTTCTTGGGACTAGCTGGTTACTACAGACGGTTCATCAGGGGCTTTTCAAAGATTACTGGTTCAATGAGCAACCTCACTCGTAAGGGGGTACCTTTTGTTTGAGATTATGCATGTCAGTTGGCATTTGATGAACTGAAGGATAAGTTAACTTTAGCACCCATCCTAGAACTGACCAGGCCAGGAGTGGAGAAACTAGTATACACTGACGCATCATGACAGGAACTTGGTGGGGTATTACAACAAGAAGATAAAGATATAGCTTATGCGTATAGGAAGCTTAAGCCTCATGAGAGTAACTACCCTACCCACGACATGGAACTTATAGCACTCGTATTTTCCCTACGTATATGGAGACATTATTTATTGCGTGAGAATTTTCGTTTATTCATGGATCATAAATCATTGCAGTATTTGTTCACTCAGAGAGAGTTGAATATGAGACAGTGCAGGTGATTAAATTCATGAAGTATAATCAGTTTAAGATACATTATCACCCAGGGAAGGCTAACGTGGTAGTAGACGCGTTGAGTCGCAGGCCTGAGGGTGAACTAGTCGCAGTATGGAAGGCTAAATGGAAGGAACTGGACCATTAGATTGCCATTTTATGGGCCATTTATGTCAGTTATGACCATTACTCCTAAGATTATGACAAGATTAGTATATGCTCAGTCTACGGATCCGTTCTGTTAGGAAAAGATTCAACAACTTTTGACCGAGGGAGCGGAGTCTTACTTAGTGAGTTCCAAGGGAGGTTTGCGCTTTAATGGTAGACTGATTGTCCTAGAGGGGGATGAATTGCGACACGTCATAATGTCAGAGTTGCATGAATTCAGATTTATGGTACATCCCGGTGGGGATAAGATGTACCAAGATATGCGGCGACAGTATTGGTGGAGTGGGATGAAGAGAGACATTATCGAGGTTATCTCTAAATGTGCTACTTGTCAGTTAGTTAAGGTGGATCACCAAAATGGGAGAGCATTTCTATGGATTTTATCACGGGGTTACCAACTACTCAGAGGGGTCACGATTCTATCTGGGTGATTGTGGATCATTTGACAAAGGTAGCTCATTTCTTTTCGGTTCGAATTGATTTTACGACGGGGCAGTATGCATAGCTCTTTATAGCCAAAATAGTGAGGTTACATAGGCTACCGCTTAATATTGTGTTCGATGGGGATAAGAACTTTATCTCCAGATTTTGGGAGAGTTTTCATGAGGCCATGGGTACCGAGGTATGATTAAGTACTGCCTATCGCCCGCTGATGGATGGACAGACCGAGCGTACTAACCAAATATTGGAGTATATATTATGCATGGCATTCTGGATTTTGGGGGGAGTTAGGAGTAGTACCTTCCTCTGGTGGAATTCGCGTATAATAATTCCTACCAATTTATCATTGGTATGGACCAATTTGAGGCGTTATATGGTAGACCTTGTCGTTCTTATGCATGTTGGTTAGAGGTTGGGGACCATAAATTACTTGGACCGAAAGTGATTCAGGACACGTGTTCCAGGATAGAGATGATCAGGAGCCATATTCGGGTAGCCCAGGACAGATAAAAAATCTACGCCAATACCAATAGGTCCTTCAGGGAGTTTAATGTGGGGGACCAAGTATTATTACGCGTATCTCCTATGAAGGGAATCATGAGATTTGGGAAGAAAGGGAAGTTGGCTCCAAGATATGTAGGACCATTTCCTATTATTGAGAGGGTTGGACCACTAGAGTACCGACTTGGGATGCCAGAGCACTTGCATTGGATACATGATATGTTCCATATTTCGTCGTTGAGGCGGTATCTCCGAGAAGAGTTGGCTCATACTCATATTGCGTTGGAAGAAGTTAATTTGCAGCCAGATAGTTCTTACGAGGAACGACCGGTGATAATTTTAGACCGTAGTGAGAAATGTCTGAGATCTAAAGTAGTTACACTTCCGCGTGTTCAACGGGCACACCATAATGTGGAGGAATGTACTTGTGAGCGCGATGATGATATGCGCGACAGATACCCAGAGTTATTTTTACCATGTGTGCTTTTTTCGAATTTCAGTATGAAATTCCATTATTAGGGGGGAAGTATGTAATACCCCGTAGTTTTAAATAATTTTAAAATGAAAATAATTGGCTTAATTAGGATTAATTGTTAGTTAATTTAAATTACTCATGATTAAAATATTATTCGACAATAAAGTAATATGTGAATAATATGAATACGACTTAGTGAATTAAAAGTAATATATTATTATGACACCACATATGATTATAATTTAATACAATTGTCGCGAGAGATGAATACGATAATTTTGGGATGCGCCTGTAAGTCGTGTCGGGATTAAAATTAGAGACATTAAAAGTAAAATATTTATATGTCATCCAAATGGCCATTGTGAATGCGTCAAAGTGTCGAGAAGGATTTATATAGTCGAAAAAGTCTACTTGGGTGTTTGATTTGGGTCTCGGGACACTTTGGAACCAAATAGACACCCCAGAGGGGTATTTTAGTCATTTTATATGGGAGGTAAATAGTAACCACGAAAATATGTGATTAGTTATAAATCTAAGGTTGTTTAGGATACATGTTCATTCCACCAAAAAACATTAGAGTAAGAGACTTTGAGGAGAGTAAGAGTTTCTCTAGAAAGGGAAGAGCCACCTAGGAAACCAAGGGACAAGGCCATCCACCACAACCAACACCACCGAAAGTTGGCTGGAAAATAGTAGAACCTCCAGTAACTATCATCATCAAAGGTTCAGACCTACATATTAGAGGCAAGTGGATTAATCTTTACAATTCTAGCATGTATTATGTTCATATTAGGATAGTTGTAGAATCCTGCATTTTTACATGATTTAAAGATAAACTATGGTGTCTTAAAATCTATCCTTTGTTATATGAAATATGTAGAATTAATCTGGGATGATCATATAGTAATTGACCCGAAATAGGAATCACCTGATGAAGAGAATTTGGGTTTTATAATTTGTTTTTGGATAGTTTTTTGGAAATGTTGGGAAATGATATTTTAATCCAATCTTCTTGAGGATTTAAGATTGTTTAATTATTGGAAACCGTTTATATATGTTGTCATATCATGTAGAATGAATTATAAGGAGTTTGGGACTTTAAAACATATGATTTGAGGATTGAAAATTATTAAACCCGTAGGAAAGTTTATGCAGAATCGTCCATACCTGATGGATCGATGATCGATGCAAGAATGGCAATCGATCGACCCTTCCCTTCGATCGATCGACTCCTTTTGGAATTTGATAAATTGTTTCTTTATAAGGTTTGATAAAATTTCGTCTTGTATAATTCTTTTGTGGTGACTAATTGAATATTTTGAGACTTAAGGGAGGTCAGTAGGGTGATAGGTAAAACCCGAAAAAATATTAATATGTGGGATAAATCCTAGGGAATGGGAACAATGGATTAAAATCGAATTAGTGAGTATCGAGGAATAAACCCAATTGAAATAATTCAAATTTTGAGTTGTGATGACATGGACCAGTAGGGTGAAGACTTGTACCTACTAAAATTATAAGAGAAATAATTAATACCTTATGAGTGTGGAGAAATTATCATATTAAAAGTAAAGTGATAATATGGAAGTACGTAGGATATTCGAGATATAAATATACTACATAAGAGAATTGTTATGGGTTGTGTGTATACCATATTGATATACATATAGGTGGAACAAATGGCTATATTATGGTTTTGATTATGTGTATAACATACCTACGCTACTTGCTATCATGGTGGACGTTTCGCGTTGTGCACGATCTTATCTGGATTGGACCCGTTTGGGGGATTTAGATTCGTACACTGAGCATAGGAACTTGGTACGTTCTATCGTGATAAATGATAGTTTCGATGGTTGAATGGGAGCGTAAGTATGTGTGTGACCCATTCAACTAGGGAATATGATCGCCTCTAATATTTATGTTATGCGATTTATGGTTCGGGAGAGACACCGAACCAATTGCCCATTAAGAAGTGATGGATGCACCAGGACATGATAACAGAGTATGCAAGCACCGTAATTGTGTCTGGGAGGTGCCATATTAATATATATATAATAACGTGATATATATATATATATACTATGATGTGATCTACTGTGTGAACTAGTAGATAAAAAGGAATATTAAAATATAAATTAAATTAAGTAAGTGAATACTTAATTTTAAAGGTCTAGTTCATCTTGAAGAGAAATGAACATATTTATTTAATCTAAATATTGCGTGGGAAATACGGGAAAAGAAGAAAATATAGGGTAACAATTCACGAACATTAATTAGGAAGTTAATAAGGTACGTTAGGCGTGCATAGTAGATGATAGGTGAGATTCTCAAGTGAGAGCCAAAAAACTAATAGGAATATAATACTGGCTTAATTTTTAAATATTAAGGATTTGCTATTTTTAAAATTTTTACACTCAGGCTCTGACCCGTTTACTTGCATATTTCCTTCTCTACTATATCCATATTACCAGGTGCCCAACATCAGGGACGCCCGACTTACAGGATGGATACTTGACATGTTCTGGAGATGCAGCTTTGGATTAGACGTACCCAGTCCATTGATTCTTATATTGTTAGTTCTTGGTTCATTTAAGGGATGTCGTCCGAGATTCTGTTATCCTATTTCATTTCTGAATATTGCATTGGTTTTATGTTAATACTCTTAGTATTATTTTGGATGGTATGGTGATATTGCATTAAATTGGAATGTTTATTTCAGTCAGATTATATTCATGGTTTTAATTCATTAATGGTGTGATATTTGATTCTTATACTGTGTTCTGGAAGGATTTAATAAATATAATAAAAATGAAAATATTGGAAAGGTTTTGACACTTAGCTTAATTAAGTATTAGGTGGGTTAATAAGAGAAATTATTTTTCGACAGTGATGCCAAGAATAAACCAACTGGATATTCTAATTTAATTTAATAAAGGACTGATCACCCAGTATTTAATTAGGAGGGGTATCACAAAAGTCTCATAAAAAACTGCAGCTTTGCACTCCTATTTATAGGTGATTTTCTAAAAGTCAGATAAACATCAAAATTTTCATTAAAAAACACATCAACTCGTTCAAAATGAAATTGGATCTCATTTGAATGAGGATACACATCTCATTCGAGCACCTTCTAATGAGATTTCCAATGAGATTCTAGACAAGTCTAAAAAATATGATTCAAAGTTCGTTGTAACACTGTTCTAACGAGGTGAATTATCTCATTTGAACGACATCAAATTCGTTCTAAGGACCATGCAAAAAAATAAGATGTTTCTTTAAAAAATTAAAAAGGATAAAAACCTTTTTTTTAAATCCTAATACCCAAAATAAAATCCAAGGATCAAACATAAACATATATTCGTACCTCATTGAGATCCCTCAGATGATGAAGATGAAACTTGGTTCGAAACACTATGTATACTCAATGTCACTTTATCATTGGCCACTACAATCTTCAATAACACGACATAGATTTGAAGGAAAAAGAAATCAAATCAAAACCTATGACTCAAATAACTTTTGTTCAAATAAGGAATTAAGGCCATATATACAAATTGACTCGATTCTCTTAATTTCTCTTATAACTCCACAACCCTAGCCTCTTTAAAATCAATAATATCTTTATTCGATACCTCCATCACGACACGAAGGGTATCTCTGTCACCCTAAACATAATCATAATTATCCTTAAGAGACCTGTCATGTTCCCTAAGATCCTCAATCAAAGAACTATCTTCATTACTTATGGCATGTTCTTTTAATTTAGTTTCTAAACGTAAGTTGTCTTTTTTCAACTTCAATGACTAGGTGTAAAATTATCAAAAGTCCACTTGAAGCTCACTATCCTCCTCCTAATTTTCTTGTTCTCTTCTTCTTCTTCTTCTTCTTCTTCTTCTTCTTCTTCTTCTTCTTCTTATTATTATTATTATTATTATTCTTCTTCTTCTTCTTCTTCAACACACTCCTCTTGACTAACTTGTTAATCAAAATACTTGACCATAGAACCTTCGTGCACATGATCATCTTCATCATGGGAAGATATTTCATTTAATCCCACATGATTAGAAATGAACGCAACGTAGTATCTCCCTACAAGGGAATCATCTTCCTCTTCTAAATAACTATCACTAAGGGAGGTATTTTATAACTTTATTTTCTTACCCCTTTTCCTTATTCTAGTGGAACACTCACGACAATAACTCCCTAAACCTTTACATTCAAAAAACTTATCCTAATCATCCACATTTTTATGACCATCCCTATTCTTCCTATCACGATCATTAAAGTTCTTAGGTTTCCTTCCAAAACTCTTCTCATCTCTAAGCTTAAGAATTTTTTTGAACTTCCTAGAAAACCTAAGTATTTATTCAGCATCAAGCTCATCATCACTATCCGAATCCGACACATCCGCCTTTCGAGATTTCAAAGAAACACCCCTCATTTAATCCTTCTTTTTAGGAGGACACATGTTCATCTCGTAGGTTTAAAGGTCACCTACAAGATCTTGGAATCTCATAGTGTCGACACCACATAGGGAATCTAGGACTGTGACTTTGGCGTTAAATATTTTCGACAAAAATATTAAGATTTTTTGTATAACTCTAGGTTCAAGGTTCGGCTCAAATAATTTAAACGAGAAAAGGACAATATCCAATAACATGGCGTAGAACTCATAAAAAGATTCATTATATAACATCATAATCATCTCAAAATTCATCCTCATATTTTGTAAATTGAAAGCCCTAATAGTATTTGTCCCTCGTGTGTGGATCATAAAATATCCCAAGCATCTTTCGCGCTCTTGCCAGTCATAATGTGTTTAGCCTCTTCAGCAGTCACGACATAAAAAATAGCATTGACACCTTTGGAAATAAACACCGAGTCATTCTTTTCAGTCAGTTTCTAAGAGATAAACACTTTTGGAGCACGACCTTCGATATGAGGAGTTCACCCATACCCAACAGAGTTCTAAACGTTCTTATCGATCCATTTAGGGGAAAAATCTCATCAGCACCTTACAATAGGGATAGTTTGTCCCATCAAATAATAGAGGACAAAAAATAAAACCCCTTTCTCGATTAAAATCCATCTAAACCCTAACGAGCGCAAACATAGGGATCTAACCCAACAAACTAATATAACCCGCTCTGATACCAATTTGAGAAATGTTGAGTGACCTAGGGATTGTATGAAAGAACCAAAAAAATTTATTTTTGTATCTTTTAATTAACTTGCACTGATTTCGAAAAACCACAAGTGTTGTGCTAAATAATTTACCAATTTTAGTCTTGACCTAAATACGCCTCTAGGTGATTATAAGTAAGAGTGAAATTAGTAAATCACAACACGATGATATATGGGAAAAACCCACAACAAGAAAAATCTAGGATGTCCTAGACACATAAGTCCACTACGATATAAGAAATTTACAAGACCAATATAAACTTACTCACAGACTCGACGTCTTTAAGCCTTGACACACTTCCTTGATCCTTGTAATCTTCTTTGTAATCGTTGTTGGATACCTTCCAATAGCCATAAAATGCAGGTATTTTTCCATGTCTCGGTATCCCACCAATCTTACTTGTATCCTAAGCAGTCCAATCATCGCACAACACTAAACACAATATCCATCGTAGGAAATACTCAAAGTATGAAGAGCTAACCAGTTCAGTGCAAAATATGGAGAACTCAAACCGACATATGTATATACGATTCTTGGATCTCAAATATGGGTGTAAACTATGGTTTTGAAAACTTGGTTGTTGTATATTACCAAAATATGGAGAGGTTTTCTAAAGAGTTTGGTAACTCAAAAATAAGGAAAATTTCTCCTAGAAACTGCTGCTCCGCACTCCTATTTATAGGAATTTTTCCAAAAACGAGATAGACATGAAAAATGAATTTTACAATGAAAAACATGCCGGGTCATTCGAATACGGGTACACATCTCGTCCGAACACTTTCTAATGAGAATTTCAATGAGATTCTAGAGAAGGCTAAAAATGGATCTTTCAATGTTTGTTGGGACACTATTCTAACAAGGTGCATCATCTCGTTTGAACAACATGAAACTCGTTCTTATGACCACATGGAAAAAATAATATTCTTCTTAAAAAAATTGAAAAAGGATAAAATATTTTTATAAAATCCTAACAACCAAAGAAAAATCTAGGGATAAAACATAATAATGTATGCATACCTAATTGATATCCCTCGAACGATGAAGATAAAACTCGACCCGAAACACTATGTATACTCGATGTTGCTTTATCATTGACCGCTACAATCGTCAATAACACGTCAGTAGCTTGAAGGATAAACAACTCAATTCCTAACCTATGACTCGAACAAGTTTTATCCAAACACGAAATTAATCCAAGACATACGAATTAACTCGATTAGAAAATTTGTCCTTACAATAATGTAAATATTGGTGATTGTATGTTACTGAAACCATTCATATTTCTAAAGATAATTCTATCTTCAAAACTTATTAACAGATAGATGGAAAATATTTTAAAATAAATAATAACCTCCACACAAAGGTAATTGGAAAGGGCACGGTGGGATTGAAGTTGACATTTGGGAAGGTTCTTATTATTATTGATGTATTTCATGTACAAGATACGTGTAAAAAACTTGTGTTTGGAGACATCGTTGATAAGAGAGGATTCAAACTAGTGTATGAGTTGGATAATTTAGTCTTATCTAATAATTGTCAATTTATTGGCCAAGGGTACTCTTGTGATGACATTATAAAATTTACTATAATAAATTATATTAGTGCATGGTTGATTATATTTCTTTATGACATAGTAGAATAAGTCATGCTAATAATAAAAATATTAGAATAATGACTAATCGACGAATTTTTTTTTATTGTAAAGTCGATTATTATGATAAATGTGAAATTTGTGATGACTCTAAAGTAACTAGATTTCCATTTAAACTTATGAAAAGACATCTAAAATAGTTGATCTTATACATACCAATGTATGTGATATGAAGAATAACATCACTCGTGGAGGAAATAATTTTTCCTTTACTTTTATCGATGATTACTCTAAATATGCATATACATATTACTTGGGAGTAAAGATGAAGTATTCGAGAATTGTTTATAAGTGAAAGTTGAAACTCAAGAAAAAAAAAAGTCAAAATCTCACGACCCAATATAAGTGGTGAGTAATACCCAAATGACTTTATACATTTTTGTAATACTCATGAAATAACCCATTAACTTATGAAACCATGCACGCAATAAGAAAATGGAACAATGGAATGAAACGTAGGAGTTTGGTTAAAATGGTAAATGAAATATCAAGTAGTTATGGGTTGCCCTTGTCTATGTGAGGTAAAGTAGTTTTATCTGCATGTTATATTCTAAATAGAATTGCATCGAAAAACAAGGATATTACACCATATGAATTATTTTTTAATCGTACATTTAATTTTAAATCTCTCAAAGTTTTGTGTTGGCCTGCTTATGTAAGAAAAGCTAATCCTAAGGGACCTAAGTTACGAAATATGACTTACAAATGTGTTTTTATTGGATAATCTAACAATAGTATGGCCTATAGAATTCTGAACTTTCAAACTCAAGAAATTATAGAGTCGATAGATGTGCAATTTTCTGAACATGAAGAAACTCAATTACTTTGAATCAAGGTTTGCTAAATGATAATTCGACTTGATGCCTCACCTTCTAATGTACCTTTATCACCAATGTATCATTTGGAATTAACGAGTGATGTTGAACCAAGGACAAGTAAGAGACAAAGAACTCTAAATGCATTTGAACATGAATTTGTAATTTATCTTGTTAAGGGAGATGTATATGAAACTAAGAATAAAACTAAATTTGTAATTAATGTGGAAGATGAACCGACTATATTTCACTAGGAGGTAACATCACGAGACGTTGTTATTTAGAAAGAACAAATCAATCATGAAATGAACTTAATTTTTTCAAATCAAACTTGGGCTATTACAAAGTTTCCTTACTTATTAAAGAAAATTAAATCTCGATAGTTCAATCAATAAATTTAAAGTAAGATTAAGAGATAAAGGTTATTAACATAAATGTGGAATTTATTATCTTGACACGTATGCATCTGTTACACATATCACTTCCATTAGACTTTTAATATATCTTATTTCTATTCATAATTTAATCATTCATCGAAATGATGTAAAGATGACCTTTTTTAATTTTGATTTTGAAAAAGATATTTATATGGAACAACCTGAAGTGTTCGCTTTTCCAGGACAAGAAAAGAAAGTGTGTAAATTAACAAAATCTCTTTATGAGCTCAAATAAGCTCATATGAAATGGAATGAAAAGTTTGGTAAAATAATAACATGCCATGAGTTTAAAGTAAATAATGCAAATAAATTTATCTATAGTGATTTAAAGAATGGTGTTGGTGTCATTATTTTCTTACATCATCAAACTTTGATTGGGGGGGATCTTGGAGAAGCTGATGTGGTTATAGGAATCAAAATATAGAGAAAATATAATACATTACCATTATTTCAATCTCACTATATAGAAATGGTTCTTAAGAGATACGATCACTCTAAACTTAAGCCAACACCTACACTGGTGGATCCTATTTTCAAATTAATAATAAGCTATTGGGTGTACTATGGATCAACATAAATACGCTAGTATCATTGGAAGTTTGATGTATGCCATGCATTGCACTAAACCACGCATTGCTTACACAATAGGTGTACTATGTAGATTTACATGTAATCAAATACAAGAGCATAGGAATGTAGTTTTTTAAGTTCTTAAATCTCTGAAGAGGACTAAGGATCATGGATTACATTATGTAGGTTATCCATTTGTATTAGAAGGATATAGTCATTCTAGTTGGAATAAACTTGAATCAAAATCCAAGTCCATTACTTGTTGGATATTTGTTCTAGGAGGAATGACTATTTCTCGGGGATCTAAGGAGCACACATGTGTGTCTAATTAAACAATGCAATCATAATTCATAGCACTAGTAGATGAATGTGAAGAATCACAATGGCTCAAACCACTATTTTTTTATATTCCTTTATGGAAAAATCCATCTCCTCCTATGATGATTAATTTTGATAACCAAGCTAGAATACACATGCTTTCAAGAAAAACCTATAGTGGTGTTTTAAAAACATTAGCAATTGACTATGTTGAAACATATAAGAATTTAGTTCATCCTCTGACTACAAGTCTTGTTAGAGAAACGATATATATCACCTACTAAGGAATGGGATTGCATTTTATCAAATAAACCAACTATATTTAATGGGAACCTAGCTTATGCCTTGAAAATATAGAGAAAGTTCAATGTGATACTAACAAGTTCAATCATAGTTATGGAACTTGAGGAACTTATATGTAAAGTTCCATTACTATGTGCATATTATTGGTTTTCTACATGATGGAGGATGGAGGTTACTTCTTAACAAATCAAATAACTGTGACTCATAGAATCACTAAAGTTCATTTACATATATGTCTGTTGAAAGAGTGATTTGTTTCTATGGAACCAAGATTGATCCTAAAACACTCATGAAATCAAGATAAGCCAAAGGCCGTAAACATGCATGCTTACATCACACTCTTTAACATATAAATCAATGTGTGTGATAAGTTTTATTTAGACCATATTATCTCCGTCCAATGAGGATTTACCACATGGAATTACAAATCAAAAATCACAGCTAAAACGTGGTACATTATATTAGTGAAAAGGGAAACTCAAATGCGTGACACTTGTCAAGGATTTGGATGTGGGATTAAGCACTAAGTGACGGTTATTGGGGCACTTAAGCACCTAGGTGCAAAGATTTAATTGAGTAACCACCCAGCAGTTACAAGATAGTTTCATGGCAAGTAAATATATAGATAAGAGGCTAGAGGACAAAGTAAACTAGGACTCCCTCAACTAAAAACAACATTTACTCGATTTATGCATTTTTTCCTCTTATGTTATTTTATTTTCATTTCTTTATAGATTTTCTTTCATTCTATGTAGTTTATAATGTAGTTACATTTTATTAAAAATTTCCGTTACTTTATCTTTTATTTTTGTAACCTTCTTTCTTTACATTTTGTAGTGCAGTTGTTTATTTTACCACATTTATCTCTCTTTAATTTCATAGCTTTTCTTTCATTTTAATTTATGTAGTTTCATTTTTCTTCCTTAGTTTATTTAATCACATTAGTTTATCACTCACATAAATGTCCTCCATAAGGGAAGAAAAAATATTTTTAATTAAGGCATCGAAAGCTACACAATTACCTAATTATCATAAGGCTAAAAATAATAAATTGGTTTGCAAGACCATAATCTTGCCTGGCATGCTCGCAACTAACCAAGATTTATAAACCAAGACAAGTGACCCAAACATATTTTTGGCATTCCTGGTGGGACACATCTGTTGAATTGTGTTTACTATGGCTATAATAAGAAAAATAGACAATGTTATAGAGAATGTTAGTAAAATTGGTTCAACTAACCAACATATCACCACAATAGAGAAAATAATGGTTTAAACTTCTCATTAGTTGAGACCAATTGCTCAAATTTTAGAATTAGATGTAACCCGGATCCAAAGAAAGAAAATATTCACACATCACCTATTGTTGGTGTTTCCTTAAATGCCCAAGAAAACTAAAAAAATAATTAAAACCGGTTCTTGATCATCTTGGGAAAATAATATATAACATTAACATAATGATATAAAAAAATGTAACTAGTAGATTGTACACACCTGCTATTGTAGTATTCAATGGTCAGGGATATGCGCCACGATTTTGTCTAACCACCACCACTCAACCCAATCCTTATCATCCTGTCTAATACAGGTTTAATATAGATGAAACTAACTTTGGAACAAACTTAAGGATGATAAATTACTCTAGTACCACTGATCTAGGTTTGAAAAAACCCACTAAAGGGTTTAGGAACCTCTAACACTTATAAAAAATTTGGTTACAACAATCCAATAGGGAGAAAACCCCTCCCAAGGATACTTAGGTATAAATCATATCAAAATGAGAATAATTTAGGCTCTATGGGGTAAGAAACAATCCTTTATTCAAACAAGAAGTCGAGGGGTTGGTGAACAACATGAGGTTTGCCTATCAAATTCCTCAAGTATCTCAACTAATGACCTTTCAAACACAACAAAATGTTTCTCCCATAATTCCAACACCATTGGTGCAACCCATCCCCATAATGAACAAAAATATTAACCCTCTAAGCAGGCAGTTGCGTGGGGGAGTTAAGAGAAATGAAATTCTGGATCTCATACATGTATTTGCATAGCAATGGCTTAGGGGGTGGAAACTCCAGTATATAAAAAGGCCCTGAATGGATACCAAACAATTTTAAGTTCCCACATTTATCTATATTTTCAAAAGATGGGAGTCAATCCACTGTAGAACTACACTTGTTCTATAGTTACCTCACCTATGTACCTTGTTTCCATGATTTATAAGCATGCCTCCTAACATTATTCAAAGATGGAAATAAATGGAAGATATGTTTCTCGCATAATTCTTCCAAACTGAACCAGAAGAACATATGGATGATTTGGCTGGACTAAGCCCAAAGCAAGATGAAAAGGAATGTAGCTTCATAAATACATTCAAAAGGGCTAGAAATAAATGTAAAATGAATGTAAATGAGTCTGAATTTTTCAAATTAGTCAAAAATGGACTGGAGTTTAAGGTTTACAAGAAGTTAGATGACACTGAATTATGATATTTATTGGAATTAACTTCCGAGGTATCCATACCAATACCCAACCGAAGGACAACTGCGGTATCAATAAAAAAGATGGTTATCACTACTTAATGACGAACTAGGTTTTGGAATTTATTAACATTCTCTAAAAAAATATTGTTAATAATCCCGATGGTACTGAAACCATTAAAAGAACACCCAATAATGTATTGGTTACTGTAAGAAGTATTTGAAATACAGGAAAGAAATACCATTCTAGTAATATTTCCAAAGGAATTGCAAATGGATCTTCTCTGAGGATAATCAAGAAGGAAAAACCTTTTCTTTCAAGACATTACAAGGATCATAATCTAGAAATAAATGTTTTTGAGATTATAAGGATTGAAACAATATTTTGTCAACCGGTGGTTTGAAAGAACTCGATAGGAGAGTATTATGCCCCAAAGTCAAGGGGATGGTAAAAAAAAATTCACTTGATATATATAAGGTAGATGCATTTTTTTTATTATCTCTTAAAAGTTAAAATGTTAAAACTTCTCGATGATGAAAAATTCCAAATGAAGTTAAAGGAAAAAACTATTGTAAATGGCATAGAATTTTCTCCCATTCAACTAATACCAGTTTTGCTTTTTTGTGACATGATTCAAGAGTTGATCGAGAGAGGAAGACTCAAATTTTCAAGGAAATAAGAAAACAAGATGGGGGCTGATGAATGCCTATTTCCAAGCATTAAAGAAGTGGGAATGACCTTGAAATCTATTCAACTACCTCGAAACAATTGACAAATTTAATTCAAAATGAAGATAAAGGTTGTGCCAAATGTTTCGAAGACAGAAAAAGTTGAGGACTCGGATAAGAAAGTCATGAAACACCAATGTATTAGGTTTGGAGATAAATATGTTGAGATGTGTGATTTTGTTTCTTATAAGGGAAATAACAACAAGAAGAATGGCAAAAGTGTCTATGTTGCCAAAGCCCAAGTGTTTTAAGTCCAAGAAGAACTACACGACAATGGTTTTGGAAAAATGATACTATTTTTTAGTGCTTACCACCCTCAATGAAACAATAAAACACCGAGGAACTATAAATACATAAAACCTGGTTTCAATGAAGCCAATTTTTTTCCGCATTTGCAAGTTTCAGGGCCCATGAAAATCCAAAAAAAATAATTCCTATGGTGAAGGGGCATGATAACTTTGCTTTTCGGTGTGTCCTCGTTATTTAAGCCAAGTTAATCAAAATCCTTAAATACCTACAAAATATAACAAACTAAAGTGTAGAGGTAAGTAAGGGTATCAATCCACATCAAGGGGGTAAAGCGAGGGGAAAACAATTGTAATTCACTTTTATTTTCTTTTTTGGATTTTTACTTTTTCTATTTTTTGTAGCTTTTTCAATATTAAAACAATTTGGGTGAGGATGTGAAATTAAACTAAGTCAAAGGTGTAAAGAACTGACTAAAAAGTGACTAAAAATGAATAACAAAGTCCAACACTAAAATAAGAGATCAAGTAAGGTAAATAACGTGAGAACAATCAAGGAGTGGGACTACACCACAATTTTAGCTATTTTAACTAATTAATTTAATTATTTGAATTCTCCCAAATTAATATCAAAATTACAAATCAACTCTCAATGCAAATGTAATTTTAATAGTAATCTTTTAAAAAATTAAGTTTAACCTCCCACAACTCTTAGAAAATAGATCTACACTCCTTTTAATTAATCACTCGCTAGGATGGATTGATTAAAATTTGTATAAATCATAGAAAATGAAATTAGAGTTGAAATTTTAAGAAATAATACCACACTCAAGAAACCCCTATCTCTAGTTTGAATCTAAAATGGGTATTATAGCTAGAATTTAAATTTTCTCTCGAAAATCATTTACCCTCTCTCGAGGCGTAAATTTAAGGGTGAGGGAGAAAAATTAATATTCAAAGGGAATTTTCACTTAATCAAACTAATTAAATCAAAATAACATCAAATAAGGGTTCACCCCTCCCCTTGAAAGGGGATTTAGCCTAAAATCATATTAAACATGATAATCAAATAAACTAGGCAATTAAAATAAAAGTAGAGAAGAGAACAATCAGTGAAATTGAACTCCAATCCTTGAATTTGAAGCATACACCACTATAATTTAGCATCCAATTGATTTTCAATATAAGACACACTCAATTAAATCTCTCACAAAAATTATCCTCACAAATCTCTAATAAAAATAAAAAAATAAAAATAAAACAATTTACAAAATAATTCCCTAATTTATTTTCTACTCTAACCTAAAAAAACTAAAATGTGTTTCTTTCTCTAGAATTTTCTCTCTAAAAATCTTCCTTAAAAATGGTCTTGTGGTCTTCATTGTATAGTGGCCCATGGAGCTAGGGATATATGTGGAAATAGGCTAGGGGAGCATGTGGTTATGGGGTGTATGAGGTAGGAGAAAAATCAGATTTGTTTATGAGGGCAAGATGGGAAAATGAGGTAAGTGGGCTACAAAATATGTGTTAGGGGTATAATGGGTAAAAGGGGTTAAATGGCTTTTAAAGACATGTGGGCATTTAGTTTGTTTTTGTCTTTGTTTTTGGATTTTGGTTTGTTAACAGGTGGAGAAGGAAATCGTGGCTTAGAAATGGATTTGGGTGAAATGGGATTGGGACTCAATTCGAGTTCGGGTAGGTGGGTCGCCAGAGTTGTGAGTTTGAGCGCCGGCGGGTTATGCGTGGGGAAGGAGAGGTCCGGTGGCGGGTCCGGCTGCTACACAGAGGAGTCGGGTTTTGGGTTTCAAAGGTCTCGGGTTGAATCGAGTTGAGTTGGTTTGTGCAGGTGGGTGCAACCGTGGGATATGGCAGGGGATCGCCATGGGTGACGGGTTGAAGTTTCTGAGATAGATCGAGAAGGTCGGTAGTGGGTTGATGTTGGGTAGGATAACCCGATTTCGGGTTTGACCGATTGGGAAGTGGGATGTCAGTGGACCAACAAGTGGGTATAAGGTATTTGAGGGATGAGGTTGTAGGATTGTTAATGGAGGTGAGAGAGACTGAGGTGAGTTAGTTAGGCGTGTGGTTATAGTGGAGAAGATGAAGTTGGTGGGGTTTGGGTGTAGGTGAGGTGCATGGGATAAGGGTGAGGGAGAGTGAGAAGATATGGTGTAGGTAAGGTGTAGGTTGTTTTGTGTGTGTGTTTACCCAATTAAAATAAAACTAACTAAAAAAATAAAACTAATGTTGTAGAATCTAACTAACTAAAAAAAATAAAAATATTAAAATTTAAGAAAATAAAATCCTAAGCTATTAAAAACTAAAATTATAAAACAAAAGAAATAAAACTAAAAATCTGAAAAATGAAAATTAAAGTCCTAAAAAATGTAAAATCTATTAAAACTAAAAATCAACTCCTAAAAACTAATCTTAATAAAATAAGACAAAATAAAATAAAATGAAAACTAAAAACTAATAAAAATCAAAATAAAAATACACTAAATAAAAAGAAATAGAATAATATGCAAATAAATTCTAAAAATCCTAAATAAATCCTAAAAATAAAAACGACTCAAAGTAAAAATCTAAAAAAAATTAAAAAGGCATAAACTAAATACACATGGGGTTCGGGGTAGGTTTAGGGACAGGTTAGACTCGGGTAAGGTTATGAGATAGGGTATTAGCTCCATTCTTGATGCAATTTGTCTTGAAATAACACTTTTGACATCACAACTGCAATCAAGCCTGCACATTAAACATTTATGCGCATAAGGCCCAAATTGTCGAGAATTAGCAACTAAAATACGTATATTCGGAGTATAAAATATACACTTTGGGTTGCTTATCACACCACCCCAAAACAGAACATTGTTAGTCCTCGAGCAATAAGATAGAGAGAAAGAGAAAGATAAGAAACCAAAAGGGTATGACTTTCACAGGCACGTGCGATTGGACTTAGCATGTGCAACAAGCCTTTAAACTATAGGTTGCCCTACAGGACGAGTTGTGTCTCGTGAGGGTTTGCAGGGAATATACCCACAAAATTCTTATTTGCAAACGGTAGTCAATCTCTTATTAGACGTAGAATAATCGCACACTCCATCATGAGAAAAATATTTTGAGAATACAAGCTAGAATGTGTAAAAAGTTTAGCTAAGTAAATACTCAAGGCACATCCTTCCTAGAACTCAATGTGTGTAGTGTGAATTAGTCAAAGAGGGTTGAGTATAATAAGAGTAATTCGTATATCGCCTTTTCGGAATCGACGCTTCAATTTTAAAATCTCACTAGATATATCTCTCTCAAACGAACGCTCAAGATTTGGGTAAGTGTATCGCTCTTGTGTGTGAGGAGGTGAGTAAATGTAAGAAAGTTCAAACGTCTTACACACATATAAGAAAGAACGAACATTTTTGAAAGAAAATTGATCTCATGAAAAAATGCTAATCACTATTATGAGAACGCTGAGTTATTCACCACGTTGACTTTCATTTGCTCAAACACTAGCGTAAATATGGATGTTTATGGGTGAAGGGGAAATAAAATGGGAAGGATGAAATAGGATGAGGTAGGTGTGATAGAATGGGGATGTGATGGATGAATGATGAGTGATGGATAAAAGATGGATGCGATAGAAGAGTGTATACACTTTAGGCTCAAATGTCTTTATTACATAAAAATTAACTACAACTTTCTTTTTCATTTCTTTTCTCTCTTTTATTTTTTTCTATTTCTTTTTGTTTTTTCTAGATTTTTCTTTTTCTTTTTCTATTTCTTTTCTTTTTCTATTTTTCTATTTTTTTGTTTTTCTCTTTTTCTTTATACTCTCAATGACTGACGACATTTTACATTTGGGAAAGCACTCTTCTTCTCAAAATGATGGGTGGAAAAATGGAGTTGATATGGAAAATGGTGATGGTATATGGATGGTGAGGGAAATAGATGGGAGAATATGGGTACATAATAGGTGAAGTAAATGGGTGAAAACCTAGTGATCGGGACAAATTTGAAGACACATGTTTCTTACAACTCGATAGTGATGTTGTTATCAGTGATCAAGCCAAAATTTAATGAAGAATAATGAGATCATACAACAATTAAATATGGACCCAAAGAAAGTTGAATCAACTTGTGACTCGGAGATTGCGTAAAACATTCTGAAAGGGTGAAAGGAACAAATCTCACAAGCTAAAGTCTCTAGTAGTGATCCTTAAGGGTTCCTTTGGAATTGTAGTACTCTTCAACTCTAAACCATAGTGACGTGATAAGTGCGCAAATGTTGTTGAGTCTAGAAATTCATAGTGCAAACTGCCTTGATACGTATTACATAAGCTATTTAGAAAAATAAATCATCTAGCTTGATTCCTATACTTAAAAAGATGGATGATAGAAAATTCACGTCAATGATTGAGATGAAAGAAACTACACAAAATTTTTAAAAATCACGTTTAAAAATCAAAAAATTTCAAAAGAGGTACGATTTTGATAAAATTCCCCACCCCCAAACAAAAAGAACATCGTCCTCGATGTTAGGTAAAATGATTTTTAAAATTGAGAGCATAAGGTAGGAAAGAGATTACGTGAATCAACCACTAATGAAGCGGACAAATGAAGCGTAGATGAAACCTGAAGAAATGGAAAAAAAATGTGTACGAGTCTATAAACATGGTAAAGCGTTGGGTGGTGTTAAACACCACCCCCAAACAAGATGAGACTCATACTAGAAACTGCGGGCTGCCTCCCGGTAGCGCTAAGTTTAATGTCTTCAGCTAGGCCGATGGAATCTCACCCTAAAGATAAAATCGAGGAAAGCTCAGGGGTAAAAAAAGTGGGTGATGATAATCACCCCCAAACCATACTGAAGCGTCAGTCTTGTTGGATAAAGACTAAAAATGGCCAATGCACTTGTATGGCAAAGTGCATCACACGATGCAAAGCATTGGTGGACCAAGGGCGGGTGGATATTTGGGTAAGGGTGAAGAGGCATCGATCTCGGGCCTTATTGAGCCGAAAGGTGAGAGCAACAAGGGCCCTATAAGCATGGTGATCTAGTTGGTGAGGAAGGTAAAATGGTTTGAAAAGTGGAATGGAATGAGCCTTATTAAAATCACACCACCGTTCTATGAATGGGTGATGATAATGGTAGCGTCGTGACACGCCAAGGAGCTGTTGATGAAAAAAATCAACACCACAAAAAGAGTTGTGGGGTATGGGGTAACAAGATAGGTATCACGGAAGCAGAGATTAGCATAAAAAATACTCTCATGAGTGGTGGAGGATGATTTTAGGTTAGGATCTAAATATATGGTTGGGAACATGCATGGTACAAGATCTAGAACCAAACCAGGTGATGGGGTGGAAGGGATAATGGGTGGGTCGGGTGGGATAAACGGTGGAGGAAGATGATCAAACTCAAGCGTGGGAGACACACACTCCTCATAAGGCACAGAGTGATCCGCAAGGGCACTCGCAGGAGGAAGTGTGGTATCTAAAGATGGAGTGGTCAGCTTCTCCACAAGAATTCGTCGGTGAATGTGGTGGGTGGGTAAGACGAGGCACCAAGATCTAAGATAGAGGAATCATTAGAAATATCGGGCTCAAAGGGAGCCATGCATGGTGGAACATGATCTAAATCTAGATAGGTAAAAAACATTTCGGATTAAATCTCGAGATAATGGTGAGCACTCATAGCCGGAGCTAACCTATAATGAAGTGGTTCCTTGGGAACACACGTGGTGGGCTTAATAGGTGTAGACTCGGGCATTTTTTTGGATTCGGTGAGAAAGGTAATAGGAACCTCAAAGTGGGTTTCATGTGGATATGAGGGGATTGGATCAGTCTCCCAATCTTGAGATAAGTCAACACAATTGTCAACTTGACGCCCGGACCATGGAATGGTCTCAATGGAGAGACTATCGGGGTGATAGGGGTGGTCACACTCAAAATCAGTGGCACAAGATGACGCATCATCACTCTGGGCAACAATAGGTTGACTTGGGGTGAAATTCGACTCTCTCGCACACTCAATTTCAATAAAGCGTTGTTCAAGCCATTGGAGGGCTTCATTTTAAAGTTGAGTGGCTTGCTCTTGCTCGAGTATGAACTTTTGCAACAGGCTTTCGAGAGCGGAGGTGGATGATGGTGGTGAAGTGATGGGTGGTGGTGGTGGTTGAGGTGGACACAACTCACCATTATCATGACTATATATATAATACTCAAAGGAAGTGTGTGGAATGGGTTCAAGTGTGTCATACATAGGAGAAGCGTCTTCGTGATGAACAAATGGTTGATAATCATGTGGTGCATAGTGAGGGGACTGATCAAAATAAAGTGCACAAGGTTGCCATGATGACTGTGGGAACGTGTGAGGATCCATAACATCGGGTTGGGATTCATATTGCGTGGAAGGATGGTTAGGCCTCCACGAATAACTTGGGTACTCACACCACTCGGGATTGGATATATCGTGATAATATGTCGAGGTGGGTTCCGAAACAGTGTCATATGGATACACATGTTCCATGGTGGGTTCGGATGGATATAAAAAGTATGGGTACTCACGGGACAAGTGATCGGCGCACGACAAAGAATGTGACGTGTTGACACTCATCATCGGAGGCGATGAAATTTGAGATGCGTGCATAGGCGATGTATGAGTATCAACGGTGTGTGGTTGAGAGTTGAAGACACTAAGTAAAGTGTAGAGGTGGGGCTCAATCTCAACTTCAAACATGCTTTGAGAAAATGAGAAATGGCCATGACGAGATCAATTTCAAACATGCTTCCAAAATACTCCCGTAAGGGACGTTCGTCGGCCATGACGAGAGAAGTATTTTTTTAGATTTTTTTAATTTTCTCAAAAAGAAAGAAAATATTTTTGGATTTGTCTAAAAATGAAAGAAAGAAAATATTTTTGATTTTAGGAAAAAAGAAAGAAGAAAATCTTTTTGAATTTTTTTTTGGAAGAAAAGAGCTGGAAAAATAGGTGGACTCTTTGAATTGGACGAACTAACTAAAATTGACTACCGAAATATTGAATTGGACACACACACAAGTCAAGTATAAATCCTAACTAGCACATAGTCAATTTTTATCTTTAAATTTAGTGAAAGGGTAGTCAAATTTTAATTAAGTCCGCGGGGGATAAAAGTCACGGAATTTATCTTAGTGACCGCCTTTGCAAAATGTTCTCCTATTGGGCTACCTAGTTGATTGATTTTAATTTTAATGATGGCTAGGGTGGCACATAATTGGTAAGCGAGTGAGTCTGGTGATGAAATCCTTTCTCATGAATGACCAGGTGTAGGTATTAGTCAATTAATTTATCACACCATTAGAAAATAAATGTGAGAATAAAATCAAATAAGATCACACAAGCACACACAATAATTGACTCGCTAACAGGAGAGGCGCAAGGGTTCAAGTGATGTACCTCCCACGATTTTTACGCCGTGGGGTGCTGAAACATTTGAGTCGACCAGGGAGAGATTATGCCTATCTCAGTCAGCCCCGGGAGTCCTACCGACCCAAGGTAAAGAGGCTTCATTTTCTCGCCGTTGGACGTCCTCCCTCTACCTTGTCCGGTTTCCTTATCAAGCTTGTCTTCTTTTTTTTACAAATTGAAAATAAAAAATAAATGGTGTCTCTGTGCACCACAATACAAGCGAAGAATAAAAATCTTAATACAAGCCTTCAAATAAAATGCAAAAATGGTACTAAACAGAAACAAAGTGCAAAAAAAAAAAAGAAATACATATGAAATCCGCTCCAAGTGCTTCATGCTCCCAAGAATGGAAACGACGCCATTTGATAACTTTGATTTCGATGTGTACTCGTTGTTGAAGCCAAGGTAATCAAAATCCCGAAATACCTGCAAAATATAACAAACTAAAGTGTAGAGGTAAGTAAGGGTAACAATCCACATCAAGGGGATAAAGTGAGGGAAAAACAATTGTAATTCACTTTTATTTTCTTTTTTGGATTTTTACTTTTTCTATATTTTTTTAGCTTTTTCAATATTAAAACAATTTGGGTGAGGATGTGAATTTAAACTAAGTCAAAGATATAAAGAACTAACTAAAAAGTGACTAAAAATGAATAACAAAGTCTAACACTAAAATAAGAGATCAAGTGAGGTAAATAATGCGAGAACAATCAAGGAGTGGGACTACACCACAAATTTTAGCTATTCTAACTAATTAATTTAATTATTTGAATTATCCCAAATTAATATCAAAATTACAAATCAACTCTCGTTGCAAATGTAATTTTAATAGTAATCTTTTACAAAATTAAGTTTAACCCCCACAACTCTTAGAAAATAGATCTACACTCCTTTTAATTAATCACTCGCTAGGATGGATCGATTAAAATTTGTATAAATCATAGAAAATGAAATTAGAGTTGAAATTTTAAGAAATAATCCCACACTTATGAAACCCCTATCTCTAGTTCAAATCTAAAATGGGTATTATAACTAGATTTTTGATTTTCTCTCGAAAATCATTTACCCTTTCTCGAGGCGTAAATTTAAGGGTGAGAGAGCAAAATTAACATTCAAAGGGAATTTTCACTTAATCAAACTAATTAAATCAAAATAACATCAAATAAGGGTTCAACCCACCCCTTGAAAGGGGATTTAGCCTAACATCGTATTAAACATTATAATCAAATAAACTAGGCAATTAAAATAAAAGTAGAGAAGAGAACGATCAAACCAAATATCTTTGAGTGAAATTGAACTCCAATCCTTGAATTTGAAGCACACACCACTATAATTGAGCATTCAATTGATTTGCAATATAAGACCCACTCAATTAAATCTCTCACAAAAATTATCCTCACAAATCTCTAATAAAAAATAAAAAATAAACCATTTGCAAAATAATTCCCTAATTTATTTTCTACTTTAACCTAAAAAAAACTAAAATGTGTTTCTCTCTCTAAAATTTTCTTTCTATAAATCTTCCTTAAAATTGGTCTTGAGGTCTTCATTTTATAGTGGCCCATGGAGCTAGGGGTGTATGTGGAAATAGGATAGGGGTGAGCATGTGGCTATGGGGTGTATGAGGTGGGAGAAAAATAAGATTTGTTTATGAGGGCAAGATGGGAAAATGAGGTAAGTGGGTTACAAAACATGTGTTGGGAGTATAATGGGTAAAAGGGGTTAAATGGCTTTTAAAGACATGTGGGGATTTAGTTGGTTTTTGTCTTTGGTTTTGGCTTTTGGTTTGTTAACAAGTGGAGAAGGAAATAGTGGCTTAGAAATGGGTTTAGGTCAAATGGGATTGGGACTCAAATCGGGTTCTGGTAGGTGGGTCACCGGAGTTGTGAGTTGGAATGACAGCGGGTTGTGCATGGGGAAAGAGAGGTCCAGTGGCGGGTTCGACTGCTGTCGAATTTGGTTGGTACAGAGGGGTCGGGTTTTAGGTTTCAAAGGTCTCGGGTTGAATCGAGTTGAGTTGGTTTGCGCAGGTGGGTGCAACTGTGGGATATGGCAGGGGATCGCCACGGGTTACGGGTTGGAGTTTTTGAGATGGGTCGAGAAGGTCGATAGTGGGTTGATGTCGGGTAGGATAACCCGATTTTGGGTTTGACCGATTGGGAAGTGGGATGTCAGTGGACCAACAGGTGGGTATAAGGTATTTGAGGGATGAGGTTGTAGGATTGTTAATGGAGGTTTGTTAATGAGGAGAGAGACTGAGGTGGGTTAGTTAGGTGTGTGGTTATGGTGGAGAAGATGAAGTTGGTGGGGTTTGGGTGTAGGTGAGGTGCATGGGATAAGGGTGAGGGTGAGTGAGAAGATATGGTGTAGGTAAGGTGTTCGTTGTTTTGTTTGTGTGTGTTAGTTTTTACCCAATTAAAATAAAACTAACTAAAAAAATAAAACTAATGTAGTAAAATCTTACTAACTAATAAAAAAATATTAAAACTTAAGAAAATAAAATCCTAAGCTATTAAAAACTAAAATGATAAAACAAAAGAAATAAAAACTAAAAATCTAAAAAATGTAAAATCTATTAAACTAAAAATCAACTCCTAAAAACTAATCTTAATAAAACAAGACAAAACAAAATAAAATAAAATAAAAACTTAAAACTATTAAAAATCAAAATAAAAACAAAAATGCACTAAATAAAAAGAAATTGAAGAATATGCAAATAAATTCTAAAAATACTAAATAAATCTAAAATAAATCCTAAAAATAAAAACGACTCAAACTCAAAATCTTAAAAAAAATTAAAAAGGCATAAACTAAATACACACGGGATTCGAGGTAGGTTTAGGGACTGGTTAGGCTCGGGTAAGATTACGGGATAGGGTATTGTCTCCATTCGTGATGCAATTTGTCTTGAAATAACAATTTTGACACCGCAACTGCAATCATGACTTCACATTAAACATTTATGCACATAAGACCCAAATTGTCGAGAATTAGCAACTAAAATAGGTAAATTCAGGGTATAAAATATACAGTTTTGGGTGCTTATCCGTGCGTGATTAGTTTATTTCTCAAAACCCAAAAGTGGCTGAATAATTTTATGAAATGCCTATAAGGTCAAAAATAGTGAGGCAACAACAAGTAGCCCCTTGGTATGTGGCATTTGGTGCAACCAGCAAAATCGAAGAAGAGGGATCTAGCTATTGTAATATCTCGTACTCAATAAATGAAAATCCAAAGTATATACAGGGCTTGGAAAGAAGCCTAAAAAATTATGCACCCAAGTGGATCAAAAGTGATTTCTACTTCATCGTCAAATATAAAATCCAAGGTTCCATATGAAAGAAGCGGGGGGTTAATATTATTTAAAATAACTGGTTAGAAAACTCAAAGAGCTGAAAAAGGCCTTGAGTGTGGGTAGAGATAGTTTGTCTTGGTATAACTCATCTGATAACGAAGAAAAGGAAAAAATTATGGTTGTGGATACAATAATACCTGATCAAGGAAGTGTGCAATAATAATTCATTCAGTTTGGATCTTTATCCCAATAATTTCTAATTAACATGGTTGTAATCCTCCCAAAGAGTTTCGAAGATGAAAAGGGACAATAGGTTCTAAAAATGTAAATGGATGAAGATTATAAATTATACGTAGAAAACTTTGACTTGTTTGTATCTTCTCTAGATTTGATATATGGGTTTGAAAATCTTACTTAGAATATGACTAATCATATTAAGCCTTTGTTAATAAAAGCTTTAATAAATGAGGTTTTAATGAATAAAATATTGGTAGATAAGGATGTTATGGTTAACATAATTTCATACTCCATGCTTTCTAGAATAAACGAACAAAATGCTAAATTGATCCAAACTGGGATTATAATCTGTAATTTTGTTGGAGATAAAAATTCGACCAAAGGTGTACTATGAGTTGATATGGAAACAGGCTATAGAAAATTTAAAATTGTCTTCTTTATCGTTGAAGGTAAACAAATATTTAATGCATTACTTGGTAGATATTGAATTCACTCTAACAAATGTATTCCTTATTCCATGCATCCAAAAGTATTTTTAATGACAGAGGATGGGAATGTAGAAGAGGTGTAAGCAGATCCATTGCATTTTCACAGTATGTCCAACTATGTAGAGGATGAACATTACCAAGAAAATATGGAAGTCATGAATGTAGATAATTTGGTCTTGAGAAATTATAAGAACAAGCATCAGATGAGGCTTGGGATAAGTTAGTTTTTGGTCTAATGGAACAAACTGAAGAAAATAAAATGGTTTATTAATGGGTAGCACATACGTCAATGTCGAGACGTCCAATGAGACTTTGGAAATATTAATATACAAAGTGAGAGAGTTAGAGTTGAGCACCAAAATTAGTGAAGAAAATACCATTAATTGGACTGACAATGTGTTCGAAGAACATAAAGTGGATGAAAATCCTGAAAGCCACGGTGAATTAACTTCACTAGTATAATATGAAGAACTCATGGTAAATCAATCGTATCCTTTGATAGAAACCAACTTAGGAACCAAGAAAAACAAAAAGGTGACATACATTAGTGTCAACCTAAGAAAATAAGACGAGGAGTTGGTTGTGGATCATTTACAATACTGTAAGGACTATTTTGCTCGGGAATATAGTGAATTGAAAAGTTTGGACACGAAATTGGGAGATCACAGTGTGCCAATAAAAAAAGGATACAAACCTATCAAATAGTAATCAAGACAAATGAAAGTAGAAGTCACAATAAAAATAAAAGAAGAAATAGAAAGGATGTTGAAGGTTGGGTTTATTTGAACTATCAGGTAGGTTGAATGGCTCTCTAACAAAGTTCCAGTCATTAAGAAAAATAGAAAGTTAAGAGTGTGCGTAGACTTTAGAAATGTAAATGTTGCCACTCTAAAAAATGAATATCTAATGCCACTTGTAGATATTTTGGTTAACTGATCCGTAGGTCATCTTATCATGTAAACTATGGATGGTTAATTAGGTTATAACCAAATATGTATAACTGGGGAAGATGTGAATAAGACTTCTTTTAGGTTCCCTCATAATTTGGGAACCCTCAAATTGATAAAAATGCCATTTGGGTTAATAATTGTAGGGGCCACTTACCAAAGGGGAATGAATACTATTTTCCATGATAAGCTTGGAACCTTTTTGGAGTGTTATATTGATGATATAATTATCAAGTATAAAATAATAATTAATCATATAGCATATATAAAAAAATCCTTTGAAAGTATGAGATCAGCCTAAAATGAATCCTTTAAAATGTGCCTTTGGAGATTTTGTAGGATATTTTCTAGGATATTTGGTTAACCAAGATGGGATACAAGTTGATAAAAATAGAGCTAAAACTAAAATTTAAAACACAACTCCCCAAAATAAGAAGGAATTACAAAAAAAAATCGGTCAAGTTAATTTCCTCAGAAGATATATATCAAATGTATAAGGAAAAACTAAAGTGTTTTCTCCTTTCTTAAAGCTAAAATATCAAGACGAGCTGAATTGGAAGGAGGATATTGAAATGGATTTATAGACACTAAAGAAATACTTGGTCAAGCCACATATTTTGATGCCTCCAAGAGAAGATAAACCATTGAAGTTATATGTTTCAGCCTCAGATGCATCAATTGGAATTTTATTGGCTCAAGACTATGAGAACCACAAAAAATAAGCTCTGTATTTCCTTAGTAGATTTTTGAATGATTATAAATGTAGATATGATGTCTGAAAAAACTATGGAATTAAGATATTATTTATTAACTAGAGAGGTATATGTTATTTAGATGTTTGATTTGATAAAACATATGTTAACGAGGCCTATATTGTGCAGTAGAATTGGTAAATAGGTGTTTGATATCTCTCAATTTTGCTTACATTATGAAACTCAAAGAGAAATAAAAGCAAAAGTTATGGCTGACATTTTTGTAGATCATGTAACACCCCTTTAAAATTTAATACTAGACTGACTAGGACAAATACATACTAAAGGGAATCAAAACAGTTGAATATCATTCTAAGCATGACTCGAAATAAAACTAAATGCATAAAAATAAATAATTGACATGAAATAAAGGTGAACCACATAAACTCTGATACTAAACCAGTAAGAATAATAGAATCGTCGCATACTACTGTGTCTCAAAATAATACTGAAAATAAATAAATAAATAATAAGTCCGAATAGACATACTAGTAAATGTAATGAAAAAGTGAGTACGCAGGTTAGACACCTATATCCTAGAAGATCAGCACGTGAGAAGAAGATCACAACTAGATCTGAGGTGAGGTTGCACTATAGGCCTATTATAACACCCCATTTCTTTAATGATTTTTAAATGTGGGATTAATTAAATTAAAAAAGGGAATTTAATTGGAAAATTAATTAGGATTAAATAAATATTAATTAGGGAGACAATGATTAATATTTATTGATGTGAATTATATTGAGTATTAGTTTGTGAATGAAGTAATATTTGATTATGAACATATTAAAGTTGTCGTGAATGAAAAATACCATAATTACAGTAATTTAGTCGGGACGCGCGTATTAGTCGTGTCGGGACTTGAATTAATGAAATAAAAAGTAAATTAATTTTAGACCATCCTTATGATCATTTATAGTGCGCTAATGTGCCTGAAAGGGTTGAAATAGTCAGAAAAGTGTACTCAAGGGTTTAGTTTGAGTCCCGGTGCAATTTTAAGCGAAATTGACACCCTGGGACGGTATTTTGGTCATTTCGACTCTTAAGGAAAATAGAACTGCGAATTTCTAAGAGTTGTATCAGATGAGAGGTTATGTATCTTATGGTTAGAAATCACAAAGTTGTAGAGAGGCCATATGAGGAAGAAGAGAGGAGGTTCCCAAGGCCTTAACCACCCTTATTGCACCATAAACATCACCAATGCGTAGATCGGGAAGAGCATCACATCCCAACCCATCTTCTCCAACGGATCAGACCTACCAAAAGAGTCAAGTGTTTATCTTTATAAGTTTCGATTATATATATTATCCATGTTAGAATAGGGTGATTCATATATTGATTCCATGCATGTTGGGGATAAATTAAGGATTTTAAATCATGTTTTGGGTAGAATTAATGATTAAAATTGAACCCCATAAGTGTTAAGACAAAATTGATGATATATTGATAATTAAAATGTAATGGATTTGGAGTTCTATATATGTTCTTGATGAAAAATGGTGAACTAGGGTTTTTAGAGGATAATATTGAATTAACCCCAATTAATCAATGGTTGTTGATGTTTTAATGAGTATGAAACGTTAGAAATTATGTATATAGGTCGGTATAGTGATTGGTAATCTTGTTTGGGATAATGGGATTAAATCTTAGAGGTTTTGAGGATAAAAATGGTGAAACCCGTAGGTTGTTTGAGGAAGAAGAAGTAGACCTGTACTATTTCGAATCGATTCGGCCCAAGTGCGAATCGATTCGGTTTCCCTGATTTTGACAATTTCCCCCTTTTTGAAGAACTTATGTGAACCAATCGAATCAAATGTCTAAGTGACTTTAAAATAAAATGTGGGATATTTTACATACCAGTAGGCAGGTGTGGGTCATAGAGACTTAATATTTTGAGTTGAATATAGGGTCGAGATTATGTGTACTTAATTACTGATTTAAATTTAAATTCTGGGAAATACGATCGTGTCACGGGTATCCTAGGGAACCTACAATGTAGACCAATAGTAATGGGTGGGTTACCTACCGAGTTAACTTAAGTTACACTAGGAACCTTACAAGAGATAAAGGACACTCAAGATACTATGAGAAGAATCATAATGCTAAATATATAATACATAGGATATTCGAGAGTTATACTCTACGTATGGAAGATATATGTTATATGTCGTGAATGAACCTATCCTAACAAATTAAATGTACCTATGGTATGTATATATATTGTGTGCATGATTATGTGTAATGAACGTAGTCACGCTACTTGATATTACGGGAGGTTCCGCTCCGGGATAGTCTTATTTTGATGAGCCTATTGGGGGGATATTGACTTGTACCTCAGAACATGGAGGCTTAGTACGATATATCTATGAGAATGATAGTGTTGACGATCATACGGGTGCATAGGTATGTGAATATCCCTTTGACTTGGAACTATGCTCGCCTCTAACTGTGTGTGAATTTTATGGATATTGTTCGAGAGTGATTCCGAACCGGTAGTCCTTTATTTAGTACGTGATGTTTTTGGACTTGATAGCAGACTACGCATGCACCGTAGCTCAACCTAGGGGTGTCGTACTGTATATATATATATATATATATATATATATATATATTATAAGGTAAATAATTTTGTATATATGTAAATTATTCTACTGTGTGACTCGTAGACGAGAAAGATGATAATATTTCAATTAATTTAAGTGTGTGGAAACTTAAATAACAAATAAGAATCCCATAATTGGATAATTGATATTGAGAATTTCGGTAAAGTATTATATTGGTAAAAATAATGGGCGTAATTAGTTAGGTCCCGTTTGGTTGTCCCAAAATTATAAATTAGATCATTAATAAATTGATCCATTTACAAATTGACCCATTAATTGTGTTTGGTTTCATTAATGAAATGATTCATTAATTGCACCATTTCAGCTCATGTGCAAAATTTGAAATTGGATCATTTCTCAAAAAACGTGAAATGAATCCATTTGAAATAGGAGTAACATAAAGTGCATGTCCCCTCTGCCTCTCCCCCTCCCCCTCCCCCTTCCCCCCTCCCTCTCTCTTTCCCTCCCCCGCTCTCTTGATTTGATTTTTTTGTTTTGTTCGCAGAACCTTAACATCAATTTTAAATTACCAAACATTGTGTAAAATTGAATTTAACTCATTTCAAATTCACTCATTTACAATTTACTAATTCACAATGAACCAATTTACATAATCAAACAATTTGCGCAACCAAACTAGGCCTTAGTTCATGTAATAAGGGACTTGGTTCAACTAGTTAGACGGGATAGCACAACTAGGGCAGGTTAGAAGTATACGTTAGGCATGCATAATAGTTGAGAGGTGAGAATCTTAAGTGAGAGTACGAGAATCTAACATGCATGTAATATCTGGTATTTATGCACTTTTAATACTTGCTAAACTTTTAAACTGTTTTCACTCGGGCTCTGACCCATTTCTTCCACATCTATTTTATGCACTTTCGATTTTCAACCTCTTATTAATTCTTCCAATTATATTGAGGCTGTTGGTACTTCCTTTCCTTTACTCCCTACTGTTCCCTAACAATTAAATTTATCACAAGAATTGGTTGAAAGTCTTGAGTACTTGGACCCTATTCTTGAACGAGTTTGTTATTTTGAGATGCTTCATCTCATGGGATTTTAACTTGCACTTGCCCCACCTCCCCTTCCAATTGAAGAATCTTGAGGATGTGATTTTGATTTTTCTGAGGCTAATGTAGTCTTGCCCCCCATATTATCCAAATCCCCCAACGTCCGCCCAAATCTTCAAATTGGCGATGGTTCATTTTTTTCACCACCCACATGCCTTCCGTTGTTCAAACGGAATTATTATTTTTCGGGAGGCATGTTTTCTTTGGAGGGTCCACCGTTGATCTTTCAAAGTCAAATCCCTTTTTGGGTGGACCCTCAACTATTTAGACTTCTAGTGTATAGTTAGTGTGTAGTCTGAATAGTAGGTTGTAAATATTTAGCTTTTTAATTTTCTTTCTTTCCTATTTTTTCTTTCCTTTTTATTTATTCTAGTGTAATTAGTTAACTTTTTGTTATTTGTTTTTTCTATGCTCAGTACTAACTTGTTTTGTAGATTTCATTGGACTCGTGCTTATGGAGATCGCTCCAATTTTGGGTAATATCGTTCTTTTCCTCTCTTTGTGTTGTGTTCTTAATGCGCATTGAGTACAATGCAACATTTAAGTTAGGGGGTGTAGGATATTTTATCCATTTCTTCATTTTGTCCACTGATTTTCTCACTTGTTACTTACTAAGTATGCTTTTTTGTGAAAAAATTGAAAATTTTCAAAAATATTTTCTTTCTTTTTTCTCCTTTGTTGGGCATTTTGCCTTGTTTTCGATGATAAATTTCAATAATTGCCCGATCCAATAGACAACTCAACGATGCATGTTCTCGATTTTAGAAGTTATTAGACTTAAGCCCTTAAATCATTGATATTGTGAATAACTTCATGAATTAAACTTTAATCCCATGAGCACATGCACTTTCTTGTTCTATTGATTTGGTTTAAGATTTTTATAACTCGATAATCTTTTGTTGCATTGTATATACTTACACCGAGTAAGCTTTGTACCTTTCGTCGTTTGTGAGTATATACACTATTCTTTCCTCTTTGAAAACGTTGAATTCGTCGGTAATCTCATTATTCTTTCATTGATTGTTCATTAATTGAGTTCATTCATGAAATGTGTTACTTAAGCATGATTTTCATATATTGTTTTGACTCGATAATTAAATAAACTTTATGAAATGATCATAGGCAATAATTGTTATATCACCCATACTGACCTTGACCTCACCTTATATGTTTCCCCTCGTCAACCCCTTTGAGCCTAAATATTAGCCTTTCGTTTCATAACCCAAAATCCCATAACCGACTCCAAATTGGAGTTATAAACCATATATACACCTTCCATACCTTTGTTTGTATTGTTACTTGGGATTGAATGATGTTGTTGTGTTGCGGTTGCAATTTAGGCATATGAGAGTGAGAAAAGTAAAGAGAAAATGTAGTGAAAAAGAAAAAGAAAAAGAAAAAAGAAAAAGAAAACATGAGAAAAAGAAGAAAAGAAAAAAATAAAAGAAAGAGAGTTGTATATGTTGCGAATAGTGTTCAATAAGCTTTGATTACTCTCCCCGATGATATGTCTAATGCATTTTGGAACTTGTTTTCCAATTTTGATATTGCCTGCGTTTTCCCATTATCCTGAGTTTTCATTTCCAAAATCATTGAATCCGTACATACATCCCTTTCGTTTTGTACCCTAGCCTAGCCTACATTACAACCCTATCAAGTCCTATGTGATCTTAGGGTGAATTTAATACAAAAGTTGAAATAGTTTTGATAATATGTGAAAATGAATTTCGCCTCTTTTGATATGCGATATCTTTCATTGAGATTACAAGTTTTTAATTTCCTATATAGCGTTCTTCATCTGTGATATGTGCGCGGCCTAGTTTCCATTTACATTTACTCGTTATGCTCGCAAGTCCCATGTGTTACCTTCCTGTTTCAAGTGAATTCATTTAATGAGCGTAATGCCGGTGAGGATTGAATATATGCTTTCTTTATTTAGTATCCGATTTATTTAAGTTTTTTCTAAATCATACTATGCATGTTCTCTCTCCCCTCACACTTTTAAAGTTTCAATTCTATGAGGTTCATTCAACCTATTAATAATAACGAACTTTAGCTTGAATTCGTTCAATATGCTAATAACATGTTTGAAATCTTTTTCGTTGTTGTTGAGTTTGTCGCATGTTGGGGTTGGGCATATTTTGAGGAAACCGTATGATGTTTTTGGGTATCATCTATGAAAACCCTCACGAGACGACACTCGTCCACTAGGGTAACCTAGGGGTTTAATGACTTATTGCATATGCTAAATGCAATCGTTCGCCCATTAAAGTGGCCTTATCTTTTTATTGCTTTTTCATCCCATTTTGTACTTTTTTCCTACTTTTGGTTTTCTTTTAGTTCTTGTTGTAACCTATTTCATTACTAGGGACTAGCAATGTGTAAGTTAGGGGGTGTGATGCGACGCAAATATTGTGTATTTTTACTCGTTAACCTACGCGTTATTAACCCCCTCGGGTATCTTAATCCCTATATTTATGCTCATTAACTAGACAACCTCGGATTTCTATGTTAACATGTTTTGCAGGGGTTAATTGAGCTTTTGCAGGTATTTGTATGCTTAATATGAAGTTTGGATTCATTCCGGCGAAGTTTCGTACATAATCGCACGCGCAAGGGCATTGTAGTCATTTCAAAATTTGGGCAACTAGCCCAATGTATTCATGAAAGTTGAAGACCTCTGAACAAGCTTCATGTGGATGCAAATGGTGGATGAATCGGAGCGATATCGAAGAAGTTACGAGTTTTAGTGCGAAAGAGAAAGACATCTCAACCAAAACAGGGGAAGGGATCAAAATCCTACATATGCGAATCGATTTGGACCCTCCGAATCGATTCGCTAGGATACAATTACAAAATTTCACATATGCCAATCGATTCGGACCAGCTGAATCGATTCTCCCCATTTCAGCATGCCAGTTCCTCTATTTTCGAATCGATTCGGACCAGCCGAAACGATTCGCCCCTTTAGCAGCCTTCGAGGAACCTCCTTTCCAAATCAATTCGGACCAGCCGAATCGATTCGGTCCTCCAGATATTTGTTTTTCTTCTTCTTTATTTATAAGTATGAAATGGGATTTGTTTTGTATAAATACACTTTCTTTTCATTTTGAAGAGGATCTTCATTATTTCAAGTTTTAGGGTTTGTAAACTTGGGAGATTTGCCCTACTCCTCTCTTGTACTCTTTGTTTTGTAAGTTGTACCTTAACTTTAATTACATTAATTTAGTTGTCTTCCTTAATTTCCATGCTTTCATTTAATTTCTTTCTCTACTTTCTTGCCTAGATTAATTTATTTCTTGTTGTAATTAGTTTAGTTGTAGTTTAATTTAGTTTATGTCCATGTCTTGCCCTTAGATAAATAGGGTCGGGATTGTGTTCCGCCATTTACAGGTTTGGACCTCGAAAGTTAGGGTTTCGTGTAAAATTGCATTTAATTGAAACCTCGCGTATTAAAGTCGAATTATTATGCATTTAACTTTCTTTGTCACGTAATGTTAGTGTTTATAGCAATACTCCAAATTTAATCCGCTTGTGACCATTTGCCGTTAAATATTTAATCTCGCAACTTTGGATTGAACTCCTTATTGTGTGATGTTTATGCTTAATTGTAAATGCTCGATTAAATTGCTTTCAGACCGGAATCTTGATTAGTAGTTGTTTCGATCCGTGTGGTAGAATGTGATCCCGATCCTCGCTTTAATTATGTGTAGCGTAACTTATTCTTTTCTTTTTTCAACATACCCACACATTACCTTTTCTTTTATTTATTTTACACTTTTATTCTTGAAGTTTTAAAGCATTTAAAATCTAAAATCTAATCACTGCCTGTGGATTTCTTATGATACCCGACTTACTGCTGTGCTTGCCTCACAAGTGCAGTAGTAGCTTAAGTTTTTGCTTGTAGAGCGGGAGCCGAAATCAACGACAGTGTCCCTACACGAACACTCGATTCCCCTCTCATAAAAAATTGCATCGTTATCGGGGGGTGAGTTTTAGATTGTAATTATTTTATTATTTCGTAGTATTTCTTTCATTCATAACTGTATTCGTTATTTTCTCCTTTCTTTTTGTCTTGTGTTAGATTGTTTCGAGAAACTGAAATTTTGGCGCTTGTTGCTTTTGTTAAATACCATATTTTGAAATTTCTCACTATTACGCTTTAGATAACCTTAATTGTTATGAGAATTGTTTTCCATGTTATACTCCCAAAACAATGAGAGAATGCCTACTAATTCTTAAGGATGAGCGCATTGAGCGTGAAATTCAAGAGTATGTAAGTAATCCCTCATCACCTTTTGAGGATAATTTGGAATGCGGGTAATCCATTAGCTATGAGCAACCCACACAAGAAGATGTTATGTCTTCTTGTTAGTTTGATTATGAGTTAATGATTAAGGAAATGAATGACCAATCCAAAAGTTCTCAATCTTGGTTTCTAGAAAATGATGCCATGCTCAATGAGATTATTTCTTTACAAAACCGGGTCGAGGTTGAAACTTGCATTTCACCTCCACCCCTTTTTGTTGAAGAAATAATTGAGAGTGAGCCAAGTTTTAGCACTTTCGATTTTCAACCTCTTATTAATTCTTCCAATTCTATTGAGGTTATTGGTCCTTCCTTTCCTTTACTCCCTACTGTTCCCTAACAATTAAATTTATCACAAGAATCGGTTGAAAGTCTTGAGGTCTTTGACCCGATTCTTGAACGAGTTTGTTATTTTGAGATGCTTCATCTCATGGGATTTTCACTTGCACTTTCCCCACCTCCCCTTCCAATTGAAGAATCTTGGGGATGTGATTTTGATTTTTCTGAGGCTAATGTAGTCTTGCCCCCCGTAGTATCCAAATCCCCCATCGTCCACCCAAAATTTCAAATTGGCGATGGTTCATTTTTTCACCACCCACATACCTTCCGTTGTTCAAACGAAATTATTATTTTCCGGGAGGCATGTTTGCTTTGGAGGTTCCACCGTTTATCTTTCAAAATCGAATACCTTTTTGGGTGGACCCTCAACTATTTAGACTTCTAGTGTATAGTTAGTGTGTAGTCTAAATAGTAGGTTGTAAATAGTTAGCTTTTTAATTTTATTTCTTTCCTAATTTTTCTTTCCTTTTTATTTAGTCTAATGTAATTAGTTAACTGTTTTTATTTGTTTATTCTATGCTCAGTACTAACTTGTTTTGTAGATTTCAATGGACTCGTGCTTATGGAGATCGCTCCAATTTTGGGTAATATCGTTCTTTTCCTCTCTTTGTGTTGTGTTATTAATGCACATTGAGGACAATGCAACATTTAAGTTAGGGGGTGTAGGATATTTTATCCATTTCTTTATTTTTCCACTGATTTGCTCACTTTTTAATTACTAAGTATGCTTTTTTGTGAAAATTTTGAAAATTTTCAAAAATATTTTCTTTCTTTTTTCTCTTTTGTTGGGCATTTTTCCTTGTTTCCGATGATAAATTTCAATAATTGCCCGATCCAATAGACAAATCAACGATGCATGTTCTCGATTTTATAAGTTATTAGACTTTAGTCCTTAAATCATTGATATTGTGAATAACTTCATGAATTAAACTTTAATCCCATGAGCACATGCACCTTCTTATTCTATTGATTTGGTTCAAGATTTTTATAACTCGGTAATCTTTGGTTGCATTGTATATACTTACACCGAGTAAGCTTTGTACCTTTCGTCATTTGTGAGTGTATACACTATTCTTTCCTCTTTGAAAACTTTGAATTCGTCGGTAATCTCACTATTCTTTCATTGATCGTTCATTAATTGAGTTCATTCTTGAAATGTGTTACTTAAGCATGATTTTCATATATTGTTTTAACTCGAGAATTGCGTATACTTTATGAAATTATCATAGGCAATCTTTGTTATATCACCCATACTGACCTTGACCTCACCTTATATGTTTCCCCTCATCCACCCCTTTCAGCCTAAATATTAGCCCTTCATTTCATAACCCAAAATCCCATAACCGACTCCAAATTGGAGTTATAAACCATATATACACCTTCCATACCTTTGTTTGAATTATTACTTAGGATTGAATGATGTTGTTGTGTTGCGGTTTCAATTTAGGCATATGAGAGTGAGAAAAGTAAAGAGAAAGTGTAGTGAAAAAGAAAAGAAAAAGCAAAAGAAAACATGAGAAAACATGAGAACAAGAAGAAAAGAAAAAAGAAAAGAAAGAGAGTTGTATATGTTGTGAATAGTGTCCAATAAACTTTTATTACTCTCCCCGATGGTATATCTAATGCCTTTTGGAACTTATTTTCCAATTTTGATATTGCCTGCATTTTCCCAATATCCCAAGTTTTCATTTCCAAAAACATTGAATCCTTACATACACCCCTTTCGTTTTGTACCCTAGCCTAGCCTACATTACAACCCTATCAAGTCTTATGTGATCTTAGGGTGAATTTAATTCAAAAGTTGAAATATTCTTGATAATATGTGAAAATGCATTTCGCCTCTTTTGATATGCGATATCTTTCATTGAGATTACAAGTTTTTCATTTCCTATATAGCGTTTCATCTGTGACATGTGCGCGACCTAGTTTCCATTTACATTTACTCATTATGCCCGCATGTCCCGTGTGCTACCTTCCTGTTTCAAGTGAATTCATTTGATGAGTGTAATGCCTGTGAGGATTGAATATATGCTTGCTTTATTTTGTATCTAGTTTATTTAATTTTTTTCTAAATCATACTATGCATGTGCTCTCCCCCACCCCCTCCCACTTTTAAAGTTTTAATTATATGAGGTGCATTCAACCTGTTAATAACAACAGACATTAGCTTGAATTCGTTCAATATGCTAATAACATGTTTGTAATCTTTTCCGTTGTTGTTGAGTTTGTCGCATGTTGGGTTGGGCATATTTTGATGAAACCATATGATGTTTGTGGGTATCATCCATGAAAACCCTCACGAGACGACACTCGTCCACTAGGGTAACCTAGGGGTTTAACGGCTTATTGCATATGCTAAATGTAATCGTTCGCCCGTGAAAGTGGCCTTATCTTTTTATTGCTTTTCCATCCCATTTTGTACTTGTTTACTACTTTTGGCTTTCTTGAAGTTCTTGTTGTAGCCTATTTCATTACTAGGGACTATCAATGTGAAAGTTAGGGGGTGTGATAAGACGCAAATATTGCGTATTTCACCTGTTAACCTACGCGTTATTAACCCCCTCGGGTATCTTAATCCCTATGTTTATGCTCATTAACTAGATAACCTCGTATTTCTATGTTAACATGTTTTATAGGGATTAATTGAGCTTTTGTAGGTATTTGGATGCTTAGTATGAAGTTTGGATTCATTCCAGCGAAGTTTCATACACAATCGCACGCGCAAGGGCATTTTAGTCATTTCATAATTTGGGCAACTGGCCCAACGTCTTCACGGAACTTCAAGCCCTCTGAACAAGGTTCGCGTGGCCGCAAACAGGGTGCGAATTGGAGCTATATCGAAGAAGTTATGGGCTTTAGTACGGAAGAGAAAGACATCTCAACCAAAACAAGGGAAGGGATCAAAATCCTACAGGTGCGAATCGCTCTGAATCAATTCTCTAGGAGACAATGGAAAAAATTCACATATGCGAATCGATTCGGACCAGCCGAATAGATTCACCCCATTTCAGTATGCCAGTTCCTCTCTTTTCAAATCGATTTGGACCAGCCGAATCGATTCGGTCCTGCAGATATTTGTTTTTCTTCTTCTTTATTTATTAGTTTTCCATGGAATTTGTTTTGTATAAATACACTTTCTCTTCATTTTGAAGAGGATCTTCATTGTTTCTAGTTTTAGGGTTTGTAAACTTGGGAGATTTTCCCTACTCCTCTCTTATACTCTTTGATTTTCAAGTTGTACCTTAACTTTAATTACATTAATTTAGTTATCTTCCTTGATTTCCATGCTTTCATTTACTTGCTTTCTCTACTTTCTTGTCTAGATTAATTGATTTCTTGTTGTAATTAGTTTAGTTGCAGTTTAATTTAGTTTATTTCCATGTCTTACCCTTAGATAAATAGGGTCGGGATTGTGTTCCGCCATTTATGGGTTTGGAACTCGAAAGTTAGGGTTTCGTGTAAAATTGCATTTAATTGAAACCTCGAGTATTAAAGTTGGATTATTATGCATTTAACTTTCTTGGTCATGAAACGTTAGTGTTTATAGCGATACTCCGAATTTAATCCGTCTGTGACCATTTTTCGTTAAATGTTTAATCTCGCAACATTGGATTGAATTCCTTATTTTTTGATGTTTATGCTTAATTGTAAATGCTCGATTAAATTGCTTTCAAGACGGAATCTTGATTAGTAGTTGTTTCGATCCGTGTGGTAGAATGCGATCCCGATCCTCGCTCTAGTTTTGTGTAGCGTAACTTATTCTTTTCTTTTTCCACCATACCCACACATTACCTTTTCTTTTATTTATTTTACACTTTTATTCTTGAAGTTTTAAAGCAATTAAAATCTAAAATTTAATCACTCCCTGTGGATTTCTTATGATACCCGACTTATCGCTGAGCTTACCTCGCAAGTGTAATAGTAGCTTAGGTTTTTGCTTGTAGAGCGGGAGCCGAAATCAACGACAGTGTCCCTACAAGAACACTTGGTTCCCCTCGCATCACTTAGGAACCTTACAAGAGATAAAGGACACTCGAGATGCTATGAGAAGAATCATAATGCTAAATATATAATACGTAGGATATTCGAGAGTTATACTCTACGTATGGAAGGTATATGTTATATGTCGTGAATAAACCTATCCTAACATATTAAATGTACCTATGGTATGTATATCTATTGTGTGCATGATTATGTGTAATAAACGTAGTCACGCTACTTGATATTACGGGAGGTTCCGCTCCGGGACAGTCTTATTTTGATGAGCCTATTGGGGGGATATTGACTTGTACCTCAGAACATGGAGCCTTAGTACGAGCTATCTATGAGAATGATAGTGTTGAAGATCATACGGGTGCATAGGTATGTGCATATCCCTTTGACTTGGAACTATGCTCGCCTCTAATGGTGTGTGAATTTTATGGATATCGTTCGAGAGTGATTCCGAACCGGTAGTCCTTTATTTAGTACGTGATGTTTTGGGACTTGATAACAGAATACGCATGCACCATAGCTCAATCTAGGGGTGCCGTACTGTGTGTATATATATATATATATGTTGTAAGGTAAATAATTATGTATATATGTAAATTATTCTACTGTGTGACTCGTAGATGAGAAAGATGATAATATTTCAATTAATTTAAGTGTGTGGAAACTTAAATAACAAATAAGAATCCCATAATTGGATAATTGATATTGAGAATTTTGGTAAAGTATTATATTGGTAAAAATAATGGGCGCAATTAGTTAGTTCATGTAATAAGGGACTTGGTTCAACTATTTAGGCGGGATAGTATAACTAGCGTGGGTTAAAAGTATACGTTAGGCGTGCACAATAGTTGAGAGGTGATAATCTTAAGTGATACTACGAGAATCTAACATGCATGTAATATCTGGTATTTATGCACTTTAAATACTTGCTAAACTTTTAAACTGTTTTCACTCGGGCTCTGACCCATTTCTTCCACATCTATTTCTTTTTGTAAAAATGTATTTTAGGTGTCCAGCCACAGGGATGACAGGCCTAGGAGTTCCTATCCTTTGATGTGATGCAGCTATTGTGGATGCTACAGGACCTTGCTTTTATATGCCACCACATTTATCATTTCTTTCTCATGGGTTAATTATTCCATCCAGGCATGTTGCCCATCCTTATTCAGATGTTATTCGGAGATAGTGGATTCATATTTTTATTCATTTTCAGTTGATGGGATTTTTTTTCATTTCGGATTATTGTATTTAGGATTTAGGCTGGAAGTGTTTACTCCAGTCACATTTATTGTATTTTGTCTCTCTATTCCTTATGAAATTGATTATTGAATGGCGCATGTTTAATTAATTATTTATTTGGTTGACTATTTGTATAAAAAAAGATAAAATTTGACATCTAACTTTTTTAAATACTAGGTGGTTTGTAAATAATAAAAAGTTTTCGACAATGATTCTAGGAATGAACCAAATGAAATACCAGTTTTAATTTAATAAAGGATTTATCCCCCGGTATTTAATTAGGCGGGCTGTTTCAGATGGTATCAGAGCATCAGGTTCTAAAGTCATTAGGATCTGTGCGGCTTATTATGCCTTCAGTGTAGCGTTCTTTGATGTAGAGCCCTATTATTAGGATTGTTGTATTCATGATTGCACATTTACGCCTTCAACTATTTTGAGATATCAACTGTGGACTTATAAAAAATTCTCTTATTTCAGATGCTTCCCAGACGTGCACAGAGATATCGTAGAGATATAGATCTAGAGCCTCAGCCAGCTCCAACCCAGCGAGCAATGCATGCTGTAGAGGTTGTTGTTATAGTGGCACAAACGGTGAATACGACATTGGCTGTTACACAACAGGCACCCCCTTAGGAACCAGTAGTGGCACCAGGCCTTGATCATGCATTCCCTTCTGCTTGGGAGCGAGTCAGAGATGCCTTCCAAAAAGAACACCCTCCCAAGTTCGTAGGGAGTTTAGATGTTGTTGTTGCCAAAAAATGGAAGAAAGATATCCAGAGGCATTTGATGATGTATGAGTGCGCTGACGTTCAGAGGAAGATTCTAGCTAGTTGGGGGGCACTATAGTGGTAGGAGTCTATTACCACCGTTGAGGACAGAGATAGTATGTCGATTTAGGATTTTGGGTGTGGATCGATCGCAAATACTTTCCATCCCCCGTCGAGACTGAGATGAGACATAAGTTATTAGACCTCACCCAGGAGGGGAGGATAGTTTCTGAGTATGAGGAAGAATTTATGAGGTTGTCTAACCTTATACATGGAGAGGTTCCTATATAGGATAAGAGGATATAACTTTTCACTGATGGTCTTACTTGGAAGATCCGACAGCATTTGTTAGGAAATCTTTCTTTGAATACCTATATGCAGATGTTTTGAACTCGACTTTTCTACACTGGCAGGATCACTGCTTCAATATAAAGGGAAAAAAATGAGCAGGGGAGTCCATCCAGTAGGGAAGGATAGGAGGAGGCAGTGCCAGTGGGGAAAAATCGGCTTAGGGTCAGTCTAAGTAAGGTGAGAAGAGTTCCCATCAGGGGGATCCTGCTAAGTGATTCAGATCCGATGATTACAAGTATGGACAGGGAGGTTTTAGGTAGGGTCAACAGAGTCAGTAGGGCCAGTCGGGCCAGCAGTGTACACGCAGGGCCAACATGTCCAATAGAGGGGTGGTAACGACTAGCGGGGATGAGGACAGTAGGGTAAAAGGGGAGGAAACTTTACTAGTAGGTGTTTCATTTATGGCAAGACTGGCCACAAACATCAGGACAGCTACAGAAGGGTAGGTCCCCATAGTAGCAGAATGGCACTTGTCAACAGCCCCAATGACCTATATTTCTCGCTACCTTTCCACCACCATCATAGATGCCCACATTTCCTGTCATCCTAGCTATTTTAGCAACCCCACCTCAGCAGGGACAGTTGCAGTATGGGTGTGTGTATAACGTCCATCAGGACGCAGTTCCACAAGCTCCACCCGCAATTGAGGGTATGTTTTCTATACATGGGACCATGGGGCGTATGATATTTGATACTGGGGCTTCACACTTATTCATAGCCACTAGATTTGCAAGAATCATGGGTTATTAGTTATGGCAGATAGTACAGTTACTTATGTAGATTCACCATTGGATAATGGGACGCTTATATTTTTTATCTGTCGATGTGTGGGAATAGAGATTGGGAGATTACTTTTTCCCACCGGCGTGCTTGTGTTAGATATGACCGAGTACGATGCCATTATAGGAATGGATTGGTTACTCTCTTATAGGGCTATGATTGTCTATTAAAGTAGGAGTATTGTGTTCGCTATACCGGGTCAAGAGATGTTTTAAGTGGAAATGCCTCATCCTGAGGGAGGATCGTCCACCCACTTATACTATATTGAGGAGGGGACCTCTAAGGGGGTGGTGATTCTCCTAGATTCAATTATGGTCATTTGTGAGTTCACTGATGTGTTTTAGGAAATACGGGGACTACTGCCCAGTGGGTAGATAATGTTTGTGATAGACTTGACACCGATCACTCAGCCGATAACACGTGCTCCTTACTGTATGTCCCCGGTAGAGATGAGGGAGTTACTGGATCAGATTGAGTAGTTGTTGGGATAGGTTTCATCCATAGGAGTACCTCACATTGGGGTGCTCTTGTGCTGTTTGTAAAGAAGAGACATGGTTCGTTGCGATTGTGTGTTGACTATATGGAGTTGAATAAAGTCAAATACATAATACGTATCCATTTACATAAATCGATGACTTATTCGAACAATTGAAAGGAGCTACCTACTTCTTGAAGATAGACTTAAGGTCGAGGTACCATCAATTGTGTATTAGGGAGCAGGATGTGTCTAAGACTGCCTTTCTGATGAGGTATGAGTCCTACAAGTTTCAAGTTATGCCATTTGGGCTAACCAACGCACCGGTTGTGTTCACAGAGTTGATGAATAGGGTGTTCAGAGAGTTTTTGGATCATTTGTGTCATTGTCTTCATAGATGACATCCTAATTTATCCTCGAAATGAGGATTAGCATGCTGAGCATTGGCGTTGGGTCCTACTGACACTGCGTGAGCATCATTTGTATGATAGATATAACAATTACAAATCCTAGATATGTGAGGTACAATTTTTAGAGCATATTGTATCATACAGGGGGATATCGGTGGATCCTAGTAAAGTGTCAGCGGTGAGGGAATGGGGACAACCCACGACTCTAACAGAGATACATAGTTTCTTAGGGGTAGCCGAGTATTACAAGCGGTTCATTTGGAGATTCTCGAATATAGCGGGTTCATTGACCAACTTGACTCGCAAGGGAGTTCCATATATCTGGGACGATGCCTATCAGTTGACTTTCGATGAGCTGAAGGGCAAGCTTACTTTAGCACTAGTTCTAGCATTGCCCAGTCAGGGAGTGGAGTACCTAGTTTTTACTGATGCGTCCCTATAGGGACTTGGGGAAATACTATAGTATGAGGATCATGCTATAGCTTATGCTTCCTGCAAGCTTAAGACTCACGAGAGGAATTACCCCACCCACGACTTGGAGTAAGCAGCAGTCGTGTTTGCCCTTCGGATTTGGAGACATCATCTCTTGGGGGAGATTTTTCCTGTTCACAGATCATAAGGCACTGCAGTACTTGTTCACGCATAGAGAGTTGAACATGCGTCAGCGCAGTTGGCTAGAATTTGAGAAAGATTATCAGTTTGATATCCAATATCACCCGAGGAAGGATAACGTGATTGCAAATGCTTTGAACTGTAGGCCAGTGGGCGAGGTAGCCGTAGTGTGGAAGGAGAAATGGAACGAGATGGGACATCAGGATATAGGTTCTCGATCATTCATGTCAGTGATGATGGTTACCCCCCAGATTGTCACGAGGGTGGTACAAGCCCACACAGTGGATCCGTTTTTTCAGGATAGGATTCCATAACTTCTGACCAGGTGTAAACGAGAACTCAATTCGAACTAGTTAACTGGGTTAGCACTAACTAGGAGGGTTTGGCATTACGTTAGGCTTGCACACTAGTTGAGAGATGAGAATTTCCATGTGAGTGTCGAAATATTAACATGTATGTAATATCAACTGGTAAGCATTGTATATACTTGCTAAACTATTTTAAAGCTATTTTATAATCGGGCTCTAACCCATTTATTGTCATCTTTCCTTATATTATATATATATATATATATATATATATATATATATATATATATATATATATATATATATATATATATATATATATATATATATATATATATATATATATAATGACTAAGTGAAGAGCTGAGATGACAAGGATGAAGTCGTCTAAATGCAAAGACCTGCAACTCCCATACTAGCTGTAGCACGTCGATAGTCCAAAGATCTAAGTATGACGCCCCTGTGGCTGGGCACCTGTAATATATTAGATCTTTGGACTGTTGACGTGCTACAGCTAGTGTGGGAGTTGTAGGTCTTTGCATTTAGACGACTTCATCCTTGTCATCTCAACTCTTCACTTAGTCATTTTATATAGGGCATGTGTCCCCCATTTCCAGTTTCTATTTAGTTTAGAGAGACTTTATACTATGTATCTACTTCAGTATTCAGTTTTAGATGAAATCGTTTTAATTATTGCATTGTCCTTCGATTTGAGATATTTTATTAGGATTTTATTACAACCTGTTTAATTCCGTTGAATGGTTTGGTATTCAGTACTATAATTATGTTTATTTAAATTGTTTATGTGTAAAGTTCTTATCGTTGGGACTTAATCCATAAAATTAAATGTTTTGACACTTAGCTTAATTATTTATTAGGTGATAAATAAAGAAAAATTTGTTTTCGACAGTGATGCTAAGGATGAACCAACCGGACACTTTGATTTAATTTAATAAAGGACTAATCACTCGGTATTTAATTAGGCGGGGTGTCACATTATCCATCTCATTAAAATATTCATAAATGAATGCTCTGTACATGTCAAGTATATAAAAAATTAATGAATACACATCTCTACGTGTATATCAATATAAGTACTACTCACATCATGTGTATTATAAAAAACTACCGGAGCACAAAAGTGTCACCATTGCATGACCCTAGGTCGATCCCCTCCCAATCTACTAGGACATCATAGGGATCCTTCTCAAAACCCATGGTACATTTATTCTCTATCTAATAAAGTATCGAAGTGGTCATCGTCTCACAGGCCAGGGTAGACCATATCACCTTCTCAAGCGGGAGACCGAGGTGGCAGCATCCCTCGACCAAGGGTATGCCCCAACACTACAAACCATAATACTATAGTAACCACCATATCATGATTAATAAATATATACCAGCTAGTACATGATTCACAAACAAACATATTTGATATTTTGCACATTACTTAATTTAATATACACGTATAAGATTTCAAGCCTTAACTTAATTAACATCTATAATTGAGGTGTTTACACAAACAAAACTCTCCCCACTAAATTACATTACTTGATAAGTGGTTTATCATAAACCAGGTTCGTTAACCCAATTAACCAAACCACAGTTCAAACCTAAGAGAAACATAAAAGTCGATCGATTTTCAACAAATGGTAAAAATTCCAACTATGTAAAATGTTCAAAAAATAGTCATGAGATATCCATAGAAGCACCCAAAATTACGAAACTAGAACCAACATCTTCTTAAATTAATTGAACTAGAACTTATTATTTCCAAAACGAAAAAAATTTCAGTTATACTACACCGAAAACAGCCTGAAAATGATAGATTTTATCCAGAAAATTTTAGTGCTACGTTCTATTAAGAAAATATCCTTAAGATATTCATCACAACTCCAAAAATAACAAAACCATTGGCCACTCTTTCTTAAATCAATTTAACTTGGACCTGATGTCTCCTTGAAAGTCATAGAGGTATATACACTAAAAGGGCCTCAGAATAACATATTTGCTGCAAAAACATTCGTGCATAATCTAAACCTCCATTAACAGCTCCTTATGCTCCCAATTCACCAAACCAACACACTACAATTCCACATACAATTTACTAGAGTAATTCCATTATATAGATATTGTTTTTCATCAACTAAAACTTGCATTTAAAGGGAAATTATATAATTGAATTAATAACCAATTATTTTAATCTTTAATCAATTGAGTTATAATTCTCTCTCCTCTATCAATTCTTCCAATAATCACGGGGCTTTTGTTAATATAACATAATAGAGAAATATCATCACCGTTTACGTCAAATACTAATCCAATTTCACAAGTGAATTTCATAAACAGTTATATAAACATGGTGTTTAACATGATTCACCAAATTAACAATATTCAAAATTATGAATTCTCCTCTAGTTCAAATTTTTATTAATTTATGTTTATAATGTAATGACAAACCATATCATAACACAAACTCAATTATACAATTATATTAAATAAACTTTCCTTGAACGAAGAGATGAATTCCCAATCCAAATTGTCCAATTCTTACTCTTCTCCAAAATCCAAACGCCCCTTTTCTTCATCTCCAAGTTGCCTCCTTCTTTTTTCTATTGGATTTTGTTTCTAAAGTTTAGAAATGATTTCTATCCACCCTAAACTATCTTTTTATATGACTAACCTCTAAATTGGTCTTAACCACATATAGGCCTTGATCCATTTAGTCCAAAGGCAACTCTAACTAGTCTAAAGTCTAACACAACCCATATAATAGTTATGGGGCTAAAAGCCTAACTTAGTGACATCCGTAATAAAATAAGATAACTTAGTGACATCCTTGAGTCACTTCATATAGGTAAACCCACATATTAGTTTAATTTACTTCAAAATTACAGGGTATTATATTCTTCCCCCTTAAAAAAGAAATTTCATCCTCAAAATTCAAATTTTCTTGAATATTACTCGAAAGTCTAAAATACCTCTCCCGTAACATCCTCATACTATTATAAGAAATCTAATCCTTAATGACCTAATACACCCAGGTCTCTATTTTCGTAATTCACATACTGTAACTATTCCAATACAACTCACCCACCTTCTGAAATTAACTCTTATGTTATCTTTATCCGTGATTGGATGAGTGTCACCTTTTTGAGGTGTTCCAAACAATATTTGGTCCGAACCTCCTGTGCTACCCTAACTTTAACTAACAACTTGGTGAACGATACAATCATCCATAAAATGTTTTGTATGGTGTCACAACAATAGTTTGCAAATGACAATTGTTGTAAGAAAACTCCATGAGAGGTAAAATCTGATCTCCACTGCTTTTAATATCCAACACACTTGCTCAAAGAACATCCTCTAAAATTTGGTTCACCCATTAGGTTTGATCATGAGACCGAAAGTGAAATGAAGTAACCTAACTGAGTTGCACTCCCATAACATCCTAAAAATTCATCCAAAATTGAGATAGTAAAATACTATCTTAGACAGACACAATGTCATTTGGTAAACCATGAAGTCGTATAATCTCTACTTCCTAATTTGGCGTACTTCTCATCTTTAAAAATATGTCCAAACTGGAGAGAAATTAGTCACCTTCATTAATCTATTAATGATGAACCAAATCATATTATGAACTTTTTACGACCTCGACAATCCCCCTACGAAGTATGTGGAGATGCTCTACCACATCTACACAAGAATCTCCAGATGATGTAAATCCCTCGAAGGTCTTTAATGTACCAAATTTTCGATCTTATAAGTGCCATACTTAGACACAAAATTTTCAATATCCTTCTTCATCTCAATCCACCAATATATACGGCGCATGTCCTGCTATATTATTTAACCTTCGGAATGTATCGTAAGATGTGAACTCTTCACCTAAAACTACAACCCTCAAGTCAGAATTCTTTGACACAACTAACTATCCCTAAAATTCAATCGAAACTATCGAGAATGAAGGAACTCCTCCTGACACTATCCCCCAAATCTTCTCTTGACATAAGGAGTTTGAAGACTATGACTATATCACCCATGTTACATGACTGGTGTAATGATCAGTAAATTCAAAAAAAAATTGACCAATCTAAATATCGGGTGGCACTCCACTCTGTAGCCCATATTCAAGAAATTCTTCTTCATACTCAGCTAATAATAGTGCCAAAGTAAATATCGGTCATTGATTAATGCATCTGCCACCACATTCTCTTCCCCCAAATGGCACTAAATCGATAATTAATAGTCCTTCACAAACTTTAAACATCTCAGCGATCTCTTATTCAATTATTATTATATACATCGCGTTTTGGTAACACTAGGATGTATGCGATGGTAATCTTCTCCTTGACCTCATCAAAATTTCTCTAACAATTTGTACTATATACAACTTGTATTACCTTTTAAGTGAGGTGTGTAATTGGTTTGAAAGTATTCGATAACCCCTGAATGACCCTCTTGTAGTATCCCACTAAACCTAGGAAACTTTAAACCTCAATTGGTGTCGTGGATTATCCCCGCTCTATAATTGTTGATACGTTACTCATATCCAGCAAAATCACAACCTCATATATGACATTACCCTAGAATCGTATATTTCAAAGCCAAAACCCACACTTAGAGAACTTAAATTACTACTTATGTTCTTGTAGTGTCTGCAAAACAAACCTTAATTTCTTTGCATGCTCCTCTTTCGATCTAGAGTAACGCAAGATATCATTGATAAACACAACGACGAATTGTTTTAGAAATGGTCTAAATACCTGATTCATAAAATCCATGAATATTGTTGATGCATTGGTTAACCTAAGTTGTATAACTCGAAAAAGATGTCTTAAGAACATATTCCTTCCTTAACACACAACTGATCATATCCATCACACAAGTTAATCCTAGTAAATAATGATGCTCCCCTCAAATAATCAAATAGATCATCGATATACGAAAACTGATACTTATTTCATATCGTGCCCTAATTCATCTCTTTATAATCAACACATAATCGGAGAGAACTGTCCTTATCCCTCACTAACAACATTAGAGTTCCTACGAGGATGTAATCTTCCTTATAAATCCTTGTCTGAACAACTGCTAAGTCTGTTTATACAACTCCTTCCTCTATAATGGATCTATATGATATGGTTCCCGCGCAATGGGCCTGGTTCTTAGTTCTGACATGTATACAAAATTCTAACTCTTTAGCTGATGTAGTATTGTTTCCTCATCAAACACATTCATAAACTCCCGAATTATTAGTATGGAAATTAAGGTTACGATAGGTTCCTTATATAAAGTCGCATCCAAGTAATATAAGTGTATGATATACTCCCACTCGAGCTTATGCATAGCTATACAAAACATCCTCGCCAAAACTGGCAATCATAAAAACCTACCCCCACAATAGTTTATATAAGCATACTATATAAAGTTACTACTCAAATTAAAATCATAAGACCAAATATATATATATCAACAAGGTAACTAAACACTAATTTGACCATAAAAGTTGTCCCACCTCTACAATAAAAATGTAAGTCATCCCCCAATCCGTTTGGGTATTCTTACGTAAATAAACTCCATGTAAACATCAATGTCACTCATAACCATAGTATCTCACTACTAAATAAAATAAGGACAACACCCCAATGTCTAATACTCGTGATTCCCATGCATAAATATAATCGTAATAAATCCCAGTGTTGTAACTCCACTCCTATAAGTTGACCTATGACAACTTCTCACGAAGTGATCTCATTCCCCACAAGTGAAAACCTTTCACTAAAGGAACTATTCAGATGGATGCCCTACTGGAGACTCTGTAGATCCTTAATCTACGATCATTTTTTCTAACACTTGTATCGTTGCGCCTACTCTCACTGGTCATAATTCTTTCGCTTTATTGGTTTTAATGTATAATATTGTCTACTCTTTGAAATCCCTCGGGGTCTGCTTCCTTCTTAATTTTATTCCTTTTGCTTATGATGTCTTCCCTACTGGGCCTACACTACCCCAAATCAACTCCCTGAGACTTACTCTGGACTCAGTTTTAACATTTTCAATCATCTATATCCTTTAGGTAATTGTGATACTCTAGCTAATGTAGAAAGGTAATTTTAACCACTTGAGTACAAGTGATGAAAAGGGTTATCCAATAACATATGTCAGACCCTTCATGTACAATTTTGAATATCTTATAACGTCTTCTCGAATTTTAACTAAAATGTTAATGCTCCGACCTAGATATATGGGTTAAGCCATGATCAACCCGCTCCTAACTAAGCGCTGGGTGTGAAGTGAAATGAACAACCTATATAATGTTGCCACTGTTCTAAAAAACCCACCTAGGCACACCTAGGCTTGAGGCTTGGGAGAAACGTCCTGCCTTAAGATTTTTACACCTTATTCTTGGTAAAATCCTTAGGGTGCACTTTTTTCTAAAAACAACAATGTTTTATTGAACCGATATAGCTTTTTAAAGAATTTTTGTACAAACCGGACCATTATCTCATTCAAAATAATCAAATATTATTTTAATTTGCATATATTCAGACATATTTTTATGATATGTGCAATTGTAGTATTTTAATATCGTTGTTATGGTTAAAAAATATTAAAATACATTAAGAAGGCCTAAACGCCTTTTCACGCCTTTTTTTGCCTAAGTCCCGCCTAGGCTTCTAAGGCTTAAGGCTTGGCCTCCACGCCTCAATCACGCCCCGTGCTTTTTAGAACCTTGAATGTTGCTAATCTTGTTTTATTTTAATTACCATTTCACTTATTTAGTGTAACACCCCGCCTAATTAAATGCCAATATGAAAACCTTTTTAATACTCAACGGTTAAAGAATCACATATATACTAAAGATGGCAACTAACACACAAGAATTAAACCATCTAGATAAACCAAACTAGGTTTAAGAACTATAAATGAAATCATCTTGACAAGAGTTAACTCCCAAAGAGTACTGAATACAGGAAATATAAATGTACATAAATTTCTGAAAAATTCAAACGGAATAGGAAATCGGGCGACACATGCCCTAACTAAGCAGAACTAAAGTAGTGTAACACCCCGTACTTTTGTATAGTTAATATTTAATTAATTCGGGAATTTTAAATTACTGGTGTGTTGTAATTTTAATTGAATTAATTATGGCAATATATATATTTAAATATTAATCGGGGAGTGAATGGTTAATGTTTAGGGAAATTTATTTACTAAGTGAATAGTAATAATTTAATTACGTCATTTCGAATATTAATGACAAGGTATACACTTATCCCAGCCGGGAGTCGGTATAGACTAAATTGGGTGTGAGATAAGGATTTTTATAAATTAATTCGGATGCCAATTCTGAGTGCGCGGTTGAGTCCGAATGGGTCGAGCTAGTCAGAAAAGAGTACTCGGGGTAGTAATTGGGTCTCGGGGTATTGTTGGGCATAGCCGGGCCCACACGGGGTGAGTTGAGCCACTTTAATTAAGCCCATTAGGTGAAAAACGGGATTAAGGATTTTTAACCTAATGGGGAGATTAAAGAATGGCAGCCAACATAACTCTAAACCTAGGGTTTGAGAGGAGATTTGGGGGAAAGCAAATCAAGAACAAATTGGAGGTTATTGGAGCCAAATTGAGGGACTACGCCAACGGATCAGACACTACGAACACTTACAGGCAAGTGGTTAACTGTTGTGATCTCTAAAAGTTTGATAATCAATTCATATCATAGTGATGTGTGTATGAAAATTCGTTTTGGGTGTGTCACCAAAATTTAAATTAGGTTTTTGCAAATTTATATACTTTAATGAGATTAAAGGGGAGATTGATCGTGTTTATGATTCTAGAATGTAGAGGACTGAATCAGATGTTAAAACCAGTAAGAGTAGATGGTTAATTGTTGTTAAAATAAATGAAATTCGGATTGGGGATTTGAAACCCGGATAATAACCAAATCGGGAAAAAGTAAGAAATTGTGATATTTAATTTCAGTTTGATGTTCTATAAGGTACTTTGATCCTATTCTTATGTAGAAATAGGGTTGATTAGGCTTGGGTTAGTCCAGGGAAAAGAATGAAAGTTTAAGGTTTTTGTTAATGGTGGGACTGCTTCTTGGAGAAGACGAAGTCAGGGACGATCGATCGATCGACCCAGGGGTTCGATCGATCGATGATTCCGAATTCTGGGCAGTTCGCCCAGTTTGTATATAAGGGAAAAATTAATTAGAAATTTAATTCCTAAACATTAATTAGTGATAAGTAAATATGAAACAAATATTCCTAGCAATTATGGGAGAAAGTAATTGGGACTAGGATGAATTTATGCGGGGCATTTAATGGATGAATTTGAGAGATTTCATTCCAAAATAGTGAGGTACAGATCAAGTGAGTGAATCCGGGTATATTGGTCATGCGACCCCAAGGTACTGAATTAAGTTTGGAGATAAACTAATTAATTTTGAGTCGGGATATAGACTCGGGCGATACTTAATTGTGGATTAAGTGGGCGAGTCCGCGTATGTTGGTAATTATAGGTAAATATAATTGGAAAATTATGGAGATAGATGGGTGACACATTGTGGGCGAAAAATGTGGGAAGGAAATTATGAGATGTAAAAATGGACCGAGAGAGTCAGTCCGGGTATGTTGGTTATGTGACACCAAAGTATTAAATTTATTTTTGAGAGAGAGTAATTAATTTGGAGTCGGAACATAGACTCGAGAAATATTAATATACGGGCCAAGTAAGTGAGTCCGGGGATAATGGTTGGGTGACACCAAGTTATTAAATTAATAAATGCGTTAATTAATTTAGTTAGAGTCGGATTGTAGACTCGGGTAATATTAAATTAATAAGAGTGATAATTAATTTAATAAGAGTCGGATTGTAGACTCGGGTAGTATTAAATTAATAAGTGTATTAATTAATTTAATTAGAGTCGGTTTGTAGACTCGGGTAGGATTAAATTAATAAGGGTGTTAATTAATTTAATTAAAGTCAGTTTGTAGACTCGGGTATGATTAAATTAATGGGTGGGATAATTAGTTTAATCAGAATCGGATTGTAGACTCGTGATGGGTACTTATTAATTAATGTGATAATTAATTATATTAGAGTCCGACCACAGACTCGGAATTTGGGTTAATTAATTAAAGTGTAAATTAATTGTATTAGAGTCGAACAACAGACTCGGATTGGTATTAAATTAATAAGTGTGTTAATTAATTTAATTAGAGTCGGGCGATAGACTCGGGGAGGTATTAAATAAAAATGCGTGTTAATTAATTTAAGGAGAGTCGGACCATAGACTCGGGGAAAGTATTATATTAATTGAGGTGTGAATTAATTATATTAGAGTCAGACCATAGACTCGGGAAGAGGATAAGTTATTAAGTGAGAAAATTAATTACATTGAGTCGGGCCACAGACTCAAGAAATTACAGGCAGTGTACGAGATTTTGAGTACACGGTAAAATCGGGGTTCATAATATATATAAACGCGTAGTGATAGTATATATATATGTGTATATATTGTGTGTGATAGTAAATATCAGTGACTAGATATTTATTCAATTTAAATACTCTAATGCTATCAAGGGAGGTTGCGCGATGTGGGTGAATCCCCTAGCTTGAGGAGTAGGGCGAGTATATCCCCAGGTCATAGCGTCCGGTATATATGGGTGAGGAATTATCTCACTTTCAGGGAAGGAATATGACCGCCTCCACTTCGTTTATATTTTGGTCTAAGTTGGTGAGCGATTCTAACTTGGGGAAAACTAGGTTTTGTGAGCACACCTAGTGAGATAGCATCCTAGAGGAAATCATCCGGTAAGGGTAAACTCGGAAGGATGGATACATGTATGATATATGTGTGGATGTTAGTAAAGGTACGTATAATATGGTAGTAAATATTATATGTAGGTGATAATACAGTGTGTGATGTATTTACTTTATATGACTCGGGTTACAGTTATATGCAGTTAATTAATGGAAAATTAATTAAGTTAATCATTTGTGGGAATAATACAATATGTGATGTATGTACTTTATATATCTTGTGATACGGTTATATGCTGCTATTTAAGAGGAATTAATTAAGTTAATTGTGAAATAACTTATAACTCAAGAATCATTATACTCGGGTTAGAGTAGTATAGCAAGGGAAGGTTATACCAGGACTAGTTGGATGGGGCAGTACAACTAGGTGGGGTTAAGGTAACCGGTAGGTGTGCACAATAGTGGAGGGGTGAGAATGTCCCCAAGGGAGTGCGACACTAACTTAAATATGAAGCGCATTCATGCATTTAAAAATTCTGCAGTTAATTCATTTGCTAAATATTTTTAAAATGTTTTGGGTTCTAACCCTTGCTATAAAACTATTTTCAAAACCTTTTAGGTGTCCAGCCACAGGGACGCCAGGATTGATATTCTATTCCAGGGACACGGAGCTGCGGCATATGTGGATGCTAGCAGGAGTTTGGATTAGACGCATCATTCATTCATTCCTAGAGTAGGAATCTTGTATCAGTCTCAGTTTTATTTAGGGCTTGTAGCCCAGACTTCTCGGTACAGTTTTCAGGTGTAATTCATTCAGGTGTTGAATATTTGTATTGGATTATTTATTTGGTGGCCGGTGATTTATTCGGCAAGTTTTGTAATTATTATTCTATTTACTTTCATTCAGTTGTGTGAATGGTTTATATTTTAATTCCGAATGTATTGTTTTAATTAATTAAAAAGTTAAAATTGGCACCAGTTTTTGGAATACTAGTGGTTAGTAAGTTTTAAAAAGTTTTCAACAGTGATGCTAAGGATGATCCAACTGGGATTCCTGTTCTAATTTGGTATAGGACTGATCACCCGGTATTTTATTAGGTGGGGTGTCACAAGTAGGAACATAATCAATGATGAGGTCGTCTAAAGCAAAGTCCTACAACTTCCACCTAAGTTGAAACACGTCCAATCCAAATAACCTATGCAAGACGCCCCTGTGATTGGGCACTTGTAATACATACATATCTATACAAGAGAGAAAGAAATGACAGAAACGGGTCAGAGCCCGAGTGTAAAATAGTTTTAAAAATAGTTTAGCAAGTATTTAAAAGGCTTACTGGCTAATATAACCACCATGTTAGTGCACGACACTCTCTTGAGAATTATCACCTCTCATCGAGTGTGCACGCCTACCGTACTACCGATCACATAAGTCTATCTAACTTATCCTTTCATAAAGTTCTATCCCGAGAAGTACTAAGGCCATAATATTTAGTTTTAGAAAATCATCCTCTTCCACATTCTTACGTTACTTAGAACCACTTAGTTACGGTTACAAAATTCACGAACACTTGTTATAAAGCTAAAGCATTTATTCATTACTTAACTACTTATACACAGTATAAAGTTTCCATATATATATATATATATATATATATATATATATCAATCACTTATATAATATATATATTCTATCAGCACCCCACATAAATCTATGGTGTTGGCATACTCTGCTACCAAGTCCCCGTTTCACTCATACTAAGGTAAATACTAGCTCGAAATCACTCTTGAACTATATTAACACAATACACATACAAATGGAGGCGAAACATAGTTCCGAATACTAAGAGATCATCGCATACCCTCACGTCTCTTAGAACATCTGACTATCATTTTCAGATAGCCTGTATCTTGAATACTATCTTCTAGGGTACGAGTCAATATCCCCTATAAAGGTCCAATCGAGATCAGACCATCCTGGCGTGGAAACCTCCGTGATAGCAAGTAACTCGGGTATGATTTTTACACATATACATAATATATGCACAGTCACATAGTCATATATATAAATATTCAAATTTTCCAAATTAGGTGCGACCACGACCCATAATTATAGTTATCTGTTCTTAGCACAAATTACTCAATTATCTCGCATAACGGATTTTTCTCTTTTATTCTCATTTATAATTTATTTCATACTTACTTCTTATCTCTCGAAGTATTCTCTCTCACTAAGTATAATTTCTGTAGGTGTACCCTCACTTACCTTCTGTTGTAACTCTTTCATGAGTCTCAATCTTTTAGTAAACGTACACACAATTTCCAATGTATGAATAACTCCCCTTTAATCCACAATTTCATCCCTTATTAAATTTCACTCAATGGAGTCTACTTGGACCCTACTAGTCCTCTTCATAACCCATTATACTCTATAAATAATAATCAAGGGTTCCTACGGATATTAACCGGATTAAACAAAAAGGAGAAAATATGCACTTTTACAGGAGGGATCAATCGATCGAGGAATGGGGTCGATCGATCGATGCTCTTGGTCGATCGATCGATCAAGCAGTTCTTGCCCATTTTTCTACAAATTTTTACCTACGGGTTCAATCATTCTAACCCCTCCAAATCTCTATAATTTCATCCCAAACTCCCATCAAAGTTATCCAAATGTATAAGCAATATATATAAACAAGTTCTAACGTAACAACATCAATAAATCCTCAACGAATCAATCAAAAAGGGGTTTAATCCCAGATCTCTTTATAAAACCAAATTTTGTATGAATAATCACAACCCTCTATTTTAATCCATATTTTCTTCGCAAATATCATAATAAATTCATGGGTAATCCTCTAAATATGATCAAGATTTTAGACTACATGGATTCTCCCTACAACAGATATAAATTCTCTTCCAAAACATATAATTCTTTCATTAAAACATATGATTTTCATTCCTAAACTAACAAGAAAGGTATATTAACTTTAAATCAGCAAGATAGATACTTTTCTGGGATTCAAGGGTTTGATTTGCTGATGAAAAATATATGGTTGCATTCCTCGTCGTGCGATCTACGTTTTGGTGGTGGTGGCGGTGCAATCGGGTGAGTTCTAGGCCTTGGATTGCTTGGAAACTCTTCACCTTATTCTCTAATCTCTTCACCTTCTTCTCTAATGGTTGGGCTTAGGTTTTGTGTTTGTTAACCCTAAGAGACAACTCTGAATGGCTAATATATACAAGAAAACTCGTGGATTTAATTACCCAAAAATATAAAATGTCTATAATACCCTCCCTGGATGTCAATTAGGCCTAAAAACGCCCCGAGACCCAAACTAAACCCTCGGGTACACTCTTCTGACTATCTCGACCCTTCCGAACACTTTGGCATACTCAAAACGACCATACGGGTGACTTATAATTTATTCACTTTTACAATAATAATTTAGTTCCGACACGACACAGGCGTGTCCCGACTTAAATTTCCATAATTGCCATTTTATTCAATCGTGACAAATTTAATAAAATCGATCTCATATATTACTTTACTCATCCAGTAATATTCACCAAATTTCCAATAATTACTAACTCACGTCACGTTAGTAAATATAATAAAATTCCGAATTAATATTAAATTAATATCTCAATTAAATTTAATAAATTCTCAAATTTAAACGCCATAAAAATACGGGGTATTACATTTAGCATGCAATTTTGATTTCAAATATAACTACGTGAAGGACTTGTGAGAAGTATCCTAGATTCCAAACATATATATCTACTAACGTAAATTAAAGAAATCTTACATGAACATGCTCTTGAAGTACGAAACTGTAAACTACCTGTCAAAACAAAGCGAGGGTGTGAGTCGAATGCCCAATGGGAATATGCAACAATGCAATATAGAATCAAATAGTAAAAAGAGACTCAACACATTATAACTACGCACACATGCAACTTTCTCATATATATATACACACACATATATACACACTTTAATGCATGAGATCGCTTTATACAAAAATGTTACTTATCAGGATTAATTCACCTTAATCTCATAAAACAACTTCTTTTTAATACTTTGCATTTATTCCTTCATTTAACTCATGCGGTTAAATACTTAAACAAGTAAACTTTATTTATCTAAAAATCATGCCATTACCGAAATTTCCCCTTTTACATAAATAATCCATTTTAGTATTTTCGTTGAATGCACCCATTCAACACACACAAACACCATATTGGAAAATACTTATTTAACTTTTGGAAAACTTTTACGAACACACTATGGTGTTAATTATGGGTTTAAATTCTAAGGTCACTTAACTCTCCCATTTAACCACTATACTTTACCTTTTCTTCCACGTTATGGACATTTTTCAATTTGCACATTACTATTCCACTTAACCCATAACCGGGACACTTATTAATTCATTCACGTTAGATTGTACTTATATGTTTCACCACACAACCCATTTCTTAATATATTCCACATTCCAAATTGGTATCAGAGTTTGAACACTCGGACTTTGTGTTTTTGATCCCCTATCTTTAGGCATGAATTTCAGTAGATTTGATGGTTTTAGAACCCCTGTGTTTGATGAGACGAACTAAGCATCCGAGAAAATGCGTATGGAGTCATAATTTAAAGCATAGATGAGCAGGTATGGTTAGCTTTTGTTAAGGGGTGGTCTCTACATGTCACAAGATATGGAGAGGCAATTCACCTAAAACTCGTAGAATCACGGAGGAAGGCTTAACATAAGTTATCGCAGTACAATTCTCAAGGTTTAAATGCGCTGTTATGTTTTGTAAATATGGAGGAATCCCACCGTATTATGTCATATGAGACATCAAAAGAGGCTCGGGATATACTCCAACTCACCCATGAAGGAATTATTGATGTTAAGGCTTCCAAAATCCAAAACCTCACCACTAAAATTAAAATGATTAAAATGTCAAATAGTGAGACCTTTGATGAGCTTTACTCTAGATTGTCTAACATAGTAAACTCATTGTTTAACTTGGGAGAGAAAATACTCGACAATCGGGTGGTAAAGAAAATATTAAGGTCATTTCCTAAATGATTTAATCCAAAGGTGATTGTTTTAAATTCATTGGGTACTCTTGACTCTACAAAACTTGAAGAGCTTTTAGGTGACATACAGACTTATGCGTGTGACGTGTTTACCTCCAAAAATGTGACGAAGAAAGAAAAATTTATAGCTTTGAAAGTGTGAAAAGAAGAAACACCTATTTAAGATGATGAGTTCGGCATCGATCCCAGTGATGTGGCCATGTGGTCAAAGTAATTCAATAAATTTCTTAAATTCTAAAAGCAATCAAAAGATGCAAAAATGTTTGATATCACTTCCCTAAGAATAGAAATGAGAACTTTAAGAAGGAAGATTCAGAGAGATGTTATGGTTGTGAGGGTATGGACGTAAGTCTTCTAAGTTCCCTACTAAATTAAGTAAGGAGGGCAAGAAACTGATAGGATTTAATTCCACCCTTAGTGATAGTGATCCGAAAGAGGGAAATGATTCCCCCGTTGAGCGCAACTTTACCACATTCATGGTTAGTAATGTATTCATTGATGATAAATTTTCCCATGAATATATTCCTTTGCATGACAATTCTGAGGCCATAGTTTGTGAATCCTAAGTGAGTGATGGTCAAGAGAGTGTAGATTAAAGTGACGATGAAGAAGAGGAGGAGGATGAGAGTGAAGTAGAAGTTGGGTTTCGTGAGTTGTGTGTAGAAACTTTGAAGGTTAAGAAGGATAACTTGTAGTTGGAAGCTAGTTTAAAAGAACGTTCCATGGGAAATAATGATAGTGTGTTGATTAAGGATCTTAGGGCACGTGATAGGACTTTTATAGAGAAGCTAGAGTACATTGAGGGTAAGCAGGAAAATCTTCATGGTTTGATAGGTTGTATGTAAAAAGATGTTCTAGAGTTTGATGAGTCTAGGTGCTTACTCGAGTCTACGATTATTGAGCTTGAGGAGAGTTTGATAGACTCGAGTGGCATTAAATATTATTTGAAGTCTAGGTAAAAAAAGTTGAGTAAAATGTTAGACACTATCCAAATCAAGGATGACAAGTGTGGAATTTTATTCATTGCCAAGACCATATATTTAAAAGAGCCGACTAAGAACATTAGTAAATGTCAACTTTTAGGTAACACTCCTCGTCGTGTTTACACTTGCACTAATTGAAGTAGGAAATATCACCTTAGGCATTTTTGCTATGATCTTAAGACCGGTCGTAGGAAGTCAAAGAATAGAGTCAACACATTTCCCAAAGCCCCTAAGAGACATGTTACACCTACTTGGGTTAGGATATCATATTTTGAGGCTTTACATATTATACATGTTGATTCTCATTTTCTTGCAAATTATACTTCCCATGATATATCTAATGGTTGATTGTGTTAGCTTGTTTGTCATACTACAATTGTGATTCATTATATATGTTTTTCTAGTGTTAAGACATGTGTATTTTTGTTATTTTATTTTTCTTTTATTAAGTGATAATGATAAATACAAAAAGATTTTTTTTGCCTTTTGAATTTAATTTTGTTTTCAAAATGTTAAAAACTAATATTTTTCGTATGAAAATTTTAGAAAAACTAAAAAAGATTTTTGGTTTTTGTGTATTTTAGTTTTTCATATTTGGTGTGTCATATTGGTGTGTTTGAATCCAATTCACTCTGTACTTTCCATGTGTATAGAACATTTGGTTACGATTGTAGATACTTAGATTGTTGGTTATGATTGTAGATATTTAGATTGTTCTTAATCATGGTTACATGGAGTTGTTTCGAACTTGATTGACTTAATGGATTCGACTTTGAATATGCCTCCGTATACACATTCACAAGCTTTTTGAACATTAACTTCTCATCTATATTTGAGGTTTGTGAGATGTTGTCCCATTAATTTTGACATCTACATATTTTGTGACTATGGGGGATTTGTGCATGTAAGTACCATTTCCCTTTAGAATGTTTGAATTGTATTGAAAAATATGAGGGTGCACGGGAAAGGACTACGAAAGGAGCAAATACCGTTTGCAGGAAAGACATCATTGGTAAGAGCCTTATGAAAAGATTAAAGACCATAAAAACTGAACAATTTCCAAAGGCCAATTTAGAGTGCGCACTTATCTAATGGTGTAACTTATTTAAATAGGTGTCAATCCCACAGAAAAAAATTAATTCCCTTAAATCCTAAAGCATGCATCTAGTTGATTCAAAACACTAAGTAGATAAAGCATGCAAGGAAAACAAAATTTCAGGAAAAATTCGGAAGAAGGCAAAACCTTTTATTTCACTAATACAGTTTGCAAATCATTACTTACAACCTTACAAGTGAAATACAACCCAACGAATCTACTGTAGGTGAACTTTGTCATTTTTAGTAGTGGTTCTCTCAAGTCCCACAAAGACCTCAGTCTTCCTTCAGCAATGATTCCTGCAAGAATCACAAGAGCAGCAATAGAGACTCATTCTCTATAAGTTCAGCAGTGAAAACTCCTTCTTCAGAATTGTAACTTCAGTATATAAGTATTTTGGGCTACAAAGATAATTCATAAAATTATATAGGAGAGATTATGTGAATCAAAAAGTAATTTTCCCTTTTAAAGGTGAGGACTTTTTGCAACAGGTTTGCAATTTTCGTAAATGCAAAGTCTTAACAAAAACCCTACTGAAAGAAGGTATTTATTAGGGGTTACAAAATATGAGGCGACGTAGGGTCGTTCAAATGATATATCAGTGTAGTTCTAAAGAGATCATGATCTCATTCGAATGACGCTAATTTTGCTTCTAACGGCATCCAAAATTCCAAGACAGTAAGTCAACGTTTGAAACTCGTTTGATCCACGCTTCTAATGACTTTCTAATGAGATTGATATCTCGTTTGAATGAATCTGGAAAAAAATAAAATATTTTTAAGTTCGAAAAACTGCCTCGTTTTGTAAAAAATCATTTTATGAAAATCTCCCAATATTATGTAAAAATTCATGAAAACTAAAGGAATAACTATACGAATATTACGTGACGTCATGGATCATGTTGAAAATAAAATGGAGCATGTTGGAGATGCACTTTGTGATGCTTGATAATCGGATCCATCTTCTTTAATGTATGAACGTGAAGTGCCATTCCTAGATACCAGGGAAAATTACATGAAAGTTGACCTAACAAATCTCCTCCCATAACTAAAAAATCAAAATTACCCAGCAAATCCTATACCAATCTAATACCCTCCTAGAAAGCCCCCTAAAAAAGGATAGATACTAAAAATGTACAAATCTTTAAAATTTTCAACCATCTAAATCTTTAATTCTCTTGCTTTCTCTTGATCTTATTTTTTGTAACTTTGTCTTACGTGTAATTTACATATGGTCATCAAAGTGTACCTGCAGACAGTAGACAAAGAAATATACCATGTGACGCAACGAGTTTGAAATAAGATAAAACACATAACTAAATTTCTCCCCCATAAATCAAACTCTCACTCCTCCATAATCGTTCTCCCCCTTTCTATTTGCTAGAAATAGACAAGGAAAATAAACAAAAGAATAATAAACCAGAGTGTGTCACAACAAGTATAACATATCATCACAAATATAATGCAATAAGAAACAAGTAATAATAAACTATGAAAAAAAAAATTATGTTTCAAAATTTTCAAGTATTTTTTTGGCAAATACAACACACCATGGAGAAACACCAAAATAATTGAATTATGGAAACGAAATGTAGGGGTGTGAACGCATTCTATAGGGAAATCAATGTAGGCAAACATAACATGTGTGCATGAAGGAATGAGACACCATTAACGCAAGATCTCAACGTCTACCTTAGGTGTAAAAATGCTGAACTCAAGTTAAATTGACTTAACATATTCGACTAATCAAGATCGTGAGTGATTCTCACACCAATAACACCCAAAACTATGTAATGCTTTTATGAGACTTTTTCAGGACATGCAAACCCTTTGATCTTCGACCAAACTCCCTCAAAACTCACATATTGAATATTTCTCTCAACTCTTTTGTTTTGAATAAATCAATGCTCATATGTAGCGAAGCATCAATGTTCTTTGAAATTAGCCTGGGAATTTATGTTTTTTTCTTTTTATGTGCCTTTAATCTTTTAGGCTCTTTTCTTTTTGGAAATGGTGTCTATTCACACAAAGACACTTTGTCTCCAGTAGCTCGATTGCATTCCCTTAAATATAACACATTTACCGGAGATATGATTTTCAATTTTTCCAATTCGGGTAATGGTTGTTACAAGAACTACTTTCATTATCTCGTTTTATCGCATTTGGTTCATTTTAAAAGCATGATTGAGATTAAAACACTACAATTGACACGTGAAAGGTAAGTGAAATACTAAAATAATTTCATGCTCATGTGCATTGAAGGTGACAAGAGTCAAACATGTAGAAAGTAGTCATCATATAACATCTTAATGTCTCCATACAATATTAAGCAGAAAATGAAATAATCTCACATCTCAAAACACTACAAAATAGTCACGTGGATATGGAATGAATTGGTGACTCGAACATCTTTAATGTTCATCCATATATGGTGTAAAAAATAAAAATAAAAACTCCTTTTAGATTTTTCAAAAAATTTATCAAATATAAAATATTTTTCACTTTTTCACTTTTTCTACAAAAATAGAAAATCTTTTTGTATTTTCCAAAAAAATTTAAGAAAAACAAAACTCTTTTTGGATTTTTTGAAAAGATATATCAAAATGGAAAATGATAAATACATTGATAGTACAATGGTAGTACACAATAACAATAATAATGAATGCAATAAACATGAAAAGCATCATTTGCAAGAAAACAAGTCTAAACCTTAATCATTAAGGACCGAGGAGTTGTCCAAAGGAGAAGAAATCTTATGAAAATACTCAACTTGCTCACGAAAATGCTCAAACTCTCTCATGTGATGTGTGGGAGCATGCGGAGTAACATGTGCGGGAGTGCGTGTGGGAACACGTATAGTCGCATATCGTGGAAGATACCTATAAGACACACTACCCAACATAAAACAAAATTCCCTAAGGCGTCCTCTTTGCTTGCAAGGGAACAAAAATACACGGGATTAGGACCACCTCTCAAAAATTGTCTATGACGTGCTCTCCAATGAGGTAACGAACGCCTAGGTGGTTTATGTCGATAGCCATAAGGATCTATCACAAACTCAAAAATCGGCTCAGGTTCTATATGGGAAGTGGATGCACCGTCATAACCTATTCCTAGCCTCTCAACGTTACCCAAAGCGGAATCGAGGAACATCTTTCCAACCTTCTTAGATGTGTACTTTAAAGTAACATGGACCTCTCAGGCACTTTCGAGATCTCTCTCGAGTTGGGATACACGATCTTCAAGTTTCTTCAGAGTCTCCAATGAATATTGAAGATCTTTAGTAATACTAGGCACAGTGTGGGTCAATACGCTCTTTTCCCAGCCTAAGACGATTAACTATTTTTTTCTTATAGAAGAGGGAGAGTAACCCCACCAATATTATTATAATATTAGAGAAATAGCCTCTCTAGGGTCATTTACAAGCTCCAATGATAAAATCCTACTCATAAAAGTTAAGTGTTGAGCGCAATAAGTTAACCTCGAAAAGAAATAATTGTGGGGATTTATAAACATCCCCATTATAATGAATAAAAGCATTGGAAAATAAACTTGGAGCTTCATATGTAACTCCATTACAATTTTCAAACAATAGAGGATCTCATGTATTGACAACCCAATCTATCCAGCTTATAGGCAGCTCTGACCTTTTTAGGAAGCTCAATAAAACTTTTAAAAATAAGAAAAGAAGAGTGGTGAATACCATGATTAGACAAAGCATAAGCTACCATATTTGACTCCCTATATCAATGATTTAATGAAAACTTAATATGTTTTAGGCAGCTTTTGATTTCTTCAACACTTTTTCTTAGGCCCCAAGATGGTTTCAAAGTCTTTTTAACTAAATTCACAACAAACATAGAATTTGATTCAATCAACACCTCCTTAATATTGAAATCAATGCATATTTGAATTCCCGTTCTAAGACCTTTAATCTCTACATTTGAATTAGATGACACACCTTCTAATTAGAAAAAGAAAACACAATCTCCCCTATGTAATTTTTGACAAGTCCACCATAACCACTTAATCTTGAATTACCTTTTTAAGCCCCATATACATTTAATTTGAAGCAAGATTTTGGAGGGAAATTCCAATGAATGTCTTTAACCCAAGGATTTTTCCTTTTGTATTTGATGCCAAGAGCTTCTTAAATACCTTTGTCAAATGTATTAATTTAATGTTTAGAATTTATCCCTTTGCAAATGATAGATATCTAGTTTAAAGACTGGCTAAAAGAGGTGCAAAGCTGCAGAATAATTACAACAACTTTAGAGCCTTTGGATAAGTCAGATTTGCCTAACGGAGCTAGTATAAATTCTTAACTTAGTGAAGGTCTAGTTGTGTCCTTAGTGTGTTAATAGTTTGTAACCTTATAACTCATTTTTAGTGGATTTTTGGTTTTGCGATGTAGACACCTCGGTGGATGTTTCCCCAATTAGGTGGGGTTTTACCACGTAAAAAATTCCTGTGTTCTTGCCTATTTAATCTTCCTCTCATCCCTTCCGATCTTGTGCTGATTTAGACTTGTTTAGTTTTATTTTTCAAAACTTGGTCACATATACCTGAAATAACTTGTTCATAACTATTTTCATACATATCTTGTGTTGGTAGTTTGTTTTGTAAAAAGAGTTTCTTCAAAAAACTGTTCGGAGACATTTAGACTGTTTAAACTTATATTAAACAACTTAGTTGGTATTTTTTCATGCAGGAGAATTATTTTGTGGAGATAAATATTAGGGGATCCTAAAAAGAATATTAGGACTTCTAAATGATTAGATGATTAATATATGACCTTTGGGTTAGTGGGAATAAAATATGGGGTGTGAATTTTAGGATTGTTTGGGATGAACCACAATTGGGAAATTATTTTGACGATATCCCATGACACTAGCCTGTAAATCCCGAATATACCAATTCGTATTAATTCATAAGTACGCATGCACTTATTTTAATCCCATAAGTGTTCACTCAATTATGATACAATTATCTCATTAATTACTTCCGAATATTAGCTTATCACGTCTAGCTAGTATTTTAATTTCCTTCTACTCGTGCATTCGGATTCACTCATATATAATTGGCATACATAGATTCTACATGCATAATATATATATATATATATATATATATATATATATATATATATATATATATATATATATATATATATATATATACGGGTATAGAGACAGTATATATATGATACGATTATAAATATATATGTGTGTGAATGGTATATTTATGTGAAGCATACCCCTCTAGTGCTATCATGGGAAGTTGCACGATTTGGGTGAATCCACTGGCTTGAGGAGCAGGGAGAGTATAGTCCCCAGGTCATAGCGTCCATTATTGATATTGTGTGATTTTATCATATGTGAGACATCTTGGGTATAATTCATTCTCACTTTCAGGTGAGGAGCTATGACCTCCTCCCATACGTTATGATTTGGACTTTTACCAAGGCGGTGTGAGATTCCAACCATTGGTACCCAAGTTGATGTGTGATAAATCCTTGGAAGATGATAGCATTTTAGAGACTGCATCCACTAAGTTATAGCTCTGAGGGATGGTTATTATACTTACATAGTTTGTGATATATAAGTATAGATTTACTTGATGTGTATATATATATACAGACAAATAAAGAATAAAGTGAGAAGTAAATTGCAGCAAACTGCTACATTATTCGAATGACATTCCAGGGTAGTTTGAATGACAAATCGAGTGAGAAAACATTGATAAACAAAGCATCTCGTTTGAAGGGTCATTCGAACGATAATTGGATCTCGTTTGAACAAGGTTGTTCGAATGACAAATCGAACGGGAAAATAGCGAAAAAAGCATCTCGTTTGAAGGGTTGTAAGGACATTTTTGTCCATTAGCAATTGGTTATGTCGCACGCCGTTACACCATTGAAGAAATTCAAGTTTCATTCAGTCATCAACGGATCCGAATATCAAAAGAAGAAGAGGAATCAAAATCTGACAGGCCGGATCGGTCCGGCTAGAATAAAGGAACCGATCTGCCTCCAGACCGGTCCGCCTCAGACCCGGACCGGTCCGCCTGCTGAAAGCCAGTATACCCCGGACCGCAAGCAAACTGAAGAAGCCCAGAATAAAAAGAACCGATCCGCCTACCCGGACCAGTCCGCCTCAGATTCGGACCGGTCCGCCTGGGATAAACTTCAACAGATCGTGTTTAGATTTTTAAGGCCCAAGAATTCTTATTTAATCCCACTACGGGAAGTTGTTTTCCAAGACTTCAATACACGATTTTCAGAGCACAAAAACTCTAAGTCTTCACCTATTGAGCCCAAGACTCTAGGTTTTTTTATTCACAAAAATTTCTAAACATTTGTGAATCTCTTTGCAACCCAGGAACGCACTTTTGCTGTTCATACCATTGTGGAGAAGACCGTTCTTCTTCTTCATTGTAGCCCTACTGGAAAGGGATAACTCCAGTCGCCGACTACAGAATCCGACACCTGAGGGTAATTCTTAGTCACTTGTATTTTCATTGTAATCCGAAATTGTACAGTTACAATATTATAATGAAAATAAATGGTTTTGCCCCTTTGGGGATTTTTCCTCACAAGCATGTGTTTGAATGTTCTTGCTTAGTTCATTATCTTATTCAATCACATATTGTTGCGTGTTTAGGGTTTGTTTGAGTTAAATGGTGTTTAATATATAAGTTTATCATTTGAACACAAGCACATACGTTCTCAAATTGGTATCAGAGCAGGCTACACTAATCTATTGCGTATTCCTATTTTCCGCAAATTTTTTCTAAAATATCATTTTTCTAAAAAAATTGATTTTTGAAAAGTGCGTGTTCAAATGGAAAAGTTATATAATAAAATGCCTGTTTTTGATGGGACAAATTATGCTTATTGGAAATCCTGAATGAGGTCGGCTTTAAAAGCCATAGATGAAAGGGTTTGGATTTTAGTTGAAAGAGGGTGGACTCCTCCTTCCGTGACTGTTGATAATGTGATCAACTTGAAACCTGTCACTTCTTGGACTGAAGAAGAATTTAAATGGTCATCTTTTAATTCTAAGGGTCCAAGTGCTATTTCTGGGTCTGTCACACCTGATGAGTTCAAACGCATAATGACGTGCACCACGTCAAAAGAGGCATGGGATGTTTTACAACTCACCCATGAAGGAACTAATGCTGTGAAAGAATCTAAGTTGCAAAATTTGACAACTCAATTTGAAACCATCACCATGCATGAATCTGAATGCTTTGATGAATTTTATGCTAGACTTTCTGACATTGTGAATACTAGCTTTAATCTTGGTGAACATATTCCTAATGCTAGAGTTGTTAAAAAGATTCTTCGTTCTTTGCCTAAGCGTTTTATCCCTAAAGTCACTGTGCTAAATTGTATGGGTAATTTAAATACGCTAAAATTGGAAGAACTTGTAGGAGATTTGCAAACTTATGAAATTGATATGTTCCCTAAAACTGTTAAATCTAAAGATAAGGGAATTGTACTTAATGCCCAAGAGAGAAGGAGTGAAGGGTCGGCTAGAAAGAGGGTAGAGTCATCTAGAAAGAGAGAGACTGACACATCAGATTCTGAGTGTGATTTTGACTTAGATGATTTGGCTCTTTTTGCAAAAAATTTCAAGAGTATTCTCAAATTTAAGAAAAATGGCAATTTTAAAGATAAAAAGAAATTTGAGAAAAATGAAAAAGACTCCAAAAATCCTCCTAAGAAAGAAAGTGAGAGATGCTTTGAGTGCGATGGTAGGGGTCATAGAGCCTTTGAGTGTGCCACTCATCTGAATAGAGAGAAAGGGAAAGTTGTCCTTAATGCTACTCTTAGCGACGACAGTGAGGTCGAGACGGTGGATTCAGGAGATGAGTCACCGCATGAGTGTAACTTCACCGCATTCATGGCTAGTCAAGTGAGCACTCCTAGTTCTCTTCACGACGATGAAGATGATGCTTCACAGGGACACCTCGATAGTGAGATCGATGTGAGTGAGGGGGAGGATGACTCAAGTGAGAGCGAAAGTGATATTCAACGCGCCTACGCTGAGTTATATTCTGAGTCTTTTAAAACTAAAAAACGTAACAAAGCGCTAGTTCTTAAGATCACCGGCTTAGAGGAAGATTTAAGAAAGGCGAGAGAAAGAGAGTCCTCCACCTTCACCGCCCTGAGAGAGAGAGAATCTGCCTGTGTCGAGAAAGAGAGTTCGTTTAGTGAGAGAGAGTGTGTTTTAGAGAAAGAGAGAGGGGATTTGACTAAACAAGTGGCTAGTCTTACGAGTCTACTCCATTCCTCCGTGGAGACTCGAAAGAAACTTGAAGCCCTTGTTGCCCAGCTGACTCATGATCTTGAGAAAGCACGGGAAGTCAAGGTATAAATCGAGGACAGCTCTGGGAAGATGGGAAAGATGCTCCTCGGCCCCGCTTTAGGTTTTGGTGATCGGCAAGGAATTGGTTATGATGGTGCCTCCACGTCCCAAATTGCACCTGGACCAGTTCCTGAGTTTACTACGAACCCTTATGGCCATCGTCAAAAACCTCGAAGGAGAGTTCGACCAAGAAAGGCAAACCAATGTCCACCTTTGACTGTGTCCTTTTGTACTTATTTCAAAATAAAAGGCCACCTTAGGGAGTTTTGCTATAGCATGGGTCGGACACGACGTACTACTGCTCCACCACATCATACTGATGAGTTTTCTAGTCTGAGAGAGCGAGTTGAGTTCTTAGCTGCCACAACCCAGAGTTTAATGGAAGAATTTCGACGGATGTCTTTGCCGTTAGTAAATGCTTCTCACATTCCAGCTAAAACCAACAACAACAAAGGCAAACAAAAGGTCATCTCGACTTGGGTACCTAAGAAAGATAAAAAGGCTTTTGTTGTTCATGTTGCTCTCAAAGCACATAATACCTCACAGTGGTATTTTGATAGTGGGTGATCCAGACACATGACAGGTGATGCCTCATTTTTTAAGACTCTTGAGGACTATCAGGATGGCAGAGTAACCTTTGGAGATGGGAGCAAGTCTAGCATTGTAGGATGAGGTACTGTCGAGTTACCTGGATATCCTAAGCTAGAAAATGTTTTGTACGTCAAAGGTTTGAAAGCAAACCTTCTCAGCATTAGCGAGCTGTGCGACGCTGACTTTGTAGTAAAGTTTGACCGGGATACTTGTAAAGTCTATAATCAAGCCGGAAAACTATTAGTGCAAGGGGTGAGGATCGAGGATAATTGCTATGGGACTGAGCCTACGTCCTCACTTGTCTGCAACAGCGCCACGATCACTCCTATGGATCTGTGGCACCAACGTCTAGGTCACGTGAACGTTAGAGATCTCAATCGCTTAGCTAAAAAGGACCTAGTACGTGGCTTACCATCTCTTGGAAAGTCAACTCCGACCGTTTGTGGACCCTGTCAGTTGGGAAAACAAATTCATAGTCCTCATAGGAAGTTGCATTCCATTACCACCTCTCATGTCCTTGAATTGATTCACATGGATCTTATGGGTCCCACTCTTACTGAGAGTCTAGGTGGTAAGAGGTACATCCTCGTGACGGTAGATGATTTCTCCAGGTACTCCATTGTAGTTTTTCTAAGAGAGAAATCCGATGTTGTAGAATTTTTAACGACCAAGTGTTGTGTCCTGCAAAATCAACACGGTGTCACTATTAACAGGATGCGTAGTGACAATGGCACTGAATTCACAGAAGCAAAGGTAGACATTTACTGTGATAGCCTCGGGATCAAACATGAGTTTTCTGTTGTGAGAACTCCTCAGCAAAATGGGATTGTTGAGAGAAAGAATGGAACGATCCAAGAGATGGATAGATCTATGCTTCTAGGTCGTAAAGTTTCTAGGAGATTTTGGGCAGAGGCAGTGTCTACTGCATGCCACATGGTGAATAGGGTTTATTTGCGTCCACACACACTTCAGACTCCTTATGAGTTGTGGACTGGCAAGAAGCCCAACTTGGCATATTTCCGTGTTTTGGGGAGTAAATGCTACATCCTACGGGATAGAGAGCAATTAGGAAAGTTCGACTCCCGGAGCGACGAGGGAATATTTCTAGGATATTCATCGAATAGCAGAGCGTACCAGGTTTTTAACCTGAAGAGCTCTAAGGTTATGGAATCAATAAACGTCACCGTGCAAGATGACGAACCTCCGACGGTTATTGATCATAACCTTCAGTGTGAGGATGAGGACACATCTGACAGTGATCCACTTATCCCCCACCCACACTCTGTGGTCCCCACTCCTGTGTTAGGGGACACACCTGCTTGGGTTCGCAAGAGTCATGACCCATCTGCTATTGTTGGCGATCCAACTCTAAGGGTCAAGACTCATGCTCAGCTAGAGAACGTTGTTAGCCATCTTTTCTACACATCCAAAGTCGAGCCCAAGAACCATAAAGAAGCACTCAAGGATGAACATGTAATACCCCGTACTTTTGGTGATATTTATTTATGGGATTAATTGAATTAAATGCGTATTAATTGGAAATTAATCCGGATAAAAATACTAGTGAGATGCGAGTTTGTATTTGATATAAATGAGTATATATGGCTATATATGAATATTGAACTATGAAACTTGTCGTGAGATTGAAATACGGCAATTTGGGAATTTTGTTGAGACGCGGGTGACAGTCGCGTCAGGTATATATTTATTTTAATTAAAAAGTGAATTTTATTTCTATAAACCGTATGGTCATTTTGAGTGCGCCAACGCGTCCGGAAGGGTCGAAATAGTCAGAAAACACTAGCCGGGGGTTTAGTTTGGGTCCCGGTGTATTTTTAGGCCATGCCGGCAACGTATAAGGGTAGTTTGGTAATTTTGAATTTTTGGGAATTAAAACCTACGAAAATTGGGAATTAAAAAGCTGACTTGGTAATTACCCAATAAACCCACTAACCACATCTTAGGACTTAATGGGCTACGGGGGTTAATAGAAATTGTTCCAAAATTACCTAAGGCAAAAACCCTAGCCACCATTCACTTTGGAGAAGAAAGCTTGTAGAGAGAGAGGAGTGGAGAATTCTGCAGAGAGAGAGAGAGAGTACTCCATCAAATCAACATCAAAATCAGAGATTCAAATAAGGCAAGTGGTTTAATTTCGTTATTTTGCAAAGAATGTTTTCTCCATGTGTAGGATTTTTGATAAAATCTTATTGTTCTTGGGAGTTAATGAAAAACCCATTTAAATTGGAAGTAGAAATTTCATTTTTGATGAGGAATCGCATGTAGATTGGTATTTAAATGATTATTCTGATGATATTATAATTTGGATGAAACAAAAACGGATTTAATTAGGCTCTTTGATGATTTATAAATTCTAGGGTTCATATTCTTAAAATTGGGGGAAAATATGAAGAGATTTGATAATTGAATGAGGTTAGAATGAATTAACCCCACAAATCATGTTAGTATATGACCTAAATATGTTTAGGAATGATTAGAGACTTTGAACAATCGTTGGATTAATGTTTGGATGAGATTTTAGGTGTAGAGAAGTTGGAAAAACGAAAATAGGAAATCTCGGCTCGAAACTGGCCACTCGTTAGAAGACCTGCCCAGGTCGTTCGAACGAGCTCGTTCGAACGAGCTTCTAACGAGTTGACCTTTGACTTCTAACAAGGGTGAAGTTCATTCGATGATTTCATTCGAACGAGACCTCGTTAGAAAGCCCACTTCGTTCGAACAAACTCTCGTTCGAACAGCCTCGTTCGAACGAGACTTCTAACGAGTTGACAGTTTAGGCTTTTTAGCCTGTTTTGATCCCGAGTGTCCTATAACCTTGTTTATATGTAGAGATAACACTTCCTTGTGGATAAATGGATATATGTGAGATATTTGGGATATAATGAGGAGCAAAACCTAGAAGTGTAGTTGAACCTAAGGGAAAATATGAAGTAGGACGTGAGTGTCTATTACGATGCGAGAACTATTGACGGCCTAGATTACTATATTAATCGGGAACATATAAATTGTGTAGCATTATATGTCGGTACGAGATTTAGAAGTGTACCACCAATATATATTATGGTGATTACTAAGATGTGTGCATACTTAGTATATGTATTGATTTTATGTGTATGACATACCTACCATACTTGCTATCACGGGAGGTTTACGTTCGCTTAGGGCCCTCTAATCCTTGTGTTGCCCGGATTTAGACTGGTACCTCGATGAACATAGGTCAGAGAAGGACTTATTGGGATGTTAATAAGTCTGCTAATCGTGGGAGCGCAGGTATGTGCGTGACCCATGTGATGTGACTATGTTCGCCTCTATTATTTGTGATGTTGTTATCTGAGAACGATTCCTGGGAGATTCGAAATGCGTGATCCTTATGTACGTGATGTACCGGGGTAGATAGCAGAGTATATGAGCACCGCAGCTAGTCTCGGGGTGCTTGTATTGTATATTTATGACATGAATAATATACACTTAATTAATGGGAACTTTCATGTTAATATTGTGAATATAATTATGGTAATGTTTTGAGAAAACATAACGGGTTAATTGATAGTGAATTATATTACTAATTGAGAATCCGAGTGTATGTAAAGCCCTCTATCTAATTGATAACGTTAGAATGTAATATGGGAATCGAGTAGTAAGGGGTAGAACTTATTACGGTTTGGTTAGATATGTATGTTATTTAGATGGGTACGGTACGTTAGGAGTGCACATATAGTCGAGAGGTGAGAAGTTCATGTGAGTGCACGTCCTAACATGTATTTTGCATTTAATGTTTTAATGTTACTAAAACACTTGTTGTTTTTAAAATGATTTCCACTTTCGGGCTCTGACCCATTTGCTTTCAAATCTATTTTTGTAAAAACCATTTTAGGTGCCCAGCCACAAGGACACCATGCTTAGGATCCTCATTCAGGTGACGAGCTGTAGCTGTTTATGGAAGTTACAGGACTTTGCTTGTAGACGCTATTTCTATATTGACTCTCTATTCAGCATTTATCAGTTGTAGGGCATGTCGCCCATTTCTTTAGAGACTTTTCATTTATTTCAGTTATTCAGACTTCGGGCATGTAATTAATTCAGAATTCATACTTGTCTTATTATTTTTAGCTGTGGGATTGTTGTGAGGAGTTTTCCTCCAGACTTCTTATTATTATTTGTCGGTTATTTCATTACTTCGTTATGGTGAATGGATTATCTTGTTCTTCCATTATTCTGTTATTGTATGTTAATCAGACTTAATTTAAAATTTGGCAACTTACTTTTTAAATACTAGGTGGTTAGAAATTATTAAAATGTTTTCGACAGTGATGCTATTAACTGAACCAACTTGGCATTTTGTATTGATTTAATAAAGGAGTATCTACCCGGTATTTAATTAGTCGGGGTGTCACAAAACACTGGATATCTGCTATGCAGGATGAGTTGCTTCAGTTTAAAAAGAACAATGTCTGGGAACTTATCCCCCGACCTAGTGAGACTAATGTGATAGGTACACGGTGGATTTTTAAGAATAAAATGGATGAAAATGGTACCATAATCAGAAATAAGGCTAGGTTGGTCGCTCAAGGCTACACACAGATAGAGGGTGTAGACTTTGGGGAGACATTTGCTCCTGTTGCGAGGCTTGATTCCGTCCGTCTTCTGCTCGCCATCGCATGTCATCTGCGCTTCAAGGTATATCAAATGGATGTCAAGAGTGCCTTTCTGAATGGCATTCTACAGGAGGAGGTTTATGTGGAACAACCAAAAGGGTTTGAAGACCCTCAGCACCCGGAGCACGTCTACTATCTGAGGAAAGCCTTGTATGGTTTGAAGCAAGCTCCCCGTGCTTGGTACGAGAGGCTTACTTCCTATCTCTTAGCCCGTGGCTTCAAGAGAGGGGGAGTAAATATGAGGTTGTTTGTTAGGAGAGATGACGGTGCTATTTTGGTTGCCCATGTCTATGTGGACGACATAGTCTTTGGATCCACATGCTCCCAGCATGCTCACCACTTTGAGGAGGAGATGAAAAGTGAGTTTGAGATGAGTATGGTTGGTGAGCTTACATTCTTCCTTGGTCTCCAGGTTCGTCATCTAGTGGATGGGATGTTCATCTCCCAATCCAAGTATGTTAGAGACCTAGTGAAGAAATTTGGTTTAGACTCCGCTAAGCATGCACGTACACCTATGAGTACCACGACCAAGCTTAGTAAGGACACTTCAAGCAAGGACGTAGAGCAAACCTTATATCGGAGTATGATAGGTAGTCTTCTCTACTTGATTGCCAGTCGTCCCGACATCGCCTTTAGTGTTGGAGTCTGTGCGAGATATCAGGCGTCCCCTAAAGAATCACACTTACTTGCTCTAAAACGTATTATTAAATACATAAGTGGGACTCTCTCATACGGTATTTTGTATTCCTTTGATACCGATGATCGTTTGTCTGCCTATTCGGATGCCGATTGGGCCGGGGATGTAGATGGTTGTAGGAGCACTTCTGGTGGGTGTTTCTATTTTGGTTCTGCTCTTGTCTCCTGACTGAGCAAGAAGCAAAATTCCATCTCTTTCTCCACTACGGAGGCTGAGTACATAGCCGCCAGGAGTTCTTGCACACAACTCTTGTGGATGAAGCAAATGTTGGAGGATTATGGAATTTCACAAGACACCATGATCATTTCTTGTGATAACACGAGCGCGATACACATATCCCGTAATTCCGTCCAGCCTTTGCACACAAAGCACATCAGGATACGTGAGCACTTTATACGACAGCTAGTTGAGGAGAAAGTCGTATCCCTGAGTTTCGTTCCCACCGATCGTCAGTTAGCCGACATCTTCACGAAACCTTTAGATGCCCTTAGATTTGAGAGTCGTAGGAAGTCTTTGGGAATTTGCACAGTTGACTGAGGGGTTGGTCTTTGTCTAGAATAGGATGCTTCTTCATGTTCATATCATATGCTTCCTATTACTAGTCTGTTTTATATGTACCATTTCTTAGTTGTATAGCTTTTTATTTATTCTTTTTGCTTTTTATATTTTTTTTGAAAAAAAAATACAAAAAGATTTTCCTTTAAGAAAAATTTTGAGAAAAGCACAAAAAGATTTTATTTTGATAAATTTTTTGCTACTTTTATGGATGAGAATTTAAGATAGCCAAGTCACAACTTCATTCCATATATCCATGTGACTGTTTGATAGAGATTTGAGACGCTACATCATTTCATCCATGTGCTTTACTTAGTATGGAGTCTTTGAGATGTAATTAGTGATATCTTCCTACATGTTTGACTCCTATATCCTTTATTGCACACATGCACGGCTATATTTGATTATTGTTTGTCTATCTCATATTGTCTTGAGTGTTTCCATCTCAATCCTGTCTATACAATGTATAATATGCGATAAAACTTGACAAGATTGGAATGCATGTAACAACCGTTTTGGTGAGATTGTGTGTTTTTGTATAACGGGGAGGGGCTGCGAAAGGTAATCATCTATCCTTTGCGCAAAAGCCACCGTTAAAAAAGACCTAAAAATGGAGGAATTTTAATATCCGAGGTCCAAAGACGTTAAAAGAGCCCGAAAAATTTTAAAGGCAATAAAAAGCACTTCCTGCCAACTATGGGCCACTTAGGTTTCACCATCAATTCTCCAAAGTTTGAGAATTTAGAATGCCTCTATTCAAAATTATATCTGAGGGATTTTGGTTGGAGAATCTTTAAACGGGTTTTCACTTCCTTGAAAGTCCTGAAAAAGCATAAAATCGTTTTGGACGTTATTGGTGTGAAAATCACTTTGAGCTTTGATTTGTTGATTTGATTGAGTCAATATCTTATATTGTCATTCTTTTACACCAAAGGACGCATTTGAGTTCATTCGCTAGGAGTATCCAATATTCATCGTGCACATATGTCATGTTTGTATGCATTGATTTTCCTATCGAATTTTATCACACCACTTTATTTACGCTATCATCGTCTTGGTTGCTTTGTGTTCTTTAATGGTGTGATTTTATCCTAGTGACACCCCGCACTTGCTTATTTGATTTCTTTCTCTCATTTGTCTATTTGGGAACATCATAAAAAGGGGGAGAATGAATTATCTTATTATGGGGGAGATTTGAAAGTTTGAGTTTTCTCATAAATTGGTATATATGTTTATCTCATTTCAAACTCGATATGTCACTTGGTATTTTGTTTTTCTCATGTGTGTAGGTACTACTTGGATCATCATTGGATTGCACACCCTGATGAGAAAAGTGTTGAGATTCCTGAAGAGTTGAAGAGCAAACGTTGTAGTCTTATTCAATTGTATCTTTCCAGTTTTGGGTTCAAGGAAGGGTAGATTTGTATAGGCATTTTTAGTTGTTTGATATTTCGGATGTTTATTTTTATGTATGTACCGGCATAGACATAGGGGGAGATTTGTAAGGACATTTTTGTCCATTAGCAATTGGTTATGTCGCACGTCGTTACACCGTTGAAGAAATTCAAGTTTCATCCAGTCATCAACGGATCCGAATATCAAAAGAAGAAGAGGAATCAAAATCTGACAGGCCGGACCGGCCCAGCCAGAATAAAGGAACCGATCCGCCTCCGGACCGGTCTGCCTCAGACCCGGACCGGTCCGCCTGGGATAAACTTCAACAAATCGTGTTCAGATTTTTAAGACCCAAGACTTCTTATTTAATCCCACTACGGGAAGTGGTTTTCCAAGACTTCAATACACGGTTTTCAGTGCAAAAAAACTCTAAGTCTTCACCTATTGAGCCCAAGACTCTAGGTTTTTTAATTCACACAAATTTCCAAACATTTGTGAATCTCTTTGCAACCCAGGAACGCACTTTTGCTGTTCATACCATTGTGGAGAAGACCGTTCTTCTTCTTCATTGTAGCCCTACTGGAAAGGGATAACTCCAGCCGCCGACTACAGAATCCGACACCTGAGGGTAATTCTTAGTCACTTGTATTTTCATTGTAATCCGAAATTGTACAGTTACAATATTATAATGAAAATAAATGGTTTTGCCCCATTGGGGATTTTTCCTCACAAGCATGTGTTTGAATGTTCTTGCTTAGTTCATTATCTTATTCAATCACATATTGTTGCATGTTTAGGGTTTGTTTGAGTTAAATGGTGTTTAATATATAAGTTTATCATTTGAACACAAGCACATACGTTCTCAAGGGTCATTCCAACGACATTTGAATCTATTTTGAATGAGCTTTTTCGAACGAGATTCCAGGCCATGAATATAGATAATTTCGATACGAACACGTGGACCCCAGTTTCGTATTTTTCTGATTTTTTAATTTGTTACGATTTTTTTTCTGAAAGGTGTTTGAGAAAAAAAATTCTTTAGATAGTATGAATTCAAATTAAATTAAAAAAAATACTAACACCCAATAAAAAATTCCAAGTCTCTATATAACATGTGCATTCATACCTAGGAGACCTTAGAAAGTTGATGACAAAAATAAGGCACGAAATGCAGCACTGATGTGAACTTCAATATGTTGTCAGTTTCGTCTTCAACTCAAATATCATAGGCTTGAAGGTCACAAACTTCTTATCTACGACTCAAATAGTTTTGTCCGGAATTAAGCCAACACTTTCCAATTAACTCAATTGGAAATTTGTCGTTTAAAATCTCCCCCTTTGGCTTTTCCGGGACAAAACCAACACAAAAATTTATGGCCGTCATGCTCAACTAAAAGACACAATCCCAAACCCCAAAAAATACAGGCACTTGACAGACACATATGTTGAGAAGCTTTTCTTTCTTTATAACTTTGCCACACTGATGAAAAACTCGCACACTTAAACAAACAATCAAACGCATAGGGAATATAACAATATAAATTTCATAATTAAATTCTCCCCTTTTGTCTAACAATGTCTACCTAAAAAGGACGACTCTTCCGAAGATAGATCTTCCCAAATTAAAAGAGTTAGATACCATTTCTCCCCCCTTTTTGTTCAAGAATAGACAAAGATACACACGTATAAAATAACCCATTTATCCCCAATTAAATCAAATTCTCCACCTAAATGTATCAACGGATAATCATAATGGAAAAACAAGTATATCATGAAATGGTGTATAGAGTTACAACTAAAATAAATCAACATGGCAAGAAAAGAGCAACTAATCCAAACAAAGATTAATAGGTACCAACTACGATGCAATAATAAAAAGATACCCACTAGAATGTGTAACACCTCGCTTAAAATAATAATGGGTGGCCAGCCCTATACTATATTAAATCAGGAATTTCAAATGGTCCAGTCTCAACATCAACTGCCGGTACTATATAATATAGGACTAACTACCCGATATCATATAAGCGAGATGTTAATTAATTTAAAACATGCAACAACTAGCAAATCAACACCATAAACTACTAGTAAATGAATAAAAGATACATGAGAGAACTATAATAAGTGAAATGATAGAATAAAATGGACTAAATAAGTACAACTGAATATACCACAAGGAGATAAACCCGAATAAGCTGTCGGGTCACAGCCAATATAATAGATGAAATGAAATAGATATAAACATGTATATAAATATCTCTTGGGTACAAACCCGATATAAAACATGGATCCTACCTAGAATTTTAAAAGTACGAAACGTCTACCAAATACATCCCGCAATAGTCCGCACCTGTCACGGCTCCCAAGACTCTGGATAGAAAGTCATCCGGCATCCATGCGGTAGGACACCTGTAGTAATATATATATATATATATATAGGAAGGAGAGAAAAGTAAACGGGTCAGAGCCCGAGTTGTGAAAAATATTTAGCAAGTGTGTTAACCGTGCATAATAAATATCGGTGCACTTAATTCATAATTAAAGTGGAATCGCACTCTCGTGGAATCCCAACTCACCTCTCATCTAAAGGCGCGCACCTATTTGCGTCCTCAATTTTAATAGTTAAATTACCCCAATTTTCTTTTAAGGACAACCTAACTTAACATAGGCCCCGCCTATTCCCACGAGATTTGCCATACTACCCTAACCCCAGAACCCACTCTTTCTAAATACATGTAATTATTTTTACGAACAGATATGCCATATTAGGCTTAATGGATTCCGGTTTATAATTTATTTAATTATAATTCTTAATACGTTACCCATTTATAATTGGGTTGAAACATATGATTTAATTTCTAATTAACATGCATACAGAATTATTACTGACAAAACTTCTCTCCAATTTCAACGTTGCGCTGCGTTTCGTGCATGGGGTGTCTCGCAAAGCGAAATCCAAACAAGGAACCACCCCGTTACACTACTCCTTGTCAACGTCGATCCTGGAGATCCATTATGCCACACATAAATATTGACAGAACTTCTCTCTAATCTCAACAATGCACTACGTTTTGTGTGTGGGGTGTCTCGCAAAGAGAAATCCAAACAAGGAACCGCCCCGTTACACTACTCCTTGACAATGTCGATCCTAGAGATCCATAATACCATACATACCATATACTACTACTACTAACACTACTACTACTACTACTATTACTACTACTTTTTAGACTACACTATGAAAACATCTACAATCTCCAATAATATCCTTGGGATGATGTAACCGAAATATTCCTTAAACAAGATGCATCAATCCCCCAATCTTCTAGTACATCATAATCATCCAAGATGTACTCCATAAAAGTCCATATCCTCTCATCTATAGGATATTTATATAAATACATATATATATATATATATATATATATATATATAGGTATTTATTTCTAACCACATATATATATACCATCATCAATCCAATAGCCAAGTGTACATACTACATATGATGTACGAGGCCATGCACATAATATACCCGGCTATATATATCGCCGATAAACTGCATCAATGCTATCATCTTCCCAGTGCCCAGCTCACATAGAAAAACTGGGGCCACCATGGTGGGACTAAATAACACCCATCTCGTGGTAAACTCACGCACACGACTTCCCGGGAAGCGGTCATAGCTCCAAAACGGCAATGAGACAAAACATACCCACCACGTCTCATCCCAAAATATAAAAATGTAAATCACATAATAACACACGGGACGACTATGACCTGGGGAATATCCACACCCTGCTTTTCTAGCCAGGATGCTCACCCTCTACGCGCGCAACTTCCCAATGATAGCATGAGCGGGGTATGCTTAACCAAATAAGTATATATATCATTCATATGCATAATATATATACATCCATATAATCCAATCATATGATCAAATATTAAACCATCATATAAGGTTTAAATATCCATACCACATATGTCCATAACATAAATATATCCATATAGTCATATCTATATAGATATACATATATACATATATTCACATGTCCGCATATCTATATATACAAACTATATCTCGTTCATATGTATAGTAAATGTCATCTCGACTTTAAGTATACATATAGTCCTCAATTTATAAGCCGTCACCACAAACTCATATAATTACCTCGATATGTGAATATAATCCCTCACTTGAAGCATATTCATCCATTTTCCTATGGTGAATAGTCTCCCAAACAACATAAGGATATATATATATACATCCAACATTAAGGTTATCACCCAAAGTTAGTGTAGGAAACCATCACTACAACTTTCATTTACACTCGAAGATACATAATTGTCTTTAGTACTATTTAAACATTGGCATATAGATATAACTAATAGCCTATGAACCCCAACTTATCCCAACATTATTTCAAGCGTTGGAATCCCAATGGTTACTTCCACATATTTACGTATAACTATCCTATCTAGAATATGTGCTACCGCTTATTCTAGTCGATTGTATGATCCCAATCGTCCCCAATTTCACCTATGGTTCGATTGGTCTTATGAACCCTTATTCTCAATAGAACTCCATTTTTCATACCTACTTAAGCGATAAGGGACTATCTCTACCATTTTCAACCAATCCATAATTTCCCACCTCCATCATAGTAGGAAACCCACCAATCAATTTAATCCCATATTTCTTTCATTATCGAAAGAAGTATCCCATCCTCCTAAATCAATTTAACATAGGAACGCAAGCCCCTATTCGACCTAGAGCCCTATTCCCTTAATCTAATATCATAACCTTACTAAATAAGCCCATTAAGAAAGCCCCCAAGAATAAAACTCCAAAAGAAAAGAAAAAGGACAACTCCAACTTTTGGGCTAAAAACAGGGGACCGGTCGACCGGTCCCAGACCCCCGGTCGACCGCGGGTCCAAATTTTGCCTACGAAGAAATGCAGTAGGCTTTTCCTTTAAGGCGCGGTCGACCGGTCCCCAGACCGTGGTCGACCGGCCATACCAGTTGCCTTGGCCGATTTTTCCAATTTCAGCAAAACCCACGAATTTAAACCCTAAAACTTCCATTCTAACCTCCAAATCTTTACCACAACATGGCTCCAAGCCAATAAACCAACCCAAAGTTGATCCAACCATTTCTACAGCATTTAAACCCATTTTTAATCATTGATTTCAAGATTTACCCAAAACTTTAGGTTTTGATATTAATACCCAAAAATCCAATCTTAACCCACAAATCATGAAATAAAATACACAAATGACTTATTTAGCAAGACTAAACACTTGCCTCAGATTTGTAGAGGTTGGATCGTCCTCGTTGTCGCGTTTGGGCCGGAAATCTCCAAGATTTCTTCCTCTCTCCTTTTCTTTCTTCTTCTTTTCTCTCTTCTCTTATCTTTCTCTCTTTCTCAAATGAGATGGCTTAACCCGTAAGCCATCTTAAGCCTATAAAACATAAGTCCCAACTTTAAATGTTAATACACACTTTAAATGACTCGTTTACACCAATTCGAGTCAAACTAACTTAAAAATATTCCGAAGCCGAAATAAAACCCAATGACAGTCATTTTGACTATCTCGACCCTTCCGGGATCAATGGTACCCTCAAAATCATCATCTGGAATACTTTAAAATGTCCTCTATTTTTGGGTTTAAATTCCCAAATTTTAGAATTCTCCAATTTAATTCAATTTTATTTTCCCAAAATTTAATTTCTCAGTCTCAAAAGTCTTGGGGTATTACAATCTTCCCCCCTTACAAAAATTTCGTCCGCGAAATTTAAGATGTGCCTAGGGCCTCAATATCATCTAGTCCTTTCATCAACCCTCAGGATCACTATACCGATCCTTTCTAGTTCTCACATCGAACCAAATAGATCCTTACCGATCCTTAAAATCAACTAGCTACCCAGGGCGCCCATACACCCCGTACCCAAGTTTCCACTCGTATAATTATAATTAGGCTCCATTAGCCTCAAATCGTAATATACCATCACAACTATAATCTATAATAACATATTAAATATATAAAAGTTTGAAAATTCCCAATGGTTGAACTCTCATTAATTCCTGACACTATCCACCTTCGTGCTGGGGAGGTCTCGCAAGCGAAATCCAAACAAGGAACCCTCCCAATACACTACTGTGTAGCTAGGTCGGGGATTGAGATTAGTTGAACCAGGGTTAAGGTTTTATAAAAAGATTTTCACATTTTAGATATTGCCCGAGGGCCTTTACAATAATACAATATAAATCAATTCTGCGTCTTTCGACACGCCAAATAAATACCTCATGTTTAAAACACAAGGCCTCAACAAATACAATACTCTAGCCAATAGATAGTTCTCAAAACTAGCACAACTATGAGATAAACTATCCGCTCCACATAAATCTACCAAACTCTGAACCTCTCAGTTATGAAATTCCTCTACATCACATCAATACTTTTATATAATAATAAATTCTTCCCTCATTGGGATTCTAAAACTTCCCTACTATTTCGTTACGAAAATGTGTATCATCACCAAAGATGCCATACATAGGCCACACTTGCTCACTTCCTCCTCTAGGAAAAATCCATACACCCTAGCGGTATAGCGGCTAGCTACACATCACACCTCACACACGACGTTCCCAATATCGCACAAAGTGTAACTTAAACCCAAAGAAAGGTATTCTACCTTATTTTTCCTTAATCTAATGGTTTCACCTCATCTCAGGATCTCAGTTCAAGACCCTCTACTTCTTCCAGGACGATCATTACTCTTAAACCTATTTCTCTGCAAGAGAAACATCTTTCCCAAGATCTTTCCTAATCCATATTGAAGGACAGTACTATTGCGACTACCGAAAACTCCCTCAGTCCCACTCAACGAAACTAAGTCTCCAAATTTCTTACTCCCACTTCCCAGAAGGCAATACTCCCAATATTGGGATAACTCCACACCTCACATCAGGGAAAAGTCACCAACACCAGGCTTCCTAACAAAGGTTAACGGGTTTCTCAACCTAAACCTCCCAAAGACTACACTATATTTCTCTCCTCAGACTTATTTTACTAATTCCAAGGTTCGCCATTCGAGCAAATTTTCCTTTCTTACTCAACCATCGATAAATCACCTCGAACCACTGCTAGAAATCTCCTCAATATCTCCTCCAGAATTGGGGAAAACAAATACCCCCGATTAAAGCGTACCCAAAATATGCTATGGGTATTGTACTTCTAATCATATCCTTTCCTAGACGACAAAATCTAGGCGACGTCTGAAACGAAACAAGAACAACTGTTATCAGAACGTCAATCAAGTGAATGTACTTCACAGAAGAAAACAACACAGTGAAAACAACAGTCCTATTTGTAGGGCTTTATGTCAAGAACATTAACGGAAGAATCCATAAACTCGCACAGATCATAAGGACTCTAGAACCTGATGCTCTGATACCATCTGTAACACCCCGCTTAAAATAATAACAGGTGGCCAGCCCTATACTATACTAAATCAAGAATTTCAGATGGTCGAGTCTCAACATCAACTGCCGGTAATATATAATATAGGACTAACTACCCGATATCATATAAGCGAGATGTTAAATAATTTAAAACATGCAACAACTAACAAACCAACACCATAAACTACTAGTAAATGAATCAAAGATACATGAGAGAACTATAATAAGTGAAATGATAGAATAAAATGGAATAAATAAGTACAACTGAATATACCACAAGGAGATAAACCCGAATAAGTTGTCGGGTCACAGCCAATACAATAGCTGAAATGAAATAGATATAAACATGTATATAAATATCTCTTGGGTACAAACCCGATATAAAACATGGATCCTACCTAGAATTTTAAAAGTACGAAACGTCTACCAAATACATCCCGCAATAGTCCGCACCTGTCACGGCTCCCAAGACTCTGGATAGAAAGTCATCCGGCATCCATGCGGTAGGACACCTGTAGTAATATATATATATATATATATAGGAAGGAGAGAAAAGTAAACGGGTCAGAGCCCGAGTTGTGAAAAATATTTAGCAAGTGTGTTAACCGTGCATAATAAATATCGGTGCACTTAATTCATAATTAAAGTGGAATCGCACTCTCGTGGAATCCCAACTCACCTCTCATCTAAAGGCGCGCACCTATTTGCGTCCTCAATTTTAATAGTTAAATTACCCCAATTTTCTTTTAAGGACAACCTAACTTAACATAGGCCCCGCCTATTCCCACGAGATTTGCCATACTACCCTAACCCCAGAACCCACTCTTTCTAAATACATGTAATTATTTTTACGAACAGATATGCCATATTAGGCTTAATGGATTCCGGTTTATAATTTATTTAATTATAATTCTTAATACGTTACCCATTTATAATTGGGTTGAAACATATGATTTAATTTCTAATTAACATGCATACAGAATTATTACTGACAAAACTTCTCTCCAATTTCAACGCTGCGCTGCGTTTCGTGCGTGGGGTGTCTCGCAAAGTGAAATCGAAGCAAGGAACCACCCCGTTACACTACTCCTTGTCAACGTCGATCCTGGGGATCCATTATGCCACACATAAATATTGACAGAACTTATCTCTAATTTCAACAATGCACTACGTTTCGTGCGTGGGGTGTCTCGCAAAGCGAAATCCAAACAAGGAACTGCCACGTTACACTACTCCTTGACAATGTCGATCTAAGAGATCCATAATTCCATACATACCATATACTACTACTACTAACAACACTACTACTACTATTACTACTACTTTTTAGACTACACTATGAAAACATCTACAATCTCCAATAATATCCTTGGGATGATGTAATCGAAATATTCCTTAAACGCGATGCATCAATCCCCCAATATTCTAGTACATCATAATCATCCTAGATGTACTCCATAAAAGTCCATATCCTCTCATCTATAGGATATTTATATAAATATATATATATATATATAGGTATTTATTTCTAACCGTATATATATATACCATCATCAATCCAATAGCCAAGTGTACATACTACATATGATGTATGAGTCCATTATAATATACCCGGCTATATATATCGCCGATAAACTGCATCAATGCTATCATCTTCCCAATGCCCAGTTCACGTAGCAAAACTGGGGCCACCATGGTGGGACTAAACAACACCCATCTCGTGGTAAACTCACGCACACGACTTCCCGGGAAGCAGGCATAGCTCCAAACCGGCAATGAGACAAAACATACCCACCACGTCTCATCCCAAAATATAAAAATGTAAATCACATAATAACACACGGGACGACTATGACCTGGGGAATATCCACACCCTGCTTTTCTAGCCAGGATGCTCACCCTCTACGCGCGCAACTTCCCAATGATAGCATGAGCGGGGTATGCTTAACCAAATAAGTATATATATCATTCATATGCATAATATATATACATCCATATAATCTAATCATATGATCAAATATTAAACCATCATATAAGGTTTAAATATCCATACCACATATGTCCATAACATTAATATATCCATATAGTCATATCTACATAGATATACATATATACATATATTCACATATCCACATATGTATATATACAAACTATATCTCGTTCATATGTATAGTAAATGTCATCTCGGCTTTAAGTATACATATAGTCCTCAATTTACAAGCCGTCACCACAAACTCATATAATTACCTCGATATGTGAATATAATCCCTCACTTGAAGCATATTCATCCATTTTCCTATGGCTAATAGTCTCCCAAACAACATAAGGATCTATATATATATATATACATCCAACATTAAGGTTATCACCCAAAGTTAGTGTAGGAAACCATCACTACACCTTTCATTTACACTCGAAGATACATAATTGTCTTTAGTACTATTTAAACATTGGCATATAGATATAACTAATAGCCTATGAACCCCAACTTATCCCAACATTATTTCAAGCGTTGGAATCCCAATGGTTACTTCCACATATTTACGTATAACTATCCTATCTAGAATCTGTGCTACCGCTTATTCTAGTCGATAGTACGATCCCAATCGTCCCCAATTTCACCTATGGTTCGATTGGTCTTATGAACCCTTATTCTCAATAGAACTCCATTTTTCATACCTACTTAAGAGATAAGGGACTATCTCTACCATTTTCAACCAATCCGTAATTTCCCACCTCCATCATAGTGGGGAAACCCACCAATCAATTTAATCCCATATTTCTTTCATTATCGAAAGAAGTATCCCATCCTCCTAAATCAATTTAACATAGGCCCGCAAGTCCCTATTCGACCTAGAGCCCTATTCCCTTAATCTAATATCATAACCTTACTAAATAAGCCCATTAAGAAAGCCCCCAAGAATAAAACTCCAAAAGAAAAGAAAAAGGACAACTCCAACTTTTGGGCTAAAAATAGGAGACCGGTCGATCGGTCCCAGACCCCCGGTCGACCGCGGGTCCAAATTTTGCCTACGAAGAAATGCAGTAGGCTTTTCCTTTAAGGCAAGGTCGACCGATCCCCAGACCGCGGTCGACCGGCCATACCAGTTGCCTTGGCCGATTTTTCCAATTTCAGCAAAACCCACGAATTTAAACCCTAAAACTTCCATTCTAACCTCCAAATCTTTACCACAACATGGCTCCAAGCCAATAAACCAACCCAAAGTTGATCCCAACCATTTCTACACCATTTAAACCCATTTTTAATCATTGATTTCAAGATTTACCCAAAACTTTAGGTTTTGATATTAATACCCAAAAATCCAATCTTTAACCCACAAATCCTGAAATAAAATACACAAATGACTTATTTAGCAAGACTAAACACTTGCCTCAGATTTGTAGAGGTTGGATCGTCCTCGTTGTCGCGTTTGGGCTGGGAATCTCCAAGATTTCTTCCTCTCTCCTTTTCTTTCTTCTTCTTTTCTCTCTTCTCTTCTCTTTCTCTCTTTCTCAAATGAGATGGCTTAACCCGTAAGCCATCTTAAGCCTATAAAACATAAGTCCCAACTTTAAATGTTAATAGACACTTTAAATGACTCCTTTACACCAATTCGAGTCAAACTAACTTAAAAATATTCCGGAGCTGAAATAAAACCCAATGACAGTCATTTTGACTATCTCGACCCTTCCGGGATCAATGGTACCCTCAAAATCATCATCCGGAATACTTTAAAATGTCCTCTATTTTTGGTCTTAAATTCCCAAATTTTAGAATTCTCCAATTTAATTAAATTTTATTTTCCCAAAATTTAATTTCTCAGTCACAAAAGTCTTGGGGTATTACAGAATGGTCTAAGATAAGCATGAGATATCGATGAAAAGTCGCAACAATATAGATACCTATATCAATAAGAGGCATATATGAACTAGATAACAAGGAAAAGACTCAAAACAAATGAAACCATATATATACATAAGCAAAATATACTAATAATGCATAAGCACGTATATATAGGTATAAACACCACACAAGACACTAAATACAATAAGTTTTCCACACTCATATGGCATAAATATGTCTGAATCATGTGGTAAATGAAGTGAAGGGTGTGAACTAGAGACAAAATAATTATGACCCAATCACTTAAAAATGTTCAAGGAGTTATATTTGAATGAAAAACATTATCAAACTTAGATTTAGCCTCATGTGACAAGATAAAGTGAACTCAAAGAACAGACAAACACAATGCACATAAGAGTGGAATTTTGATGATTTTACAAACCAATAGAGTCGTGACAAAATAAGCATAACTGGGATTCATTGTCATTGTGCAAACCCTTTGATATTTCCATACAAACTCCCTCATAAATAATAATTCATTTCTTTTCTTTTGAATGAACATATCAACCTAAACTATGTTGGCCTTGGTTACTTTTTACAATGTCGCAGTTATTTTGTCCCTTGCCAACGATGGATTTTGCGCAAAGGAGACTTCCTCCTTTCGTAGCCATTTTTGTTCACCCTCATATATAATTTTTTATACAGTTCAAATAAATTTCACAGGCAACGGTTCTTACATGCACAAATCCTCCATAGTCACAAAAATATTTATATGACAAAATTCATAAGAGAACATATCAGTTAGCTCAAATATACATATGAAGTTAACATTCAAAAGAGCTCATGCATGGGTGTAATAGAGGCATATAAAAAGAGAATCCATTAAGTAAGTCAAAATCAAACTTCTCCATGCAAGCATTATAAAGAACAATTTAAGAATTCAAATTCAAAACCAAAAAGTTATAGCCACATGGAAGCGGGAGAATGTAGGTGTGACACCCCGACTAATTAAATACCGAATGATCAGTTCTTTATTGAATTAAAATAGGTTCTCATTTGGTTTATTCTTAGCATCACTGTCAAAATCTTTTTAAAAACTAACCACCTATGTCAAATTAAACCGGTGCCAAATTTTATATTTCATTAAGCAGCTAATAATCATAATATGGAAAGACTAAATATAACAATTCACACGATAATAAAGTCCGAACCATCAAATAATATAAATAAAGTCTTGCTGAATAAACCATCGGCTAAAATCTCAAAACTAAATTATAATCCAATAGGAAAATAAATAAGTCAAACATGAGTCTGAATTGAATAAATAAATCTGAATGGGGCAACATGACCAAATGAAATACTAAAATACTACTATGAGATCCTACGCTAGGAATTGAGGAAACGAGGCATCTAATCCAACTCATGCAAGCATCCAGTTGTCCCGCAGCTGCATGTCCCTCGGATAGGATATCAAGTTTGGCATCCCTATAGTTGGACACCTAAAGGTTTTGAAAATATTTTTTTCTAACAAGGGTTAGAACTCAAAACATTTTGAAAACATTTAGCAAGTATTTATCACAGTTTAAAAATCAGTTATTTATTACACATGTTAGAGTCACGTACACTCTCTTGAGTTTCCTCACCTCTCATATATAGTGAATGCCTAACGTCATCTACTTAGCCCAACTAGATATACTAACCAAGCTAACTAGACTTAAGTATCTAATTGATTTTCAATACATCTCAGTTCTCATACCGCCCATACATTACTCTATTTGATAATTAACGTTACTCGTACGTTAAGAGTTGAAATTAACATTTCACTTACATTCTCATTTAGTCTATTAATTAAGTTTCACTACTTAATTCATTTCTTCAGAAATCTATTCTTTAACCGTCCACTATTACACACAAGTAGAATATTCACATTTTTTTATAAATATATATTCTTCTCACAAATATATCATTGCGGTGTCTCTCAAAAGGACCATCATGAATACAGGCATACTCTGTTATCAGTCCAAGTCCCTCTCCTACTAAAAGGGGACCATTGGTTTGGCATGCCTCCTCAAACCCAAAATCAAATACCAAGGAATGGAGGCGAACATAGTTCTAAGCCTTAGGGCTATGCACATTTCTAACGTACCCAAATGACACTCGGGTCTCACTAATACACGTCACATAGTGAGCCACCCTAAGTCCTATGTTCTGGGCACTAATCCAAACCTCACTAGAATCGTCAAGGTGGGATCGCACACTACGCGTGAACCTACGATGATAGAAATAAGTGTAGGTATGTTAACTCATAACATCAATCATATAATAGGTAAACAAACAACCTATATATATATATATATATATATATATATATATATATATATGTGTGTGTGTGTGTGTGTGTATTCAATATGTATTCACACAACCTCATTATCATCATTCGTACGTAGTATTTATTACTCAAATACTCACCATGCTACTAATTTGCGATTATTTTCACTACCGTATTAAACCGAGTATTCTTCTCTACTCTAAGGGCCCTAGTTACCCCTTACTTTATTTCAATAGCTAAGTCTTCCTTACCCTAATGGTATATACCATAATCTCACTCACGCTTTCCCGTAATTTTATTCTCATTCTCTCGAATTAAATCACGTTACAATTTAAGCTCATTTATTTATCGTTTTAATCCTCTTGATAAGTCTGAATCCATAACCCTAGCATAGGACTACTACAATATAATAAGTCCCTCATTATATTTTAACAAAGTCCCAAAAGTTTCCCCGATAACAATTTAGGAGTTCAAGGTTTAAAAAAAGAAATTTCATTTTTTCTGGGCAACCGAATCGATTCGCGAGGAGGCCAAATCGATTCGCTTTCCGAATAGATTAGCTTGTTGGCCGAATCAATTTGAAAATGCCCAGATCGTCTTCTTCGTTGGAATTTCAGTGTTTTTCACCATTTTCAATCAACCAAATTTCATGCAAAGCTTTTAAACTCAACACCAATTGTCCCAAACCTTTTCTACATGCATTAGGATGATTTCTAACGTAATTTTAACATCAAAATATTATGATTACTTCTCAAGAACGGATTAAATCATCTAACCATAAAAAACCCTTGGTTTCAATATGCTCCATTAATATTCAACATAAACCCAGATTTAATTCGTGATTATTAACACATAATATTTGATTTCTAATCCTTTATAGATATTCATTCTAACTACATGCAATTCCTACCCAAACATGTAATAAATTATTCTCTTCTTCCAAGAACATCAAATCAATCAACATAATTGAAACCCTAGTCACTTGGGTATTATAACTTCATATTGATTTGCAATAAGCACTTGCCTTTGATCATTAGGGTCGGATTTCATGGATTAAATGATGGATGGTGTGCTTTATATTCCAATCTTCACTTCCATATTGTTAATGGTTCAAGATCACACTCTAATTCCTCAAAATCTCTCTCTTAGGCTTCATAAATACTTTTTCTCTGACTCCAATGGCTTCTCTGAGTTTTCTAACGTCTAAACCCTAGCCTCTAGCCCTTATTAGCTGATATAGAGTTTGTAATTTCCTAGGTCTCTTAACCTGTAGTGGCCAAATGACTAAAATGCCCCCATACAGTCCCGGTTTAGTCTAAAAATGCCCCGAAACCAAAATAGCACTTCCAGGTATACTATTTCGACTATTTTGACCCTTTCAGAATCCTCTGTGACCTCAAAATCATCATCTAAGTCACTCTAAATATTTTTTTCCTTTTTGGACCTTAAATTAGTCTACATGCGCCTCCCGGTAGAGATAAAATTCACATACGCCAATATCACTAGGTGTTATGTGTAATAATTTCCATAACTCATTTACTCCTCACTTAGTAAATTTATTTCATTATATTAGTCATCATCTCTCTCGATTAATATTCAAAAATCACAATATCATTTAATTCAATTAAATTACGTCCCTCGTGTAATTTAAAATAAAATGAATTAATTACCAATTTAATTAAATTTCAAATATGCAGAAATAAGGGGTATTACATACTTCCCCCCTTATAAAGGAATTTCATCCCCAAAATTAGGACATACTTGCGGTGAATAAATCTGGATACTTCTCTCGCATGTCATCCTCCTGCTCCCATGTAGAGTCATCAATAGTGTGGTGCCCCCATTGAACTCTGACTAATGGTATCACCTTAGACCGTAGTTTATGCTCACTACGATCAAGAATGGCCACGGGTCTCTCCTCATACAAGACATCTTACTACAAATAAATCTCCTCAAGTGGGATGTTCCAGAAAGCTCTCTCTCTCATATTATAATTCTTCAACGATGCCACGTGGAACATGTCGTGTATCCACTGAAGATGCTCTGATAAAACCAGTCTATTTTCCACTGGTCCCACTCTTACTATAATAGGGAAAATCCCCACGTATCTCAATGCTAGCTTCCCCTTTTTATTGAACCACGTGAACCCCTTCATGGCAGACACCCGTACCAACACCTGGTCATAAAACTCCAACTCAACATGTCTCCGATCAACATCAACATAACTCTTCTGCCTATCCTGAGCTGTTCGAATACATCCTCGAATTAGATAAATCTTGACAGATGTCTCTTGTATCATCTCTGGCCCCAATAACTTATTTCACCCCACATCTAACTAGCAAGCGAGCGAAAAACAAGGCCTCCCATAAAACACCTGAAACAGTGACATACCGAAGGTAAATTAATAAGAGTTCTTATACGTAAGCTCTACTAATGGAAGATATCACTCCCATCCTCCCTCAAAATTCAGAATGCACATACTCAGCATGTCCTCCAGCATCTGATTTAACCTCTCAGTCTTCTCGCCTGTCTATAGATGATAAGCGGTACTCAACCACAAGTCTGTGCCCATGGCCTCCTAAAAGCTCTGCTAGAAGTGTGACACAAAGATTTTGTCTCTATCGGACATAATATTAATCGGCACCCTATGCATCTATACTATCTCTGCAATGAATAGCTGTGCATACTGCATCGTCTCAAAATCGATGCAAACAGGAACGAAATGGGCCACCTTGGTCAGTTGATCCACTATCACCCAAATGGAATCGTGATCCCTCTGTAATTTCGACAACCCTGTAATAAAGTCCATTGAAATTATTTCCCACTTCCACATGGAAATATCTAATGGATGTAGCATCCCTGAAGGCCTCTGATGGTCAATTTTCACAAGATGACAAGTGAAACACTTTGAGACAAACTCTTTAATGTTTTTCTTCATCCATGACCATCAATACAGCCTCCACATGTACTGGTACATCTTATCCCCACCTGGATGTACCTCAAACCTTGAACCATGTGACTTTGTCATCACTTCGTCCCTTAAGTCCTCATCATCAGGAACTATAAGTCTCCGATTAAATTGTATACCTCCCTCTGAGCTGATTGAGTAAGACTCTGTAACCTTAGCTAATAACTTTCGTACCCTGTCCTGATAGAAATGGTCCTCTGCTTGTGCTTTCACTACTCGCATCACAATCCTAGGAGTGATAGCTAAAACTGTCATACATGCTCTGGCAATCTCATCATCATGTCAAAGATCACTCCACTTTGCTTTCCAGACCTCTGCTAACTCTCCAATGGGTCGTCGGCTCAATGCGTCTGCTACTACATTAGCCTTCCCAGGGTGATATTGTATATCAAACTGGTAGTCCTTCATAAATTCTAGCCACTGCCTCTACCTCATGTTCAGCTCCTTCTATGTGAAGAGATACTGAAGTGACTTATGATCCATGAACAATGTAAACTTCTCCCTCAGAAGATAGTGACTCCATATCCTCAAAGTATAAACGATCGCTGCTAACTCAAGGTCGTGTGTGGGTAATTGTTCTCATGGGGCTTAATCTTACGAGATGCATAAGTTATATCCCTATCCTCTTGTTATAATAGACCCCTAAGTCCCTGTAAGGATTCATCGGTATAGACCTAGTACTCCAATCATCCCCTAGGCAAAGCAAGTATGGGTGCTAATGTCAACTTGTCCTTAGCTCATCAAATGCTAACTGATAATGATTGCTCCACACAAAAGACACCCCTTTACGAGTCATATTTTCCAATGGGCTCGTAATCTTTGAGAACCCTTTAATGAAGTGGCAATAGTAACCGTCCAACCCTGAAAAACTACGAATCTCTATCGGTGTCATGGGCTATCCCCACTACCTCACCGTCGATACCTTACTCGGAACAACAATAATGCCAGTATCGGACACGATGTGGCTAAAAACCTGAACCTCTCGAAGCCAAATCCACATTTCTCGAATTTGACATACAACTGATGGTCCCGTAGTGTCTGCAAAACCATACACAAATGCTCTGCGTGCTCCTCCTCAGTGTGAGAGTAAACCAGAATGTCATTTATGAACACAATCACGAACTGGTGGAAGAACTCCCTAAATACTCTGTTAATGAGATCCTTGAACACTGCTGGTGCATTGGTGAGCCCAAACGACATCATCCTAAACTCGTAGGATCCATAGCGTGATAGAAAGGCGATCTTAGGAATATCCTCCTCCCGAATGTGCAATTGATGATACCCCGATCTCAAATCAATCTTGGAGAAGTATGCGGCTCCCCTGAACTAGTTAAACAGGTCATCGATTATCGATAAGTACTTATTCCGTATCGTGACCTTGTTCAGCTCGCTGTATTCTACACATAAGCGAAGAAAACTACCCATCTTCTTCATAAAGAGAACTGGCGCACCCCACGATGATGTACTTCGTTTAATAAAATCATGACCCAAGAGCTACTAAATCTACTCTCTTAACTCACGCATCTCTAAAGGGGACATATGGTAAGGTGCTCAAGCAATCGAGTCTATGATAAACTCAATCTCCTGGCTAGGTGGAAGTCTAGGTATCTCCTGGAATACGTCCTCAAAATCCCTCACGACTGGAATTGAGTATAAGGAAATAACTATCTCCTTCGAGGTCTCCTCCTCAATATAATATAAGTATGTGTTCGACCCTCCCTCAGGAAGAGGCATCACCACAAGGAACATCTCCTATCCCGAAATGGAAAACACAATGATCCTCTCATAACAATCTACCATCGCCCTATACCCTCCCAACCAATCCATACCTATAATCACATTGTAACCCTCCATATCTAACACAAGAAGTTCTGCCTCTAAGCTCTATCTCCCTATAACGATATCGATTCCACTACAAATTAAGTGTATTAGTGACCCACTACCCATCGGTAACTCTACACACATAAGGAGACTACCGGTGGTCTCTAATGAACCAAAAGCTCTAGAAAATTTAGTATTAATAAACAAATTTAATGCCTCAGTATAAAAAACAATCCTACCCTCAAGCCCGTGAATATGAAAAACCCTCTACGGTCGGTAGTACCGGTGGTGCTAGCCCTGCTAGCCTTATAGGGCCACATCTCCTCTTATGACCTTGATAGCCACAAATGAAGTATTATCCTGGTAATTCTCTCTGTCTCTAGCCCTGCTAGCCTTGATGCTGATGGCCCTGCTGTTAGCCTTGATGGCCTCACCTTGCTGGCCTCCCCCTGGTTCCCATGGCCCTGATAGCCCCGAGGAACCTGTGGTGATTTGGGCGCTGCTGACCCTACAGATTTAAACCTCTTGGCAAAATTCCCCTATCTGGAATCCTTCCCCTACTGACCGCGTGTCTATTGCTATAGTGCTCCGCTGGCACCAGCCCCATTTGCCTTACTCGATTGGCTAGGCTCACCTCCCATCTTTCTTCCCTTTGCATGGAAGTGATGATCCTGATAGTGTAGAAATATTGCATTGATGACATCAATATATGTCACCAATGCAGGGTTACCGATCAAGTGTTGCCTGATCTTCTAGGCCACTCGACCCTAATCGATCTGGTTTTTTATAGGGTCAGTTTGGTATAACTTGTTGGTATGAATCTTATTGAATTAATCATTTTTGAAAATGAAATTCTCCTTTAAAAGATGTCCAAATTTATCCAAGTTTTAGCATAATAGATGTATAAACCAATAAATTCATCATCACAAACAATTTTAAAATAGACCATACAAAAAATGTACAGAATATTCAAGATACAGAATATATAACAAAAAAAAATCATACAGAATAGGGGAAGAAAGAAACTGATATGTCCATGTTTTCATACATATATAGCTTCTGAGTTTTCATACAAATATTGCCAATAAACTGATATGACCATATGTATATATAGAATATTCAACAAATTTCATAAAATACATAATATTGAACATACAAAAACAAAGCTAAAAAACTTACATACTTTTTTGAGAAAACAAATACCTGTGAAAAGAAGAAGAAGAAGAAGCAAAAAGGAGAATGCATAGTGACTAAGCATAAATTCTTATGAATTTAGCCCCTTAATTTAGCAATTTTAATATCTTGAACAACGTAATTGATTTTCTTTTATCCCATATCATTTCTAATGATTTCTTCTAACAAGTACCCCGAGTTTCGTGTATTTCTTATTGATTTTACAAGTATTTAGTGCAAGAAAAGAAAGAAAGAAACCAGAAGAAAGCAAGAGAACAAAAGAAAGCAGGAAATGGGGAGTTCAAGGGCATTTTCGTAATTTTACATATATATTCCGGTGGTGGAGAAAACTAGAAAGTTGAAGAGATCTAAATTACAAGATCATTGGAAAAAACGGCACCCCAATCCGAGCTACGGTAAAGAAGTTATGCCCAATTAAAGTTGGAGACAGAAAGTCAAAGTTGAAATTAATTCTGGAAGCTAAAGAGTTTCAATTCTTGAAATTTCTTGTATAATTCCTTTTTATTAGTTGTAAAATGTGGAGAGTCATGGGAAGAGTCATTTTTTTAGAGATATAAAAGGCCAAGCCTTAGAGGAAGGGAGAGATTCTTTTCTTTGGGCATATAATTTCATATTTTTCTTTCCTTAGGATTTAGAAAACCTAGTTTGTAAGTTGAAAAAGGAGTATTCATGATTCAAGTTCAATTCTCTTTCCAGGTTGTGGTTACAAATTTCAATCTTCTATCCAAGTATCAATTTCAATTCTCTTATTTGTTTCTCTATTTTATTTTCGATTCTCAATTGTTTTGCAATTCTCTTTTGAATCTATATTTCTTAGATCTATGGTTCCATGCATAGTTATAGTTCTGTTTTCAACTAACAAAACCATTTCTAGCTAAATTTTCAACGGTTGGGATGCATGAACCCATCCCAATGTAAATTACTTATGTAGAAAATAGAGTTTAAATTAAAAATTGACCGAATCGTGTAGGGAAATTATATGAACATAGTAGATCTTTTAATCTCTCTTGCCCTAGGTACTTGGGATGTTTAAGAATATTATGCAAGTGTAATTGTTCTACACCGCTTTATATTTACCTTTGATTTCGTATGGTGCGGGCTTGAACCTCATATACGTAATGCTTAGGATCTATAAAGACTAGATTCATTCAAATTTATAATTTACGATTCTAGTATTCTACACGGTAAATTACTAGGGTTGGGGGATTGTATTCCAACCTACTTTCTCATTCATCTTAATTAGTTTGCTCATGCATGCATAGTTAACTTTTTTATTTTTTCCCTTTTCAACCATCATCATCTTTTCACTTTTATTTTATAAGTAATAAATCAATTAAATCCTATTAAACATTCCCTGTGGATTCGATACTCAGACTCACCACTATACTCCTTAAGAGTGTAGTTACAAGTTTAGGTTTTTTGTAATAAGGTTAGAAGCCATAACAACGACTAGCGTATTACACGGACGCTTGATTTTCCCCTCGATCACATAGCGGCACTGAGAAAAAGAGAATAGGAGGATATGTGGCTGGCAGTGGCGACGAGGCAAGGTGATAGAAGAGAAGAAGAAGTTATGGTGAGTGAGAGAGGAGCGACACAAGAATGAGTAGAGAAAGAAAGAAACGTTTAGTGTTGTTATTGTTGTTGTTGTTGTTGTTGTTGTTGTTGTTGTTGTGTGTGTGTGTGTTCTTTTTTATTCTCAGATTGGATTAGGGTTGTTATTTGTTAACATGTTTCCTCTTCTTTTTTTAACTGATGAGTGTACCCCCTTCTTTGAGTATATATATAAATACGTACGCGGTACGTGTCGATCGAGACTAGCTATTTAACAAGGCGGACAGAGAACCAGACCGATTAGACCGGTTGTAAAAAAACTTGGAACATAGCGAATAAAACAACCCTGATAATAATAGGGCAGTCTGGTTCGGTTTGGCATTCCAATAAGTTTTCTAAACACCCCAACTAACCATAATAGGTCAAACCTATTTTTAAATATAATTCTAGATATAATTTGTCCATAAATGAACTAAAGGGTTGATGATAGGTCTGTCAATGGATCGGATTTTATCTGAATCCGAATCCGATCCATTTAAGTGGATATGGATCATGCTTAAATTCCAATTATCCGATTACCCGATTACTCGTTTATTAAATGGAGCGGATTTGGATTCATATACTCCAATATGTTAATAATCTGATCCGATTAATATTTTTAATATATATCTATATATATAAATTATATATTATATACTTTTAATTAATATATATTGTATTTAATAATATTTTAAATATTTATTATAATAGTTCTCTATTTCATTATCTTTTGTTTGGGGACATTTGCAAAATAAATTTATGAAATAAGAGTTGTAAATAAAAATGTTGCAAATCAAGTTTAACATAAACGGATAATCGGATAATCGGATCGGATCCGAATATGTTTAACATAAATGGATATGGATTTGGATTTGCCTGATCCAATCCGATTAATAAATGGATCGGATCCAAATCCGTTTAACAATAACGGATATGGGTTTGGATTTGACTGATCCGGTCCGAATTCGATCCGTTTACATGCCTAGTTGAGGAGTTGCATATAAGTGGTACTTAGTCAGGACAAGCAAGTGACATATAAGGAAAAAAAGGTACCCCTCCTGAATTCCGGTGTCAGCCACATCCTAAAGAAAGATAAGTAAGAATTAGACACTTCCAGTGGGGCGAGTAAGCATATTCTCTTTACCCATACCACTTCAGTGTCTTGCTATTTTAGATTTTGCAATAAATAATCAAATGGGTTTCCATCTATGGTGGTTAAATGGTGTGGAGTTTCCAGCCATTAGGTTGTTGGTTCAAATTTGGATTAATTCTCTTGTGTTAGAGATCAAAAGATTCCTAGTATTGAAAATTTTTTGTATTATATTAAGGGTCTACCAGACCATCTTTAAAATGGAACAATAATAACACACCAGGTCAACATGTTAGATAACATTTAGATTGTGGTCTAGGAAACAGTCTTTTATTGTCGTTATATTTGAATACTAAAATACGCCACCTACTGAATGTCAAATTCAACCATTATCTTTTACTATTATACAACCTCCCTTTTTTTCTTAAGTCGCAATCAAATTTTATTTATTGAGTTGAGGGGTGTCTTTATTCATCTTTCCATACATTTTACATACTAACTCGAATACTCTGATTCATGGGTATCATGCTTTTTCCCTTCACTATTCAATATTTTAGTAAGGCTGCCATACTATTTAAGAAAAATAAGGTTGGTACTGTGTCTAAATTAATCTCCTCCTTAGTAAATGAAACTTTCAAAAAATTCATCTAACTTCATAAAAAATTGCCCAAAAAGTATAACACTTTCAGAAACTTTATAAAAAACACTTATATGAAACAAAAAAAATCCCAATTTTGGAGATTCATCACTGTCACAACTTGTGCATATATATTCATGTAGGCTTTAACTAAGGCATACGGATAGACATAGTTGAAAAAAATAAATGGAAGAAAATTATTCTATATGGACTAAGTTTAACTTAACCAAAACAATTAAAAAAAATGGAATGATATGGTGAAGAGAGTTTCCATATTGAAGTGAAACTGTTTTAGTTTTTACCAACAGGCTACAAGAAGAAAACATTTTGTTCAAATTTGATATATTATTGTTCAAATCTGATGTAAATAACCATGATGTGTGTGGATACATCTATGACGTATAATGAAATAGAGAAATGTAAACAACTGCACCATGTAAGGAATATAAATGTTGTGTTTGTTTAAATGTTAACAGGTGTTTTTGTAGTTCACTGAATAAAAAAAATGGGATAAACAAAGTCTATAAGCTCAACATAGAATGAGGGTTGTGACAATGACCAAGTACATAAATAAATTTGGAGCTTAAAATTGTGAGAGAATTTCTCCTTAAAATATCTGAATTCTAAATAGGGCTCATAATTCAAATGAAGTAAAAATTCACAGTTAGATAAATCCAATGTATTTGATAGGCTACAGATCCAATATATCTGGGGGCCTAATTTTCCTTTCTTCTCTAAGCGTAAAATTCCTTTTCAGGGAAACGCTTTTAGAAACACTTGATCATTCACTTGAAATTCTAATGGTTTTCGGTGTTGGTATGCATAACTTTTCTGTCGATCTTGGGACGTTTTTAACTTATTACGAATCTACTGTATTACCTTAATGGTTTTTTTTATTATCTCGGGACCAAATTATTTACTATCTCTTGCCTCTATCCAACATGCAGGCGATCTACAAAGTCTTCCATATAAAGCTTCAAATGGGGAAGAATCTTGGTAACTATATTTATATGAAAATTCGACAAGAGATAAATATACATTCCAATTGTTAGGCGTATCTAACGTACAAGCACGTATCTTCTAAGGTTTGAATTGTATGTTATGGTTGTCCATCCATTTGGGGGTGCAATGCGGTACTTAAATGAAGTTTAGTACCCATTTCAGTTTGCAATGCTTGCCTAAATTTTCCTATGAAATGAGAATCTCTATCTGATACAATGGATAAAGCAATTCCATGTAATCGAATAATTTCTCGAATATACAACTTGCTAAGTTTTTGGAATCCATGGTAATATGATCCAATTTCCATTCGAGAATAGGTAAGGGTTGAAGAAGTCCACTGGGGTGTTGGTGTTCTATTTTTACTTGTTTACAAGTAAGATATTTTCTTACAAAATTCTCGATATCTTTTCTCATGTTTGGCCACCAATATTTCTTCTTCAAAGCGCGGTACATTTTCGATCTTCCAGGGTGTATCATAAATTTTGAACGATGATCTTCTTATAATACTTCTTCTCAAAGAGATGGATCGTCAGGTACATATAATCTATTTGTAAATCGTAGTCTTGTTTCTTTATCATAGGAAAAATCTCATTCTTGCTCGAAAAGTTTTTTACAAAAGAATCTTGGGTTTGTTGAACTTAGATTTTATCTCTCAATTCGGTATAAGGGATAATGTTAAAGAGTTTCATATAAGGGGTAATAACTATAGATCATATTGCTCTATGGTAGCGGAAATATTATAGGAAATTAGGGTATGAAGTCTTCCCACTCGATTCTAACTTAACGCGTCGACTACTACGTTACCCTTACCTAGATGGTAATTGCATTTAAATCGATAATCTTTCAAAAATTCTATCCAATGTCATTGTCTTAGATTTAAGTCCTTTTGGGTAATGATATATTTCAAGCTTTTATGTTCCAAAAAGACTTGGAAATTTACACCATAAAGGTAACAACGCTAAATTTACAATGCAAAAACTACGGCTAGTAGTTCTAGATCATGGATCGAATAGTTACGTTCATGAGTCGTGAGTTGTCTTGACCCGTATTCTATCACTTTTTCATTTTTCATTAACACACATCCTAGTCCTTGTAATGAAGCATCGGTGTACACATCATAACTTACATCACTAGAGTGAATAATGAGGATATGATCAGTAGTTAATTTGTCATTAAACACTTGGAATGATTATTTACATTCCTTAGTCCACACAAATGGAACTTCCATTTAGAGTTATTTTCGAAAGGGAAAGAACAATGTGTGAAAATCCTTTAAAAAAGCGATGATAATATCCAACTAATCCTAGATAACGCTTTATTTTAGTAATATTGGTAAGACGTTTCCACTCCAAAATGGTTGAAATTTTGGTTGGATCGACTTGGATTCCATTTTAAAAAATCACATGTCCGAAGAATTTGATTTCCTTCACTGGGAAGTCACATTTTCTCTTTTTTCATATAACCGATGGTTTCTAAGAGTACTTAAGACCGCTTTCAAGTGTTGGGCACGCTCTATAAGATTTTGAGAATATCACCAATAAAAATGATAACGAACTGGTAAAGAAAAGGTCTAAAAAATCTATGCATTAGATCCATAAAGTTTGCTTGGGCATTTGTCAAACCAAATGACATTACAGTAAATTCAAAATGTTCATAACGAGTTTGAAAAGTAATTTTTGGAATTTTTCCACTCTAACGCGTAATAGATGATAACCGGATCATAAATCTATTTTATAAAAGACCTTCGCTCCTCGAAGTTGATAAAATAGATCTCTTATTCAGGGTAAAGGATAATTATTCCTAATAGTTACTGAGTTGAATTTACTATAATATATGCTTAGTCAAAAGATTCCATCATGTTTCTTAACGAATAAGACCGGACCTCCCCAAGGTGATGAACTTAGTCGAATAAAACCTTTTTTCTGAAAGATCATCTAGTTGGGTATGAAGTCCTTGAAGTTCTAAAGGAGACATTCGGTAAGGAGGTATCGAAATAGGAAGTGTATCGAGAAAAAGATTGATACAAAACTCAATTTCTCTGGAAGGGGGTAATCCAGGTAAATCCTTGTTAAAAATGTCTTTAAATTGTTCTAACAGATTTGGAATTAAAGAAGAAATATCGATTTGTAAATTTGAAGGTTCTGATGGACCTGATACTTAAAACATAAAAGAATAATTATCTTCATCTCAAAATGAATTTGCTTATCTTGACAATTGATATAATTGTGATGTTTCGATAAAACAACCATTATGCTAATAATATCAAAACCATAAATATCTAAGATTATCAAGTTAACAAGGAGAGTTCCAAGATCAAGATAAATTTTAAAATTTCTATAACATTACGTTGGTATATTGATTTCACCTGTTGATAACTCAATGTCCAATGGAACAATTAAAGATGTTGGAGATAATTGTAATAATTTAGCTAGTCTAAGATTAATGAAAGAATTCGTGGATCCCGTATCAAATAAAATATGTTTGGGAACATGTTGAAAAATGATCATACCTTATATCACATCATGTGTGTTTCGTATAGGTAGTATAGCATAATCATCCCATGACTCGGGATTGGCTTAACTCTCTAAGTAGAGTTTGGCTTGGAGTGATTCTGGACACAACAAAATTTTTGAATTTGTGAGGGTTTATTTGGCTAGCTACATATTGGAGATGACTTTAACTTGGGACATTGGGTACAAATATATCCTACTTCATGACATTCGTGACAACAAATTTTTGAATGGGTTGTGTTATGATGGATCTGCTAATAAGCTTTCCCACTCAAATTTGCATAAGATTAAGGTCTAGGATGAGATGGAGTTCTAATGACATGATTGTTCCTAATAGTCAGGGGTGAAGATCGAATCGTGGTAGAAGAATTTTGTTCCACAATGGTCATAACGTCAATCAATTGAGAATAATCACGGATTTGTAACGGAGCTATTGAATTCTAAACTCTTGAATGTAATCCTCCTATAAAATGCTTGCATTACTTTATCTTAGTATCCGCATATTCCATAGCATAGCGAGATAATTTGATAAAACTAGCCTCGTATTGGTCTACTGAGAGGTTACTGTGGGTATTCGAAATTTAGAACCATGGGCCCGGACGAGTAGCCCAGTCCTGACGGCCCAAAGTCCGGGCCCCTCATCTCTTATTGATCTGGTCTCCCCCACATTCCCACAATCGGAAGTTACACGGGAGATGGAAAACGTGGAGAAACCCATCACCTCCACTTACCTGCATGTACATGTATATATTAAACCCTAGGTCCGGGGCAAAAGGACAAGTTGTATTCTCTGTAATCACTCTTCGGAGTATATAGAAATAATATCGACTGCACCACCGTGGACGTAGGCACATCTTTGCTGAACCACATACACCCTTTATTGTGTGATTGGCATCTTATATTCCTTGTTCTTTTCTTGATAATTGCTTCTCTCGTATTTATTCGTGTTGCATAATAATTGCATGCACAATTGGCGCCGTCTGTGGGAAACGTTCATCTTTCCCTAAGAAGAGCCCACGTCAAGAAAGGAGTTGAAGATGTCTGGCCACAGCAGCAATGCTCCCCAAGCAGGAGATATTCAAGAACCACCTGCTCCTCGAAGGATCAGGTCTGAAGTCCGATGTTCAGGACAGAGAGCTCGCCTGGAAAGACCAGCCTCAGAAGAAAGTCAGGGACCAGCGAGGTCCACGCAGATATCCAGGTTGATTGATGCGTACGAGGCAAGGCTCCACGAGCAGAGGGAGTCTTCTCACAGATATGAGGCTGAGAATGCTCGCTTAAAAAGAAGACTGGAAATACTGGAGAGGGAGCTTCGTCCTGATAACAGGAGACGCCCATATCGCACTCCTAGCCCTCAGGCGAGCAAATCTCGCAGCCGAGGAAGGAGACCTAGGCAAGAATCTCAAAGGGACGAAGGAGGCGAGTCAGACGACGACCTCCGCGAATAGCTGCGAAGAGCTCGCCGCTACCAGAGCCCTGCTCGCAGCGACAAAAACATACGAAACATGGTCCGTAGGGAGATGGACCAGCATCCCGCTCACCGCGGAACAAGATCAACCAGAGAACTCGCGAGGCGAGCTCTCAAAACCCAGATGAAGTCACCTTTCACAAGATAAATCGAAGAGGAGGAAGCTCCCAGGAAATTTTCCATTCCAAGTTTCAAGATTTACGACGGGAAAACTGATCCCATCGATCATGTCAGGCAATACCAACAGGCCATGACTCTCTGGAGTCACTGAGATGCCCTGATGTGACTCATTTTTCCCTTGAGCCTTAATGATGTAGCACAGAAGTGGTTCGAAAGGCTCCACCACCGGTCGATCAAGAATTTAAAATCCCTAGCCGAACTTTTTACGGCCCGATTCATTACCAGTAGCTCCCATCCCAAAAGGACGGATGCTCTACTGACGATGAAGAAAACGCCTCAAGAGACCCTCCGAGAATACACGAAGAGGTACTGGGAGTTATTCAATAACATCGAGGACTGCGCGGAGGAAGTGGCAGTGGCCTCCTTTAAAATTGGGCTCCCTAGTTTTTCCCTCCTCTACTAGTCCCTGACGAAGAAGGAAGCTATGACTATTTATGACCTAATGGCCCGAATCGAGAAATACGCAAAGGTGGAAGATGTCACCCGCCCTAATACAGTAGAAAACGATCGAGCTAAGCTCACTACCAAGGTAGGTGAGAAAACTGAGAACCAGAGGAAAGGAGGAAAGAACGGAGGTAAAAATGGCTCCAAGAATGGAGGGAACCAAGACGCGTCGAAAGCATTCCAGGCGGTCAACACCGTCTTCAAAGAACCCATTTATAAGGTTCTCGCGAAGATCAAGGATGGGCCATTCATCAAGTGGCCCAGGAAGATGGGAGGAGATCCCTCGAAGAGTAACAATGCGTTGATATGCGCTTTTCATAAAGAGGGAGGACACAAGACCGAGCACTGCAAAGCTCTTAAGTCTCACCTCAAAGAGTTGGCCCAGTCCGGGCATTTAAACGATTTTGTGGAAAAAAGGGCAAAGAAAGTGACTGCCAAAAGAGAGGCAAGACCCGACAACGTGCTAGAGGATGATGCTGGACACGAGTTCGCAGTAATCCATGGAGTATCTGACATCAAGCAGATACAAGGGAACTCGGCTCGAATGGAAATAAAAAAAACTTACAGCGGTAATGCAGGCTTTTCAAATCGATCCAGCAAAGTCACAGTCAGGAAAGCGTCGACGAGCAGAGGACGTCAACTGTAACAAGCATATTGTTTTCACGGATGAAGACTTGATGGGATTAAGGACCCCACATCATGATGCCCTGGTCATTACACTCAAGATAGCCAACTTTGACATCGACAAGCTACTCGTCGATCAAGAAGCTCATCCGAAGTAATGTACCTCGACCTATTCAGGAAATTGAAGTTAAGCATCGCCGACCTAAAGGAAGCTAATGTTCCTTTGGTCGGCTTCGCTGGAAAAATGACCATGCCCCTCGGCAAGATAGTGCTGCCAGTTCGTGCTAGGAACGTCTCCAAGATGATTGAGCTTTTGGTAGTTGACATCGAATCACCGTACCAGGCCATCCTCGGCAGAGGATGGCTTCATGAAATGAAGGCGGTCTCCTCGACGTACCATCAGAAGCTCAAGTATGTAACCGAGCGAGGAGTAATGGAGATTCATGGCGACCAAGCAATGGCGAGGAAGTGCTTCATAGCAGCCATCCGACCAAAGCCAGAGAAGAAGGTCGGTCAACCCAGCGAGAAAGTTGAAGAGGGTGTGATACCTTCTAAATGGAAATTAAAGTATGAAAGACCTAGAGTAGAGGAGACCAGGCTCCTCCCCTCCGAGCGTGTCGTCGAGGACCTGGTAGAAGTTATAGCCGAAGTTGGTGACAGTAGCAGAGTCTTCTTGATAGGATCATCTCTCACCGACCAAGAACAGAAGGAGTTGACGACCTTGCTGAGACACAACGTAGATGTTTTCGCATGGGAACCATAAGAGCTGCCTGACATTAATCCTGATATGGTCTGTCATTAGCTGCACGTCGACCCCACATTCAAGATAGTCACGCAGAAGGCATGAAGAACTGCACCCGAGAAGGCTAAAGCGGTCGAAAAAGAAGTTGAAAAACTGCTGGATGCAGGATCCATACGGGAAGTGCAATTCCCCAAGTGGTTGTCCAACCCAGTAGTAGTTCCGAAGAATAATGGGAAGTGGAGAGTTTGCATCGACTTCACTGACCTCAACAAAGCATGCCCTAAGGATAGTTTCCCCCTCCCAAAGATAGACCAACTAGTAGATGCCACTGCAGCTCACGAGCGAATGAGTTTCCTGGACGCATACTCAGGATATCACCAGATCCCCTTATATACCCCAGACCAGGACAAACCATCATTCATCACGACAGTTGGGTTATATTGCTACAAGGTCATGCCATTTGGGCTCAAGAATGCGGGGGCAACCTATCAGCGACAGGTTACAAAAATGTTCAAGGATCAAATGGGAGACACAACGGAGGTCTACATCGATGGCATGCTCGTTAAGAGCAAGAAGAAGGAAAATCACCTCTCAGACCTGTCAAAGACCTTCGTAATCCTCAGGAAGTACCGAATGAAGCTTAATGCGAGCAAGTGTTCCTTCGGTGTCCAGTCAGGAAAATTTCTTGGATACTTGGTCAGTAAGAGAGGCATAGAAGCTAATCCAGACCAGATCGATGCAATCAACAGGGTACAACCCCCTCGAACAATCTGGGACGTGCAGAAGCTCACTGGAATGCTCGCTGCCTTAAATCGCTTCATTTCCAAATCCTTCGAGAAGTGCAAGCCTTTTTTCCAGCTTCTAAAAGGGAGTAAACTGTTAGAATGGAGCCCAGATTGCTCGTGAGCATTGGACGAGCTCAAATCCTACCTAAGCACTCCACCGTTGCTGGTCATACCACAGTAAACAGATTCTTTGTGCCTGTACCTCTCTGTATCCAATCACACTGTTAGCTCCGCGCTAATATACGAGGTTGCAGGGATCCAACACCCCGTTTATTATGTGAGCAAGACCTTATTAGATGCCGAGCAAAGGTACCTGCCATTGGAAAAGCTCGCCTTTGCCCTAGTAATAGCCTCGAGGAAGCTAAAGCATTATTTCTAAGCTCATACTATCATCGTCCTTACATCGCACCCCCTTAAGGCGGTCCTAAGCAAAGCGGATTTGTCGGGCAGATTGTCTAAGTGGTCAGTCGAGCTCGACCGGGTTGACATCCAATTTCAACCAAGGACAGCTATCAAGGGTCAGATCCTTGCTGATTTCATATTCGAATTCACAGGCGAAGAACTCCCCGACCAACCTTAACCAACAAAGCAAAAGGAGAACCAAGCTACAGTGGAAACCTGGAAACTATTCGTTGATGGAGCCTCCAACTCAAAGGGGGCAGGCATAGGCATTGTTCTCATCACCCTAGAAAAAACCATCCTTGAGCAAGAAATCAAGCTTGGATTTGCAGCCTCCAACAATGAAGCAGAGTACGAATCCCTAATAGTCGGTCTCCAAAAGGCGCAAACTCTGGGAGCAAAATGTTTACAGGTGTTCGGCGATTCTTAACTAGTATCCAATCAGATAAGTGGAGATTACAATGCGAAGGATGAAAGAATGGCAGCCTACCTCTCCCTGGTGAGAAAACTAATGACGAGCTTTGAGGAGATCAACATCCAGCAGTTTCCCAGAGGGCAAAACAGTCATGCCGACGCCTTAGCAGCCCTAAGTTCGGCAGTTGATTCTAGCCTTAAAAGGGTTATTCCCATTGATTTCCTCATTTGTCCGAGCATTAACCACAATAGTAAGCTGCCAAACGTGGAACAAATACTCCAGGTGGTATCAGCCCCCAGCTGGATGGACCCCTTAAAGGACAATTTAAAGGAGGGCACGCTCCCATAGGACAAGAAAACTGCCCACTAGATAAGAGTCAAAGTTGCTCGCTTTCACTTATCCACAGGAGGCGACTTGTATAAGAAGTCCTTCTTCGGTCCCTACCTTAGATGTGTCCACCCAGGCGATGTCGAGCAAGTGATGCACGAGTTTCACGAAGGAATCTGTGGAAGTCATGTCGGAGGAAGGTCTCTAGCCTTTCGAGCAATGAAGGAAGGCTATTGGTGGCCATATATGCAAAAGGACTCCGCAATATATGTTCGTAAATGCCTAAAATGCCAACTTCATGCTCCTATGGTCCACCAACCCGCCAGCGACCTAAAATCCCTGACCAGCCCATGGCCCTTCGCCCAATGGGGAATGGATATCGTGGGACCACTGCCCACCACTGCCGGCAATCGCAAATACTTGTTGGTTCCAACTGACTACTTCACCAAATGGATCAAGGCGGAACCATTGGGAAACATCCGAGATGCTGATATGATAAGGTTCATATGGAGGAATATAATCACTCAATTCGGAATCCCCAGAACCATCATCACTGATAATGGGACATAATTTGAGAGTGGCCCCTTTCAGGACTTCTATAACGAACACGGGATCAGGCACAACTTTAGTTCGGTGGCCTACCCTCAGAGCAATGGGAAAGCAGAAGCGTCCAACAAAACTGTGATCGATGGATTGAAGAAGCGATTAGAGCGAACCAAAGGCGCATGGGCAATAGAGCTACCCCATATCCTATGGGCATACCGAACAACTCCTCGGCGAGCAACAGGAGAAACCCCATTTTCTCTAACATATGGTATGGAAGCATTCATCCCACTAGAAGCGGGTTTTCCAACAATGAGATCCGACCTTGTCGACCAAGGCCAGAATGATGAGGCATTGCTCGCTGAACTCGACCTCACCGACGAGCGTAGAGAACTTGCCCTAGTGACGCTTATAAGCTATCAGCAACAGCTCCCAAAGAACTACCACAAAAGGGTTAATCCGAGAAGATTCCAAGTTGGGGACTATGTTCTAAGAAAAGTCCTGGGCAACGCGGTGAAGTCATCAGATGGAAAGCTAGGCCCAAACTGGGAAGGACCCTTTAAAAAAACTAAAGACGACCTGCAAGGTGCCTATCATTTGGAAACGATGGAGGGCAGAGAGATACCACGAGCATGAAATGCAGCTAATCTCAAGAAATTCTATTTTTAGATTCTCAAGGAATTTTATTGTTGAATCTTTTTCTTGTATTTGTTATGTGAAAGACAGTTCATTTCCCTTATTACTAATGAAACCAATAATAGTTGCATTTCATCACACATCTTTTCCAAATCACAGGCACGATGGTCGATATAACAGGGGAATACCCCTCCTCAGGTCATCATCATGAAACACGAGAGACCTCTTAGCATTGCCCCTGGCAATATATAAAGCCCTATAGAGGATTCTTAGGCAATGCGACCAGAATTTATACTGGCCATCAAACCTACTTTGGCCGAGCAAAATCCTGATCAGATGAAGACATCCAATACCAGGTGTGTCCTCGCCAATTTCCCTACTTAGGCCTAAGGGAGTGTGACGACACAACCTAACAGGTAAAGTGGAGAATAATGGTATTTTGGTATTATACTGGACTGGGGGGACACTTGCATGACAAAACAAAAAGGATTATGAAGCAGCAAGAATATAAAAAGATTGGATGAACACGTTTAGTCGGCAAAATTGCCCAAAACACGAGCTTTTCATTAATCCCTTATATTTACAACAATGATAATACATGTTTAGTCGGCGAAGCTCGCCCAAAGAATTTACGTTATCAAACTTTTCATTAATCCCTTATATTTACAACAATGATAATACATGTTTAGTCGGTGAAGCTCGCCCAAGGCATTTACATTATCAAAGGTTTCATTAATCCCTTATATTTACAACAATGATAATACATGTTTAATCAGCGAAGCTCGCCCAAAGCATTTACATTATCAAAAAGACAAAAGAATAACAACTTGTAGAATCTCAAAGAGGTGGAAGCCTCCGAATAAGATAATCTGCCACTCTAGCTCTTCGTCCGTCATCAGGAGCGGGGACTAGCTCTTCCACAACCTCATTTGCGTCCAACTCCAATAGTTGCCGAGGAATAGCATCAATGGGGATCCATCGATCATCCCTCCTGAATGGGTTGGGCATCAGAGTGGAGGAGGACATCTCGTGGCGATACCATAACACCGAGTTCCTCGGGACCTGAAGCTCTTTCAAGGCACTTAACCACCCTCTGATGAAAGAAAGTTCCTCGAACTCAGATAGTCTTGTTGGAGCATCTAGACAGCCTTGATCATAACCGTCAGCCCACGCTTGTCGAGGACCTTTCTTGAATAAGTGCCGCAATCGGGTAGCGTCCCTTTGAAGCCTAGTAGCAATTATATATGCTCGCCGGACATCTTCGCGGAGCTCTTCCATCTCCTTATCACGCCGTTCTTCTGCTTCCCTCTTCCGGCCCCTGGTGCTCCTACTAGCTCGCGGGAGGGGGGACGAGTGGAACCTCGCGGCATAGGAGGAGTATATCCAGCTCGCGACGACGAGGATCCTTGCAGAACCGCTAAAATAATGCTCGGTGCATGATCTCTAAGTTTTAAGACCTCCCTCCTCAAGTTTTCATTCTCCTGCTGCAGGAACTCCCCAACTTGGTTAACCTCGGTGGCCTTTAGGAGTCTTGTTCTCAGCACATTGGCTTCTTCTTGCACTGAAGCACCAATGTCCTCCATCTCCTGGAGCCTGTCCTTCAGCTTGACCACGAGCTCAGACTGCTCCTTATACTTTTGATTCCTTGACCGAAGAGATTTTCAAAGCCTAACAAAGGCCTGACGAACCTGAGGACTGGCATTGGGACCAAGAGTCCTGCCCAACTAGGATGTTGTAGGAATATACTCTTCTACATCAGTCAACTATAAGACATAAAAGGGAAATGGAAAGAAAAATCAATCAATGCACTGGAAAAAGAAGCCTTTTCATTTCATTGATAAAAGTCAAGTACATCGAGCAGAAATTGGAAAAATTACAAGCAAAAATACAAGAATAGTCCTAAAAATAGATCAACTAGCAACCTCAGGCTGCCCAGAGGTGGCTGGATGCCTCCCCTTGTCAGCAGTAGTAGAGGCATCCCCCTCTACAGGGATGCCCTCAGTTGGGCAGGGCAAGCACCGACAGGAATTGTCTGAGAGGCAAGATCAACACCCTCGAGGGCTGGGGTAGGGACTTCTTCGTCCACAGTTGGCCTCGGACCCGAGTCATGCTCGTTGAACAGAGGAGATTCAGCATCAACCCCAGCAGCTAAGAGGGTCTTGTTCCAGCCCTTCTTAAAGTTCAAACGATTGATGTAGCCTATCTGAACCTCAGCGTCTTCGTAAGCAGCAGTCCACCCAGAGTTATATGAATCATCCTTGATGGTGGCTACCTGGTACTCTTTCTCCTTTAACTGCTCGGTCAGAACCTTGTTCTCCTCCACGACACCCAGCTTGCTCGAGCAGACTAGGTCATAGGCCTGCCTCAGCTCGCTCAGCTCCTTAACCGCTGCATCCCTCTCTCGATTAGAATTGATGAGGGCCAGATCAAAGGAAGCTCGAGCGGCATCAGCAGTCTTTAAATCATCCTCCAGCTGAGAACCCCTGACTTCCAGAGCGGACTTCTGGTGCTCCATCTCGCCATTCCTTCTCACCAGCTCGTCGCGAGAACGATAGAGCACGACGAAATCAGTCACAAACTTCCAAAAATAAAGAAGAGATCAAGAAGGAGAAACAACTAAAACTTGTTAAAGAATTGAAAAATGGAGAGGATCTTACCAAGTCTAGCCTCTGGCTAGCTTGTAGGGCCAATTGATCAGACCCCAACGCCCTCTAGCGATCTGCAGGGATAACTGCCCTCTCGAGCAGCGCAGGTGCCAGCTGAGGAGAAATGGCAACTGAGGCCCCCTCAGGCAAAGCAGACACTGGGACCAAGGCTTGCCCAGCCTTCGTCCTTGACTCCATCTTTCTCCTCTCTTCCTCTTTCTCCTTCTCCATTCTCTTCCTCTCCTCCATCCTCTTCTTTTCCTCCACCTTCCTTATTTCCTCCTCCCTTTTTCTCTCCCTCTCTCTCACCTGCTCTTCCTCTCTCCTCTTCCTCTCTTGCTCCTGAGTAGAAGACTGAGAACCAGTAGCCACGGCTCCAAAAGTAGACTTTTGTTTCTTTGGCCTCTGTGCAAGAAGCACGTGGTCCTCATCATCATCATCTCTAATCAAGTTCTTCCTTGAAGGCATCTCTTCACCTGAACTGCTAGAAGCGCTCGACCATCCTCGAGCTTCAGAATCCTCCTCATAATCAGAAGAACTGCTAATGTCAGAGCTCCCTTCACCCAAATTACTTGCAGATCCTGCAGGCTCACTCTCAGAGCTGCTCTCCTCTTCGTCCAACTGGATCAGCTCAGCAGTAGTCTCTCTGAAAGAATCAAACTCTGGCACACTATCCACAGGCCGTGCTATGAAGCTGGAGCCTACGTTCTTATACTCGAGCAAAAAGGCAGCAGACCTGGGGTGCTCGCCGTCACCCAAAGGCTCCCTGATATTCCAAGATTTCACCAACTCTGAGGTACGAATCTCGCTGAGAGCAGGCTCCAAATTCTTTGACCTCGCTGTGGAAGAAAAAGCAAAGAGGGGTTAGAAAAGTCACAAATCAGCAAAGCTTAAAACAACAGTATAATGTCTACCTATATATTCTTCCCCGTAAAAAGGAACAGTGAACCTCTCAGACCTCGACCCTTCAAACTGGGGAGGGAACTGCCAATTCCTAATGAGGAAACCCTCTTGCCAGTAGTCCTTGTGGGAATCAGATAGGTTTACTACCAATACCCTATCAGGGATCCTAGCTTTGAGGTATAAGACACCTGAAGTAGTTCACGAAAAGGAATAGCAGAAACAGATCTCGACAAGTCCTAACCTAGTACCATACAACTGATTTATTCTATAGACGCCATTTACTATTTTCCACACATCGGGAGAGCATTGTGCAGGAACAATATTGAAATAGCCAAAAAAATGCAGAAACAAATCATTAGGAGGGAAAGTAAGTCCCCCCTGGGAAAGTAACAAAACATGGATCCAGTGGGCATCCTCTATATCCCTAACGTTCCTAGGAGGGGAGGCGCAACACTCAATATCTACCCACTCAGGGATGTTGTAGAACTTCCTAAATTCATAGATTGACCTATTTCCAATCTTCGACATTGAAAAACTCAAGAAAAGCTACAAACCAAAGAGAAAGTGCAAAGAAAGGGCACGAGAAACTTACAAAACAGAGATCGGTTCAGTGATGAAGAAGCACGAGCTCAAGACGACTAAGAAGCAATGGGAATGGGGATTGAGAGAAGAAGGTACGAGGCGCTAGATTTCTCATAAGAAAGAAGAGAACTGGAAGGGCTGAAGCGACGGAAGAAAAAGTGGTTATCCCAGCAAGCCTTCAATTCTAATCATAGCGCACAATAAGCGAAGCGGGTGCCACCGAATCAACTTCACAGTTTTCAAAGAATCGCAAATCAATCATAATGGCTGGTCATTTAAATCCATTGAACCCATAAACATGGCCCAATAAATTTAGGGGCAATCGTGGGTACCCGAAACTTAGAACCATGGGCTCGGATGAGTAGCCCAGTCCTGATGGCCCAAAGTCTGGGCCCCTCATCTCTTATTGATCCGGTCTCCCCCACGTTCCCACAATCGAAAGTTACACGGGAGATGGAAAACGTGGAGAAACCCATCACCTCCACTTACCTGCATGTACATGTATATATTAAACCCTAGGTTCGGGGCAAAAGGACAAGTTGTATTCTCTGTACTCACTCTTCGGAGTATATAGAAATAATATCGACTGCACCACCGTGGATGTAGGCACATCTTTGCTGAACCACGTACATCCTTTGTTGTGTTATTGGCATCTTATATTCCTTGTTCTTTTCTTGATAATTTCTTCTCTCGTATTTATTCGTGTTGCATAATAATTGCATCCACAGTTACCTTGTTGCAATTTTAAGAAATCAAAGCTTCGTTGATCTCACTCAGTCTCAAGAATTTTTGTTTTGAAGAAAGTTTCCTCAAATTGTTCCCAAGTAAAATTAACAACATTCTAATTATGCGGCACTTCTTGCTACCAGAAATCAGCTTCACCATCAAACATATAAGCAACTAAAGTTACTCGGAGATTAGTAGCTATACCTACTCCATTTAGAATTTTCACAATCTAGCGCATCCATTTCTCAGCTTCTTTAGCACCTGGCTTTCCAAAAAAATATGGGGGCCTTTGCCTTACAAATTCTTTAAAAGCATTCATTCTACGAATTTCTTCGAAAATATCTTCAGAGGCAGAATGAGGAGTTTATTGTTGTTGGGCTAACGTAGTAAGTTTATAAATACATCGCATGATTCCTTCAGTTTTAGTCTGTTAAGACTGAGTTCCAATAAAGGGGATTCAAGTACTAACTATCCTAAAATATAACATTTTAAAGAATACGAATTATGAATATAATGAATTAAAGAGCCTACTATATTTCACATAAAAAGTTATATGTTACAATACTATTATACATCATAACCTGCGTCAGTGCAGTTAAAGTTATATACTTTCTACAATAACTTACTATATATAACTCATACTAAAACAAGATTTTGACATTAGGTTCTTTTAAGAGGGAATGACTACTTCATCATTGGATGTAGACTCTGGGCTGACTAGATATTCTCCTTGATTTGTGTCGTGAGTTGAGTCACCTGTGGTGCTAGAAGAATAACAACCATGAATTTCACCATTCGATGTAGCCTCCGGGTACATTGGAGAAGCTGTCAGTTTGTCTGTCAGTGCTAAATTTATATCTTTTTGAAGTATTAGTAGATCTTTGGCAAAATCATTTACCTTTTGCATTACTTACACCTCGCCTAAAGCTTTGTTGGTCAAGACCAGCCTTTTAATCTCATTACTTGAACCTATCCAATCTTCCTCAACTCCAAGGATCATTTCCATTAACCTATCTAAAGCATACTCTCTAACACGTGTTTCTCATCTATTGTTATGTTCAAGGTCTATATTAAACATGAATGTGTCCCATGTGTCCATGCTGCAAAATGGAATTACCATATAATAATACTAATAAAAGAAGTTACGAAAATATAAAATAACTAATATCTTATTTATTTCCTGTATAGAATGCTAATCAACGATATGTTTAGATTTAAAGCATGATCTGATACCAACTTGTCACACCTTTCTTTTTGGTATGAATGAACAAGAAGTACACATAAAGCAATGAATCAAAGTTAAGGTGTAATGACATAACTTTATTAATTATTAATAAGTTTACACAGGGTGGAACTACCACAATGGTGAGTTACTTGTTATTAGACAAACGATAATATAAAAAATTGAAAAGCGTCACTCCTTGCTCCTATTTGGATTAATCTCTGCACATACGGTCACATATCTGAATAAGTTACCGGTTTTGTCTCTAGTAGGGAAGAGACACTATCCTTTTTCTCTTGGCGCATCTGGAGAAGGAAGGAATTAGCACAAATATGCTAAGTAGGTTCTACCAATTCTATAACAAGTATATATATATATAAATGAGAGTTGAAATGTTTATAGAATCAGTGTTTTAGAAACATTGACAATAATAAGCTGATAATCCCATACTTATCAGTTTGTAAGAGAAGATTAAAAGTGTTGGGACTAATAATCCCATACTTAGTTGTCTGTTCCAGAAATAAATTTATTACCAGGTTATTTATGATCATGTAAAGAATGTAAAGGATTTTAAACTAATAATCCCAAACTTACTAGTTTAGTTAAGGGTATAAAAGTAGTTAAGCCATTAGTAAAACCATCATATTATGTAACTAACCCAAAACCTTTGGGGAAGGTAACCTGCTATGCACACAATTAAAGTGGCACTCATACGTATGTAGCAATAATAATGGCTCTCAATCATCTGAGACCAGTAGACCAAGTAGAAAGTTTCGTGGGATAACATGCCAGTCTACTTCCTAGTTAATACTGATGCTTATAGTGAAATAGCACGAAAGTGCAAGGGTAACTGAATCAATATGGAACATGATACTAGTTATTTAGATAAGAAGGGTTAAAATTGATCCTTTAGTTAAGTTTAAATACTGGTGATAAATTCAAATACCATTGATGTGTAATAAAATATGTAGTATGGCACTACACCAAAACTGCCCACTTGTCAAGGTCTAAAACCGTGAAAAGTTTGGGGCTGACGAAATTCGTCATGTACATGTTAGGACCAAAGTCCGCGCTAAGTTCCATACTTGTCACGGACTTTGACCGTGATAAGTTCGTGATAAAGAAAAACTGTCAAAGTGTGTGACAAAGGAAAAATTTTCATGGGCTTTGACCGTGACAAGTTTATGGCAAAGAAAACTTGTCACATACTTGTCACGGTCAACATCTGTGACAAATCTGGGCAGATTTTAAAAAAAATTGCTGGGCAGTATGGCCACTGCCACTGCCCAGTAGTATATTTGTATCTATTATAGCAAATTTTAAACTGTCCAAACAGCATATATCTCAAGAAAAATTCAATATTCAATAACCAAAACAAATAAATACAAATATCCATAACCAAAACCAAAGTAACATGTAAATATCCATAACAAAAACCAAACCAACATTTGAATATCCATAACCAAATAAAAAAATACAAATAATATCCAATATCCAAATAAAATAAATACAAACAATGTCACAGAGTAGGGTCTGCAATAGATTGGATGAGGAAGGAAAGCCACACAACATATTCATTAAGACACCAATCAATTCACTGAACGCCACATTGTTCTTGCAACCACAAAGGTGAATTCTCCTTCCCGGTCAAAATATGCATGACGAGAACCTTTGCCTCAATATCTTGCATAGGGCGTCCATGAACCAACATACCTAGAAGGGTGCCCGGGTCCATTAACACCCACACTATCGGCGTGCCACTAAATACATCTATTAAAAACACGCTCGACCAACTGATTGTTGACATAGGCCGTTCGACAGGGGGTCGATATGGGAAATGGATCATATAAGGGATACGAGTCCGTGCGTATCGGCGATGAAGCAATGACGTCCTCGTCTACTTCCCTCCCGTTGCCCTTGCCCTTTTCCTTTCCCTTATCGGAGGTGCCCTCGTCGGAAGTGGACCCACACTGACGCTTCATGAAGGCGTACTTGTCTAGGACCATCGCGCCCAACTTGATAGCTTATCGTTATGGGTGTTCACCTTATGAGCCAACCCGGTGTTTCTCATCTCCATCTTGATGATCCTTTCCTTCCCCACCCGAGAGCTCACCCCTAGTCTTCTCATTGCGATCTTCCCCTAGCATTGGGCTAAGTGCATCCTTAGCTAAAAATTCTTTGTCGGCATTAGGATGCTTTTCATGCACTTCCTTAAGCTTTGCCTGAAATGACAAAAAGTACACGATTAGTTAATTAATTTAATAAAAAAGTTATAATGTAATTAAGAAAATCAAAAAATTATAACTTACAAGCATGGTTGCGATGCTCGGGGACACCTCTTTTTCCTTTCCCTTCTTCATTCGAATTTCCATATAGGCATCGAACCTATGTGGCCCACCTCCAGGGCCACTCCCCATCTCCTAAAATAAAATAATGTCAAATTAGTAAGTAACACAAAGTAATGCTAAATTAGAATAACATAAAACTAAAATTTAAGATAAAAAATTACCATATGTGCTCCACCTCGGCGTAAGACGTCCGCCCGGAGTAGCGAACATCCACCTTTTTTGCCTGGTTTTCCAACCTCGATTGAGGAAATGCCAATTGTCATTCATTGATCTCATTATCGACAAACTCCTGCCACTATGCCAATGAGATTAACTCCTTCAACGGGACAATGCCACACATTCTCATAATGGACTGCCGAGTCTTCCCAAAGTACGGTGTGCGCATGTTTGTCTTCCAGGTTTTATACTGATCCCTCAACTATTCCAACGTGAAGTCGTGGACTTGTGGGGGCAGGCCGAATTGATCTTGTCAAACAAATACAAGCCAAAAATAAAGTAAGTGTTAGTTGTATTTAAATATAAATATAAATATAAACATAAATATAAATATGGATACCACCTTGAGATCAATTGGCATGGACCTCCAATCAGTGTACCATGGGCGATGATCGCCATCAGTAACCCGAGGGATCTAGTAAGTAATGTCATTTTATTTTCGACGATGGACCCCAATTTGCCCCATTTTGGTGACCTGGTGGCCGAGGAGCCATCGTCGCCTCCGCTATCGTGCTGCCCCGATGAAGACATTTTTTGCAAAAAATATTGTTATTAGTACAAACACGTATATGAGAAAATGATCAAATCTAAATGAATTAGAATATTGTACAATTTAACGACATTATCAATCTAAAAATATTGTTTCAATATCGGGTCATGTCATGGACTTTGAATTAATGCTTAAATTGATTAAAATCCAAATTAACATATTCACTAACCATAAAACCAATTTTGATTCAAATCCAATAGTAACAAAGCACTAGAAGAATACAAGTTAATGACATTATAAATCTAAATATTGTTTCAATATCGGGTCATGTCATGGACTTTGAATTAATGTTTAAGAATACACCCACTAGTTTTTGTTTCAATATCGAGTCACGTCATGGACTTTTAAATATTGTTCCGATAATAACAAAGCACTAGAAGAATACATTGAGCGATTATTACAAGAAGTAAACTGATCAAGTATAAATGAATTAAAAATATTAAACTGTCGTCCGATAATAATAAATCACTAGAATAATACACCCAGTGGTCATTAAAAATAATTGGTATACTTATTATTACAAATCTAAAAAATTGTTTTAAATTCGGTTATCACAAAAGTTCGGGTAACCTAAAAATTGTTTTAAATTCGGGTCAGGCATGTATTCCTGAGTTTAGATTGATGACTCCATGGTGATGTATTCCTCTGCAATTGATCCTTCAATATATTGTGTATTCTTGAAGTAATATTTGAAAATTTTCATCAATATTTCAAACGGATACATCCATCGATATCTAACTGGGCCGCAAAGAAGTGCCTCGTCGCATAGGTGTACCAGTAAGTGAACACTTATGTCAGAGAACGATGGGGGAAAGTACTTCACCAACACACAAATTTCTTCTGTCACCGCCAATTTTACGGCCACTATGTGATCTCGATTGAATACCTTCTCACATAAAAGAGAGAAGCAGATGCTTATTTGTATAATAGCCCTCTGCAAATCCTTATTCTTGGAGAAATAGTGCTTAAATAATATAGGAACTAATTGCATGATCACATGCCAATTGTGGGACTTACACTTATGTAACTCATGGGTAGCATAATTAAGAATCCTTTTCAAGTTGGACAAAAAATTATATGGAACCTTCAAATTATATATTGTGTCTAAAAGCACCTTCCTTTCCTCACTCATCAAAGATAACGCACCAGGGGAAATTATTTTCCTTCCCCTACTATCTTCTTTCAACCATAGTTGTGGTTTATGTTTCAACGATTTAAGGTCTTTTCATCCGTTTTCTCCATCCTTCAAATGACTCCCCCCCAAGGCATGTGCCCACAAAATATTTAGTAATGTTCTTCTCTTCATGCATCACATCCAATACATGGTGTCCCGGATTATTCTTCCAAAAAGGCAAGTCAAATAAAATTGACCTCCTAAACCATGCCTTTCTTATCTCTGTTTAATTCCAAATTGTGGTCTTCTTATGCTTGATATTCTTAAATTTAGGATTCTTACCTAACATATTAGGGCCACAATCATAAGATTTACTTTTAATTTCTGAATCTGAAAGTTTTCTTGGAGATAACCAATGTTCAACCCCACCCAGTAAAACATTGTAACCTTTCTCAAATATAAAACTATGAGCGGGGGATAAAAACTTCCCATGGCAGTGGTATACATTTTGTGAGCTAACGAGGAGATGAAGAGATTTAGTCTTCTCTCCACGAATCGAACAACCCAAATAACCATGTACTACATAACTGAATAATGTCCCATAAGCTAGAAAATCATGAATTTCCCACATCAACATATCTTTCAGCATAAACTCTTATTTTTTAAAAGAGTCAAATGCTTGCACACCCTTTTGCACAACTCATTTAATTTTTGTAGCAAAGGAGCCAGGTAGACATCGATGTTCTCACTTGGTGCTTTTGGCCCATGTATTAATAAAAACAACATCCAAAATTCAGGTCTCATACACTATGAATGAGGGAGTTTGAGTGGTGCCAGGATCACTGGCCATACACTCTGATTGGTGCTTAGATTTCCAAATGGATTAAAACTAGGTGTTGATATTGCCGAATGAATGTTACGCTATGCTCGAGAAAGATCGGGATACTCATAACTCATCCTCTTCCAAGCTATAGAATCAATAATATGTAACATGAGATTATCACCTTCTTTTTCCCTAGCATGCGAAGTCATTGCCTCTACTATCCATGGTACTGTGAAAAACCTCTTTAATATAGGACCAATAGGAAAATATTTCAACACTTTTTGAGGCACTTTTGATCTTGTGCCTTTCTTGCCAGTAGATTGGACATATCTAGGTTCATCGCATATCGGACACCGATCGAGATTTTCATACTCCTTTAGGTATAGTATGCAGTCATACACACAAGCATGAATTGATTTGTATTTCATTCCCAAATCTTTTAAACTACTTCTCATAGCCAGAGTATATCGATTGGGTTGCCTTCAATTTTAAAATTTAGCAGTCATCGTCAAGTTTTAACCCGATATCTTCATGAGTACCTGAACCTTGTACATCGTCAGTGACCTCATTCTCTTTCACTTCATAAATTTCATATGATTCATCAACTAAATCCTCTAGCATATTATAATCTACATTGTCCTCATCCCCTTGTACAACTATCCTACTTATTGAAGGTTGTTGTGAAGGTTGCTCGAGGATAAAAAGAACTTTCGATTCCCCCTAAAAAATTCAAAATCGATAACTATCTTTCATACTCGATCTTAACAATTGTAGTACAACTATTTTCCACTCAAACACCTTACCATTCTTACACTTAGCACACATACACATGAACTCTTCATCATTATGACATCTCTTTGTGTATTTCATAAATTCATTAGCACCTCTTTAAAACACATCCCATAATCTATTTGTCTTACCCATCCACTCTTCGTATTCAGGATATCGTATTTTAGATACTATAAGCAATCACCAATTATGGGTAAGAAGCGTATATTCATGGATTAGTATAAACAAAGGTGTGACCATTTATTACCATTAAATAAATTACTACAAGATTTACATTTCATCTTTCAGTGTTATATTATAAAAAATATAAAATTACCATTTCCTCCATCTCCTCTAAAGGGTGGGTGGTCCTATCCCATTCATTACCGTATTTTTCTATAATATACGTAACAGCTCATACACACTATTCCAATTTAAAGAAAATTCAGCATCGCGTCGCCATAGTTCTCTAAGTACACGACATAGATTCACAAGTGTAAGTTTTATTTCAATTTATCAATTGAAATAACATTTAACATCGCATCATCTAGTATGTACCCGCAGAACATTAAAATACGGCAGGAGAACTTCCCCCCAAAAGTAATAATTTAAAGCCACTAAGAATATATTATACAGAAACTATGCAGTCCCAAACTGTCCAAACGAGACAACTCGAGAGAGGTCATTACAGGGGTAGTGACTGTCGAATAGGTCTAAGTGCTATTGAATGTGTACGCATAAGAACTAGAATACTCGTATCTATGTGCACTATATGTAATTTAAAGTAGTTATAAATGTTACATAATTGTTATGTCATGCATTGACATGAGAATACATGCATGCTTGCACCCCCCCCCCCCCACCCCACCCCAAAGAAAGTGTTATGTAACAATATTATAGTATGTTTCATTTAATTATGTCTTATTTATATTCGATTTTTACATAGTTATATTTCATTTCGCATCCCAACCCTAAATGTTAGAAATGCCTAGGGCCAACTAACTCATTACTTATTCGGTAATAATTTTTATAGTGATGAGAATGCTACGTGTTATTAAACCCTATATGTTTCATAGTTATGTTTCATTTTGCATCACAAGCCTCATTACTTATTTGGTAATAATGTTTATAGTGATGATTTATACACAGTTATTTTTCGTTTCGCAGTTATGATTTATACACATGATTGGTGCTTAGATTTCCAAATGGATTAAAACCATGTGATGATATTGACAAACGAATGTTACGCTGTTATCGAGCAAAATCGGGATACTCATAACTCATCCTCTTCCAAGGTATAGAATCAATAACATGAAACATGATATTATCCCCTGCTTTTGCCCTAGCATGCGAAGTCATTGCCTCTGCTATCCAAGGTACTGTGAAAAACCTCTTTAATATAGGACCAATAGGAAAATATTTCAACACTTTTTGAGGAACTTTTGAGCTTGTGCCTTTATTGCCAATAGATTGGACATATCTAGGTTCATCGCATACCGGACACCGATCGAGATGTTCATACTCCTTTCGGTATAGTAAGCAGTCATACACACAAGCATGAATTGATTTGTATTTCATTCCCAAATCATTCAAACTATTTCTCATAGCCAGAGTATAGCAGTTGGGTTGCCTTAAATTTTAAACTTTAGCAGTCATCGTCAAGTTTTATCCCGATATCTTTATGAGTACCTGAACCTTGTACATCATCAGTGACCTCATTCTCTTTCACTTTATGAATTTCATAGGTGTAATCAACTAAATCCTCTAGCATATTATAATCTACATTGTCCTCATCCCCTTGTACAACTATCCTACTTATTGAAGGTTGTTATGAAGGTTGCTCGGGGATAAAAAGAACTTTCAATTCCCCCTAAAAAATCCAAAATCGTTAACTATCTTTCATACTCGATCTTAACAAATATAGTACAACTGTTTTCCACTCAAACACATTACCATTCTTACACTTAGCACACAGACACAAGAACTCTTCATCATTATGACATCTCTTTGTGTATTTCGTAAATTCATTAGCACCTCTATAAAACACATCCCCTAATATATTTGTCTTACCCATCCACTCTTCGTATTCAGTATATCCCATTTTAGATACTATAAACAATCACCTATTATGGGTAAGAAGCATATATTCATGGATTAGTATAAACAAAAGAGTGAACATTTATTATCATTATATAATTTACTACAAGATTGACATTTCATCTTTCGGTGTTATATTATAAAAAATATATAATTCCCATTTCCTCCATCTCCTCTAAAGGGTGGGTTGTCTTATCCCATTCAATATTGTATTTTTCTATAATATACTTAACAACTCATGCACACCGTTCCAATTTGAAGAAAATTCAGCAGCTCATCCCCATAGTTCTCCAAGTACACGACATAGACTCACAAGTGTAATTTTTATTTCAATTTATCAATTGAAATAACACTTAACATCTCATCATCTAGTATGTACCCAGAGAACATTAAAATACGGCAGCAGAACTTCCCCCAAAAGTAATAACTTAAAGGCACTAAGAATATATTATACAAAAACTATGCAGTCCTAAACTGTCCAAACGGGATAACTCGAGAGAGGTCATTACAGGGGTAGTGACTCTCGAACGGGTCTAAGGGTTGTTTAATGTGTACGCATAAGAACTGGAATACTCGTATCTATGTGAACTATATGTAATTTAAAGTAGTTATAAATGTTACAGAACTGTTATGTCATGCATTCACATGAGAATACATGCATGCTTGCACCCCACCCCCCCCCCCACCCCAAAGAAAGTGTTATATAACAATGTTATAGTATGTTTCATTTAATTATGTCTTATTTATATTCGATTTTTAAATAGTTATATTTCATTTCGCATCACAATCCTAAATGTTAGAAATGCCTAGGGCCAACCAACTTGTTACTTATTCGGTAATAATTTTTATAGTGATGATAATGATACGTGTTGTTAAACCCTATATGTTTCATAGTTATGTTTCATTTCGCATCACAAGCCTAATTACTTATTTGTTAATAATGTTTATAGTGATGATTTATACACAGTTATGTTCCATTTCGCAATATTAATTGTTTAACAACAAGCTTGTCAAATTTATAGTATGTTTGATTTAATTATGTCTTTTTTGTATTTGGTTTAATCACAACCCTAAATGTTAGAAATACCTAGGGCCAACAGAATTAATGGCCATCTAAGTGTTCAAATCCAGCAGTCAACAACAATTAAAAAAGCCAAAATAACAATGCAAATTATAATTTGATATATTAGAAATTCCTAGGGCCAACCTACTCAATGGCCATCTAATTATTCAAATCCACCAGTCAACAACAATTCAAGAATCCCAAACAATTCAACAATCTTTATATGTGTATGTGCGTGTGTGTGTGTGTATATATATATATATATATATATATATATATATATATATATATATATATATATATATATATATATATATATATATAGAGAGAGAGAGAGAGAGAGAGATATGTATATACATATATAAAGAGAGGTAGATAGAGAGATGTACCGAAATGTGTGTATATAGAGAGAGATGGTCGTCGCTGCTACAATTAAAGAGAGAAACCAAATTTCAATTTCAAAATTGAATACCAATTTCAATTTACACCAAAAATTAATTACACGCTATACCAAAAACCAAATACCAAATGCCAATTTCAATTTATAATACCAATTTCAATTTCAATTTCAAATTAAATTTTAATTTTAATTTTAAATACCAATTCCAATTTATAATACCAATTTCAATTAAGGGCTTTATAAATTTAGGACCTATTGTAATATGTATTTTGGAAATAAGACAACAAACATTTAATTTATGGTTTTAGTCCCTATTTTTGAATGAAGTGATTAGGCATAAATTCTTCCTAATTTATCCCTTGATTTAGTTACTTTTAGCACCTCGAACAACGTCATTGAGTGGATTTATCTCATAATTATGCTACTGACTGATCCTAATGAATACACTGAGTTTCTGGTATTTTGTAGTGATTTTGCAGGTATTCGATGTCAAGAAACGAAAGAAGGAAATCGGTAGAATCAAGAAAGAAAGAAGGAAAAGTCTCAAGGGAAAAAGCGTAATTTCTACACGGAATTCAGATGAGGTACCTAAAGAGAAGTTGAAGACATCTCATTCAGGAGCGCAAAGGAAGAAACGGCACCCCAATCGGAATCCCGGAACAAAAGTTATCAGCAGTCAAAGATAAGCCAGAAAGTCAAATAGACGGACCGGTCCGCCCTTACCCCGGACCGGTCCGCCTTACCAAACTCTAGAAGACCCCGGATCGCATGCAAACCGAAGGAGGCCAAAATAAAAAGAACCGGTCCGCCCCCTAACCGATCCGCCCCAAAATAAAAAGAACCGATCCGCCTTGGGGGCAGATCGGTCCGCTTGAGACCCGGACCGGTCCGGCCTTCGAGATATGGAAATCTTCTCTCTTCCTAAAAAGGCTCCTAGTGCAGTTGACTTACGATATTTTGGTAGGGTATTTAAGACCCGATTTATTGTTGTTATTGACACGGAGAATTGGTAGGGTTTCCTATTTTTTCTTTTCCAAAAACCCTAGTTTAGCTAGGAATTGCAGTTTTAATTCAAGGTTTGAAGATTGATTCAGTAAATTTTGTGAGTATCGTTTTCATTCATGGTTGCATTGATTGATTGAGTAATTTTAGTGAGTAATTTATATTTCTAAGTAGTTCCCACATTTGATTATCATTCTTCTTAGATTAATTATGAATTCCTACATTTCAATTAAAGTTTTCATTGAATTCAACATGTTAGGCTAGATTTCTCAAGGTCGGGGTACATGAACCTAACCTGAAGTGTTAGTATATGTGTGTAATATTAATCCGATGAATTTATTGATTGACTATGATCGTATCATATAGTGACATCATAATTGTAGATCTTTATATCACATTTGCCTCTGGGTACTCGTGATGATTTAGAGTGCAATTTGAATATCACTATTGCGATACAGATTTACTCATCCTCATATTAGGTATGACGCGGGCTTGAACCTCGTATACATAATGCTTGGGAGTACTAAATTCTGGGTCAGATCAATCAGATAAATTTATGATTAATATTACCACAGCACTACACTAGGGTTGGGGGATTGTATTCCCGTCCTCGTTTTTTCCATCACTTTGTCAAAAGTTTCAAAATCAATTTTTATTCATATTTTAGGTAACTTATTGTAGTTGCATTTTTTTATAATTTCATCTTTGCACTTAGCTGTAATCATTCCCAAAATCAAATCATTTTCCCTTTATTTTTAGAGTCAAGGTTAGGATTCCTCCGTCTTTTCCGTCGTCACAACTTCGTTGTCCTTTTTCCCTGAGGATCGATACCCGACTTGTCGGATTATTACTTGAGCGAAAGACTTACACTTGAACCTAGAGTGAACGCATTTCTGAGACACATTTTCAGTCGAGTAAAGTTTTTGGCGCCGTTGCCGGGGAATTAGGTAGACTTAGGATTAGAGTGAGTCAATCCAAAGCTTTGACCAAAAATTTCAAAAAAATCCAAAAACATAAAAAAATAAAAAAATAAAGATTCACCATCATCTCTTCTAAACTTTAATGCAAAATTCTGAAACCACTCCCACACCCCATAATACTCCAACCAACATTCACGAAAATCCACTTGTTGAGTATAATCCTGATAGTCCCCACACTCCAAACGCCCTACAGTTTTGGATCCCACCGCCCACACCGTCGCACTCAGTCTCTAGTAACACTCCATTCTCATTCGTAGGACACACCTCCGAGCACACTTCAAGCACTCCCAGTGAGAGCGCCGAGTCGTTAAGTGAGAGAGAGATGTCGCAGCATAGTAATGCACCCACCGGTGAGGAGGGTCCTCCGTACCGCCTGTTGAGAGAATTCTTATATCCCGAGCGCACTGTCACTCCGGGATGCATTATACTCCCGTATAATGCCGGGCAGTTCCATTTCAAAAATGGAATGATCCAGATGCTACCGCATTACCATGGTATGGATTCTGAAAAGCCATACCTCCATATTAGGGAATTTGAGGACGTGTGCGATACTCTTAACGATCAAACTTGCACACAAGAAGTAATTTGCCTCAAACTTTTCCCCTTCTCACTCAAAGATAAAGCTAAAGCCTGGTTATGGTCTCTACCTCCAAGCTCGATTCCATCCTGGAATGAGCTACAATCGAAATTTCTCAAGAAATTCTTCCCACCACATCGAACAATCTCTATAAAGGCTCAAATTCAAGCGTTCAGGCAACATGAAAATGAGCCATTCCATCGATGTTATGAACGTTTCAACGAGTTAGTTGCTTCATGCTCCCATCATGGATTTGATCCATCGCAAATCATCTCTTTCATCTATAATGGGTTGAATCTTAACTCCAAATAACTTGTTGAAACTATGGGAAGCAGTCCGTTTGTCGATCTAGATGCCCACGATGCTGATCTTCACATGAGGTATGTCGCCGAGACTACCCAATCTTGGGACACTTCTGATCCCAATACTCAAAATCGAAATAGACAAGCGACCACTGCTCCATCGGCGTCCGGCCTATTCCACGTAGATAAGAATTCTATGACGGATATCCGATTGGAGACTCTTGAGATAGGATTTCGAGACCTATGCGAGATATATGGAAAAGAACCAGCTGGACCCATTCTGAACCCTGTCGTGAAGGTGTGTGCAATTTGTGAGGAGGGACATTCAAGTGAGGAATGCCCTACGATACTCGCCTACAAAGTAATGTTGCAGGAGCAAGTTAGTGGTATAGGAGGCTTTAAGGGTAATTTCAGTGCCCCGCACGGAAATTCATACAACCCTTCATGGAAAAATCATCCCAGTTTTAGCTATGGGCAACAACATGCCGCAATGAACCCTCCTTCGCATGTTGCCCCTCCTCCACCACAACAATTTCAACAAGCTCCACACATGCAAGGACATGTACCAGCACCACCACCTCACGGAAATTATATCCCGCCACAGCGGAGAACTCTCGAGGATACTATGAATCAATTCATCGCAAGCCAGACCGCAACCAATGCCAAATATGATTGTTTGATTGGCGACATAAATGCGAATCTGTCAAAAATACAATCCTCGTTGAGTGTTCACGAGAAAGGTAAATTTCCTGCCCAAGGCCAACGACCTCCCCAAGGTTAAACTAGTGTTAGCTCCACCTCCACTGAACATCAGGAGCAATGTCAAGCCGTGACAGAGTCGTTGATTTATCACCTCCTCCACACGATACAACAAAAGACAAGGAGATTTCGCCCGGCACGAAAGAGGCCGAAGATGTCCCCTTGAACGAGAGTGACAAGGAAGACGCTAGTGAGCCAGATATGGTAGTAAAATCACCTTCCGCAGCACCATTTCCTCGAAGATTGATTCCCGCTCAAAAAGGGAATCCACGTGATGAAGTGCTAGAAGTACTTAAGCAAGTGAAGCTGAATTTACCCTTTCTTGATGCCATCAAGCAAATTCCAGCTTAAGGAAAAGTTATCAAAGATTTGTTGTCGGTAAAAAGGAAGATGAAGGTAAAAAAGAATGTCTTTCTAGCCCAGAACATGAGCTCCATTCTACTAAATGATCTTCCGCCTAAATTCAAAGATCCCGGTGCACCCACTATATCCTGCATCATTGGAGATAATAGAATTGAGAAAGCCTTACTTGACTTGGGGGCAAGTGTAAATATATTCCCTTACTCCATTTATAGGCAACTTGATTTGGGAGACCTCAAGCCCACAAAGGTCACTCTCCAATTAGCGGATCGATCAGTGAAGATCCCACAAGGCGTAGTCGAGGACGTGATCATCCAAGTTGACACTTTCTACTTCCCGATAGATTTTGTCATTTGGGACACGGAACCCTCCTTCAACTCGAGAAATCATGTTCCCATCATCCTTGGGCACCCTTTCTTGGCTACGGCTAATGCAATCATCAATACAAGGAATGGGCGAATGCAACTCACTTTTGGGAACATGACCTTGGAAACTAACATCTTCCACATAGACCAAAATGCAGGGAAGGAAGATTATCTTCACGCGGTGAGCCTCATAGACGAGGTAGTAGAAGAGTATTTTGAGGAAAATTTCTGTGGCGACGCTTTAGAGTCCTGTTTAGCGACGAGATATGAGTGTGAGGGGACGTATACCGACTTCGAGAGGAAGGTGGGAAAGTTGAGAGAATTACTTGATGAGAGTACGTCGGACGAGGACGTGAGAGAGGTTAATTGGGTTTCTAGATTCGAAGAATTACCTCCGAGGGATACACACATGGCTCCCTCCAGTGAAAAATTTCCAACCCTCGAATTAAAGAAACTCCCCTCCCATATTAAATATGCATATCTAGGAGGGGATGAGACATTTCCTGTTGTTATCTCCTCTAACCTAGATGAAGGGCAGGAGGTCAAATTATTGAAAATTTTGAGGAAGCACCAAGGTGCCTTTGGTTGGTGCATCGTGGATTTGAAGGGGATAAGTCATTTAATTTTCACTCAAAAGATCCATCTCGAAGAGGATGTCAAGCCCTCTAGAGAAATGCAAAGAAGACTGAACCCCAACATGAAAGAAGTTGTGAGAACCGAGATCATCAAATTATTGGATGCCGGGATTATCTACCCAATCTCGGATAGCAAATGGGTGAGTCCTATTCAATTCGTCCCGAAGAAGTCGGGTATGACTGTGATTGAGAATGCTAAGGGAGAGCTTGTTCTCCAACGCACCACCACCGGATGGTACGTTTGCATTGACTATCGGAAACTCAATGCGGGAACTAGGAAAGACCATTTCCCCTTGCCATTCATCGATCAAATGCTTGAGAGAGTTGCAGGCCACCCTTACTATTGCTTCCTTAATGGTTATTCCGGGTATAACGAAATTGAGGTAGATGTACTTGACTAGGAAAAGACGACCTTCACTTGCCCTTTTGGCACGTTTGCCTACAAACGTATGCCATTTGGCTTATGTAATGCACCCGCGACCTTTCAAAGGTGCATGTTGAGCTTATTTAGCGACATGGTCGAGAGAGGACTCGAAGTGTTCATGGACGATTTCAGCGTTTTTGGCACCACTTTCGATCATTGTTTAAACAAGCTGGAAAAAGTACTCACCCGATGCGTGGAAAAGAACTTAGTGCTGAATTAGGAAAAGTGCCATTTCATGGTCACCGAGGGAATAGTTCTTGGCCACATTGTTTCATCCAACGGAATAGAGGTTGATAGGGCTAAGATAGATGTCATAGCTGATCTTCCCCCACCGAAATCGCTGAAAGACGTGCACTCCTTTTTGGGCCACGCGGGGTTTTATCGAAGGTTCATTAAGGACTTTAGCGCCATCGCTAGGCCCTTAAGCAACCTACTCATGAAGGACAACCCGTTTGAGTGGACAGAGGCATGCCAAATCTCCTTTGACAAGTTGAAGAACATGCTCGTGTCCGTTCCCATCATGCAAGTTCCGGATTGGTCCTTACCATTCAAACTTATGTGTGACGCAAGCGATTTCGCGATCGGGGCTGTTTTAGGCCAATGTAAAGATAAGCAAGCTCATGTCATCTACTACGCTAGTCGGACTCTTACCGGACCTCAACTCAACTACTTTACCACGGAAAAGGAGTTACTAGTGGTAGTCTTTGCCCTCGATAAGTTCCGGTCTTATCTCATTGGTTCTCTTATTACTGTTTTCACCGACCACGTGGCTTTAAAGTATCTACTTGCGAAGAAAGACGCCAAGCCGCGCCTCATAAAGTGGATCCTACTCCTACAAGAGTTCAATCTCTCCATCAAGGATAAGAAAGGAGTAGAAAACGTCGTTGCCGACCATTTATCTCGGCTTTCGTCCGATGTACCTAGTAATCCCATACCTATAGAGGAATACTTTTCGCGTGAGCAACTTTTTACCACTTCTTCGTATCCCTGGTTTGCGGACATAGTGAACTATCTTGTCACGGGAGCCGTCCCCCCCGATTGGACACCGCAAGATAAGAAGAGGTTTCTTAATTGGTCGTGCATGTTCTTCTACAGTGATCCCTTCCTCTTTAAATATTGCGCCGACCAAATCATCCGACGATCTGTACCGGATGAAGAGATCCCGAAAGTCATCCAGCTTTGTCATTCGGAAGCGTGTGGAGGCCATTTCTCGATGAAAAAGACAGCCGCTTAAATTCTGCAATGCGGCCTCTATTGGCCCACAATCTTCCGGGATGTGAACGATGCTTGCAAATCATGTAGTAGGTGCCAACGGATGGGAGCCATCACTCGACGAGACATGATGCCTCTTACCCCTATACTCATCATTGAGATATTCGACTGTTGGGGTATTGACTTCATGAGTCCTTTCCCTCCATCCTTTGGTTTCCTATACATCCTCGTCACGGTAGACTATATTTCTAAATGGGTGGAAGCTATAGCTACCAAGACAAATGACAACAAAGTGGTGATAAAGTTCCTGTAGGAACACATACTTTCTCGCTTCGGTGCACCGAAAGCAATAATCAGCGATAATGGTACGCACTTTTGCAATAGACCATTCGAGAAGCTTATGAGAAAGTAGGGTGTCATTCACAAGGTTGGAACGACATATCACCCACAAACGAATGGACAGGCTGAGCTAACAAATCGAGAAATCAAGAACATTCTTGAAAAGACCGTCAATCCTACCCAGAAAGATTGGTCCCTTAGATTGACTGATTCGCTATGGGCCTACCGTACCGCATATAAGAATCAACTCGGCATGTCCCCTTTCCGCTTTATGTATGGCAAACCTTGCCATCTTCCTGTTGAGCTCGAACACAAGGCGTATTGGGCAATTAAGCAATTGAATTATGCCTTGGACAAGGCCGATGAAGCCCGCAAGCTTCAATTGAATGAGTTAGAAGAACTACGTAATGACGCGTATGAGAATGCCAAAATTTCGAAAGAGAGGATGAAACTCGCTCATGATAGCATCATTCGACGAAAAGAGTTTCTCCTCGGGAAAAAAGTTCTTCCCTACAACTCTCGGCTTCACCTCTTTTCGGGCAAGTTGCGGTCACGTTGGTCTGGCCCATTCGTCGTGAAGAATGTTTTCCCCCACGGAGCTGTTGAACTAGACGATTTAAAAGGGAGAAACACATTCAAAGTGAATGGACAATGCCTAAATACATATCTAGAGGCGTGTGCAGAAGAAGTCGACACCGTCTGGTTGTCGGACCCCGTTTACAGGGTTGAGTGAGCTATCGAAGTGAGGTTGTCGCACCCCCGACACGTATGGGGTGAGAGTCGTGTGTGTTTTGAGCGTAGTTAGGACTAGGTTTCGTTCGGGAGAAGCATTCGTGTGTTTTGGGAATTCAGAGTTAAAAGGTGTTGACCAGTGAAATCGAGAGGGTCCTAGTTCATTTGGATAGAGAGTATATCGGGAACGTGAACATTTTTGAAGAAGAGAGCTCGAAACCGGAAGTAACAAAAGTCCAGCCCAAAAATCTTAGGGCGGACAGGTTCCTTTTATTTTTAAAGGAACCGGTCCGCCTGTCGAGGGTTTGAAAAGTCAAAAGGCCGGACCAGTCCACCCCTACCCCGAATCGGTCCGCCATCTGCAGACCTGCCTCTTCCTCTTCCCTAGATTCACCCCCCTTTCCCTCCAACCCATTCACTCCCTTTCCAACCCCAACCTTTCCCTCCCAAATTCACTCCCCTTTTCCCTCCAAAACCTTTCCCTCCTAAACCAACCTTTCCCCTCCCCTCTCTACTATAAATTCACCACCAATCCTCCCTTTCTCCTCACACCTTCAAACCAAATACTTCCTTCTTCCTCTCTACTTTTTCTAGCCCTTCTTCCCTCCTATTTCCATGGCCCCCGGTGCCTCCCCCACCAAATACGACTCCACCGTGATCCACCCCTCTGGTCACGACGAATATCGCTCCTGCCAAGAGGAGCGTTGGTGCGCTCAATACTTCGGTATGGGCCGCAAACTCCATATGGAGCGCGCGGTCCAATGGGAAGCTCTGCCCAACTCCGTCACCGCCCTTTTCATGGCCCGGGGTTGGTGCCGTTTCCTCAACCAACCTCACGACGCGGTGTGGGCAACCGAAGTTCCCTCGTTCTATGGTACACTCATCCAGATGGGCCAATTCGAGGCAGAAGCTTTCGTAGATGGGAGTCCCATACCTTTTTCCTTGGCCCGTCTCACGGCCAAGTTGGCCGAGTTTGATGTCCCGGATGTCCAAGAGTTCACTTATCCCCAAAATGTCCCTCGATCGACAAGGACATTATCATGGCCCGCATTGCACCGAATGTGGCTTGGGCGGGGCAAACTGTCGCCGTTGGACGACTCAACGAGAAGGCGCGCCTTACATTTCAGATTGTGTGCGCCAACCTATTGCAAACGTCCAATGACTCTGCCATGCGGCCCCGGCAAGCTACCTTGACATATCATCTCTTCGACACCCACACTTCCATCCAATTGGGTCGCACCTTATATGCGGACATCATTAATGCCTCCTTGGATGAGAAGGGCGTCGCCCCACTTCCCTATGCCCGATTGATCACGTCCATCCTTAAGGATGCTGGCATAGAGGCGCCGAGCGACCTTACGCGTCTCCCCGGTCCTTTCGGACAAGGGACCCGCACCAAAAGCGCCAAACAGCTAGCCGTCCTCCGGGCTCGGCGGGGTGATGATGTCGAAGAGGAGGCTGCCTCAAGCGACAGCGAGGAAGATATAGGGGTAGCCGGTGAAGACGTTGAGATGGGAGATCTCGGGTCGGACGAAGAGTTGGCCGACGAGGAGGACGACCCAGATTTCGAGTGGGCGGGCACGGACCAAACCGCGCGTATGTCGGCGCTCGAGACCAATTTCAACGCCTTTCAGACCAACTACGAGCGCGACATGAACATCGTTCTCCGCTTCCAATCGAACATCTATCGGCGCTTAGGGGATCCTGATGAGCCACTACCTTCCTACTACCATAACCCCTATGACCCCAACGCGCCCGGTTCCTCCCATCCCCCACCCCGGTGAAGCTTTATATGGTGTTGGCAGCATTTTTTTATTTTTCCCTGATTCATAGTTGTATGCTTTCCCTTGCACATGTAACACAGTCTTGTTGTAATAAATATTGCATTTTCTCTATTTGTTTGTTTTATTTGTCCGCACTTTTTATTCGCTTTGAGTTAGATTTTAGTCCTTTTTTTTTGCTTGAGGATTATGCAAAAGTCTAAGTTAGGGGGGTCACAAGTGCGTATTTTTAAAACTTCACAAATTTTCCAAAATGCCTAAAAAAAATTTTGAAAAACCCAAAAATATTTTTGTTCAAAATAAATAAAAATTGGAATTCAAAGTTTTCAAAAATATCATTAAAAGTTGAATTGAAGTCTCAAGTTGTAAAAATTCAGCGTACACAAAGCCAAAATTGACCAAAGATGGAAATTGAGCGAAAATTGACGACTTAACGAATAAGTGTGGAGATTAACAAACCCGGTGAGATTCGAGCCTATCACTCTTTGCGAGTTTTTAAATCAATCCGAGTTAATTGTTAACTCAAAGTTCTTTTCAGCGCCTAAAAAGTTGTCAAGGATCTCAATCCTTTCATTTTGATCAGTTTTGAAAAATGTGTGTAATATTGCTTTGAAAAACGTGCCAAATTGATCTCTAAACTTAAAATTCATCTCGAAACGCAAATGGTAACGCAATTAGCATTTTGGGCAATGAAGTAGGCCCTCGTTTGTCACCCAAAAATATTGGCCAGAAAAAGTAGTGAAAAATTACCCCTTTTTGCAACCCAATTTGAGCCAAACAAACTGTCCCTTTTGTTTGATAACCCGAAAACCCAAATAGCCGGAATTGTGAAAAATGAGAAAATCCAGAAATTAAGTCCGGAAAGTGCATAAAAAGGGGCAAGAAATAAATAAATATGCTAAAAAAAAAAATGAGCAATAGCCCGGAAAATGCACAAATGGACGTCATTAATGACTTTTCCAAATTCCAACCTTCCCGACAATTGTCATTTTACCCCATATACCTTAAAACCCGAAAAAGTCCTAACCAAGTCTAAATTGCGAAATTGGTTACCGCATGGAGAGCTAATACACCAAAAGATAATAAAGGAGATTAAGTGCGCGAAATAAAAGCAATGTTCCCGTTTTTAAAAACCGTAATCCTTTGATGAGGTCCTTTCACTACAAAATTTCCGTCTTTCTAACCGTATGCGTGATTTTGCTTCCATTACATTTACTCTTTATATCACGCATACCAAGAGAATAGCCATAATCCGAGAAATTCGTATGTGAGAGCATTCCGTGAGAAATTGAAATCAAAACGAGTTTTCGGATAAGTAACGTAATGATCAATCGGTGGAAATTAGCGGTTATATTTCTGGCTATGCACACACGCACCACGGTTTGAGACTTGTAAATATGACTTGATGATGACTATTTTCTGGAAAAGTTTGAATTGCACAATTTTTGCATATTTTGAATTCTCTTTGAGTCGAATTTTGTGGGTATATTCTCTGCAAACCCTCACGAGACACAACTCGTCCTACTAGGGTAACCTAGGGTTTAACGGCTTGTTGCATACGCTAAATGCAATCGCTTGCCCGCGAAAAAGGTATTTTATCCCAATAAAATGATTTTTAAAGGATTTGTGCCACGCTAGGATTCTTTTACATTGCTCGGGACGCGCAAAGTTCTAAGTTAGGGGGGTTTGATAAGGCATAAATTCTTCCTAATTTATCCCTTGATTTAGTTACTTTAGCACCTCGAACAACGTAATTGAGTGGATTTATCTCATAATTATGCTACTGACTAATCCTAATGAATACACCGAGTTTCTGGTATTTTGTAGTGATTTTGCAGGTATTCGATGTCAAGAAACGAAAGAAGGAAATCGGTAGAATCAAGAAAGAAAGAAGGAAAAGTCTTAAGGGCAAAAGCATAATTTCTACATGGAATTCAGATGAGGTACCTAAAGAGAGGTTGAAGACATCTCATTCATGAGCACAAAGGAAGAAACGGCACCCCAATCGGAATCCCGGAACAAAAGTTATCAGCAGTCAAAGATAAGCCAGAAAGTCAAATAGACGGACCGATCCGCCCTTACCCCGGACTGGTCCGCCTTGCCAAACTCCAGAAGACCCCGGATCGCATGCAAACCGAAGGAGGCCAAAATAAAAAGAACCGGTCCGCCCCCGAACCGATTCGCCCCAAAATAAAAAGAACCGATCCGCCTTGGGGGCAGATCGGTCCGCCTGAGACCCGGACTGGTCCGGCCTTCGAGATATGGAAATCTTCTCTCTTCCTAAAAAGGCTCCTAGTGCAGTTGACTTCCGATATTTTGGTAGGGTATTTAAGACCCGATTTATTGTTGTTATTGACATGGAGAATTGGTAAGGTTTCCTATTTTTTCTTTTCCAAAAACCCTAGTTTAGCTAGGAATTGCAGTTTTAATTCAAGGTTTGAAGATTGATTCAGTAATTTTTGTGAGTATCGTTTTCATTCATGGTTGCATTGATTGATTGAGTAATTTTAGTGAGTAATTTATATTTCTAAGTAGTTCCCACATTTGATTATCATTCTTCTTAGATTAATTATGAATTCCTACATTTCAATTAAAGTTTTCATTGAATTCAACATGTTAGGCTAGATTTCTCAAGGTCGGGGTACATGAACCTAACCTGAAGTGTTAGTATATGTGTGTAATATTAATCCGATGAATTTATTGATTGACTATGATCGTATCACATAGTGACATCATAATTGTAGATCTTTATATCACATTTGCCTTTGGGTACTCGTGATGATTTAGAGTGCAATTTGAATATCACTATTGCGATACTGATTTACTCATCCTCAGATTAGGTATGACGTGGGCTTGAACCTCGTATACATAATGCTTGGGAGTACTAAATTTCGGGTCAGATCAATCAGATAAATTTATGATTAATATTACCACAGCATTACACTAGGGTTGGGGGATTGTATTCCCGTCCTCATTTTTTCCATCACTTTGTCAAAAGTTTCAAAATCAATTTTATTCATATTTTAGGTAGCTTATTGTAGTTGCATTTTTTTATAATTTCATCTTTGCACTTAGATGTAATCATTCCCAAAATCTAATCATTTTCCCTTTATTTTTAGAGTCAAGTTAGGATTCCTCCGTCTTTTCCGTCGTCACAACTTCGTTGTCCTTTTTCCCTGAGGATCGATACCCGACTTGTCGGATTATTACTTGAGCGACAGGCTTACACTTGAGCCTAGAGTGAACGCATTTCTGAGACACATTTTCAGTCGCGTCATGAAGCCGCTGGCGCGGACCCATATTCATTAAACATCAATCAATCACAGTATGCCACGTGTCCCTTTAATTTGAAAATATGGACTAAAAATGGAAGCGAAATGTTTATTGTCCTACATCCATAATCAGTATTATTTTAAGTCCTAAAATTACATAATCTATTTCAATTTCATACTATAAAAATGCACACAAAATTTCAATACCAATTTCAATTTCAATACACCAATTTCAATTTCGATACATACAATTTCAATACCAATTTGTATTTCAATACCAATTTCAATTTCAATACACACAATTTAGATACATAAAAAATTCAATACACAAAATTTTAAAAAAAATCAACACCCCCCCCCCCCCCACACACACACAGACCCACATACACACACAAACATACTGACCCACACACACACACACTAGCCCATTGTCCAGACACACACACTAATGTACACAAACTCACACACACAAACGTACTTGATGAGATGAGAGAGAGAGAGAGAGAGAGAGAGAGAGAGAGAGAGAGAGAGAGAGAGAATCACATGTTTGAGAGAGAGACATAACCACAGGTTAGAGGGACATAAATGAGGGAAAGAAAAGCTAAAGCAATAAGGGTTTTATCTTTTTAATAATGTCCCGGACGTGTCACGATCAATTACCTTGATAAAAAATGCGTATTTTTTTGTCAATGTCTTTAACCATGACAAGGCTGGCCAGGTGAAGAGTGATATTTTAGCCTTTTTGGTATAGTGGGACAGTAAAATAACATGCACACACTAAGAGAAAATAGGATCTATCACATAGTGATATCAATAGTAGTATGTCAAATATGCAAAGTATACTATTGAAAAGGTAGGAAAAACCTACTTGCTTGGTATTCGGTTGGCTTGATATCACACTAGGATAATTGGAAGATTCGGGGCTTGATTTTCTATGTACAATGTGTGGGTATATAAGTATTTGGATTTTAATCAGTCAGTTTTGTATTAAAACTATCTCTTTTAAAATTTTGAGGGTTTATTTCTAATTATCTTGGGACTTTAGAATACTGAACTTAGGATCATTATTGAACTTTGGTGTAAGAGAGTTTTTGTCTTAAAATATTTTCAGGTATGTATAGATAAAGTTTGAGGATCAAATTCATAAGTTAAAAAATATAAGAGGGGTCAATTTGTAAATTTTGTAAGGACATATTTTATATACTCCGGTTTACATTAGATATGTCGTATAGCGCTACAACCGTCGAAGACTGGTTCTATCTTATTCATGCATCACGATGGATCCGAATATCAACATTCTTCAACAACGTGCCTCTACGAGATTAATTTTTGCTAAAGTTGGGTTTATGTTTAAAAAATGTTTCATATTAGTATTGGGATATTTTTTTATAAATTGAGGCATTTTTTTTAAGGAAAATATTTTTTGAAAAGTTACTCGGACTGGTTCGCCCCTTTTAGCCGGACCAGTTCTCCTGACTGTAAAGAGCGAACCGATGGGCCGGACCAATTCGCTGCATCGCATAAAAAAATTGTATTTTCCTATAAATACCTAATTCGGGAGTCCTGTTGTTTAAGACTTGGTGAGAACGTTTTGAGAGACCTACTACTACAAGTCTTCAATTATTTATGCCCCAAACATAGTTTTGATTCACACAAAACATCCCATATACTTTTGTGAATCATTTGGAACCCTAGATTCAACGTTGTTGAAATTTATCTTTGTGGAGTGATATCTCTATGGCTGACGACTACGTGTCAATTGGGAGTGCTCGCGAGTGTTCCTTGATGAAGACAGAGTTGTGTGTTCTTATGGGTTCCCTGCGGTTGATCCATTGTTGATTCTAGACTGCGGGTCTATGTGATTGTTCTGAGGAGTAATCATTGTAAGTTGTTATTTACATTTTTATAATTAAATAAAGGTTTTAACTTTGGGTTTTTTCCTGAAATCCACGAATTAGCAATTGTATTTGTGATAGTTTGACTGGTCTAATTATGCTCACTAGAAAGCCCGTATGAAATCGTAGTTAAAAGCAATTAACGAGCGTGTTTAGTCACTTTGTATAAGAGATGGAATCCTCCCACTGTCACGGCTAATAATGTTACTAATCTTAAACCTGTGACTGACTAGACTGAGGATGAGTTTAAATGGATCACTTTTAATTCTCACGGGCTAAGTTCAATTTCTGTTGCCATTACTCCTGAGGAGTTCCGACGTATTTTGATGTGCACCACATAAAAAGAAGCATGGGATGTTTTATAACTTACCCACGAAGGCACTACCACGGTCAAAGAGTCTAAAATTCAAAATTTAACTACTCAATTTGAAACGATTACCATGCTTGATTCTGAGTGTTTTAACAATTTTTATGCATGTTTATCTGACATTATCAACACTAGTTTCAATTTGGGTGAGCATATTCCAAATGCACGAGTGGTTAAAAATATTTTGAGATCGATGCCCAAACATTTTATCCCTAAAGTGATTGTTTTAAATTCCTTAGGCAATTTGATCAATCTAAAGTTAGAAGAGTTAGTGGAAGACCTCCAAACATGTGAAATTAACATGTTTCCTGACACTGCCAAACCTAAGAATAAAGGGATATCACTTAGATCCCAGTCTAGAAAGGGAGATGGAGTGTCCAAGAGAGAGAAGAAAAAAAAAGTGAGTATTGGTGAGTCTAATTCTGAGGGCGAGTTTGATTTTGATGATGTGTCCATGCTTGTGAAAAGTTTTAAAAAATTTCTCAAGTTTCCAATAGAAAATTCTTCCAATAAAAGATTTTTTGAGAAAAATAAAATGAAAGAAAAGGCCAAAGAGAGCGGAGAGAAAGATAAATAAAGTGAGGAAGATTTAGAAGATGTGACATGTTTTGAGTGTGAGGGTAAAGTGCATAAGTAGTTTGAGTGTCCCACTTTTTTAGGAGGAAGGGTGAGAAAGTAGCCCTAATAGCCACTCTTAGTGATAATGAGGATGATCTAGATGCTACTGGTGATGAGAAAGCCCACAGTATATGCGTCACATTTTTTGCCAAGTTGGGTTAGCACACCTAGTTTGCACAATGTTGAGGACACTAGTACACGTGAGAATCCCGATGATGTTTCAAGTGTTTCGAGTGAGGGTGAAGGTGAGTGTGAAAGTGGAGATGAGAGTGAGCTCTAAATTTCATATAGATATTTGTATGTCGAGACCTTAAAGACTAATGTAATACCCCGTATTTTTATTGATTTTATTTATTGGGATTAATTGAATTAAATAGGATATTTAATTGAAAATCAATCCGGATTTAAATACTAGCGGGACGAGACTTAGTATGTGATTATGATAATAATGTTTAATATTACTGAGTGGATATCGTAATGTATGATTATTGAATTTATAAAAATTGTCGCGAGTAGAAAATGCGATAATTTCGATAATTAAGTTGGGACATGTGTGTCAGTCGTGTCAGGAGCCAATTTAATGGATTTAAAAGTAACTTATTTTTATATCATCCATATGGTCATTTTGAGTGCGCCAACGTGTCCAGAAGGGTCGAGATAGTCAGAAAACACTAGCTGGGGGTTTAGTTTGGGTCCCCATGCATTTTCAGCCTAACCGGCAACCCAGGAGGATATTTTATTCATTTCTAATTTTGGTGAACAGAACCTACGAAATTCAGGTTTTATATATCAGAAAAACTTAGGGTTATTATGGATATTAGATATTAACACAAGAGAGGGAGCAACGTGAGAAGAAAGCATGGGTTTTAAGAGAGTTATAAGGCCAAAAACTGCCATACACCACACCACCGTCGGATTTGTGACCGAAAATAGAAGGAGAACCAACTAATATCGTCATTAAAGGATTAGAAACTTCTAATCAAAAGCAAGGGATTAATCTTGAAATAATTTAAGGCATGTATTTTTCATGTTAGTTTAGGTTTGACGTCAATTTATGTATAATTGCAAAAATATGAAATTGGAGACTTAATAATTGATTTTGGGTAGGTTTACATGTAGTGGATCTTCTGGAAATATTGGATGAACGAAATTATAAATTAAGGGTTAAGAATCAAGAAATTAAACTGAGGATTATGACGAATATTGAAGAAATAGTGAAGAGGGTTGTAGTGAAATTTATGACTTTTGATCCAAGAAATCGATGTTCTATGTTAGTTTGAAGATTCTTGAACGTGAAAACTTGTGTAGATATGTTGGTTTAATGATTAGTAAACTTACTTGGTAGTTTGGGACGTTGTAATGAAGAATTTGAGGTGTAAAAATAGGAAACCCATAACTGTTAAAGGAATTTTGGGCAGATAACTACTCCATCGATCGATCGATCCAAGAATGTCGATTGATTGACTATTCGATCGATCAACCAATTTCCTCGATCGATCGATCCCTCTGGAAATTGTGATATTTTTCCCTTAAATAACTGATTGACTCCCAACATTTAAAACACTTTAGTAATGATTGATTGAACATATTGGTACTTATGAAAGACTAGTAGGGATGTATTTGAAGCCCAAAATATATTAGGTTAGTTTGGGATTTAATGTTAAACTTACGAATGTCCGACGAATGAGTTACGTTTGGAAGTTGTGAGAACTTGAAAGTGATTCGCACAAACAATAACATAGGGTTCGAGACTGTGTTAGGGGGACCTTAATTACTGAGATAACCTTAGAGATTAGAGGGAAACTTAGTAAGCTTTTGGGTTAGGGTTAAGTACCCGGAATTATACGAAGAGAGTTATTGCGCTAAACATATTACGTGGGATAAACGGGATGATAATAATACGTATGAGACTTATAATATAGGGCTTGAATACACCCATATTAATATTATGATTACCTAAGTTGTGTGAATACTTAGTACATGGATGATTATGTGTATGACAAACCTACCATACTTTCTATCACGGGAGGTCGATTTTCTTCGTTAAAAGTTTATTGGATATGCCTGATAAAATATTTTGGCACCAAAACTTAAACTTATTTAGGAAGGCAATGTTTTCTGTTCCCTATGTGTCACTTCATTGATGACGTGGCGCTATCTTTTCAACTGCCAAGGTACTTCCCGAAGTTCCACGCGTTCATTTGAAATGATTATAGGCGGCCACTCACGTGCGATTGTGGGAAGATCTAAACGCCAAACTCAGAAAATTTCAAACGGCCATATCCCAACACTTAACCCTTCTTTTCTCTTACTTTGCCTTCGTCTTCCTCAGGCTTCCATTTTACTTTAGAGAGAGAAAGTCTGTGAGAACTCCATTGTTATTGCTCTTACCTAACTTCTTTCTTCTGTTACCTTCTATACCACCACTTGTGATCGTGTTCTCCATTCTCATTCTCAAACCCTTCTTGATCAAAGCTTTTCTGTTACTATATCATTATTTTCCATGGCGTCCTCAAGCAACCCCACCATATCTGCCGCCAGTGCTCTGCCTACTGCCTCTACCATTGCCACCACCCTGGATGCTGCCCGCCAGGAACAACTAAGGTTTTATCGTCGATCACCTATTTTTGAACAAGGTGATGATTTTTCTGGTGGCTGTAAGAGGGTCCATTCTTCTTCTAAGTTTGACCCTCTATTGTTGGTTGATGAAGATGAAGCTTCTACTGAGTGGGGTTTTCTTCCTCCTGAGGGGACTCTCTGATTTCGCTTGGAGCGAGGGGACTTCCCGTGGTCCCATATTGAGTTTGAAGTGCTCGGGGTTTCTCCTGCTCAGTTTGCTACGTGGAACTCCCATATGCAGAATTCCTATGCTGAAACGCTCACCAAGATTGGGCTGCAACGGGCTAAGTGGTTTGGTGAGTTCACTCTCTCCAAGAATAATGTGGCCCTTCAGGTTTTAGTGTCTCACTAGAACGTTACCACCCATATATTCATCGTTGCGTGGAGGGGAGTTTACCGTGACGTTGGAAGACGTGTGTGAGCTCCTGGGCCTTGAAGCAACAGGCCACGAGCCTTATACTAATGAGACTCTGGATGCCCAGGAGACTGCTGACCATTTGGAGATGGATCGAATATGTTGAAGCTGCACCAGTTCATCGAACAAGGACACCTTCTCCCCACTTATCAGTTATTTCTTCAAGGATTCTGCTGAGGGTAGTTCTCTTGGAGGTGCCCCTAGTCAAGGTACATCGTTGGAGCTTCCTTCTTATATCCTTGTTATTCTTTCCCATTTCCTTCTACAGGGAAAACCCAACGATCAGTCCCAAAGGGACCTTATCAATATATCCCTTCGCTTGGCCCGAGGTACCAATCTTCCTTTGGTTGCAATCGCCTAAGGATCTCTCTATACATGGATCGATAGGACCCTCTTTGACATGGAATGATCTGTTGGTCATTATAACTTGGCAAAATTTTCCAACTGTGTCCTTCTGACGAGCTTCCTCTATGTTCGTTTTCCTGCCGTAGTGGCCAAGATCAACCGTCCTCCTTCTGGAGAAAGAATTATGCCCCCACGGTCCTATATATATCATAAGAAACTGAGTTGAAAGGAGTTGATCTCTATAATTGATCGTTTTGAGGACTTCATTATGAGGCCCTACGAAGAGGATGTGTTTGTTCACAACTGTGACTTTTTTCAGCATGAAGCCGGGTTAGTGGAGGTAGGCATAGGCATTGAAGATCCTTCGCTGGTCGTGGTTGTTTTATTCTCCCCCGAATATCTGCCTTCCTATACCGAGTGGGGATATACAAGCGAGCACTATAACCCCAACCGATGCCGCCGTCAGTTTGGTTTTGATCAGGGGGCTCCTCGCCCAGTCTTCCAATCATTAAACCCCAAGGTTTCCTTTAGCGAGGCCTGCTCCCTGTTTTCATCTACTACTGCATGGGGAATAAGTTCGGCGATGGCTGGTTGAGTCACCATTCCCAGCAACAAAAGGCAAGGGAATGTGTCCTCTATGTTCGCTACATGATATTGGCTGAAATAATTGGCTGATATTACAGAGTTCATCGAGGGGGATCCAGTGTATCCTCTTGTTCTTTCCTTTTCTACATTGGAGCTGGGTTTAAAGGGCAACTCCATCCTTGGGATTGAGTTCCCTATGAGTAAGACCCCCAGGGTATGTCTCACTGAGCTTCCTCTCCTTTGTTCCATGATCCCCACTGTTACGCCCAAACCCAAGAGTGTTGCAGCCTCTAAGAAAGCTGCCCCTTCGACCAAAGTTTTTATCGATGAACCTTCAGGCCAGAAGGCAAAGAGCGTGACTTCTTCCAAGTCCAAGTCCTAGACTAAATCTCAAGCTCCTAAGGAGGCATTCCCCATTGCCTCCATTCCTCCTCCCATGCCCGCAGAGATAGCTGAGGAGTTGAGAAGGAAAGTGTAAGCTGAGGTGGCACGCATAAACGCTGAGTTCCAATGGCGTGTTCCCATTGTTCCTCCATCGGGAACCTTCCCCAGAATTCAAGGTAATCCCGCCGAGACCACGACAAAGAGGAGAAAAAGTTCAAAGGTTCTTCGAGGTACTGGCACTAGTGCATCAGGAACGAGGAAGAAAACTCTGGGTACCAAGTCCCAGAGGAGACAAATCCTTGAGGTTCACTTATCTCCTGCCTCTTCGCCTATCAGATCTGAGGTATGTATACTTGTTCTATTATTATTTCCCATTTATTTAAGGAAAAAAAGTACATTTGCTTATGCATTTTGGTAACTTTGGTGCAGGAGGTTGAAGAAGAAAGTGTCAATCCCCCTAGCCCCCCCTGTGAGCCCTTTCGTGGGGGACATTTCAATGTTTCACACCCGATGTGACTTCTCCTTATTCGCCCATGATCGAGCTTACCTATTCCCTCCGTTCAGCCTCTCAACATGCAAGAGATGTTGCCATGGGGGATGATGTTGTTTACTCTGTGGGCGTCTCTTTGCAACCAGAGACAACTCTCCCCATCCCTTCTAGTTTATCTTCTCCACCCGAGCCTCTTCTGACCATCATTCTGGCTGAAGAAAATGAGCCCGAGGTATGATTTACTCTAATTTGTTTGGTATAACATCCTTTCGGTCTCTCCCCTTTATTTATTTATCACGCTAAACCATGAGGTTTTTTTTGGATGCCCTAGGTTTAAGTGTCCTTATTGTTGGCCAACATTGCTCTTCCCACGGTGCTAACGAGACCCTTGACCATAATTCCCCTTTTCCGTACCATAACTGAGGTAAGTGACGTTTAGAGGCTTCTCCATTTTTTTCTGTACTTGTTCCTCTTTTCCTTTTTAACACTGAACTTCATGTTGCAACTTTCTCCCAATCCTTCTCCACCTTCTCTCAAAGGTCTGCACGCGTATAAGTCCAAGGTTGGTGCTTTTGCCCCCCGTGGTGGTTTTTCTACATCCACCCCTATTGAGGCTTCATTTGGGAGCCCATCATCTTCTCCCAGTGAACAACCCATGATGGCGTTGGTCCCCTATGTTGGTGAGGGAGTTTTGCCTGCCGTTGAGGCTTCTGCAACCAGGGATCCCATTGTGGCTTCTGAGGTAATGAGCCCGCCCCCAACGGTTCCTGCCCCTATAGCTACTATGGTGACTCCCGTTCTTTCCCTGGCCGTGACTGAGGTATTTTCCTTAATTCTATGCATTTTTGTCAAAGAATTTTCGCAAACTCCCCTATAACGGTGACTTAATAATGAAAACACTTGTTAAGTTTTTTTTCATAAACTCCACCTATAACGGTGACTTAATAATGAAAACACTTGTTAAGATTTTTCGTAAAGTCCACCTATAACGGTGACTTAACAATGAAAACACTTTTTAAGAATTTTCATAAACTCCACCTATAACAGTGACTTAACAATGAAAACACTTGTTAAGAATTTTCATAAACTCCACCTATAACGGTGACTTAACAATGAAAACACTTGTTAAGATTTTTCGTAAACTCGACCTATAACGGTGACTTAACAATGAAAACACTTGTTAATATTTTTCATAAACTCCACCTATAACGGTGACTTAACAATGAAAACACTTGTTAAGATTTTTTATAAACTCCACCTATAACGGTGACTTAACAATGAAAACACTTGTTAAGATTTTTCATAAACTCATTACTTTTCTTATCTCAGGTTGCGCGAGAGACTTCTCCACCCGTTCTTTCGCCTATTGGCTCACCTCATCAGGAACCTGCCGTCTCGAAAGATTCTGGCCATACTGACCAAGGTTCCACGACCAGTGTTGCAGCGGAGAGTGAATTCGGGTGCAAGCTTCCTCTGCTGAATTTGGCTCCTCATGCATTATGCTTAATGGTGCTTCAACATTCTCCCTAAATGCCTGCCACTCATCGACTAGTGATCGAGCAACTTGTGAATCACCATCCTGAAACCTTCTCGGTGGATTGCTTACGTTCCAACATCTCTGTCATGAGTTATAGGCTGCAAGGCATGGCTACCATTGTTCCAGAAATTGCTAGCTCTCCTACTACGATCGTTACTTGACCACTCCTTAACCAATTTCTTGGCTATTTGAAAGAGTTGGGTCGTGATGGTTTTCATTTTAACTGGCTTATATTGTATTTAAAAACTTTGAAGAGCCAGCAACTGATCAGGTAGAGGGAATTATTGCAGAAGCATCAGTAGGACCAACGGGCTGAGGAAGCCAGGTTGGCTAAAATAGCACCCCTTTTAGAAGCAGTTGATAAGGAGGTAGATGATGCTGAAGAAGCTTTACGTCTGGCTAAGATGAAACGCTAAAGACTCCTCACCAAACGTGCACAAGTACAAACGAGGTTGGAGGTTTCCATCAATGCCTAACAGTCTTGCACTACAGCTTCTTCGGGCCTTCCTAGAGATTTTTTCTCATCTTCAGACCTATGGTTCCTCTTAGGCTAATCAACTCTTGTATATATCTTCCTCTTGCTTCTTTATATGTAATTCTTGGGCAGTAGTTCCTAATTTTGTAATGCTCCATCGTTTACAAATGAATGAAAAATGTATATTTTCCAATTCGTCTGTACGTTACAACTGCTTTATAAATTTCTATATTTCTGTAACTCTTTCATTCTGTTCAAGTCATAACTAAAACTTGTATATTCATAACAACAGCTATTTACAATCATGGTTCAAACTTAATTGTCTACACATGATAAACCTTCAGCCATTTATTGTTAATTTTAAATGGCTTGTCTTCCTCCATCCTAGAAATTAAGCAATAGCCTGAGTTATGAGTTTCTTTTACAACAAAAGGTCCCTCCTAACTGGCTGCAAATTTCAGTAGAGGAAGCCCGTTGATGTGCTTCACTGCTGATTTCAAAATGAGGTCTCCCTCCATGAACTTCCTGGGTTTTACCAGGTTATCATATGCCATGGAGAGTTGTTTCGTGTACATTTGAAAGTGTTGCATCGCATTATCTCTGTGTTCGTCTAACGCGTCCAATTGCACGTGTCTATTCTGAGGGAGCATGCTGCTTCGTAAGGTGTATCGGGCAGAGGGAACTTCTCATTCCACTAGAAGGATTGCCTCCGCCCCATAAACAAGCGAGAACAAAGTGTACCCCGTGGGTTTCCTCTTGGTTGTTCGATAGGCCCATAACACAGCTGGTATCTTGTCGTCCCACGATCCTGGGAAGTCCTCCATCACCTTGGCCAGAATGTTAACCAAAATTTTTTTAGTCGCTTCGGCTTGACCATTTTCCTTTGGATATGCCACCGTTGAAGTATGGTGAACAATGGAGTACTTGTCCGTGAGCATCGTTACTTTTGAGTTGACGAAGGGCGTCCCATTATCTGAGAGAATAACCTTTGGGATCCCAAAATGACAAATAATGTATTCTCTAATGAATTTGCTCACCATCCTAGCCGTTGCCCTTCTGAGTGGTAATGCCTCGGCCCACTTTGTAAAGCACTCTGTTGCAACTAGTATCCATATCTTCCCCCTTGAAGGAGGGTGTATTGCCCCCACCAAATGCCCAAGTGTGAAAAGGGTAAGGCGTTGTCAGAGAGTGTAAGTCCACCGATAGGGCATGGATCATGTTTCCATGTAGTTGGATAGCTTTACATTTTCGAATGAATTCAGCAGAATCTTTTTCCATCGTTGGCCAATAATACCCCAACGTCATCAACTGATCGTACAACTTGGCCCCTCCTATGTGAGATGGATCGTGCACCTGTTTGATGACCTCAGTTGCTTCTTCTTTCATGATGCAGCGCAGTGGTCTGTTAAAGTACCCTCTTCGGTAGAGTTGCCCTTCTTAGATATAGAACCTTGGGGCCCTTCGCTTTAGTCCCATCGCATCAATTTTTTCTGTTAGGATAACTCCATCTTAGATAAAGTCGATATAGGTTTACCTCCAGTCGGCCTGAGTTTCAATGAAATAACATTCAGCTGCTTTGAAGAAAAGCTGACACTTATCGCACCTCCGTTGTAGCTCCACCACGTCCTGCTTCATTCTAGGCCAAAAATATCTCTCTCTTTGAATTCTCCTATAAATAGGTACCTCAGTTGTTTCGCAGTGCTCCTCATGTGTTTTCTTCAACCTTCGCTCTGATTCTTTTGGGCCAATACATCTTGATAACCATCCCCCTGCGTTTCTGAAGTAGAGATTTCCCTGGTTTGTAAAATATTGGGCCAACTCTCTTAGCCCCATTGCCCCTTCGCTGGACTCCAGTTGCTTCCTAATCTCTCCCCTCCAGTTCGCGTCCTCCCCCATTGGTAGAATTGATTTTACCACCGAAGGAACCATTCTTCATTGGATCATGACGATAGTTGTATCGCTCCTCATGACCATTTTATGGGCAATAGTTGCATACGCATCTGGATGGCGATTCATCATTCTGGGATGTCTCTTGATCTTAGTTTGATGGAACTGGCTGAGGAGTCTCTGAATGATCATTATGTATGGTGCCAGGTTCGTGTGCTTCAATGAATATTCTTCGTTTACTTGCTGGATCACTAAGTTCAAATCACCCTTAATGCATAGTGAACGAATTCCTCTTCGAAGAGCCTCCAGCAACCCTAGTACCAATGCCTCGTACTCTGCTTCATTATTAGAACAAGGGAAATCTAACTTGTAGTAAAGGCAAATCTCTTCCATTCCTTTTGAAAGAATAACCCTTGCCCCTCCCTTCTTTTCTGTCGAAGATCCATCGAACTGCCTCGTCCACTCCTCCTCAGTTACATCCAGATAATTGGCTTGTAGGTCATCTCCTGGAATGTCTTCTTTAGGTGGTTCAAACATTCCTGATGGACAAATTTCCAATAGATCGGCATACGCCTGGCCCTTGATCGCACGAAGTACTACACACTTTAAGTCATATTCTGAGAGGATGAGGAACCACCTAGCTTCCCTGCCAATCAATATAGTTCTAGCCAACAAATACTTAATAGGATCACATTTAGTTACAATATGAATTGTAAAAGATAGCATATAATGCCTAAGTTTTTATGCTACAAAGACTAAGGCTAAACAATGCCTTTTTAAGCTGCTATATCTAATCTCTGGCCCATGTATGATTTTACTGAGGTAGTAGATTGGTCGTTCTTGCCCATCAATTTCCTGTGCCAGCAAAGCTCCAACGGACTTCGTAGTAGATGTGAGATATAACTGCAACGATGTTCCTGCCCGTGGGGGAACCATGGTCTGTGGTAAAACCAGCAGCTTCTTCAACCCAGCGAAAGACTCCTGGTGAACCTCTTCCCACCTGAACTTCGTGATCTTTCACAACATCTGCATCAGCGGGTGTGTTACTTTGGCCAATCCAGACACAAATCTCCTAAGGTAGGAGACTTTACCGAGGAAGTTCTTTAACTCCCTCGCCGTTCTAGGACTTGGCATTTCTAAGATCGCTCACTATTTGTCCTGGTCCATTTTCACCCCTTACCGATCAACCACAAAGCCTAAGAATTTCCCACTCGTCACTCCGAAAACACACTTCAACGGGTTCATCCTCAACTTATACCTCAACAATGATAAAACACCTTCCTCAAATCGGTCAGGTGGGACACCTCCTCCTTTGATTTGATGACCAAGTCATCCACGCAGAATTCTACAAATTTGTGGAAGAAGTCATGAAAGATGGCCATCATCGTTCTCTGGTAAGTCGCCCCAGCATTCTTGAGGCCAAACGGCATAACTCTGTACATGAAGTTACCCAACGGCATTCTGAATGCCATTTTCTCTACATCCGAGGGGTCCATCTTAATCTGATTATACCCCACATACCCATCCATGAAGCTATACATCTTATGACCATCCATCGTGTCTATCAGGCTATCGATGGAGGGTAGAGGGAACTCATCTTTAGGACAAGCTCTATTCAAATCTCTGAAGTCCACACAGATCCTTATCTGGTTTTTGTCCTTCTTTCCCACTGGGACAATTATGGATAGCCAGAGTGGGTGTTGTATCGATACGATGAACCCTGCCGTTAGCAGGTATTGGACCTCTTCTTTAATCTTCAGATCCCACTCGGGCTTGTACGTTCTTATTTCCTGTTTCACTGGAATTGCTGAAAGCATTACGTTCAACCTGTGGCAGCTTACTTCCTCATCCAGCCCTTCCATTTTTGTGTATTTCCATGCGAAGATATCTATAAATTCTCGAATCAAATCGACCAAGGCTTCTCGGGGAGATCTTTCGAGATAAAGATGAGCCTTAGGTCTTCTCCCTCTTTCGTCAGGTTCTGCTGCTCCAACTCTTGTGCTTGGGGTTTTGGTTGATCTGCCATATACTCTGGTTCCTCGGCGACTTCCTCCACAAATTACTATATGCTGGAATTATCTATCACCATACATTGCCCCTGTTGATCCACCAGAAAGCACTCATATATCGGGTAAACCCCATCCTCAATTTCTTTGATCGCCCGCTCACACTGTTACAATCGATACACTACTTTTCCTTCCTTGGTAACCATTTTTTTATATTGCCTGCTGGTAGTGGTGATCGCCTTCCTCTTCTTCTCTCTAGAAGCTTCGGCCATTTTTCTCCTGAGAACCGGGTCAGCACGCCTGCCGTTGAACCTCATGCTCTATCGGGTCCACTCTGGGCCTCATTCTGTCTTTAAGCTGCTTCGAGATGCCTTGGGGCCACCTGGTGAGCTTCTTCATCTATTTCCCTTGTACCGCTTGTAACCTCCTTCTTCTGCTCGCTTAAGGGCCCCATCCTTTCTCAGATCGAGGGAACCCATGCTCCTTCCATTCTTCTTGTCAATACCCGGACATCTTCCTCTAACTCTGTGTAAAATGCTGCGTCGACCAAGTGAGCTTCTTCAATAGCGAAGGGCCTCTTTGTAGCCCTAATGGTCACCTTGGTTCCCTTGACATTCGCTTTAGTACATTGGTGATATGTAGAAGGAACTAAACCTTGGTTGTGCATCCACACGCTTCCTATTAGCAGATGATAGGAAGTTGCACTCTCTATTATGTGGAACTTGATATGGGAACTCAGATTTCCCATCCCAATCCCAACCTTAACGTACCCAATGGACTTGGAAGATTAAATATCGTACCCCAAAATCACCAAAGGCATGGGGACCAGCCTTTCTTCTAGAATATTGGCCGCATGGAAGGAGTTGATTGGCATGATATTGATGGAAGCTCCCCCATCCATAAGAGTCCTTGCGAAGATAACTCCATTGACCCTGGCGGTCACATACAATGGTCTGTTATGAGAGAACCTTACAGCCCTATCTACATCGCTGAAGGTTACCTCTGATATAAACCTTCTCACCAACCTGGCCATGGGTCCCTTCCATCTCAGTGAAGGGACCGCGTTCTTTTTTGAAATATTGAGTATTACCCGAGTTATCTCCAACCTACTCTCCTTTGGAATTCCCACTTATTTGAAGAACCAAGTGAACTTCGAGGATTTTGAAACTGCCCATATTCTAAGGTTGGGTCTACCTCTTCGCCTTCGACATCATATACATCCTCCACATCCTTGGCGCTTGCTTCATCGTAAGCTAACACAACGTTAGCCATTCCCCCGGTGTAAATCTCCAAAGCTTCCTCATACTCCTCTCCTTCTTCTCTCTCCGCCTCTTCGTCATAGGCCACCATGAGATTGGCCCCATGCGCTGGCAGTGGGCTGTTGTTAACGTTTTGTGGGGGGATCTGTAACGTTCCCGCCTTCATGTAATTGTCAATGATTCTTCTTAGTGTGAAACAACTCTCTGTTGGATGCTGGATCTTCCGATGAATCTGACAATATTTAGGATCCGCCTTCGTTGTAGCATCGGGTTCTTCCATCGGAATGCCTTTTGATTTATAGATTGTTCCCCCTTGGACCATCGCATTATAACAACTCACACCCTCTTCTATCGTGCAAGGCAATGGTGGTGGATCCTCCATGTCTCTTCCGAACGTCCTCTTGTTGTCCCTCTTCGGTGCTTGGCCCCTATCTTCCCCCTCAGCGTACCCTACCCGTGGGGGCTGAGACCTTCCACCCAAGGGTTGCATCGGCTGCCTGAACATCATGGGTGCTACCACCGGGTTGGGTCTCACCATCAAAGAGATATTTCTCGCCGCTTTTAAGAATGCCGCAAAAGTCCCCTCGCGCGTCTCGTTGATAAGGTGGCAAATGTATTCAGGAGGTAGTCCCTCAGCACAAATCTGCAACATCTTGGACTCTTTGGCTTCCTCCCTTACATTGACGTACCTTTCCCTGAACCTTCCAACATAGGCCACCACCTCTTCCCCAGGTCTTTGCTTCTCCCTACCGTGTTGGGTGAAGGTGAACTCATCTTCTGCTAGAAAGAACTTTTGGACAAATAATACATGCATCTGGGCATCAAATGGGAGTACCAAGTGTATGCCTTATCGGATTGGGATTTGGAAAACTCCCTTAATCTAAGCTTCTTATCATTGCAATGTGCTCTCAAGTGTTCAACAAAACGCTTAATGTGCTCCTTTGGGTTCACTCCTTTCCCTGTATATTTTTCAAAGATAGGGGGAATATAATCCTTTGGGTAAGGCTCATCATTGTATTTCTGAGGATAGGGTGTTCGATAGTCATCATAAACTGAAGCCACCTCGCCAGCGGATTACGAGGAAGCTTGCATGAACTTCAACATCTCTTTCTACATATCTTTTCTCATTTCCTCCATGGGCGATGCTATCGGGGCAACCAGCAGCGGGGTCACGGGCTGAGTGCCCATTGCAACTGAAACAAACGTTACCGGTGGTGCCGTCGAAACTCCTGAGGTTCCCACTGCTGGATTCACAACAGAGGGTATGCTTACTGGGATCGTTCCAGCAATACTGCACCTGGTGGGGCCGTTGGAGCTACCCCTGGTGTGGCCTCCAATTCTCCCAACATACTTGAATCTATTGGGGTTTGTAAAAACTCATAAAACTTTCTCATGATGAGCACAATCTGGACGGGTCCCAACCCCGTGCTCGGGGAAGGTGGTGTCGCCCCTGGAACGCCTAACGTCGTCAGAATCGGAGGTACCTCCACTCAGGGATCCCCATCCCTTAGGGACTCTTGCTCCCTTACGACTTGTTCTTTATTATGTTGGATATCATCAAAGTTGAGTCTTCAAGTAGCATTATCTTGCACCATACTCCTTACATAGGAGAATGCCTCCCCAGCGGAGTCGCCAAATGTAAGAGTGTACTTTAGATTGTAGATGGAGGCGTAACCCCTTTTAAGTATGGCAATGATAAGTTAATTAGCCCAAAACTTTGGATTAGTAATAGAGCATGCCAACACAAGCCTAATGAAGATAAAGCTTGATTCAAACTCACAAATCTCTCGTGTATAACTCAGAAAAGTAGTAATGGAATTTTAGAAGTAACTCAGCTAGAGGGAGAGGGAAGTAAGCACCCTAGATACACCTTGGTAGGCAGGTAGAAACACACCCAAAACACCCTTTCTCTCTCTGTCAAGTATTAAAAGCTTCGTGATTAATAACAATGGTGAGTGGGTGAAACCCTCTGGTTTGCAATAACTCTTTCTATCAATAACTCCTTGATTTTCAAAAAGAACACCCCCTCCTCAAAGGTGGTTGGGGTCATTAAATATCCCCCCACACCACCCCCGAGGTAACTCAGTCATTTAAGACTATGAAAGACATCCCTCACACTTTATGTCACAACATTAAAGACCTGATGCACTAGTTGTGTCCATGTCATAAACATTAAATGCCAACACATGCCTTTTGCCTAACCACTGTGTGTCAGGGGGCTGTTATTGCAGAGATGGCTCACCAACTACCTGACAGCCCCAAATACCACGATGGTTTGCTCAAGTGCAGGGATGACATTGTTTAGCTAGCTAGTGACATCACCTACAGTAGATGTGACATTAAGTAGAGGGTTGTTTGGTTCATGACTCAACGCCCGATGGAACTCTAAGCTGCTCCGCCTGAGGTTCCACGGTCAGGGTCCTTCGGTGTTTTACCAGGTGCATCTAAGATGATAAGGACAAGCCCCGACGGTGCCTTACTTCTCAATCCTTCAAACTAAGTCCCTTTAAAGTTCCCACGGTAAGGTCGTTCGATAGAGTATGAAAGCTCTCCCAGGTCCTGCCAAGCCTGGTCTCTCGCGAGTACCGTTCAACCTCACACAGGTTCATTATTCTCATTAAATCATTACAATCGTTATATCTCATAGCCAATACAAACAAAAGATACAATATGACTAAGTAATCAGCAAGCTAAACTATGAGTTGCCACGCCAAGCTGCCTCACTTGAGCTGCCTCGCTTGAGTTGCCTCGCTTGAGCTGCCACGCTGTCTTAATCCCAAACACTGTTACCAATGGGTGGATTATCCCTAATCTCAAGATTACCTCCAAGCCCCCTCTACACTTAGTACATGGATGATTATGTGTATGGCATACCTACCAGACTTTCTATCACGGGAGGTTGATTTTCGAGGAAAGACCATCTTATCTTTTGTTCCTTCGGGGGGATTTAGAGTGGTACCTTAAGGACATAGGACTATGAATGACTTACCTGTGATTTGATAAGTCAACTGACCATGAGAGTGTAGGTATGTGCGTGACCCATGGGTATGTGAACTATGTTGGCCTCCAATATGTGTGACTTTTATGGAAACGGTTGTTGAGCGATTCGTAACACATGATCCGTATGTACGTAATGTACCGAGATTCGATAGCAGAGTATCCGTACACCGCAACTTAACCTAGGGGGGGCATATATGTATATATTTAATGAGAGTGACTTATATATGTACTTGTGACTGGTTTACTATTACTTAGTAGATGCGAATGACTTGGAGATTCAATTGGGTTAAGAATATTGTGAACTTAACTAATACTTGAGATACGTAAATTAGCTAATGATCGTGTGACTTATGAGTATAATTTATTGAATAATACGGGTGACATCTAAAATAAGACCGTCTTGATTAGGATTATAACAGACTAGTCAGGTAGTAGCATAACTAGATGGAATTTGGAGGATGCGTTAGGCATGCACATTAGTTGAGGGGTGAGGACCTCAAGTGAGGGAACGTGACTAACATGTTTAATATAAGTGTTGTTTAATATTGTAATTTAAACAATTGATATTTTTAAAACATTTTCACCTCGGGCTCTGACCCGTTTGCTTCCAAATCTATTTTTTTTGTAAAAACATTTTAGGTGCCCAGCCAGAGGGATGCCAAGCATAGGAGTTCCAATCCATTGACGTGTTGTAGCTATTGTGGAAGTTACAGGATCTCGTTACTAGACGCCTCCACATCTATCCTTGCTTCTTTTAGAATCATTTATTCTAGTTAGGGCATGTTGCCCACTCTTATTCAGAGACAATAGCTCAGACTCTCATTCTATTTCAGTCTTGGGATTTATTTATTCATTTAGACATTTGTATTGGGTTTGTTTACATTGATACTATTATTGGAGAGTTTACTCCAGACATCAGTTATTTAATTCCGTTGATTACCTTATGAGATTGTTCAGGTTACTGTTGGATGTTGATTTAAATTATTTAGTTGATGGTCAATTTAAATATTAAAATTTGACACTGCACTATTTTAAATATTAGGTGGTTAGTAATTAATTAAATGTTTTCGACAGTGATGCTATGAATTGAACCAACTTGATATTTTGAAATAATTTAAATAAAGGAGTAGCTAACTGATATTTAATTAGTCGGGGTGTCACATGTAGTATCAAAGCATCAGGTTCTAGAGTCCCTAGGATCTGTATGGCTTGTTATGTTTCCGCGTAGCGTCCTTTGATATAGAGCCCTATATTTTAGGATTGTTGTACTCGTTTGTGTATCTTACATTCTTCAGCTATTTTGAAACTTTAACCGTGGACTAGTAAAACTTATCTCTCATTTTAGATGCCTCCTCGGCGTGCACTGCGAGTTCCCAGGGGTGCCCAGCCTGAGCCTCAGCCTTCACCAGCTCAAGGTTCTATGAACGCTACTAAAGTTATCACCATTGCAGCCCAGGCGGTAAATGCCGGGTTAGCAGTTGTGCAGCAGGAACCACCTCAGGCACCGGTGGTAGGCCCAATCCAGGCTCATGCATTCTTATCTGCCTAGGAACATGTTCGGGATGCCTTTTGTAATACCCCGAAATTTTATTGATATTTATTTAAGGGATTAATTAAATTAAATGTGAATTAATTGAAAATTAATCCGGATATAAATACTAGCGAGATGCGAGTTTGTATTTGATTATGATGTTAAAATTATTATTTTCGAGTATGTATGGTAAAACATGAGTATTGTTAAATATTAAAATTGTCGCGAGACTGAAATACGACAATTTGGGAAATATAGTTGGGACGCGCGTGTCAGTCGCGTCAGGAATGAAATTATTTGAATTAAAAAGTGAATTTTATTTTTATCAACCGAATGGTCATTTTGAGTGCGCCAACGAGTCCGGAAGGGTCGAAATAGTCAGAAAACACTAGCCGGGGGTTTAGTTTGGGTCCCGGGGCATTTTTGGGCCATACCGGCAACTTAAAAGGGTATTTTGGTAATTTTGAAATTTTGGGGATTAAAGCCTACGAATTTTAGGAGTTAATTATACATTATTTAGTAACCCACTAAGCCCATTCTTAGCATTTGGAAAGTTAGAGGGCTACGGGAGTTATAGGAAGAGTTGGAAGAGGTTCCCAAAAGAAAACCCATAACCACCATCTTCAACCTTAGGAGAAAATCTGTAGAGAAAGGGGAGAGATCAACCTTCAACCATCAACATCAAATTCTGAAGAACAATATAAGGCAAGTGATTTATTATTTTTAATGCATTGAATATGTCTTCCATGCTTAGTGTAGGAATTATCTTATATTGAACTTTTTGAAAAAAAACCCATGAAATTTGTTGGAGAAACTTTGAATTTGGGTTAGGATTTGCATGTAGTATGATAATGGATTTATTTAATATTTGAATAGTTACGTATGATGATTTAAAAACGGATTTATGATGAGTAATAAGGCATAAGAAAATTAGGAGTTCGTGTTCATAGGGTTTGGAGAAATATTTGAAGATTCATATTAATTCCTTGATAATTTGTAAGATTTGACCCCTTAAATGTGTTAAGGAATTATCTAGGGTGATTAGAAATGGTTTATATACATTAAAACATAACTTGGATGGTCTTAGGGTGGATTTAGAGGAGAGAAGAATTGAGAAAAATGAAATTGGGATTTTCTGGGCTGAAACTTCCATCTCGTTAGAAGACCTACCCAGGTCGTTCGAACGACCTCGTTCGAACAAACTTCTAACGAGGTGACAGTATGACTTCTAACGAGTTGGTATTTCGTTCAAAGCCCTTCATTCTAACGAACTCGTTTGAACGACCTCGTTCGAACGAGACTTCTAACGAGTTGACAGAATGGCCTTTTTGGACTGATTTGATTTCTAGTATTCCGTAGACTTATTTAAATGGTGAGATAACTTTCCCTTATTAACTAGCGGGTATAGTTGGGAGATTTGGGGTACATTGAGGAGTAAAGTTTAGAATAGTGCCTTGAACCGGATGACACTTGTGGATTAGGACGCGAGTGACTAATCACGAAGTGAGGATAATTGATAACATAAAGACATATAAACCAGGGACTTGTGATTTGTATAACACTAAGTGTTGGTTTAAGAACAAGAAGTATACCACTAATAAAATATTGTAATATCTCAGATGTGAGAATGCTTAGTATATGTAATTATCTGTGTATGACATGCCTACCGTACTTGCTATCATGGGAGGTTGGCATTCGTTTAGGGCCATCTAATCTTTGTGTGCCTACGAGGGAGATTTAGATTGGTACCTCGAGGACATAGGTCAGAGAAGGGCTTATTGAGAAGTTAATAAGTCTGCTAATCATGGGAGCGTAGGTATGTGCGTGACCCGTGTGATGTGAACTATGTTCGCCTCCATTGTTTGTGATTGTTGTTAATAAAACGTTTCCTGAAAGATTCGGAATACGTGGTCCTCATATACGTGATGTACCGGGATTTGATAGCAGAGTATGTGTGCACCGCAGCTTAGTCTCGGGGTGATAGTATTGTATATTTATGGTGAGAATAATATACTGTTGATTGAAATGCATTGTCGTGAATAATTGTGAGTATGAATATTAGCAACGGTTTGCAAAGTGAAAATGTAAGATTTCTAATAAATTGTAGTGCTATAGTGGGAAACTGTGTAATAAGGTACAATACTCTATTAAATAGAATATGTTGGGATTTGAATTGGATATCATATAGAAATGTTAGATTTAGCTTTGGACTAGATAGATACGGGAACAACTAGAATGGGTACGAGTACGATAGGAGGGCACAATTAGTTGAGAGGTGAGGAACTCATGTGAGTGCACGCACTATCATGTACTTTATATTCACTATTTAATGATATTAAACCCTTGCATATTTTTAAATTATTTTGACAATCGGGCTCTGACCCGTTTTCTTTCAAATCTATTTTTGCAAAAACCTTTTAGGTGCCCTGCCACAAGGACACCATGCATAGGAGTTCTATTCAGGTGACGTGTTGTAGCTGTTGTGGAAGTTACAGGACCTTGACAGTAGACGCCTCCATCTTCGATCTTGACTCCATTATCAGTTTTTATCATTTGTTGGGCATGTCGCTCATTCCTTTTCGAGTCATCTTATTTATTCAGTTATTTCAGACATTGGGTTATACTTAATTTTAGTGATGCAGACTTTGTATTTCTTTATTTAGGAATTTCGTTTGTTGCGAGGAGTTTTCCTCCAGACTCATTATTATTGAATGGTTATTCTATTGTGACTATATTGTGTTGGTTATGTTAACTTTTCATAATTCATTTATTGCATGTTAATCAGATTTAATTAAAAATTGACAACTCACTTTTTAAATACTAGGTGGTTAGTAAATATTAAAATGTTTTCGACAGTGATGCTATGAACTGAACCAACTTGGCATTTTGTATTAATTTAATAAAGGAGTAGCTACCCGGCATTTAATTATTCGGGGTGTCACAGGTGGTATCAGAGCATCAGTTCTAGTGTACTTAGGATCTGTACGGCTTGTTATGTTTCCGCTGAGCTTTCTTTAATATAGAGCCCTATATTTTAGGATTGTTGTATTATTTTGTGTATGCTTCGCTCTTCAGCTATTTTGAGTTAATAACTGCGAACTTATAAGACTTTACTCTCATTTCATATGCATCCACAACGTGCGCAGCGAGTTCCTAGGGATGCACCGCCAGAGCCACAGCCTGCACCAGTTCAGGGCACTATGAATGCCGCCGAGGTTGCAACTATTGTAGCCCAAGCGGTAAATTCCGCCCTAGACATTGTACAGCAGGCACCACCCCAGGCGCCGGTAGCCATGCCAGTTCATGCTCATGCATTCTTATCTGCTTGGGAACGCGTTCGTGATGCTTTTCAGAAAGCACACCCTTCGGAGTTTGCAGGTAGCTCCGATGTTGTGGTATCCAGTCATTGGAGGAAGGATATTCAGAGGCACTTAAGGATGTCCGAGTGTACAGATGTTCAGAAGCAGATACTGGCTACTTTCAAGCTAGTAGGATCTGCATTGCAGTGGTGGGAGTCCATTACCACCGCAGAGGAGAGGGACGCCCTCACTATACAGGAGTTCTGGGTGCGGTTCGGTCGCAAATATTTTCCGTCAGCTGTTCACACTGAAATGAGGAGGAAATTGATGAACCTCAAGCAGGAGGGGAGGACCGTAATCGAGTATAAGGCTGAGTTTACCAATCTCTTGAACATTGTTCTGGATGAGATACCGACTGAGGAGAAGAAAATTCAGAAGTTCACGGATAGATTGACTTAGAGGATCCGTCAACACTTGTTGGGGAATCTCTCGTTGGCCACTTATTCTGATGTGGTTAACGGTGCATTACTTCACTGCCAGGATCATCGCTTCCACATATCTGAGAGCAAGAAATCAGGAGAGTCCAGCCATCAGGGCAGGACCGGGGGAAATGGTGCCAGCGGGGCACAATCTTCTCAGGGACAGTACAGGCAGGGTGACCAGGGTTCCCAACAGGGGGATTCTAAGAGATTTAGATCTGGGGTTTCAGAAGTGGACAGGGAGGTTTCAGACAGGGCCATCAGGGTCAGAACGGCCATCAGGGCCAGCAGGGTCAGAATGGTCAGCAGTTGCAGTTTCAGCAGGGCCAGTATGGCTAGAGGAGGAATGGTAACGGCCACCAGGGCCGAGGGCAGCAGGGACAGCGAGGGGGAAACTTCTCGGGGAAGTGTTTTTTTTGTGGAAAGACTGGCCACAAATGCCAGGATTGTCCTGATAAGGGAAGGGCCCCACAGCAGCAGCAGAAGCAGGGTGCTTGACATGAGCCACTGAGGCCTATATTTCTCGTCGCCCTCCCAGCACCACCACAGATGGCAGCACTACCACCCATTCCAACGGTCCCAGTCCAGCAGGGACAGCTCCAGTATGGGAGAGTGTATCAGCTCCAGCATGCCGCAGCCCCACAGGATCCACCGGCCATTGAGGGTATGTTCTCTATTCAGGGGACTATGGGGCATATTTTATTTGACACGGGGACCACACATTATTTCATTGCCATGAGATTTGCACGCACTATTGGGTTATTAGACACCGCCGAGAGCACGGTTACTTGCTTAGAGTCATCGTTGAGTAGGGGTTCCGTGATTTCCCTTATTTGTAGAGGTGTGGGTATAAATATCGGGAGGTTTACTTTACCCGCTGATATGTTAGTGTTAGAGATGACTGAGTACGATGCGATTATTGGTATGGATTGGCTAGTTGCGTACCGAGCCATGATTGACTGTTTTAGTAGGAGTATTATTTTTGCTATTCCTGGACAGGAAATGTTTTTAGTGGAGATGCCTCGCCCTGAGGGAGGATCGTCCACTCACTTGTACTATATAGAGGAGGAGACCTCTAAGGAAGTGGTAATACCACTCGATGCTATCCCAGTTGTTAGGGAGTTTGCCGATGTATTTCAGGATATACCTGGACTACCTCCGAGCAGAGAGATAGATTTCATGATCGATTTGACGCCGGGCACTCGGCCTATTGCCCGCGCACCTTACTGTATGGCTCCAGCAGAGATGAGAGATTTACGGGATCAGATTGAGCAGTTGTTGGGTCAGGGGTTTATTTAGAGGAGTACTTCGTCGTGGGGTGCCCCTGTATTGTTCGTAAAGAAGAGGGATGGATTGTTGAGGTTGTGTGTAGATTATCGAGAGTTGAATAAGGTCACGATAAGGAATAAGTATTCGTTGCCCCAAATTGATGACTTATTCGACTAGTTGAGAGGAGTTTCTTTCTTCTCAAAGATTTATTTGCGATCAGGATACCATCAGTTGCGTATCAGGGAACAGGACGTCTCGAAGACTACTTTCTTGACGAGATATGGTTCCTACGAGTTTCGGGTTATGCCTTTCGGCTTGACAACGCTCCAGCCGTGTTTATGGACTTAATGAATAAGGTGTTCAGAGAGTTCCAAGACGAGTTTGTCATTGTCTTTATTGATGACATTCTGGTTTACTCCCAGACAAAAGAGGAGCACGCCGAGCATTTTAGGCAGGTTTTGCAGACGCTATGTCAGAATGAGTTGTATGCAGAGTATGAGAAGTGTGGGTTTTGGCTGAAGGAGGTTCAGTTTTTGGGGCATATCATTTCACACCGGGGGATATCGGTAGATCCGAGAAAGGTATCCGCGGTGAGGGAGTGGGGACATCCCACGACGCCGACTGAGATCTGTAGTTTCTTGGGCCTAGCAGGATACTACAGGAGGTTTATTCGGGGTTTCTCAAAGATAGCTGGTCCTTTGACACATATGACTCGCAAAGGTGTGCCATTTATCTGGAGCGATGCCTGTCAGTTGGCATTCGATGAGTTGAAAGACAAGTTGTCCTCAGCACCTATGTTAGCATTGCCGAGACCGGGAGTTGAGTATCTAGTTTACACCGATGCGTCCTTACAAGGACTTGGAGGTGTATTGCAGCAGGAGAGTCGGGCCATAGCTTATGCTTCCCGTAAGCTTAAGCCTCACGAGAAGAATTACCCCACCCATGACTTGGAGTTAGCGGCAGTTGTATTTGCCCTTCGGATTTGGAGACATTATCTCCTAGGGGAGAAGTTTCGGTTGTTCACGGACCACAAATCTCTATAGTACCTCTTCACGCAGAAGGAGTTGAATATGCGTCAAAGACGGTGGCTTGAGTTTGTGAAGGATTATCAGTTTGATATCCAATATCACCCGGGAAAGCTAACGTGGTAGCAGATGCATTGAGCCATAGGCCAGTAGATGAAGTGGCTGAGGTGTGGAAAGCAAAGTGGAAGGAGTTGGGACATCAGGACGCAGTGGCCCGATCGTTCATGTCGGTGATGACTGTTACACTGTAGATTGTTACAAGAGTGGTAAAGACCCAGGCAAATGACTCGTTCTATCAAGAGAAGATAGTTCGATTTCTAGCAGAGGGAAACGAGTCCTATACCGTTAGCTCAGACGGGGGATTACACTTCAATGGGAGACTAGTCATTTCGGAAGGGGAAGACTTGCGACACGAGGTGATGACAGAGTCGCACGGCTCACGGTTCGCGGTACACCCTGGTGGGGATAAGATGTACCAATATATGAGGCGTCAGTATTGGTGGAGCGGGATGAAGAGAGATATTACCGTGTTTGTTTCTAAATGCGCCACTTGTCATCTGGTAAAAGTGGATCATCAGAGACCGGCAGGACTTCTACAGCCATTAGAGGTTCCGACGTGGATATGGGAGAGCATATCCATGGACTTATCACGGGGTTACCTACGTCACAGAGGGGTCACGACTCCATTTGGGTAATTTTGTACCGTTTGACCAAAGTTGCTCATTTTCTACCCATAAGGACAGACTACACTACGGGACAGTATGCCCATATTTTCATCTCAGAAATAGTGAGACTTCACGGTGTGCCTCTAAATATCGTGTCTGACCGAGACAAGATATTTGTTTCACGGTTTTGGGAGAGTTTCCAGGAGACCATGGGCACTGAATTGCGGTTGAGTACGGCTTATCACCCGCAGATCGATGGGCAGACCGAGCATACAAATCAGACGTTGGAGGACAGGTTGCGTATGAACATCATAGATTTTGGGGGAGGATGGGAGCAGTACCTTCCACTGGTGGAGTTTGCTTATAATAACTCCTACCAGTTCACCATTGGCATGGCTCCATTTGAGGCGTTGTATGGTAGACCTTGTCGTTCCCCAGCATGTTGGTTAGAAGTGGGGGACAACAAACTCCTTGGGCAGGAAGTGATTCAGGATACTTCGGCAAGGATAGAATTGATACGGAGTCGCATTCGGGTAGCTCAGGATCGGCAGAAGAGCTATGCTGATGCCAAGAGCTTCTTCAGAGAATTCAAAGTGGGGGACCAGGTTTTACTCAGAGTATCTCCTATGAAGGGGATTATGCGTTTTGGGAAGAAGGGGAAACTGGCACCGAGGTATGTGGGGCCATTTCCTATCATCGAGCGGATTGGGCCAGTTGTGTATAGACTGGGGTTACCGGAGCACTTGCATAGGATTCATAATGTGTTCCATATTTCCTCGCTAAGGAAATACCTTAGGGATGATTTGGCCCATACTCACATTTCTTTGGAAGACATCGATATCCAGCCCAATAGTTCCTATGAGGAGGGGCCGATTGCTATTTTGGACCGAAGCGAGCGGAAACTGAGGTCAAAGATAGTACCATTAGTACGTGTTCAGTGGCGGCGTCATAATGCTGAGGAGTCCACATGGGAGCGTGAGGATGAGATGCGCGAGCGTTATCCAGAGTTGTTTTTACCAGGTACCTTTTAGTTCCGAATTTCGGGACGAAATTCTGTTATTAGGGGGGAAGTATGTAATACCCCGAAATTTTAATGATATTTAGTTAAGGGATTAATTTAATTAAATGTGAATTAATTAAAAATTAATCCGGATATAAATACTAGCGAGATGCGGGTTGCTATTTAATTATGATGTTAAAATTATTATTTTCGAGTATGTATAGTGAGTATTGTTAAATATTAAAATTATCGCGAGACTGAAATACGACAATTTGGAAAATTTAGTTGGAACGCGCGTGTCAGTCGCGTCAAGAATGAAATTATTTGAATTAAAAAGTGAATTTTATTTTTATCAACCGAATGGTCATTTTGAGTGCACCAACGAGTCCGGAAGGGTCAAAATAGTCAGAAAACACTAGCCGGGGGTTTAGTTTGGGTCCCGGGGCATTTTTGGGCCATACCGGCAACTTAAAAGGGTATTTTGGTAATTTTGAAATTTTGGGGATTAAAGCCTACGAATTTTAGGAGTTAATTATACATTATTTAGTAACCCACTAAGCCCATTATCAGCATTTGGCAAGTTAGAGGGCTACGGGAGTTATAGGAAGAGTTGGAAGAGGTTCCCAAAAGAAAACCCATAACCACCATCTTCAACCTTAGGAGAAAATCTGTAGAGAAAGGGGAGAGATCAACCTTCAACCTTCAACATCAAATTCTGAAGAACAATATAAGGCAAGTGATTTATTATTTTTAATGCATTGAATATGTCTTCCATGCTTAGTGTAGGAATTATCTTATATTGAACTTTTTGAAAAAAAACCCATGAAATTTGTTGGAGAAACTTTGAATTTGGGTTAGGATTTGCATGTAGTATGATAATGGAATGATTTAATATTTGAATAGTTACGTATGATGATTTAAAAACGGATTTATCATGAGTAATTAGGCATAAGAAAATTAGGAGTTCATGTTCATAGGGTTTGGAGAAATATTTGAAGATTCATATTAATTCCTTGATAATTTGTAAGATTTGACCCCTTAAATGTGTTAAGGAATGATATAGGGTGATTAGAAATGGTTTATATACGTTAAAACATAACTTGGATGGTCTTAGGGTGGATTTAGAGGAGATAATAATTGAGAAAAATGAAATTGGGATTTTCTGGGCTGAAACTGCCATCTCGTTAGAAGACCTGCCACGGGTCGTTCGAGCGACCTCGTTCGAACAAACTTCTAACGAGATGACAGTATGACTTCTAACCAGTTGGTATTTCGTTCGAAGCCCTTCATTCGAAAGAACTCGTTTGACCGACCTCGTTCGAACGAGACTGTTAACGAGTTGACAGAATGGCCTTTTTGGACTGATTTGATTTCTAGTATTCCGTAGACTTATTTAAATGGTGAGATAACTTTCCCTTATTAACTAGCGGGTATAGTTGGGAGATTTGGGGTACATTGAGGAGTAAAGTTTAGAATAGTGCCTTGAACCGGATGACACTTGTGGATTAGGACGCGAGTGACTAATCACGAAGTGAGGATAATTGATAACATAAAGACATATAAACCAGGGACTTGTGATTTGTATAACACTAAGTGTTGGTATAAGAACGAGCAGTATACCACTAATAAAATATTGTAATATCTCAGATGTTAGAATGCTTAGTATATGTAATTATCTGGGTATGACATACCTACCGTACTTGCTATCATGGGAGGTTGGCGTTCGTTTAGGGCCATCTAATCTTTGTGTGCCTACGGGGGAGATTTAGATTGGTACCTCGAGGACATAGGTCAAAGAAGGGTTTATTGAGAAGTTAATAAGTCTTCTGATCATGGGAGCGTAGGTATGTGTGTGACCCATGTGATGTGAACTATGTTCGCCTCCATTTTTTGTGATTGTTGTTAATAAAACGTTTCCTGAGAGATTCGGAATAGGTGGTCCTCATGTACGTGATGTATCGGGAATTGATAGCAGAGTATGTGTGCACCGCAGCTTAGTCTCGGGGTGCTAGTATTGTATATTTATGGTTAGAATAATATACTATTGATTGAAATGCATTGTCGTGAATAATTGTGAGTATGAATAATTGCAACGGTTTACAAAGTGAAAATGTAAGATTTCTAATAAATTGTAGTGCTAAAGTGGGAAACTTTGTAATAAGGTACAATACTCTATTAAATAGAAGATGTTGGGATTTGAATTGGATATAATATAGAAATGTTAGATTTAGCTTTGGACTAGATAGATACGGGAACAACTAGAATGGGTACGAGTACGATAGGAGCGCACAATTAGTTGAGAGGTGAGGAACTCATGTGAGTGCACACACTATCATGTACTTTATTACACTGTTTAATGATATTAAACACTTGCATATTTTTAAATTATTTTCACAATCGGTCTCTGACCCGGTTTCTTTCAAATCTATTTTTGCAAAATCCTTTTAGGTACCCATCCATAAGGACACCATGCATAGGAGTTATATTCAGGTGACATGTTATAGCTGCTGTGGAAGTTACAGGACCTTGACAGTAGACGCCTCCATCTTCGATCTTGACTCCATTATTAGTTTTTATCATTTGTTGGGCATGTCGCTCATTCCTTTTAAAGACATATTATTTATTCAGTTATTCCAGACATTGGGTTGTACTTAATTTTAGTGATGCAGACTTTGTATTTATTTATTTAGGAATTTGGTTTGTTGTGAGGAGTTTTCCTCCAGACTTATTATTATTGAATGGTTATTCTATTGTGACTATATTGTGTTGGTTATGTTAACTTTTCATAATTCATTTATTGCATGTTAATCAGATTTAATTAAAAATTGACAACTCACTTTTTAAATACTAGGTGGTTAGTAAATATTAAAATGTTTTCGACAGTGATGCTATGAACTGAACCAACTTGGCATTTTGTATTAATTTATTAAAGGAGTAGCTATCCGGTATTTAATTAGTCGGGGTGTCACACCTTTCAAAAGGCACAATCCTTCGGAGTTTACAGGGAGCTCCGATGACGTAGTAGCGAGCCAATAGAAGAAGGACATCCAAAGGCACTTGAGTATTTATAAGTGCACGGATATACAAAGGCAGATACTGAATACATTTAAGCTGGTTGGAGAAGCATTGCAGTGGTGGGAGTCCATTACCACCGTCAAGAAGAGATATGTTCTTTCTATTCAGGAGTTCTGGGTGTTGTTTAATCGCAAATATTTCCCCTCTGCAGTTCAGACAGAGATGAGGCAGAAATTAATGAACCTTAAGCAAGAAGGGAGAACCGTGGCAAAGTATGAGGTCGAGTTCACCAATCTTCTGAGCATAGTTCTCGATGAGATCCCAACTGAAGAAAAGAAGATCCAAAAGTTCATGGATGGGTTGACGTGGAGGATTCATTAGCTCCTACTAGGGAATCTCTCGTTGGCCATCTATTCTGATATGGTTAACACAACGCTACTTCACTTCCAGGACCACCTCTTTCATCTGTCAGAGGGTAAGCCTGTAGGAGAGTTCAGCCAGTAGGGCAGGACAGGAGGTAATGGTGCCAGTGGGGCACAACCAACTCAGGGTCATCATAGGCAGGGTGATCATAGTTCCAAGCAAGGGGATTCTAAGAGATTCAGATCAGGAGGTTTCCAACATGGATAGGGAGGTTTTAGGTATGGCTAGCAGGGTCAGCAAGGCCATTAAGGCTTTCAGGGTCAGCATGGCCAAGGTAGAGGTGATAACGGTCATCAGGGCCATGGGCAGCAGGCTCAGAGAGGGGTAAACTTTGCAGGGAAATGCTTCATATGTGGTAAGATTTTCCACAAATGCCAGGAGTGTCCTGAGAGGGACAGGACCCCACAGCAGTAGCAGGGTACTCGATAGGAGCCCCAGAGACTGATGTTTCCCACCGCCCTCCCAATACCACCATAAATGCCAGCACTGCCACCTATTTCAGTAGTCCTAATTCAATAGGGACAATTTCAGTATGGTCGAGTTTATAACCTTCATCAGGCTGCAGTCCTACAGGATCCACCCATGATTGAGGGTATGTTTTCTATTCAGGGGACTATGGAGCGTATTTTATTTGACACGGGGGCCACACACTATTTTATTGCCACCAGATTTGCATGCTCTATGGGATTATTAGATACAGCAGAGAGAACTATTACTTGTGTAGATTCACCGTTGAGTAAGGGTTCTGTGATTTCCTTTATATGTAGAGGTGTGGGTATAGAGATTGGTAGATTTATTTTACCTGCTGACATGCTCGTATGAGATATGTTCAAGTATGATGCGATTATCGGTATGGATTGGCTGTTTATGTATAGATCCATGATCGATTATTTTAGTAGGAGTATTATTTTTGCCATACCCGATCAGGAGATGTTTCTAGTGGCGATGCCTCATCCTGAGGGAGGATCTTCCACTCACTTGTACTACATAAAGGAGGATACCTCTAAAGAGGTGGTGATACCACTTGATTCGATCCCAGTTGTTAGAGAGTTTACTGATGTGTTATAGGATATTCCGGGATGACCTCCTAGTATAGAGATAGACTTTGTTATAGATTTGGCACCCGGCACTCGGCCGATAGCCCGCGCACCTTACCGTATGGCTTCAGCGGAGATGAGGGATCTACGGGATCAGATAGAGCAGCTGTTGGGTCAGGGGTTTATCCGTATGAGTACTTTATTATGGGGTGCTCTCATGCGGTTCGTTAAGAAGAGGGATGGATCTTTGAGATTGTGTGTCAATTATCGGGAGTTGAATAAAGTCACGACACGGAATAAGTATCCGTTACCCTGAATCGATGACTTATTTGACCAGTTGAGAGGAGTTACCTTCTTCTCAAAGATTGACTTGAGATTGGGATACCATCAGTTAAGTGTCGGGGAGAAGGATGTCTCGAAGACTGCCTTCTTGATAAAATATGATTCTTACGAGTTTAGGGTTATGCCTTTTGGTCTGACCAACGCCCCAGTCATGTTTATGGACTTGATGAACATGGTGTTTAGAGAGTTCATGGACCAGTTCGTCATTGTCTTCATAGATGACATTCTGGTATACTCCCAGATCGAGGAGGATCATGTCGAGCACTTGAGGCAGGTTTTGCAGACACTGCATTAGCACGAGCTGTATGCAAAATATGAGAAGTGTGAGTTTTGGCTAAAGGAGGTTCAGTTTTTGGGGTACATAATTTCTGACAGGGGGATATCGGTAGATCTGGGAAAGGTATCGGCGGTGAGGGAGTGGGGATAGCACACGACACTGAGAGAAATACGTAGTTTCTTGGGTCTAGCAGGATACTACAGGAGGTTTATTCTGGGATTTTCAAAGATAGTGGGTCCATTGACACATCTGACTCACAAAGGAGTACCATTTATCTGGAGAGATGCCTACCAGTTGGCTTTTGATGAGTTAAAGGACAAGATGACCTCAACTTGAGTGTTAGCATTGCCCAGGCCAGGAGTGGAGTATCTCGTCTACACTTATGTGTCCTTACTAGGACTTGGGGGTGTACTGCAGTAGGAGAGTTAGTCTATAGCTTATGCTTCCCGTAATCTTAAGCCTCACGAGAGGAATTACCCCACCCACGACTTGGAGTTAGAATCCATCGTGTTTGCACTTTGAATTTGGAGACATTATCTCCTGGGGGAGAAATTTCGCTTAGTCATAGACCAAAAGTCCCTACAGTACCTCTTCATGCATAAGGAGTCAAATATGAGTCAACGTCGGTGGCTTGAGTTTATGAAGGATTATCAGTTCGATATCCAATACCACCCAGGGAAGGATAACATGGTAGCAGACGCGTTAAGCCGTAGGCCAGTAGGTGAGGTGGCCGAGGTTTGGAAAGCGAAGTGGAAGGAATTGGGACACCAAGATGCAGTGGCCCGATCATTCATGTTCGTGATGATAGTTATGCCCCAGATCATTACGAGAGTAATACAGGCTCAGGCAGCGGACCCATTCTATCAGGAGAGGATAGTGCGGTAACTAGAAGAAGGGGTTGATTCTTATACTATTGGTTCAGATGGGGGCTTATGCTTTAATGGAAGATTGGTTGTTCCTGAGGGAGAAGACTTACGACACGAGGCAATGACAGAGTCGCACGGTTCGCGATTCACGGTACATCCTAATGGGGATAAGATGTACCAGGATATGAGGAGACAGTACTGGTGGAGCGGGATAAAGAAGGATATTGCCGAGTTCATTTCGAAATGTGCCACTTGTCAGCTAGTAAAGGTGGACCACCAGAGACCGGTAGGACTTTTACAGCCATTAGAGGTTCCTATGTGGAAATGGGAGAGCATTTCCATGGACTTCATCACGGGATTACCTACATCGCAGAGGGGTCACGATTCCATATAGGTGATTGTGGATAGGTTCACCAAAGTTTCTCACTTTCTGCCAGCCCGAACAGACTACACTACGAGATAGTACGCCCAGATCTTTATAGCTGAGATAGTGAGACTCCACGGGGTGCCTCTTAATAGCGTGTCTGATAGGGCTAAGGTATTTGTGTCTCAATTTTGGGAGAGTTTTCAGGAAGCTATGGGTATGGAGTTGCGATTGAGTATACCGTATCACCCGCAGACAGATGGACAGACCGAGCGGACAAATCAGATTTTAGAGGACATGTTGCGTATGTGCATCCTCAATTTTGGCAGAGGTTGGGAGCAGTATCTCCCACTGGTGGAGTTTTCTTATAATAACTCCTACTAGTTTACCATTAGTATGGCTCCATTCGAGGCACTGTACGGTAGGCCTTATCGCTCCCCAACATGTTGGTTAGAGGTGGGGGATAACAAACTACTTGTGCCGTAGGTGATTCAGGATACTTCGGCGAGGATAGAGATGATACAAAGTCCTATTCTAGTTGCTCAGGATTGACAAAAGAGTTATGCCGATGCCAAGAGGTTCTCCCGAGTGTTTAACGTGGGGGACCAAGTGTTACTCTGAGTGTCTTCTATGAAGGGGGTTATGCATTTTGGGAAAAAGGGGAAGTTGGTGCCTAGATATGTGGGGTCATTCCCTATCATCGAGCGAATTGGGTCAGTTGCTTATAGACTTGGGTTACCGGAACACTTGCATAGGATCCACGACGTGTTCCATATTTCTTCACTGAGGAGATATCTTCGAGATGAGTTGGCCCATACTCATATTTCTTTAGAGGATATTGATCTACATCCTGATAGTTCCTATGAAGAAGGGCCAATTGTTATCCTAGACCTTAGCGAGAGGAAGTTGAGATCGAAGGTAGTACCGTTAGTATGTGTCCAGTGGCGGCATCATAATGTAGAGGAGTCTACCTGGGAGCGCGAGGATGAGATGCTCGAGCGTTATCCAGAGTTATTTTTTCCAGGTATATCTTATTTCCAAATTTCGGGACGAAATTCCGTTATTAGGGGAGAAGTATGTAATACCTAGTATTTTTATTGATTTTATTTATTGGGATTAATTGAATTAAATGGGATATTTAATTAAAAATTAATCCGGATTTAAATGCTAGCGGGATGAGACTTAGTATGTTATTATGATAATAATGTTTAATATTACTGAGTGGATATGGTAATATATGATTATTGAATTTATAAAAATTGTCACAAGTTGAAAATGCGGCAGTTTCGGTAATTAAGTTTGGACGCGCGTGTAAGTTGTGTCAGGAGCCAATTTAATGGATTTAAAAGTAACTTATTTTTATATCATCTGTATGGTCATTTTGAGAGAGCCAACATGTCCGGAAGGGTCGAGATAGTCAGAAAACACTAGCCGGGGTTTTGGTTTGGGTCCCAGAGCATTTTAAGCCAAACCGACAACCCGGGAGGGTATTTTAGTCATTTCTAATTTTGGTGAACAGAAACTGTTGGAATGCGAGGCCCCCAAATTTTAATTTTTCAAAAATTTATTTCCTTTTAAATAGATATGTGGAAGTGAGTTGATGGTTCGAACAAATAAACAAATTTTAATTTCTTGTAAATTAAAATTAAACCAAGTGAAAATTAAATTAAAACACACACTTACGTGAATTTCACTTAAACACAATCAATTTAACCCAAGTCCTAGAAATTTGCCTAAGTCACATTTTTCATTTAAAACCAATTAGGCCAAACCAATTTTATCAACTTAAATTAAATGACTAGAATTAAATTAACTAAACATTTTGTAAATTAAAATTAAACCAAGTGAAAATTAAATTAAAACACACACTTATGTTAATTTCACTTAAACACAATCAATTTAACCCAAGTCCTAGAAATTTGCCTAAGTCACATTTTTCATTTAAAACCAATTAGGCCAAACCAATTTTATCAACTGTAACCTACGAAATTTAGGTTTTATATATCAGTAAACCTTAGGGTTAGTAGGGCTATTATACATTAAAAATAAGAGGGAGAGCAATGTGAGAAGAAAGCAAGGGTTTCAAGAGAGTTCCAAGGCCAAACAATTGCCATACACCACACCACCGCCAGACTTGTGATCGAAAAGAGAGGGAGAACCAACTTATATCGTCATCAAAGGATTATAAACTTCTAATAAGAGGCAAGTGATTTATCTAGCAATAATTTAAGGCATATATTTTGCATGTTAGTTTAGTTTGTCATTTATTTATGTATAACTGCAAAAATATGAAATTGGAGACTTAATAATTGATTTTGGGTAGGTTTACATGTAGTGGATCTTCTGGAAATATTCGATGAAGGAAATTGTAAATTAAGGGTTAAGAATCACGAAATTACACTGAGGATTATGATGATTATTGAATAAATAGTGAAGAATTAGGGTTGTAGTGAAATTCATGACTTTTGATCCAAGAAATCGATGTTCAATGTTAGTTTGATGATTCTTGAACGTGAAAACTTATGTAGATAAGTTGGTTTAATGACTAGTAAACTTACTTGGGACTTTTGGATGTTGTAATGAAGAATTTGAGGTGTAAAAATAGGAAACATGTAACTGTTAAAGGAATTTTAGGCAGATAACTGCTCGATCGATCGATCGACTTAAGAATGTCGATCGATTGACTTTTCGATCGATCGATCGATCAATCCCTCTGGAAATTGTGATATTTTTCCCTTAAATAATTGATTAACTCCCAACATTTAAAACCCTTTAGTAATGATTTATTGAACATATTGGTACTTACGAAAGACCATTAGGGATGTATTTGAAGCCCGAAAGATATTAGGTTAGTTTGGCATTTAATGTTAAACTTATGAATGTACGACGAAGGAGTTACGCTTGGAAGTTGTGAGAACTTGCAAGTGATTTGCACAAACAACTTAGGGTTAGAGACTGTGTTAGGCGGACCTTAATTACTGAGACAAACTTAGAGATTAGAGGGAAACTTAGTAACCTTTTGGGTTAGGGGTAAGTACTCAGAATTATGCGAAGAGAGTTATTACGCTATACTTATTGCGTGGGATAAACGTGATGATACTATATACGTATGAGACTTATGATATAGGGTGGAATTCACCCATATTAATATGATGATTACCTAAGTTGTGGGAATACTTAGTAGATGGATGATTATGTGTATGACATACCTACCATACTTGCTATCGTGGGAGGTTGATTTTTGAGAAAGGAACTTCTTATCTTTGTATGACTTCGGGGGGATTTAGAGTAGTACCTTAAGGACATAGGATTTTGAATGACTTACCTGTGATTTTATAAGTCAGCTGACCGTGGGAGCGTAGATATGTGCATCACCCATGGGTATGTGAACTATGTTGGCCTCCAATATGTGTGACTTTTATTGAAATAGTTCCTGAGAAATTCGGAACACGTGATTCTTATGTGTGTAATGTATCGGGACTCGATATCAGAGTATTCGTGCACCGCATCTTAGCCTAGGGGTGCCATATATATATATATATATATATATATATATATATATATATATATATATATATATATATATATATATATATATATATATATATGTAATGTGAGTGACTTATATATGTACTTTTGACTGCTTTACTATTACTTAGTAGATGCGAATGACTAAGAGATTCAATCGGGTTAAGAATATTGTGAACTTAACTAATACTTGAGATACGTAAATTAGCTAATGATCGTGTGACTTATGAGTATAATTTACTGAATAATTTGGGTGACATCTAAAATAAGACTGTCTTGCTTAGGCTTAGAAGAGACTAGTCAGGCAGTAGCCTAACTAGATAGAATTTAGAGGATATGTTAGGCATGCACATTAGTTGAGGGGTGAGGACCTCAAGTGAGGGCACTTGAATAACATGTTTAATATATGCATTGTTTAATATTGTAATTTAAACACTTGTTATTTGTAAAATATTTTCACCTCAGGCTTTGACCCGTTTTCTTCCAAATATATTTTTTTTTGTAAAAACATTTTAGGTGCCCAGCCACAGGGATGCCAAGCATAGGAGTTCCAATCCATTGACGTGATATAGCTGCTGTGGAAGTTACATGATCTCGTTACTAGACGCCTCCACATCTATCCTTGCTTCTTTCGGAATCATTTATTCCAGTTAGGGCTTGTTTCACACTCTTATTCAGAGACAACCGTTCAGACTTTCATTCTATTTCAGTCTTGGGATTTCTTTATTCATTTAGACATTTGTATTGGGTTTGTTACATTGCTACTATTATTGGAGAGTTTACTCCGAACATTTGTTATTTCATTCCGTTGATTACCTTATGAGATTGTCCAGGTGACTGTTGGATGTTGATTTAAATTATTTAGTTGATGGTTAATTTAAATATTAAAATTTGACACTTCACTATTTTAAATATTAGGTGGTTAGTAATTAATTAAATGTTTTCGACAGTGATGCTATGAACTGAACCAACATGACATTTTGAATTAATTTAAATAAAGGAGTAGCTACTCGGTATTTAATTAGTCGGGGTGTCACAACTAAGTAGTTGAATAAGGAGTTAGGTCTTAATGTGAGAGATTTGGAGAGAGTAATAGAAGTTTTGAGTGAGTTTGAGGCAAAATCAAGTCAACTCGAGGAGGTGAAGGTTTCTTTGAGTGAAGAATTGATTGCTTTAGGCCGGGAAAAGAGTGATTTGACCATCACAGTGTCTAGTCTGATAACACGTGTATCCTAACTTGAGAGTGATCTCGAACGTGGCCGGGAGGTCAAAGTCCATTTAGAGAACTCATCTCAGAAGGTTGGAAAGATGGTTCTCAATCCTATTTTGAGTAGTGGTGAATGTTTAGGAATAAGTCACGACGGTGCATCTTCTTCCAAAATTGCACCCGAGACGGTTCCTGCTTTAATGTTAGATTCACATGTCTCTCAACCCAACCCACCTAGGTGTCTATTACCCCCCATAGGAGATCACCTTCTAGAGTTTTTGAGAGAGGTGTTCCTAGTCCCTTTTTTGTTTGTTCCCATGGCAAAAAGAGAGGACACCTCAGGGAACCACTACACGTATTTCTACAAAACAAGAGCCCACATATGGTACTTTACATGCTTCTGATGATTACATGAGAGAGTTTTCATATATTCAGGATCAAGTTAAGCTTTTGGTCAAAACTTCACATGATTTGATGGATGTTTTTCCTAGGATGTCACCACCTTTGGAAAACTCCTCTGCACCTAACGGTTGAGGTTTAGACTTGTTTGCTAGCATAGGAGGATTTTCATGATGATATTTTATGCCTATTGCTAGTGTGTTCCACTTTTGTAGTGAATTTTTCATTTTTTATATATTTTTTGAAAAGCCAAAAAGATTTTGTTTTGATAATTTTTTTGGAAAAAGTCAAAAAAACTTTTGTATTTTGTTTACACCATATATGAATGGACATTTCGAATGACCGAGTCACAATTTCATTCCATATCCATAGTGTTTTGAGACAATAAATCATGTCATCCATGTGTTTTACATTGTTTGGAGTCATTGAGATGTATTTAGTTATTCTTCCTCCATGTTTGACTCATTATTTACTTTATTGCACACGTGCATGGGTTTGTTTGATTATTGTTCTTATCTATCACATGTTGGTCGAGTGTTTTCATCTCAATTTTATCTTTCAAACGAACCAAATGCAATAATACGAGAATAATAAAAGTAGTGCATGTAAGATTCATTACCCATGAGAAATTTGTTTAGGATTAGTAAAATGATGAGTTCACGGGAATGGGCTGCGAGTGAATAATAATCACGTCGTGAAACCAACCATTTGAAAAGAGCTCGCACAAAAGATTAAGGTAATAAAAAGATTAATATGCAAAAATTTGGGCTAATATATTTTCTCTAAGTTGAGAATTTAGTACCCCATTAAATATAAAAAAAATAGCATTATTATATATGAGGGAGTTTGGTTGGAAATAAATAAATGGGTTTGCACGTCCTTCGAAAAATTATCAAAATGACTTTAAATAGTGTTGGACGTTATTGGTTTGAAAATCACTTAGGCTTTGATTTGTTGATATGATTTAGTCGATGTCATTTAAATTCAACAATTTTACACCTAAGGATATTTTTTATGTTCATTCGATAGGAGTACACATATTCATCGTGCACATATGCTTGATTGATTTTTATTACATATTGAATTTGTTCACACCCATTCATTCCATATCCATGGTTTGGTTCTCTTAGTGTAAATTCATGGTGTGTGATATGTGTAAAAAAAATTGTTTGAAAAAATTGAAAAGTCAAAAATAGTTTGTGGAAGCCTTTGAGTATATCTTTACATTAGCGTAGTTTGATTCATATTTACTATGCATGTCGTGACACTCCATGTTTATCTTGTTTATTCTTTTCCTTGTCTATTTCGAACAAATAAAAAGTGAGAGAATGAATTATGATTTAATGGGGGATTTTTTATAGTATGGTGTTGATTTATTCTTATTTCATTTCAAACTCGGTATATCACGAAGGTATTTTGTTTCTTGTCTCATATGTGTAGGTACAATTGAAGATCATTTTTGCATACCCTGATGATGACAAAGAAACGTTTGCAATTAGTGAATCTTTTTTGAAGAAAGGTTTGAAGTCTTAACATTTCAAGTACCTTTTCACTTTTGGGTTCATGGGAGGGTATTAGAATTGTATAAAATATTTTGTTTTGATAATTCAAATGTTTTTATTTTGTACCGTCATAAATATAGGTGGATATTTGTAAGGACATATTTTATATAGTCAGGTTTACATTAGATATGTCGTATACCGCTACAACTGTCGAAGAAAGGTTCAAGCTTATTCATGGATCACAACGGATCCGAATATCAACATTCTTCAACAACGTGCCTCTACGAGATTAATTTTGGTAAAGTTGGGTTTATGTTTCATAAATGTTTCATTTTAGTATTGGGATATTTTTTTTAAAATTGATGCATTTTTTTTAAGGAAAATATTTTTTGAAAAGTTACCCGAACCGGTTCGCCTGACTGTAAAGAGTGAACCGATGGGCCAGACCGGTTCTCTACGCCACATAAAAAATTAGTATTTTTCTATAATACCTATTTCGGGAGTTCTTTTGTTTAAGACTTGGTGAGAACGTTTTTGATAGACCTATTACTACAAGTCTTTAATATTTTGTGCCCCAAACACCTTTTTGATTCACACAAAACATCCCATATACTTTTGTGAATCATTTGGAACCCTAGATTCAACTTTATTGAAGTTTATTTTTGTGAAGTGATATCTCTATGGCTGACGATTGTGTGTCAATTGGGAGTGCTTGGGGGTGTTCCTGGATGAAGACAAAGATGTTTGTTTTGTGGGTTCGTCGCGGTTGATCCATTCCTGATTCTAGACTGCGGGTCTATGTGATTGTTCCGAGGAGTAATAATTGCATATTTCATTGTAATCATTATAAGTTGTGATTTTTATTTTTATAGTATTTGCATATTAGCAATTGTATTTGTGATGGTTTGATTTTACCCACATATATGCATGTTTTAGGGCTAAATCAAATTGGTTTAAAAATTGACTCCAATTAAATAAATGTGCCCAATTGGAAATTTGCGAAATTGATATCGCACACGCATTCTCAAATTTGGAGAAGTTTGCTTAAGTTAAAACCTTATTTTTGTATAACTTGAGCTAGGAATATCCAAACATGGCCTTACCTTATACCATTTTGACTAGAAAAAATTAATTAAATTTTAGGGAAAAATAAAAAATCCTGACTGGACATGCACCCTCACACACATGGTCAATGTTTCTGAAAAAAGTCTTCATATTTAACCTCTCAATTTTGACTTTTTAGAGTTTTAGTTTTTTACCATGGTTTTCTCCTTAGTTTTTATACCATTTGAGATGATTCTTTAACAAACTTAACCTAATTTTTCATGAGGAATCCAAATATATAAGTTTTGTGGATTGATCTTTAGTATAACTCAAGTTCCAAAACTGTATTTTTTTCCTGAAATTTAACCTGATCTTCGTGGATTTCTAGAGCATGGCAAGGGATCTTATGAATTGTGTTGGTTTCTTCTATATGTGAGGGTAGTTTGGTTTTGGTTTCAAAGATTAAGATGGATTGTACATAGAGAATTTTGAATTTTTAGTTTTTGAGTTCAAAATACACTATTGATCGATTTGAGCTCTACGGTTTTTAACCATTACACTACAGGTCCTTAGGTTATAATGAAGTTATATGTGGTTTCAAATCACATTTTAGTGCATTATATCAAGATTCACCATTAAAGCTCAAGCTTTAATGGTGTTTCTACCGATTCTTGCCATCCTAGGCTATTCTACCCGTAAAAACATGAATATTATGATTGTTCCAACTATATTAACTATGCAAAAAATAATGAAATTGAAAGAACTAAAAATTAAGAATAAAATTTTAAGTACTTGATTTGGGAGAATTTCTGATATTTTGAATTGAATTGTGGAGTGAGTTTTTACTGCTAGGATCGTGGGGTATTTATACTACTTCATGAGAGGATTTGAATGGAACTTATGGGAGGTGGATTTGAATCAGTTTAGGTGCAGTTTTATTCATGGGTAAATGTGTTTCACATGGGTTCATGGTGTTTTTATGTGAGTTTTAACCTCTAGTGCTTAGGTATACAACCATGTGGATAGGGGTTAAACTAAAAATTAAGAACTTTTTAGGTTTGGTCCTTAATTATTGGTATATTTACTTTTATATCCTAAAAAATTTACTTTTTATAAATTATAGGGGTATTTTGGTCATTTCAAAATGTTTCCATGGTAGAATTTCAAATTTTATGTTAATTATGGTCTAAAGGATTAATTTGATGTAAGGTTGGGGTTTAGGGGTTAAATATACCTCAAGTTATCTTACTTTGAAACTTTTAGGGGCTCTTTTGTAATTTATTAAAACTTCAAGGGGTCTAAGTTAATAGCAAAATTGTAGGTTTTCAAGTGTAGCTTCTTTCTTCTTAGAAGACTTTAGATTTTACACACATTATGATGGTTTAAATCATGGTCGTAGGCAAATTAAGGTTAAAAAATTCCCGGTTCTTATAGAAACACAACTTATAAAGCCTAGAAATTTCCATATTTCAAGTCGTAAATGATCTTTTTAGCCAAAAGTCAAAACATAAAGTGCATTACTTGAAAATTAATCAATCATATAATCAAACACATCCCTAAAATAACTACATTTTGATCTAATTATCTACCCAAGTCACCTCGAAATTTGTTCTCGCATACGTGGATGGCGAGTTGTCAATTTCCCCAACATTTGGTAATGATCTACTGAATCTATCATCTCCAATGCACCCATTAATACAGTCTTCGTCGTTATCATCAATATTATATACTCCTTAATGAGTTGCTAAATTAGTTGACCATTTAGGATCTAGTTGGCTGGGTACATAAAAAACTTATTTGGCATGATAAGCTAAAATAAATTGCTCATTTTGAGGTCCAGCCCTACCAAGTTCAACCAATGTGAAACCAAGTTCATAGATCCTGACACCATTGTTGATGTCACACAAATCGTACTTGAAAATTGGAATATTAAATGTTATATAATCAAGAATCCAAATTTCAGTAATGACATCGTAACAGCATAGATTTGAAACCGCTGGATTCTTATCTTTAGCACTCGAAACCTTCATTGTTGTAGCAATAATGCTCACTCCATTATTTTTGCTGACTCAATCAGCATCATGTTCCCATGTATTATAACGACATCCATTAATGACATAACTTGGATATTTTATTACATCTCGACGTGGTCCTCGAGGCACCCATTTTAAGGTATCAGAAACGTTGTTGCCCTTTGTTGAATTTCGTCAACCTCATTTTTTAGAACATTAATTATAATAATTAGAGTTAATTGGAGTCTTACTTTTGATAAATTAATCTTACCTTTTTACGTAACCAAACAATAAAAGTCTTGTTGGGCTCATCTTGGAACGATTTTTGGCCTTTAGGCTTTTAAGGATATTTTTTCTTAAAGCTCTCCATGTGCTCCCTAGTTATTAAAACAAAAAAACACAGTCAAACATCAAGATCCTATGCCATAACAAGAAAGTAATTATTATTATTATAATGAAATATATAATATTTAGTCGATATAAGGTTGGACATCATTTGTATTTTCCAATACGTGTCGATGTGCAAGTTCCCGTAATGACTCATCCACTTAATAGATGATACCCCCACCTATTGGTTTTACATCTTATATTGCATCAGCATCATCATTAGTTCTCATATTTCTACCAATTAGAAATCCAATTGCATTGAGTCCGCGTAAGAACTCGGTAAAAAATCCAACCACCTCTTCTGCAATATAACGTTCCGCAATACAACCTTCTAGATGATTTTTATTGTGCACTTGACCCGTTATCACTTTCATGCTCCTACATCAGTGTTCAAAAATTTAAATAGTATTAACTAATTGACATGTTATTTATTAATTTCATAATTGTAAGCATAAACTTACCTTTCAAGAGGGTACATCCGTCGTGGAAAAACTGGACCATAAAGTTCAACCTCTCTAACAATATGCACCATTAAATGCATCATGATGTCAAAGAAAGTGGGAGGGAATACTTTTCTAGCAAACATAGAGTTATCACAATATCATTATGAATTTCTTTGAATTTTGGCACGTCTACTACTTTTGCACAAATAGTCCTAAAGAAGAAGCAAATTACAATAATCCCATATCTCACATGTTTTTGTAACATGTATTGTATTGCAACGGAAAGTATTTATTGCATTAGTATGTGATAATCATGGAACTTAGGACCAAACAATTTCAATTCTTCCATAGATACAAGATTCTTAAAATTGAAGGAGTGCCCATCAGGGACCTTAAGTCGTCGTAAAGTTTCACAAAGCCTTATTTTCTCTTCCCTGGATAATTTATAACAAGGTGCTGGCAAATAAGTTTGTTTACCATTATATTGTGGTGCCAATTTATCCCTCATTCCCATGTTTACAAGATTAAGACGACTTTTAAATTCAACTTTTGTTTCTCTAGTAATGTTAAGTAAGGTCCCTATGATGCTGTCGCAAACATTCTTCTCGATGTGCATGATGTCTAAGTTGTGTCGAATAAGAAAATGCTGTCAATACTCAAGCTTAAAGAATGTGGATTTTTTCTTCCAATATAACAAACCCCTATTATCATCTTTAGAGGAAGCACTACCTTCAACCTGGTCTTCACTATGGTTTCTCTTTGATGTTAATCATTTTCCAACCGACCTTATTTCCCTAATATTCCCGAATCCCTAATAATTTCTTTAAAACTTTTTTACCACTCAACAGTCCGGGTTGTACTCTATACTCCTGCTAACCGTTGAAAGACTTTTTTAGCTTTCAAAATAGATGGTCATGTGGAAGAAATCATTTCTGCGATATATATATATATATATATATAATCTTGTTCGAATTTTTTAATCCAATTGAATCGGTTTGTTCAACACAAATTGGACATGCATAATATCCCTTTACAACACAACGACAAAGATTTCCATTTACAGGAAAATCATTAATAGTCCACAAAATTATAGCCTTTAACGTGATAGATTATTGTCGGTAATCATTAGAAGCCTGAACTCCTTCACGCCATAAACTTTATAAATCTTCAATTAATGGTGCCAAGTAAACATCAATATCATTGCCTGGATGTTGTGGACCGGATATCAACATTGTCAGCATATTTTTTTTTCTCTTTGTGCCCAAGAAAGGATGAAAATTTAAGTCATCAAGATAACTAGACAACAACTATACCTAATGCTAAGAGAAGTATGTGGGTTGATCCCGTTAACTCAAAGTGCAAACCGAAGGTTTCTTTCTTCCTTCCCAAACTCTGGACACTTCTTATCTACCAACTTTCATGCTGGAGAATCTTATGGGTGATGCAATTTACCATCAATTTCTCTTTCATTTACATGCCATGTCAAATCTTTTAATGTTTGAACTGGTTGGTACCATCATTTAAACGACGGAATAGGGGAAAAAAACCACAACACTTTTGTAGGCACACCCACCTTCGGCTCAATTGTATTCTTCCTTAACTAATACCTTGAATTTCCACATGTAGGGAGTATAGTAGAATCGATGTACTCTTGCCTATAATGTATGAAATCATTGGGACACTCATGCATTTTTCCATATCCCTTTCCAAAAATCAAAAATGTTTTAATAGCCTTTTCGTGGTTATAGACAATTCATTATCTTCTAGAAGCATATTTCCCTAATAATTTCAAGAACTTTGAAAATCTTATATCGGTCCACCCACTCACTTCTTTCAAGTTGAAAATATTTACCAATGTTGATGATTTAGTGAACGCTTTACAACCCCTATATAAAGGCTTCTGAGCATCATCAAGCAACTTTGCAAATCTTTCAGGATCTCCCATAAAATAATCATGTGTAGCTTGGACCATCTACACTGTATTTTCAAAATCCTCTAGAGTCTCCATCACATAATCTTTAAGGTTTGGATCACATGTGTTGTTATTAGGTGGGGAAGAACTTTTAGCAACTACTCCATGCCATATCCATGAACGATAAGTTTTATCAAAACCATTCGTATATAAATGATTTATAAGCACTTTTACAGTCCACTTACATTCAGTCCCACATTTAGAGCATGTGCATGAGATAGAGTTACTACCTTGTGCATCTTCTTTAATAACTCTAAAAAAATACTTAATCCATTCTTCATATTCATTTGATAATATACTCACGGAAATCCAAGACTTATCCATCATAAATAGACTGTGATTTCAAAGCGCACCTACTAAGATCCAAGGGAGATAACATATAGTTCTAATGTGATACATTAATTAAGTATTATGTAATATTTATATAACAATAAAAATGATTATATAAAAAAATTGACATAAGCACGACAACAAGTGGGAATACGATTATATACCATCCTATTGTTCCAATTATTTTAAACTTGCTCATAATGTGGATCGATGCAAACAAGACAAATACACAGGGGGTGCATAAGGTAGTTGAAAAAAATCTGAACAAGGACATTTCATCAAGCAGTGATCAATACCCAGGGCAACAGATAAATAATTTGTAATATGATTATGTTCAAAATATTTTGTGGTTAAATTAAGCCACCAAATATTTGAATTAAACCTTTTCGCCGCCACTATAACATCAATTTTAAATCTCAGGGAAAATGTATCAAATGTAAACATTCTCAATAAGTTTACCAATAATTAACACATATACTAACAAGATCCAGAGTTGATAATAATGAAACATTAATCCATTTAACTTACCTCCTAAACAAATGCAAAATTCCTTCAATCTCGGATTCACAATACAAGCTCCTTGCAAAAATTTTAGTAAGATCCTAAAAATTTTCAGAGGGAATAAATGAGTGTATAAACTACTAATTATCATAAGAACTTTAAAGATGGTATAAACTAATTCACATAAACTATCCACCAATATTTTAATTATAAATTTAGAAAAATAAATTGAAATTATCCGAAGCACTTTAAAGATGCTACAAACAATTCACATCTAATACACTAAATTACTGTCCATAATAGTTGCATTGGAATTAATCTTCAATTTAGAAAGCTAGAGGACAACAATGTAAACATGTCATACCAAACAAGACATACTTCAAAACTAAACTATGGAAAACGATTTATGAATCTATATTCTTCCATTGATTGAAATTACACACTTCAAAGGAAGCTCGCCATCGTAAGAGTACTCATGAAAGTGGACGAGCTTCTAAAATCCTGAAGGCATCTCTAATGGAAAATTACATGAAAGAAATGAATTCAATATCATGAGATAGAACTGAGAAATTGAAAGCCCAAACTTCTCCCAATCCATTTAGTATGACAAACTGTTTATCCATTCTCGACAACATAATTAATGTTCCCGTTGATTAGTTTTTGAAGGCATTGGAAGAGTTTGCTAAATATGAGGTTTACTGTAAGGCGTTCATTTGTAGTAACGATGTACATATGCGGACTTAGATGGCATGTTTGCTCGGCTAAAATCGTTTTTGTTTTTTTGTTTTATTAACAAAAACTCTTTTAGACTACATTATGATGGCTTTATGTTTGTTTTTATATTTGTTTATGTTGTTAATATAATGTTATGGATGCTAATAGAATGTTGTTCTGACTGTTAACATAATGATATCGTTGGTTGAATAGTTTCACTAATGTTGTTATGCTATATTACTGTTATATACTATATTGTTTCTATATTTCTATGTCTGCTATAGCTATAATGCCGCTAAAATTCTATGGCCATAATGGTGTTATAATGTTATGGCTGTTATAATACTGGTATGGTAGCCAATACGTTAATATGCTACTAATACTTAGATATTAACCCAAAATGATTTTTCTGGTATTTTAAAAAAATAGGTCAATATTGGAGAGTTTAAAAAACATTTTTTATTTTCTAAAATTTATCCCGCATACTAATCCCGCATGGGAGATGCTCGCAATTGACCCAATTTGCTTTTTATTTTATTTTTTTTAGGAGAATGAAATATGGAACTCGAATAGAGCTCGAAGAAGCTTCAAAATGAGCACACCTAATTCAAGTGCAATTGTCTTGTTATTTTGTTATGTTATTTTAGCATAATTAAAACTAATTATTCAAATTCTGGAAGAACTTAATAAGATAATGAACTTAAAACTATGATAAGCTTGACATCTTATTTTATAAGATGATCTTGAACAAGTTTATTAAGTTTAATTATCCCATTGAACAAACATAAAGCGAGATTGAGTAGATTTGTACGTTTACATCCCTAATCATGTAGGGGATTGGTCACATTTTCTTGCCTTTTATCTAAGTTCTTTCTAATTAAGTGTTTTCAAGAATATGGTGTTCCTTTACTTTGTTTAAGTAATCTGTTTCCATTTTTTGTATGAAGATTTTTAACTTTGGGACTGAAATAAGGGATAGACTTCTCCTTGAAAACATATTCTTCATTCCCTACTTTTGAAAGTTTAGTTAGGTAGAGATAAGAAAATTTGGGGGTTATACGGATTAAACAAAAATGTATGGGATATTATCAAGTTTGTGGCATCATTATGGTCTTGTTCATCGAAGCGCTTTCATTATTTTTAACCCTTTATTCTTCCACTGAGTTGTAATGGCGTGGTGATGACGAATTAGTGTTCAAAAGCTTATTCCAAGCCTCACAAAATTGACAGTGACCAATGTTTTTGAACTTTTACACAAATGTGTATATTCATCTAGATGTAGCGTGATATGATGTGAAAGTCACGGGGAATTTATGCTTGAAGGGTTTTTATTTTATCTTTATCGATTCAAACGGAACACTAACTCACTATATGGTCCATATATGACCCCTACAAATACGATTCGAACACTACAAGACCAATGTTATAAGTTTGAGTGCATTGCTTATGCTACTAAACATGTAATTGATTTAAATTACATTTATCTTACATTGTGTATTGAGAATTTTAATATTGAAGCGTGAACACTAAGTGTAATTTATGATGTGGTCTTAAATTCTTACAGCTTTAGGGAATTGGTGTTGTGAATGTGATAGGAAAAGAACATAGAAGAAATCCTAGCATAACTAGTTTAAACTTTATGAGTTTAACTCTTAGGATGGTTTGATGGACAATAGTATATTATGTTTTGTGTTCTTATTAATTTGTGTCCAATTTTCTTACAACATAGTTGTAGTTACATGAAATTTTATGTTTTCATATTTAGGGGTTTATAGGAACAGTGTTTATCTGATGCTTATGACTAAATCATACTCTTGTGGTGGGGAGTGGAATAGACACATGCATTCAACTTCTTAATGGTTTATTATTTGTTAATTGTTGATTATGTCCAATCTTAATCTTTGTTAAAATGTTTTGCATGGTTACAATCGAAATATATCTACATATGAGACTTGAACACCTTGGAATTTTATTTTTTATTTTATACTGAGATTTTGTATTTTTTGGGTGATTTAAAACCTTGCATGTTGAAGTTAAGAATGTTTGAGTTTTGGACTTGGATATGATTACTATCCATATGTTTTAGGTAATTAAAACCCATAAAGTTTGTTTCTAAATTCCAAACCTGAAATAATTTAGATGAATTAGAATTTCTAAGCACTTGAATTCGAGAGGGACCTTAACAACCCAAATTATTTAGCAAACTAAGTTTAAGTGGACTATTGATGTATCCATTCTTCGTTACACAGATATAAATTAAGTAATTGCCATATTGGATCGAGAAAGACACATCCTTAACTTTATTTAAAGCTTAGCTTGTGAGATGAAACATGAATTGATTATTCTCTAGCTCATTTATTAATGTATATGAATTCTAAATGTCTAGTTCTAGTACTGTTTCCTTCATTGTTCAGTTCTAATTTTTCTATTCTAGTACTGTTTCCTTCACTATTCTCTAGATCAATTATTAATGTATATGAAAAAAGGTGTAAATGAAGTGCCTTTATGGAATGCGAAAAATAATTTAATTCTTTTTAAGCATAAATATTAGCCACGGCATAATCCTTATTTTCCATGAAAATGGTGTCCATCAAAATGCCCTAAGAGTTAAACTCATGAAACTTATACTAGTTATGCTAGGATTTCTTTACTGTTCTTTTCTTATCACATTCACATCACCACGAATTGGAAGTTGTAACACAATTTAAAATGTTTTAAAGATTAAACTTCATATCTTAGTAAGTGTTAATTGTTTTATCCATTTGAATACCGATGTGAGCATGATGTCAATTCCCGCTAGTCAAAGCGATCAGAGGGTTTTGGTCGCCTATACTCCCATACTTTCAGAAGATCTTTCAAGATTATTTAAGCCTTTTAGACGGTCGAAACATATGTATTATTTGAATATGTTGATTTCAGCTACTTTGATATGTTTGGATAAGGGTGTGACTAAAATGAGCGAATAAAGTGGATCTTGGCCCATCAAGTTTTGTTCGCATTTGTGGTAAAGATATAACAGTCCCAAATCTTTTCACTTAGTTCATTAGGTCAGTACTGACAATTGATAAAGCCAGCTCTATGCAGTTTTGAGTGTTCTTTGGGTGTGGGCTGAAACTACCTTTGCAGATTATTTCTTTTCTTAATTTGGGTTTTGTTCTTCTTTTTCTATCAATATTTGTTGTTAGTTATTGTGCGAAAGTTGCATATATTTAGTACATCAGCGTTTGTTTCGTTGTGAATCATATTTGATGATATGGCTTCTATTAGAGATATTTTGTCTCATGTAGTTGATGAACAGATTCATTCTACTAATAATTATTAGACTCGTGAATGTCATAATGGATGTAAGATAAGGTTTGGTTGGAAGCTTAGTTGTTGTGGTGGTATTGGGCATACATTCGGGAAAAATGGGGAAGACCTACTCTCTCTAATCAAGCATGTGGGAGTCCTCCTATTAGTGTTTTACAAGATGGTACGTCTATGTCTTCTAGTTCACATTATGCAGTATCCACTCAACATAGTTATGTTATTCAGAACCATTATACCAATTGGACATTAATAATGCTTTTTTACATGGCGACCTACATGAGGAAATTTATATGTTGAACCACTTGAATACTTTTCTTCTGGGAAGGAGCACGTATAATATTTGTTGGGTAAAGCCTAATAGGGTTTGAAACAGTCACCACATTCTTGGTTTGATAAATTTAGTGAGGGACGTTGTTATTCAGTATGGATTTCAATGGTTTTCCTCTTATCATCAGTTATTTAGGTATAACTGATTTGAAGCTTCATTTCAGTGAACAATTCACTACTATAAATTTAGGATTCTTTTGATATTTCATTGAAGTAGTTATTGCTCGGTCGATGGAATGATTAGTTTGTGGCAAAGAGACATAAAACTAAATTAGAAAAATAATCCAATGTCTCTTCACATGCATATTTGTGAAGATTCATTTTATATTTATGAAGAGTAGTTTTATACTTATGAAGAATCATGTCGCTTCTTTGCACATATTTATTATGTACAAATATATTATGATAACCTTAAGGAGGAGGGGCACATTCTATAACTAAGGGGTTAAGGACAGAGAATGGTTACGCCTCTAGCGCATGAGTTTCATTGACGTGCACACTAAACTCTACAAATGGAGAGGCAGTTGAATCATGTCGAATATCGCAAGAAAGTATATATCTATGTTAATTGTTGCTTCAAGATTGGAGTTGAAATCTAAGTACCATATTCTAATGTTTAAAATTAATGATATCGTTAAGAAAATTGCTAATCATGTCTTCAATTAAGTAGATGGGATTAATGATAGAAGAAGCGTATATTAATAGATTGGTAAAAATATGCATACATGTTAACGTTGGGGAACATAAAAGTAGAAAACGTGTTCATGTGCATACGAGCCATTTTTTATATCGTCGGATGTTGATAATTTTTAAATTTTTTTCCAGAAAACAAAATTTAAACATAATTTCCAGAACAACAAACCAAACAGGTCCTAAATTTAACCAAACTAATATGCATATCAGATTTTGTTGGATGCTTTTGAAGATCATTAATGACAGTGATATGGGCAAATCGAGGGGATTCAGATTCCTCAACGATGAGAAACTGTAATTCAAATTTTGTAACTCGATGTTTGAATTACAAATTTTGAACGGACAAGTTTGCAAAGATTTTGTAAACCACAACCCATGCACGCACGCTATACAGGGAATGAACTGAAAAAACATATAGTGCAACCTTAAACTAATATAAATTATTTCAAACATATAAAAAATGATTAATTTCATCATCGGGATGTGTGTTTTTTATTTCCAGCAATAAAAAATGATTTCTAAAAATATAAATTATTTTTGCCTTATAAAAAAAGATTTCCAGCAAATAAAAAACTATTTCCCACAAATAAAAATAATTTCTATCAATAAAAAGAAGATTTTCAGCAATATAAAATATTTGTAGCATATAAAAATGATTTCGATCAATAATAAAGTATTTCCAGCAAACAAAAACTATTTCCAGCAATGTTGATGTAAAAAATTAGATCGTATCTAATTATTCAATCACAGATAAATAAATGAGACAAAGAATTTTTAAAGTGGTTCAGCCTTATAAGAATGGCCTACGTCCACTGTTATGTTATTGCTGAGTGTTTGGGAATTCTCAATTACAAGTTCTATCAAGAAATTTCGGTCCCTACAAATGAGGATTGTACAATGTATTTATAGCCCTGAGTCTGTAATGTGAAAGGGTAATACATTAAATAATGTACATATGAAAGGGTAATACATTCAATGCCCCTTAAGCGTGTGTGTCTGAATGATAAGCATTTAATGAATAGTCAAACTATTGGTTATCCTGCTATTAATGCTTTGTTCGAGGTGCAGCTCGGACCGCCTGAGTTGCTTGGACCGCCTAAGCTTCTTAGTACTCAAAAGTTCCTCGGAGAGTTCTTGTCCCTCGGAGCGTATGAGTTCCTCCGGGAAGCAGTGTTCCTCGTTGTAGTATATTTCCTCGGAGCGTGTGAGTTCCTCGGAAGTGTTTGTTGGTGCCACATAGATTGCTACGCGTCTTCACTTTATTGAGCCATGTCAGCAGACTAAATTTGGTATCAACAGAAGCCCCCAATGTTTCATAGTTCGAAATTTGAGGAGTGTGGAACATTTTTTTCTCGAAATACGGCAGTTTTAAATGATCCTCCTGATTTTTAGGAGTGTTTCCTTCGTATTTATTTCTCCTTCCAAATTCGTAAAATCAGGCTTTTTCGAATTTCTATGCCCGCTTCGATTCCCGCGCCCCTTTTCGTCTTTTTAGTCGTCGGTAACGTAACCGTCTCTTTTTGTAATCATTACTTTTTATTTTCTCAAGGTAGAGTATTTAAACGCTGCAGAAAATCCCATTATCTTCTACTTTTTCAAATTTGTATCTTCGAGTTTTCCGTCGTCTCTTTCTCTCCTGTATATTCATCTCTTCCATCGTTCGTTGTCATCAGATCCACTCTTTTTCTGTAAGATTTTCTTCCTTCTTCTTCATTTCTTTTATTCATCATGGTTTACCCTGTTGAATCTCTTGATAATTTTCGTTCTGATTTTTCTATTACCTCCTGGGTTGTTCTGGAAGAGCTTTCTGAGCCTTATGATTATTTTCGTTTGGCTGAGGGGCATTGGTTCCCCAGTCTCTTTGTTACTGAGTGTGGATTTTCTTTTCCACCCAATCCCTTGTGTCTGGAATTTTGTCAATATTTTGACGTTGTTCCTGCAAGAATAACCCCCAACACATGGAGAATAGTTAATGGGGTTCATAGATTAAATCAAATCCATGGAACTCGCATAGGAATTCCAGAAATCATGTTCTGTTATAGATGGGCAGTTGGTGATAACACCTTTTATTTAAAAACTAGATTTTTGAATAGGGACTTAGTAGTCAATCTCCCGGATGCCAATAGGGACTATTTTGAGCACGGGGTTGTCATAAAAAATTAGCAACATGCTCCTTTATCTGGAGATGAATTTTATCAGGGTCCCAGATGCCCTCCCTATGGCAATGGGATAGGTTATTTTTATTTCATTTTATTTATTTTGAAATTATGCTTCTTTTGTGTTTGATAAAATGTGCCACTGATATTTTAATTTTGATTTATTTGCAGTTGATAGCAAAAGAAAGTGTCCAAAGGAAGCAGATGTTAATATAAGACATTTGAAACTTATCTGGAGTCTGCATCAGAGTGTTGCGACGAGCACATTAGTTCAGCCTCATATCTGCTGCAGTACAAGAGCTACACCACCTCTTTTACTGCTCGTCCAGTAATAAGCGACGCAGAGCCAATACCAGCTTCTACCAGCTCTTCGCCTGAGTCACACGTTCCTTTAAGTGAAAGGATGAAGAAGAGAAGACCTCCCACACTCTTCGAGAAGCCTGCCTCTGGTGCTGGAGAGGCTAAAAGAAGTAAAATTGATGTCCCAGAAGGGACAAAGAAAGTTGATGCACCTTCCTCGGCTGCTGTTGTGAAGGTTGCCGAGAAGCCTCCAGTGGCCCTGAGCAAGGCTGCTGCTCCAGGCGAGGTGATTGTCATATCACCGACCAAGGTCTCCTCCTTGGTTGAATCAATCCCTGTTCCCTCGAGAAAGCTGAAGAAGAGCTCCTCGCTAAATTTGGCTAACACCATCACTCAGCCCCCAATTACTGGAACCGGTGTTCCAACTTTTGTTCCTCCGAGCTCTGCCATGAGCTCGGTAAAGTCTTGGATCATTCCCGAGGTCCAAGGTACTGAAGAAAACCTTACTCGGGACATGGTCACTTCGTTAGCTGCTCACTATATTGCTTTTATAAGTCTTATTACTTTGAATTTTTCATATTTCCCTTGTCATTTCTGTTTCTGACTTGCTTTCATTTTCTTTTTTACAGTTGACGAGCTGCTTCAATATAATTTTGAAGAAGGATGAAGCGATTAAAGCTTCACGCTCCTCATCTAGTGTGGAGGAATCTATTAAGTCTTTGGAAGATTCTCTCCAGAAATATGCTACTGACAAGGCAATCTGGGAGAACAAGCTTGCCTCCACCGTGCAGGAAAAAGCTCAGGTTGCTGAAATCTCCCAAGGGTTGGAGAAAAAAGTGAATGCTTTGGAGAAGAAAAATAAAGAGTTTGAATAGAAGCTCAAAACTGCTGGGGAGCTTGAAGATAAGCTTAAGATTGCTGAGGAAAAATTGGGCCAGCTCCAGAAAGTAAGTCGGCAGAAGGAAGAGATTGAGAATAAATTGAAGACTACTGAAAACCTTCTGTCCGAGAAGCTTTCCTCGGAGAAGTTGAAGAGAAAATTATCTGTGAAGAAGTCTTTCAGCGTTGGCTGGGACAAGGGGTGGAACAAGGGATTGGCTGCCATGGTGTCTCAAGTGGACTATGGCAGCCTCAAGTACTTTAGGGATGGATGGGTCGCTGCTCTACAGGAGATGAAAGTGGATGAAAATTCTGAACTCTTTCAGCGACACATCCCTGGCCCCCCTCCAACTCCTGAAGATTTAGAAGAGGATGAAGCTGCCTCCGAAGAGTCTTCTATGGTGATGGGAGATCATTCCCCATCCATCCAGCCTGCTAACGAGGAACCTCAACAAATCGTTACTTCTTCCGATCAACTTCCGATGCTCCCCGAGCAACTTTCTAATCCCTCCGAGCAACCTACTTCCTCGTCACAGCCTCCCGAGAAGGTTTTGGGAGACAAGGAAAAGGTGTAGAGTTGTTCGGGTTTCTCTTTATATTTTTATTTTGTCAAATGTAACCATGAATATGTAACTCTGAACCTTGTACCTCTGACCTTTATGATATAATAAAACTTGAACTTTTGTTTATTCATACTGTTGTCTCTTCTTCATACTCTGTCTTGATTCTTATTGATTACTGCTTTTTCTTCCTTTGCTAGTTTCTGGACAGGATGGAATTATTATCTGCTCACGATACCAAGCTGCTGAGGTAATGCAATGATTATTTTAAAGCTGGTCACACAGATCTGAGTGCAGCACAAGTCGTCGACATCCTCGGCCAAGATGCTTCTGAACAGGAAGTTGAAGCATACCAATATCTGAAGTGTCTACTTGATCGAGCAGTGGCCAATAATGTGGCTTATTATGACATGATCGAGGATCTCCAAGGCATTCTTGAAGACCTTCAGCAACAATACAAAGAATCCACTACCCTGTTTCATAAGGGGTACGAGAAGAAATACCAGCAGATCGTTGCCGACAAGGGTTACGAGAAACTTTTTGCTGGCTACGATGTGAGGGAGAGAACTCTGAAGGGTGAGGTCGAGGAATGCAGACAAATAGCTAAATTATTAGAGCAAGAGAACAACAATCTTCAGAGAGAGTTGTCATAGTTGAAGTCTGCAACTTCTACGTCAAAATCCTTGATCCCAGTGACTGATGAGGGATTCTCATTCCTGGAAGTCGAGAACACCAACTTGAGGGACGAGTTGGAAACCTTGAAGAGGTCTGGCCCATCTACATCTTCTCGTGGTCGAGCAAGAGCTCCTCGGGGACGAGCAAGAGTAGCTCAGATTCCTGTCGAGGAACAGAGGACTCAGTCTGCCTTAGAGAACCAGGCCTTCCAGTTAATGGCGAAGAACCAGGCGTTGGCTGAAATGTCAAAGAAGATCAGGGACCTGGAAGAACAGCACTCTGCGCAGAAGTCAGTCTTGGATAATATGGAACTCTTCATCAAGAATCTCCACGAGCAGCTAGAAAGGCTGACATATCAATTCCACAAACAGCCCAGGGAGTTCTGGATGGCTGGATACAACGAAGCTCTCTATCACTTGGACGATCGTATCCAGAATGCCAATAATGAGGGCTACAAGCAAGGCTGGTTGAATGCCTTAGGTGTGCTGCAACTCGAACAGGGTCATTACCTGTGGGACTATCATGATCCTGGGCTGCTCGACCTACCCGTGCCACCATACAAACTGGATATGAGTTGGATCCCTGCTCGGGCCATTCCTCGATGCTTGATTTCCAAATATCTCGGTGACTACAATATCCATTCAAATGCCGAGATATCTCGTCCCAAGCACCTCTTAGATCGACCATCCGTGATGAATATCAGGATGTTAAAGGATCTCAACTTCATAAATTCTCCCCTGGCTTTAAATGATCCGCTTGCTGGCGAGGAACTTGTGTCAAAAGCAGAGGGGAAAAGACCAGTAGTGTAGAAATATTAATGTAATAAATTTGTATACATTTCATTATCAATGTAATTGTAATTTATTATTGGATTTAATGAAAGACTTTCATTTTTGTTCGCAATCTTAATTGCTATTGTCTTGTAATTATAACATACTTTACATTTGTGCATGCATATTTGTTAAAAAGATAACAATATTGTGTAGTTTGTCGACCAACTTATTGTCGACCAACTTGAACTTGTGCTAATCATTTGGCAAAAATAATATTTTGTTTCTCGACCAACTTAGTAAAAAGTTATGAGTATCATTTATGTTGCTCGATCACTTTCTCATTTTCATAAAAAAAATTCGACCAACCAAGGTCGGTAAATTTTCGTTGTCGACCAACTACAGTTAGTGGGTTTTTATCCCCGACCAGCCATAGTTAGTAGATTTTTTCTTATATGTTTCCGACCAACCAAGGTCGGTAAATTTTCCTTGTCGACTAACTACAGTTAGTGGGTTTTTATCCCCGACCAGCCATAGTTAGTGGATTTTTCCTCTAAGAGGAGCTTTGGCACGTTTTCAAGAATATATTTACTTCCTAAACAACATAAGTTGGCATTTTTAGGAATACTTTTATTTCCCGAGGAACATATAGTTTTACTTCCCGGAAGAATACAAGTAGCTTTACTTCCCGGAGGAATATAGGTAGCTTTACTTCCCGGAGGAATATTGGTAGATTTACTTCCCGGAGGAATATTGGTAGCCTTACTTCCCGGAGGAATATTGGTAGCCTTACTTCCCGGAGGAATATTGGTTTCTCGACCAACCTTAGTTGGCGTTTTTGAGAAAAAATTTGAGTAGCCTGAGCTTTGCCGAGTAGTGTGTAGCACTAGTATTCCCCGAAAAACTTTCAATAAAAAGAAAGAATTCGGCAGAATATCTTCATTTTATTCATCACTGATAATACTTGCGTAGGTGCTCTGCGTTCCATGCGTTCTTAAAACCCTCTCCTTCTAAAGTTGTTATTCGGTAAGTTCCTGGTCGAACAATTTCTGTAACTCGATATGGTCCATGCCAGTTTGCCTCCAGTTTGTTGTGCTTTTCAATCACTTTCTTCAGCACATAGTCTCCTTCTTTCAGGTCGCACTTCTTCACTCTCTTGTTGTAGAACAAAGTTGTTCGCTGCTGGTAAGCAGCATTTCTAATGGCTGCTTCTTCTCTAACTTCCTCGAGCATGTCTAAATCCAATCTTCTCATTATGTCGCTGACAGGGGAATTGAAATTCAGTACCCTGTGTGTTGGGAGGCCCAACTCGGCAGGTATAACAGCTTCACTTCCAAACGCCAGCATATATGGTGATTCTCCAGTTGTTACTCGGGGAGTAGTTCGGTAAGCCCACAGTACTGACTGTAACTCATTGATCCAGTTTGCTTTTGCATCATCCAATATTTTCTTCAAACCATTTAGTAGCGTTTTGTTTGTCACTTTAGTTTTTCCATTGCTTTGAGGATGGCCTGGTGCTGAATAAACCTTCAAAATATTTTACTGATGACAATAGGCAGCGAACTCCTTGTTATCAAATTGTGTTCCATGGTCTGTGACGAAAGCATGAGGGAGACCATATCGACAAATGATGTTCTTCCAAACAAATTTGTACACCTTGTCGTACGTCATATCGATGAGAGGCTCAGCTTCAACTCACTTAGTAAAATAATCCACTGTGACGACGAGGTATTTGAATCTTCCTCTGGTCGTTGGCAGTGGCCCGACCAGATCTATTCCCCATATGGAAAATGGCCAAGGGGAAGTTATGGGTGTTAACAATGCTTGTGGAGTTCTTCGAATGGAGGAAAAGCACTGGCACTTATCACATTTCTTGGCATAGGCTATACAATCAGCCCTCATCATCGGCCAGTAGTATCCTTGCATCATCACCTTTTGCAAAAGCGTCCGACCTGCTATATGGGCTCCACAGGACCCTTCATGGACCTCTTCAATTAAATCTTTCACCTCGGTGGGATGCACACATCTCTGCAAACCTGCCATAATTCCTCGTTTATATTAAATACTGTTAGTTAATACATACCGAGCAGCTTTAAACTTCAATTTCTTGGCTGCGAGCTTGTCAATTGGTAATTCTCCCTCTTCAATATATGCCCTGATGGGATCCATCCAATATGGTCCTACATCAAGGTTAATAAAGTTCATCGTCAGATCTTCATCTATACTCCGACCAGCCAACACTTCAATTGGGATTGTTCGTCGTAGCTCGCGTGATATCTGATCATTAATTCTCCTTTGACTGCATACACTCCCATCACTTGGTTTACGATTAATTGAGAATCACTGAAAACAATAACATAATGTGCCTCCATAATTTTTGCCAAACTAAGACCTGCAATCATGGCCTCATACTCAGCCTCATTATTGGAAGCTTTGAATTGGAAACTTAGGGCGTATTCCATGTCGACCTTGTCCGGAGTGCTCAAAACTATCCCCGCGCCACATCCTGTAGTGCAAGATGAGCCATCTACATATAACCTCCATATAGGTAACTCGTCTTCAAATTTCTGATCTGTCAGAGTTCCTCGGTGAAATATTTGTTGCTTCCTTTCATCTTCCCCTGATATTTCTTGCTCTTCGTCGATCATCTTTTCTTGCCCTTTTACCAACCGGAGTTGGTCTGAGCTCGAATTTGATGATCCTGTAACATCCACTTGCCCTTTTACCAATCGGAGTTGGTCTGAGCTTGTGTTTGTTGATCCTGTAACATCCACAGGTTGATCAGCGAGAAACTTTTGCTCCTCAGGGGTATCAGGATAGGTGAACTCTGCTATAAAATCCGCTACAGCTTGCCTTTTAAGCGATGATCTGGGTTCATAAACTATATCATATTCACCGAGCTCTATTGCCCAGTACATCAATCTCCCTGTTTTTTTGGTTTATGAAGGGCTTGCCTCAATGGCATATCAGTACACACTACTATGGTATGAGCCTGGAAGTATGGCCTCATTCTTCTACTTGCTTCAATCAGTGCCAGTGCTAACTTTTCTAGCCTTGGATATCTGATCTCAGCTCCTCGGAAGGCCTTACTCGTATAATAAATTGGTTTTTGCACTCCATTCTCCACTCTTATCAACGCCGAGCTAACTGCATTTTTGGACACTGCAAGATATAAGTATAATTTTTCTCCCATCACCGGCCTGGACAATAGTGGAGGTGCTCCCAAGTATTTCTTCAAGTCTTGAAAAGCATTCTCGCATTCATCATTCCACTCAAAAGTCTTTCTGAGTGTCTTGAAGAATGGGAGACATCTATCAGTTGCTACTAACACAAATCTGTTGAGTGCTGCTACTCGTCCTGTAAGACTTTGCACCTCTTTCTTCGTCGTTGGAGATCGCATCCCTAATAGAGCTTTGATCTTTTCAGGATTTGCCTCAATGCCTCGTTGATTGACAATGTACCCGAGAAACATGCCTTCTCGTACTCCAAATATGCACTTCGTCGGGTTCAGCTTCATTTAATATTTATCCAGTTGATCAAAAGTCTAACTTAAGTCAACTAGATGATCGGAAGCTTTCTTGCTCTTTGTCAGCATATCGTCAACATAGACTTCCATATTGTCACTGATTTGTTCAGAAAAGACCTTGTTCATCAGCCGCTGATATGTCGCACCTGCATTTTTCAAACCAAAAGGCATAACATTATAATAATAAGTTCCCCTAGGGGTAATGAAAGAAGTACTTTCCCTGTCTTCAGGTTTCATTTTAATCTGATTGTAGCCAGATTAAGCATCCATTAAGCTTAGCAGCTCGTGTCCCGAGGTAGCATCCACCAGTTGATCAATTCGGGGGAATGGAAAGTGATCCTTTGGGCATGCTTTGTTGAGGTCGGTGAAGTCTACACACATCCTCCACTTGTTGTTTTTCTTCTTTACCATCACCACATTGGCTAACCAGTCTGGATATTTAACATCTTCAATGAAGCAAGCTTTCTGGAGCTTCTCGACTTCCTCCTGTATAGCTTGATTCTTCTCGGGGCTGAACACTCTTCTTCTCTACTTCACAGGCTTGATCTCCTTATTCACATTGAGCTCGTGACATAAGAAATTTGGGTCTATCCCAGGCATATCTTCATGACTCCACGCAAAAGTTTGTTTTCTGCTTCTTAGGAAAGTTATCAATTCCTGTTTTAGTGAGGCTTCCAACGACGAACCTACTTGAGTAGTTCGTTCAGGGTACTCGTCGTCCAGAATGATGTTTTCAGTAGCTTCCACCACTTGACCCTTCACGAGTTGAGAGTCATCTCTAGGATCCAATGTTTCAATTTCTGCACCTTCATCCACTTGATAGGTAGTAGTCTTTTTCCTTGATTCCTCCAGTTCTTCTTGCTCGGCGGATGAATAATAGCATTCCCGAGCTACTTTCTGATCACCTTTCACAACTCCTACTCCAAAATTAGTTGGAAATTTTAGGCACTGATGCACTGTAGATGGTACAGCCTCGAACTTCTTCAATCCTACTCTTCCCATGATGATATTGTACGATGATTGAACATTCTTATCCATCACGAAGAAACGTATTCTTTCTGTTCGACAAGCAGGCCACGTACCAATGAATATATCCAACTTGATCGTCCCAAGTGGAAATACTTTCTCGCCAGCAAAATCGATGAGGGGTCTATGATAAGGCTCCAGTTGAGATAGCTTTAGATTTAAACTATCGAAGCACGAGTAGAACATGATGTCTGCCGAGCTACCATTGTCGACCAGTACTCTTGAAATTATTACTTCCTTCATCCTCATTTTGATCACCAGTTGGTCATCATGAGGATATAGAACACCTACGAGGTCATTATTTGAGAAACCAATGACCAATTTCTCTTTATTTACCTTTCTCGGGCGATCCTCCTCAGTTAGATTTATTCGTTGAATGTATGAGCAAGCTTGATCCTCACAGAGGTAAGCTTTTCTCTCGGTAGTAAGGTCTCCTCCTCCTGCATCTCCACATGTTATAACATTACAGTCAAATGACCCAAAGTGTATTGAAAATACCTCTCGTTTTGGCTGCCTTGGTCTCTTGGGAAGATCGGGGTCGTCTTCGGGATCAATTTTATGGTTTCTTTTCTTGTTCTCCTCTGCTCGACGAGGAGATCTAGACCTTTCCCTTGTTCATTCGTTGTTTCTTCTTTCGCTTCCACGATCAACATACTTTGCCATCTTTTCTCGGCTGATGAGTGTTTCAATCTCATTCTGAAGAGCTATGCAATTTTTGGTCATATGGCCATGATCTTTATGAAACTCGTAATACTTTGCCTTATCCCTCTTGTCAAGGTCTGCCTTCATTTTCTCCGGCCAGTTTAATTCCTCGTTGTTCTTGATTTCTTCTAGAACATGGTTGATATCCTTCTTCAAAGGAGTATAATTATCATATTTCTTCATTACGTCCCATACCGACCTATTTTTTTAATGTTTGTCATTACCATTGTTCTTATGCTCTTTCTTCTTAGCTTTATCACCTTCCACCTTGGTTTCTTTGGCATTCATGTTCTTCTTCACAGCCATAGCCTCCTCGGAATTCATAATCTTTGACGCTTTTCCCATCAGATCCGACATGGTTCTATGTGGATCTTTGGCCAAAGTATAGTACAACTTGTTTGGCAGTAGTCCACTCATCAAGGCGGTAATCGCTGTCTTCTCCTCATAATCAATGACTTCAAGTTTCTCGTTATTAAAATGAGTTATATAATATCTGGTGCTCTCACCATCTTTTTGTCTAACACTTAACAAATGTGTGACTCGTTTAACTGGCTTTGCCCCAAAACAGAAATTCCCAATGAATAACTCGGCCAGTTGAAAAAAAGTTGAGATCTTACCCCGAGGAAGATTATTATACCATATTTGAGCAGATCCGGTAAGAGTTCCTGAGAATGCCCTGCATCTCATCTCATCTGGAACAGCATAGATGTCGGCTGCAGCTTGGTATTGTTCTATATGAAGGACAGGGTCAGTCTTTCCATCATATTTGGGGGTCACAACAGGTGCTTTGAATTTTTATGGTGTTGTAAAATCTACAATGGCCTAGACAAAAGGTGTTCCTCGAACAAAGGTTCGTTGTAAAGGGTTCTTAGCTTTAACCATTTCCTCCAATCTATCATCCAGCCTTTGAATAGATCCTTTCCATGCATCATTTCCTTCCTCAGGCCTGTTGGTTCGAGCAACTGATCGCGTTGATGTGGCTTCCTGGGATCTCTCTTGACGAGCAGTTGGTCGCGACTGGGCAGATCCTTCCCTTAAGTCTGATGGTCGTCGAAAACTCCTCGATGGGGCTCTAGGAGGACTTTTGCTCCTCCTAGGACCTAATCGATCGAAAGGAGATACCCTGCTTAACCTCTCTAACTCACTGGTCCTTTCTGGGGAGAGAGTGATACGTTGTTCAGTATATGTGGCTCGCACTGATGAAGTTCGTCCAGGTTGATAAGAAAAATCTTCAGACTCCTCATTGCGATATGAATTGGTACGCCTAGTACGCGAAGAAGTCGCACGGGTATTTCTTTGAATACTTCGCAGTTCTGAATGGGTTGGTGCACCGCCATGGAGGGTTTGTATGAGTTGTCGCATAGTTTCTTGCATGACGGTCTGGCCCTGGGCCAGATTTGTCATTATTCCAGCCAGATCTGGAATATTTGGCAGAGCAGATGGATTTAGAGGGCTTCCAGCGTTTCGATTGCTGGATTCTGGAATATCAGCCATTTGTGATGAATTGTTTTTTATGAAAAACGATATTACCAGTCGTTTCCCACAGACGGTGCCAATCTGTTGATGTAAAAAATTAGATCGTATCTAATTATTCAATCACAGATAAATAAATGAGACAAAGAATTTTTAAAGTGGTTCATCCTTATAAGAATGGCCTACGTCCACTGTTATGTTATTGCTGAGTGTTTGGGAATTCTCGATTACAAGTTCTATCAAGAAATTTCGATCCCTACAAATGAGGATTGTACAATGTATTTATAGCCCTGAGGCTGTAATGTGAAAGGGTAATACGTTAAATGATGTACATATGAAAGGGTAATACATTCAATGCCCCTTAAGCGTGTGCGTCTGAATGATAAGCATTTAATGAACAGTCAAACCGTTGGTTATCCTGCTATTAATGCTTTGTTCGAGGTGCAGCTCGGACCGCCTAAGCTTCTTGGTACTCAAAAGTTCCTCGGAGAGTTCTTGTTCCTCGGAGCGTATGAGTTCCTCGGGGAAGCAGTGTTCCTCATTGTAGTATGTTTCCTCGGAGCGTGTGAGTTCCTCGAAAGTGTTTGTTGGTGCCACATAGATTGCCACGCGTCTTCACTTTATTGAGCCGTGTCAGCAGACTAAATTTGGTATCAACAAGCAATAAAAATTATTTCCAACCAAATTTGTATTAAAAAATAAAAAATAGAAAAAATACATAAAAATAGACATCGTACCTGCATGAATAACCTTGAATCTTGAATCCTATATCTACCTTCTGGCTATTTCAAAACTATACTCTACCTTGAATCTTGAAACACAATTGTACGAATATAGTTTACTAGATATTGTATTTGCATGAACAACCTCTGATTCAAGATGCAAAAGGAAGAAAATCGTACAAGTTTAGCCAGAAATTGAAGACCTTATGATTTTGTTCTTTTTGATTTTCTAGTTTGCATGAAATCACTCAAAAATTTCTTCTTTCTATGTGAACAACCATCTTTACTAAATACTGAGGGGTTTGACACCTTTTCCCTTGCTGTTGCTCTAAAATATTTTTCTTACTGTTACTCCGAGACTTTTTGTATCCTAAGTTGAAGATGAGAAACTGAAGATGAGTTGCTTTGTGGGACTATGTTTCCATTTTTCTCATAGAAGATAAGCGTGGATAATTTGATGTGTGTAGGACTATAATCATCCATGTTTCCCGCCCACTAAGTTTTTCTATTCAAAACTATCATAAATAATTATGTAAGTTTATTAAAAAAATTATTAATTTTATCAATTAGAGTTAATATTACCATGCATACAAAAGTGTCAAAACAAATAAATATATTATGTGACAGTTAAAATACTATGGTCATAAAATATCATATTAATATGACCCAAAAAGTATACGTGCATCATAATTATTTGTTTAAATGGAAAAGGGGTCATAATTGTGACATAATAGTATTTATTATGATGGTTTAATGAAAAAGGTCATCAGATTGAATTCTAAAGCCGTCATAAAAACGTATTTTTCTAGAAGCTTTACAATAGTGGGAGTAAGTCACCACATCTTAGTAGAGGGACACATTGATGATAGTAGAGTTTTAGATGCGATTTAACTACAAGTTCTTCTCATTCGCGATTCAGATTGAGATGCAGAGGACGTTTATTGATGTAGCATAGAAGGGTCGGACTGTGGTCGAGTATGAGGAGGAGTTCACCCATCTGGAGAGATTTGTACTTCACGAGATGAACACTAAAGAGAAAAAGATGTTGAAGTTTATGGATGGTCTTAATTTGAGGATCCAATAATATTTGTTGGGTAATCCAAAATTGAAGACCTACATTGAGTTCGTCAATATCAGTTCTTCATTGTTAGGATCACCACTTCCATGTGAAGGGAGACAAGAGGGTTGGAGAGCCGAGATAATGAGGCAATATGGCTGGTAATGAATCTAGTGGGGCGCCGTCGCATTAGTCAGGTAGATAGCAGGAGTAGAGTATCCAATAAGGGGGTCCGACTAAGAGATTTCGTCCATGGGGATTCAGATCAGGTAACAGTGTGTTTAGGCAGGGACAACAATAACAAAACTATTCCTCAGGGCCAATAAGTCCAAGGGAATAATAGGGGTGGCCATCACAATCGAGGCCACCAGGGCCAGAGACCAAGGCAGTCTAGACATGGCCAGTACGGTCGTAGGTAAGAGGATTTCACGAGGTGATGCTTTATTTATAGGGAATCGGTACACATGAGGAGAACCTTATCGCAGTAGGCCAAGGGGTAACAATAGGGGCACCAATCACAGTTACCACATGTAGCACAACCAACTCTACCAGTACTACCACAGCAGGGACATGTACTGCATGAGTGTGTCTACAATTTTCAGAATGCGATGATTCCACATGCGTCGCAAGTGCCATCAGCTATGGATGGTACGTTTCTTATCCATGGATGTATGGTTTGGGTATTATTTAACACAGGGGCATCTCATTATTTCATTGCTACTATATTTTCACAGGCCTTCGGTTTATTAGAGATAACCGATAGTATTATTATGTGTGTCGATTTACCATTGGGTAGTGGGGCCCTTATTCACTCCATTTATAGAGGAGTGGGGATAGATGTCGGGAGATTATGTTTAGTATTCTATTTACTTGTATTAGACATGGCCAAATATTATGTCATTCTGGACATGGACTTGTCGGTGGGGTATAGGGTGATTCCAGATTATTTTTGTAGGACCACCGTGCTTGCAATTTTAGGACAGGTGATGTTTTTTTTGTGGAAATGCCTCTTCCTATGGGGGGTCAAGCATGCAACTTTACTATATCGAGGAGAAGACCTCACAGGAAGTGGTTATCTTACTAGACTCAATCCTAGTCATTAGGGAGTTTACAAATGAGTTCCAAGAGATATCGGGTTTATCATCGATTCAGTAGATGGAGTTCGTTATTGATTTTGCACCTAGGACTAGGCCGATTGCGTGTGCGCCATATCGCATGGTCCCATTAGATATGCGGGATCTAAGTGACCAAATTTAACAGCTCTTGAGGCAGGGATTTATTCAACAGAGTACATTTTCGTGGGTGTGGTGACAATTGTTATGCAACACAAATAAATATGAAAGAGGTAACAACCAAGGAAAGGTAAATAAAATGATAATCACACAACAACGGGTATACGTGGTTCAGCAAAGATGTGCCTACGTCCACGGTGGTTCAGTCAGTGTTCTTTCTCTGTGTTCTGAAGAATAAGTACAGAGAATACAACTTGTCCTTTGCCCCGGACTTAGGGCTTAATTTATACATGTATATGTTGGTTAGTGGGGGTGATGGGTTCCTCCTTATTAGCCACCTCCCCTGTAACTTTCTTACATGGGATCGCGCTTCCCCACAACTTCTCTTCATGGGATCGTGGAGTAATTGGATCAATACAAAAGGTGATGGGCCTGGGCTTTGGGCCCCTAAGGCGAGGCTACTCGTCCAGGCCTATAATGCTAAATTCAAGGTACCCACAATTGCCCCTAAATTTGTTGGGCCATTTCTATGGGTCCAATGAATTTAAATGATCAGCTATTATGGTTGATTTCTTCGAAAACTGTGACGTTGATTTGGCGGCACCCGCTTCGCTATCCGTGCGCTATGATTAGAGTTGAAGTCTTGTTGGAATAAGGCACATTTCTTTTCGTTGCTTCAGCTTTTCCAGCAATCTTCTATCTTCTGAGAACTCTTACGCTTTGTACCTTCTGTTTTCGATCTCTACTTTCGTTGCTTCTTCGCCATTTGACCTGATCTTCTGTCTTGTAAGTCCCTCGTACTCTTTGCATTTTCTCTTTGGTTTGAAGTTGTTCTTATATTTTTCCAATGGTGAAGATTGGAAATAGGTCAGTAACTGAGTTTAGAAAATTCTACAGTATTCCTGAGTGGGTAGAGATTGAGTGTTGTGCCTCGCCTCCTAGGAACGTTAGGGATATGGAGGATGCACACTGGATTCACGTCCAGTTTCTCTCCCAGGGGGGACTTACCTTTCCCCCTAATGATCTGTTTCTGCACTTCTTTAGCTATTTTAGTATTGTGCCTTCACAATGTTCGCCCAACGTATGGAAAATAGTGAACGGCGTGCATAGGATAAATCAATTGTATGGCACAACGTTAGGGCTTGCCGAGGTCTGCTTTTGTTACTCTTTTTCTCGAACGAGTTCAGGTGTTCTGTACCTTAAGGCTAGGAGCCCTGATAGGGTATTGGTAGTAAATTTACCTGATTCCCATAAGGACTACTGGCAAGAAGGTTTTCTTGTTAGGAATTGGCAATTTTCCCCCCAATTTGAAGGGTCGAGGTCTGAGAGGTTCACTGTTCCCTTTTATGGGGAAGAATATATAGGTAGATGTCAGATTATTGTTTCAACCTTTGCTGACTTGTGATTTTTCTAACCTCTCCTTGCTTTTTCTTTCACAGCGAGGATAAAGAACTTGGAGCTTGCTCTCACCGAGGTTCGTATCTCGGAACTGGTGAAAGCTTGGAACATCAGGGAACCTTTGGGTGACGGCGAGCATCCTAGGTCTTCTGCTTTTCTTCTTGAATACAAGAACACAGGCTCCAGCTTCATAGACCGACCTGTGGATAGTGTTCCAGACTTTGACTCTTCCGAAGAGATTTCGGCTGAGCCCATCCATTTGGATGAAGAAGAGAGCAGCTCGGAGAGTGAGCCTGCAGGTGTTGTGAGTAATTTGGGTGCAGGCAGTGCTGACAGTAGCAGTTCTTCTAAAGGGGATTCCGAGGCTCGAGACTCGTCGAGTACTACCAGCAGTTCTGGTGAAGAGATACCTCCCAGAAAGAATTTGATCAGAGATGATGATGATGATGATGATGTTCTTCTTGCACAGAGGTCCAAGAAATTGAAGACTGCCTCTGGGGCCATAGCTACTGGTTCTCGGCCTTCTTCTCAGGAGCAAGAGAAGAAGAAGAGAGAGGAGGAGCAGGCGAGAGAGAGAGAGAAGAAAAAGGAGGAGGAGAGGAAGAAGGTGGAAGAGAAGAAAAAGATGGAGGAGAGAAAGAGAAGGGAGAGAGAAAAAGAGGAGGAAGATGGAACTGAGGACCAAAACTGGTCAAGCCCTGGTCCCAGTGTCTGCCTTGCCTGAGGGGGCTTCGGTGGCCACCTCTCCTCAGCTTGCCCCTGCGCTGCTCGAGAGAGCAGTCCGCCCTGCAGATCGTGAGAGGACATTGGGGTCCGATCAACTGGCTTTGCAAGCTAGCCAGAGGCTTGCCTTGGTAAGGTTCCCTTCTAATTCTCAATTTCTTTTAACAAATTTTGATGGTTTCTTCTTCTTGATCCCTTCCTTGTTCTTTGCAGTTTGTGACCGACTTCGCTGTGCTTTATCGCTCTCGCGATGAGCTGATTAGAAGGAATGGCGAGCTGGAGCACCAAAAATCTGTCCTGGTAGCCAGGGGGTCTCAGCTGGAGGCCGATCTGAAGGCTGCTGACGCAGCTCGAGCTTCATCTGACTTGGCTCTTGTCAATTCTGCTCGCGAGAGAGATGATGCGGTCAGGGAGCTTAGGGAGCTGAGGAAGGCATATGACCTGGTGTGCTCGAGCAAGCTAGACCTTGCAGAGAAGAACAGGGTTCTGGCCGAGCAACTGGAGGCGGAGAAAGCCCAGGCAGCCACTCTTAAGGAAGATTCGTACAACTCTGGCTGGGCTGCTGCGTATGAGGACGCCGAGGTTCAGATAGGCTATATCAGCCGTCTGAACTTCAAGAAAGGGTGGAATAAGGCTCTCGTGGCTGCTGGGGTGGACGTTGCATCCCCACTCTTTGACGAGCATGATCCAGGGCCAAAGCCAGTCGTGGATGAGGACCCAGCCCCAACTGCTGAAGGCACCAATCCTGTCTCTCAGGCGACTTCTACTGATGCTCCTTTGTTCAAGAGGGCAGTGGACACCCCTGCAGAGGATAATGCCCCTGCTGATGCTGATAAGGACAAGGGTCCATCCACCTCTGGGCCATCCGAGGTTGCTAATTAATAGGGATTCTTTGTAATTTTTTCTTTTTTGATCTGATGTAACCTCGCTCATTATCAATGAAAAGACTTCATTTTTGTTTATGCTGATCTCTTTCTTTTCTCTCTTTTTTTTTTTTTTACTTGTAGTTGGTTGATGTGGATGACTATATTCCTGTTACCTCCCAACTAGGTAGGACTCTTGGTCCTAATGCAAGCCCTGCAGTTCGCCAGGCCTTTGCTAGGCTTTGCAGGTTTGCTAAGTCAAGGAACCAGAAATATAAGGATCAGTCCGAGCTAGTGTCCAAGTTGAAGGACAGGCTCCAGGAAATGGAAGAGATCGGTGCTTTAGTGCAAGAAGAAGTAAGCGAGCTGAGAGAGAAGTTACTGGAGGCCACTGAGATGAACCAAGTTGGGGAGTTTCTGCAGCGGGAGAATGAAGACCTGAGGCGGGAGGTCTCGAAGCTTAAGGAGCATTCGCCGAGAATCATTTCGGCAGTCCTACAAGGCTCTTCTTCATCGCGAGCTGCTCGGCCTCCCCTCCCGCGTGCTGGTAGGAGTGCCAGGGGTAAGAATAGGGAAGTCGAGGAACAGCGTGAGAGGGAAATGGAGGAGCTGCGCGACAATGTTCGGCGAGCTTATGTGACTGCTGCTGGGCTCCAGAGGGACGTCACCCGTCTCCGGCATTTGTTCAAGAACGGCCCTCGACAAGTGTGGTCCGATGGATATGATCAAGGCTGGCTGGAAGCTCCGACGAGACTATCAGAGTTTGAAGAGTTATCCTTCATCAGGGGGTGGTTGAGTGCCCTCAAAGAGCTGCAGGTCCCGAGGAACTCGATGTTGTGGTATCGACACGAGATGTCTTCCTCTACTCTGATGCCCAACCCATTTAGGCGGGATGATCGATGGATACCCATTGATGCTATTCCCCGGCGATTATTGGAATTGGACGCAAATGAGGTCGTGGAGGAGCTCGCCCCTGCTCCTGATGATGGAAGGAGAGCTAAAGTTGCTGATTATCTTGCTCGGAGGCTTCCACCCTCTTGAAATTTTGTTTTTATTTATTGTAAATGCTTTGGGCGAGCTTCGCCGACTAAACATGTACTATCATTGTTTGTAAATATAAAAGATTAATGAGAAGTTCGAGTTTTGGGAAATTTTGCCGACTAAACGTGTTCATCCAATCCTTTTATATTTTTGCAGCTTCATAATCCTTTTTATTTTGTCATGTGAGTGTCCGCCCAGTCCAGTATAAGAATACCATTGTGCCCTCCCTTTACCTTTTAGGTCGTGTCGTCACACTCCCTTAGGCCTAAGTAGGGAAATTGGCGAGGACACACCTGGTATTGGATGTCTTCATCCGGTCAGGATTTTGTTTAACCCAAGTAGGTTTGATGCCTAAGAATACTCTGTAGGGCTTCATATATTGCCATGGGCAATGCTAAGAGGTCTGTCGTGCTTCATGACGATGACCTGAGGAGGGGTGTTCCCCTGCTATGTCGACCATTATGCCTGTAATTTGGAAAGGATGTGTAATAAGATATAACTGTTACTAATTAGAGAGTGATCAACTGAGAGATTTTCATTGGTGAATTGAGAAATGAACTGTCCTTTCACATAATGAATACAATAAAAGATCTAACAATAGAACTCCTAAAAATAGAATTTCTTGAGATTAGTTGCGTTCCATGCTCGTGGTATCTCTCTGCCCTCCATCGTTTTCAAATGATAGGCACCTTGCAGGTCGTCTCTAATTATCTTATAAGGTCCTTCCCAGTTCGGGCCCAGTTTACCGTCTGATGGCTTCACTGTGTTGCCCAGGACCTTTCTTAGAACATAGTCCCCAACTTCGAATTTCCTCGGATTGACCCTTTTGCTGTAGTGCTTCGCGAGCTGTTGCTGATAGCTCGCTAGTTTTACTAGGGCAAGTTCCCTGCGCTCGTCGGCCAAGTCGAGTTCAGCGAGCAATGCCTGATCGTTTTGACCCTACTCGATAAGGTCGGATCTCATTGTAGGCAATCCTGCTTCTAGTGGAATGACCGCTTCCATACCATATGCTAGTGAGAATGGCGTTTCTCCTGTGGCTCGCCTAGGAGTCGTTCCGTACGCCCATAGGATACACGGTAGCTCGGTTGTCCACTCGCCTTTTACTCGCTCTAACCGCTTCTTCAATCCAGCGATCACTGTCTTGTTGGAAGCCTCAGCTTGTCTGTTGCTTTGAGGGTAGGCCACCGAGCTGAAGTGGTGCCTGATCCCGTGTTTGTCGCAGAAGTCCTGAAAAGGGCCACTCTCGAACTGTGTTCCATTGTCAGTGATGATGGTTCTGGGGATCCCGAATCGGGTGATTATATTTCTCCATATGAACCTCATCATGTCAGCATCTCAGATGTTCGCCAGTGGTTCTGCCTTGATCCACTTGGTAAAGTAATCAGTTGCCACCAACAGGTATTTGCGATTGCCGACAGCGGTGGGCAGTGGTCCCACGATGTCCATTCCCCACTGGGCGAAGGGCCAGGGACTGGTCAGGGATTTTAATTCGCTGGCGGGATGGTGGACCATGGGAGCGTGAAGTTGGCATTTTAGGCATTTGCGGACATATACTGAGGAGTCCTTTTGCATGTATGGCCACCAGTAACCTTCCTTCATTGCTCGGAAGGCTAGAGACCTTCCTCCGACGTGACTTCCACAGATTCCTTCGTGAAGCTCGTGAAGCTCGTGAAGCACTGTCTTGACATCGCCTGGGTGGACGCATCTAAGGTAGGGGCCGGAGAAAGATCTTTTATACAAGTCGCCTCCTGTGGATAAGTGAAAGCGAGCAGCTTTGACTCTTATCTGGTGAGCAGTTCTTTTATCCTCTGGGAGCATTCCGTTCTTTAAATAGTCTCTCAAGGGATCCATCCAGCTGGGGGCTGATTCCAATTGGTGTATTGGTTTCGCTTTGGTCAGCTCGCGGTTGGAGTAAATGCTTGGGCAGCTGAGGAAACCGATAGAGATGATCCTTTTAAGGCTGGAATCAACTGCCGAGCTCAGGGCTGCTAAGGCGTCAGCGTGGCTGTTTTGCCCCCTGGGAAACTGTTGGATGTTGATTTCTTCAAAGTTCGTCATTAAGTTTTTTACCAAGGAGAGGTAGGCTGCCATCCTCTCATCCTTCGCGTTATAGTCTCCACTTATCTGATTGGAAACTAGTTGTGAATCTCCAAATACCTGTAAATGCTTTGCTCCCAGAGTTTGCGCCCTTTGGAGACCTGCTATTAAGGCTTCGTATTCTGCTTCATTGTTGGAGGCTGCAAATCCCAGCCTGATTCCTTGCTCGAGGACTGTATTCTCTGGAGTGATGAGAACAATTCCTACTCCTGCCCCCTTTGAGTTGGAGGCTCCATCAATGAATAGTTTCCAGCTTCCCCCTGTAGCCTGGTTGTTTTGTTCTGTTGGCTTAGGCTGGTCGATGCGTTCTTCGCCTGTGAATTCAGCTATGAAATCAGCAAGGATTTGTCCCTTGATAGCTGTCCTTGGTTGAAATTGGATGTCAAATCGGTCGAGCTCGACTGACCATTTAGACAGTCTGCCCGATAAATCCGCCTTCCTTAGGACAGCCTTGAGGGGGTGTGATGTAAGGACGATGATCGTATGAGCTTCGAAGTAGTGCTTCAGTTTCCTCGAGGACATTACTAGGGATAATGCGAGCTTTTCCAATGGTAGGTAGCGCTGCTCGGCGTCTAGTAAGGTTTTGCTCGCATAATAGACTGGATATTGGATCCCTGTAACTTCACACATTAGCGCTGAGCTGACAGTATGGCTGGACACAGAGAGGTAGAGGTACAAAGAGTCCATTTGTTGTGGTATGACAAGCAGCGGTGGGGAGCTTAGGTAGGACTTGAGCTCGTCTAACGCTCGTGTGCAACCTGGGGTCCATTCTACTGTTTTGCTGCCTTTTAAGAGTTGGAAGAAGGGCTTGCATCTCTCGGAGGATTTAGAAATGAAACGATTTAGAGCAACGAGCATTCCAGTGAGTTTCTGTACATCTCGGACTGTGCGAGGAGGTTGCACTCTTTTGATTGCATCAATCTGGTCCGGATTAGCCTCTATACCTCGCTTGCTGACCAAATACCAAAGAAACTTTCCTGACTGGACACTGAAGGAACACTTGCTCGCGTTGAGTTTCATTCGGTACTTCCTGAGGATTTCGAAGGTACTTGATAGGTCCGAGAGGTGATTTTCCTTCTCCTTGCTCTTGACGAGCATGTCGTCGATGTAGACCTCCATTGTGTTTCCCATTTGATTTTTGAACATTTTGGTAACTAGCCGCTGATAGGTTGCCCCTGCATTTTTTAGCCCAAAAGGCATGACCTTGTAACAGTATAAACCAACCGTCGTGATAAACGCTGTTTTGTCCTGATCTGGGGCATACAGGGGAATCTGGTGATATCCCGAGTATGCGTCCAGGAAACTCATTCGTTCGTGAGCTGCGGTGGCGTCCACTAGTTGGTCTATTTTCGGAAGAGGGAAGCTATCCTTGGGGCAGGCTTTGTTGAGGTCAGTGAAGTCTATGCAAACTCTCCACTTCCCGTTGCTTTTTGGAACTACCACTGGGTTGGATAACCATTTGGGGAATTACACTTCCCGTATGGACCCTGCATCCAGCAGTTTTTCAACTTCTTTTTCTATTGCTTTGGCCTTCTCGGGAGCAGTTCGTCGTGCCTTCTGCGCTATCGGCTTGAATGTGGGATTGACGTGCAACCGATGGCAGACCATACTGGGATCGATTCCTGGCAGCTCATAGGGTTCCCAAGCGAAAACATCTATGTTGCTTCTGAGTAAGGTTAACAAATCATTTTACTCTTGGTCACTGAGTGAGGTCCCGATCAGGAAGACTCTGCTGTTGTCGCCTTCTTTAGCAATCACTTCTACCAAGTCCTCTACAACACGCTCGGAGGGGAGGAGCCTGGTCTCTTCCACTCCGGGCCTTCCATATTTTAATTGCTATTTGGAAGGGATTGCACCTTCCTCCACTTTCTCGCTGGTTTGAACGGCTCTTTTCTCTGGCTTTGGTCGGATGGCCGCTATGAAGCACTTTCTCGCCATCGCCTGGTCGCCATGTATCTCCATCACTCCCCGCTCGGTGACATATTTGAGTTTCTGGTGGTAGGTCGAGGAGACTGCCTTCATTGAATGAAGCCATCCCCTGTCGAGGATGGCTTGATACGGTGAATCGATGTCGACCACCAAGAATTCGATCATTTTGGAAACATTTCCAGTGAGCACTGGCAGTACTATCTTGCCCAGAGGCATGGTCATCTTCCCAGCGAAGCCGACCAGAGGGACAGTGGTTTCCTTTAGGTCGGCGATGTTCAACTTTAATTTTCTGAACAGGTCGATGTACATTACTTCGGATGAGCTCCCTTGATCGACGAGCAGCCTGTCGATATCAAAGTTGGCTATCCTGAGTGTAATGACTAAGGCATCGTGATGTGGTGTCCTTACTCCTACAAGATCTTCATCCGTGAAAACAATATGCTTGTTGTAGTTGATGTCCTCTGCTCGCTGACATTTTCCTGTTTGTGATTTTGCTGGATCAATCTGAAAAGCTTGCATCACCGCTGTCAGCTTCTTTACCTCCATTCGAGCTGAGTTACCCTGGATTTGCTTAACATCGGATACTCCGTGGATTACTGTGAATTCGTGTCCGGCGTCGTCTTCCAATACGTTGTCGGGTTTTGCCTCCTTGTGGACAGTCACTCTCTACCTTATTTTCCACAAAGTCATTCAAATTTTTGGATTGGGCCAACTCCTCGAGGTGGGACTTAAGAGCCTTGCAGTGCTCAGTCTTATGCCCTCCCTCTTTATGGAAAGTGCATCTCAGTGCATTGTTTCTTTTCGAGGGGTCTCCTCCCATTTTTCGGGGCCATTTGATGAACGGCTCATCCTAGATCTTCGTGAGAATTTTGTAAATTGGTTCTTTGAAGACGGTGTTGACCGCCTGGAACGATTTTGTAACGTCAGGGTTCCCTCCGTTTTTGGAGCCTTTCTTGCCCCCACTCTTTCCTCTTTTTTTCTGGTTATCAGCTTTTTCACTTCCCTTGGTAGCGAGCTTGGCTCGATCGTTTTCTCCTACGTTAAGGCGGGTGACATCTTCCACCTTTGCGTATTTCTCAATCCGGGACATCAGGTCATCAATGGTCGTAGCTTCCTTCTTTGTCAAGGACTGGTAAAGGAGGGAAGAGCTAGGTAGCCCAATTTTGAATGAAGCCACTGGCACTTCTTCCGCGCAGTCCTCGACTTCGTTAAATAACTCCCAGTACCTCTTCGCGTAGTCTCGGAGTGTCTCCTGAGGCATTTTCTTCATTGTTAATAGAGCATCCATCCTTTTGGGATGGGAGTTGCTGGTGATGAACCGGGCCGTAAAGAGCTCGGCCAGGGATTTGAAATTTCTGATAGATCGGTGAGGGAGTTTCTCGAACCATTTCTGGGCCACATCATGAAGGCTCGAGGGAAAAATACAGCACATCAGTGCATCTCGGTGATTCTAGAGGGTCATATCCTGCTGGTACTGCCTGACATGATCAATGGGATCAGTCTTCCCGTCGTAAATCTTGAACCTTGGAATGGCAAACTTTTTAGGAGCCTCTTCTTCTTTAATTTCCCTCGTGAAGGGAGATTTCATCTGGGTCTTGAGGGCTCTCCTGGCGAGTTCTCTGGTCGACCTGGTGCCGCAGTGAGCTGGATGTTGGTCCATTTCTCTGCGGACTAGGTTCCGTATGTTGTCGTCGCTGCGATCAGGGCTCTGGTAGCGGCGATCTTTTCTCAGTTGTTCGCGGAGGTCGTCGTCTGAGTCGCCACCTTCGTACCCTTGATATTTTCGCCTAGGGCTCCTTCCTCGGCTGCGATATTTGCTCGCCTGAGGGCTAGGAGTGCGATAGGGGCGTCTCCTGGTATCAGGACGTAGTTCCTTCTCCAGTTTTTCCAGTCTTCTTTTCAAGCGAGCATTCTCAGCCTCATATCTGTGAGAAGACTCCCTCTGCTCGTGGAGCCTTGCCTCGTATGCATCGATCAATCTGGATATCTGTGTGGACCTTGCTGGTCCTTGACTTTCTTCTGAGGCTGGCCTTTCTAAGCGAGCCCCTTGATCTGAACGTCGGACTTCAGACCTAATCCTGCGAGGAGCGGGTGGCTCCTGAATATCTCCTGCTTGAGGAGCGTTGCTGCTGTAACTAGAGATCTTAGATTTTTTCCTGGCGTAGGCTCTTCTCAGGGAAAGATGAACGTTTCCCACACACGGCGCAAATTGTGGTGACAATTGTTATGCAACACAAATAAATATGAAAGAGGTAACAACCAAGGGAAGGTAAATAAAATGCCAATCACACAACAACGGGTATACGTGGTTCAGCAAAGATGTGCCTACGTCCACGGTGGTTCAGTCAGTGTTATTTCTCTCTATTCTGAAGAATAAGTACAGAGAATACAACTTGTCCTTTGCCCCGGACTTAGGGTTTAATTTATACATGTATATGTTGGTTAGTGGGGGTGATGGGTTCCTCCTTATTAGCCATCTCCTCTGTAACTTTCTTACATGGGATCGCGCTTCCCCACAACTTCTCTTCATGGGATCGTGGAGTAATTGGATCAATACAAAAGGTGATGGGCCTGGGCCTGGGCTTTGGGCCCCTAAGGCGAGGCTACTCGTCCAGGCCTATAATGCTAAATTCAGGGTACCCACAGTGGGGTACTCCACTATTATTTGTGAAGAAAAAGGATGGTTCACTCAGACTGTGTGTTAATTATCGAGAGTCGAACAATGTACGAATTCGGAATAGATAACCCTTTCCTCGAATCGATGATTTGTTCGACTAACTGAGAGGACAAGTTTACTTCTCAAAGATACACTTGAGATTGAGTTATCACCAGTTACATATTAGGGAGAAGGATATCCCTCAGACCGCATTCTTGACACGGTATGGTTCATATGAGTTCAGGGTTATGTCGTTTGGGATAACCAATGCACCGACAATATTTATAGATCTCATAAATAGGGTGTTCAGAAACTTCCGAGAATAGTTTTTGATTGTATTCATAGACAACATTCTGGTCAATCCTTAGATAGAGGGAGATCATTCAGAGCATTTGCGTATAGTTCTACAGACATTATGGGACCATCAGTTATATGCCATGTTTGAGAAATGTGTGTTCTGGTTGTGTGAGGTGTCGTTCTTAGCTAATATTCTATCTAACTGAGTGGTTTTAGTGGACCTAAGTAAGGTTGCAGCAGTGAGGGATTAGGGTCAACCCACAACACCGATAAAGATTCATAGCTTCTTGGGATTGGCAGGGAATTATTGCCATTTTATTAAGGGGTTTTCGAAGATTATGGGTCCATTGATGAATGTGACTCACAAGGGGGTGGCATTTGTGTGGGATGTTTATTGACAGTTATCTTTTGATGATTTAAAGGACAAGTTGACTTCAACGCTTTTACTCGCACTACTTAGGGGAGGAGTGGAGTACCTTATCTTTATCGATGCCTCCTTACAAGGACTTAGGGGTGTGCTATAGCAAGACTGGGCTCTAGAGTATGCATCTCACATGCTTAAGCCCCATAGGAGGAATTACCCCACGCACAATCTGGATCTAGCTATAGTAGTTTTTCCTTGAGGATTTGGAGGCAATATTTCCTAGGAGAGAAATTTAGTTTGTTCACGAATAACAAGTCACTACAGTATCTATTCACACAAAAGGATATCAATATACGATAGCGTAGATGTCCATAATTTGTGAAGGACTATCAGTTTGACATTTTGTACAACTCGAGGAAGGCTAACATGGTGGCAGACGCATTGAGCCAATGGCCTACGAGGGAGTTAGCGGCAGTCTGGAAAGAGAAATGGAGTGAGCTTCGGCAAGATGACATAATTGGAAGTGCATGTGTGATAATTTTGACTATTACACCCTATATTGTCATCCAGGTTGTGAAGGTGCAGGCCGCAGATCAGATTTATCATGACAGGATGTGTCAATTATTAGCAAAGGGGGAAAAGTCTTATTTGATTAATTCAGAGGGAGGTATATGCTTCGATGGGAGGCTTACAGTCCCAGAGGATGTGGACTTATGACATGTTATTATTATAGAGTATCATGGGTCGCAATTATTTATGGTACATCCCGACAAGGACAAGATGTACCAGGACACGCGCAAGAAGTATTGGTGGGCTGGAATGAAGCATGACATTGTTGAGTTTGTCTGAAAGTGTACTAGTTGTCAGTTAGTGAATTTAAACCATCATAAGCCAACTGAGATGTTATAACCATTGGAAATTACGATTTAGAAATGGAAGAGTATATCGATAAACTTCATTAAGAGGCTACCGACATCACAGAGGGGTCACGATTCCATATGAGTCATTATAGAACGTCTCATCAAGGTGGCCCACTTTTTTCTAGATGAAACGATTTATATGATGTGATAGTATGACTAGCTCTTTATAATCGAGATAGGGAGGTTACATGGGGTACCGATTAATATTGTGTTCGACTGGGATAAGATCTTCGTGTCCCATTTTTGGCAGAGGTTCCAGGAGATGATGGGAACTGAGTTGTGGTTGAGTACAACTTACCATCCACAAACTGATGGAGAGACTGAGAGGGTTAATTAGATGCTAAGGGATATCTCAGGATGCGTATACTAGATTTTAGGGGAAGTTGGGAGTACTACTTCCATTGATAGATTTCATATATAGTATACAAGTTCACTATCGGCATGGTGCCTTTTGAGGCATGTATGGAAGACCTTATTATTCACCCTCTTGTTTGTTAAAGGTGGGGGACAACAAAATTCTTGGACCTCAGATGATCCAGGACACTTTTTCTAAGATCAAGAAAGTTAGGGGTCATATAGGAATAGCTCAGGACAAGCACAAGAGTTACGATGATGCCAATAGGGGGCACGCAGAGATGGATGTGGGTGAGTATGTATTATTGCGAGTGTCTCCTATGAAATTAGTTATGCGATCTGGGAAAAACAGGAAGCTAGTGTCGAGATATGTGGGGCCTTTCTCAATCATTGAGAGAATAGGGGAAGTTGCGTACAAGGTCACCCCACCAGATCATCTGCGGTGGATTCAGGATGTGTTTCAGGTATCATCGTTGAAAAATTACTAGAGGAGTGAGCTGTCATATTGACTCATTCCATTGGAGGATATTGATTTGAAGCCTGACATATCATATGAAGAGAAATTGGTTATTATTCTAGATTGTAGTGAGCATAACATGCAGTCAAAGGTGGTTCCCTTGGTTCATGTTCACAAGGGCCCCCATAATTATGACGAGTCCATATGGGATCGGGAGGATGATATGTGAGTGAAATATCCCGAGATTTTTATGCCAGGTATGCCTGAATTTCAGAGATGAAATTCCTTTATAAGGGGTAAGTATGTAACACCTCGTATTTTGAGTAATTATTTTTTAGCATTTTAAATTACACGTGTGCAAGTAATTAAAAATAAAAATAAATAACGAGAATTAAATAAATATTAATTGGCGAGTAAAGGATTAATATTTATGTGAAAACAGATTTACCAGTGTGACGAGTAAATACAATTATGTCAAGGGATATTATGTCATTAGTGAGTAAAAATATCAACCGGTTTTGACACTATCTCATTCGAAACACACGTGTGGGGTAATATTGGGAATTGTAAGAATAATTTTTCCAATATTGTTCATATCATAGTTTTAGACTAGTTTGGAGTATCCTATTACAAATCACCACACACCGTCAAGACAAATTGAACTCAAGCATCTCTAATTTAAAAGGCTTCTCTTCATCACGTAAAGGTATAAAATAATTTAGAGTTTAAATTAATTTATGGAATTATATTTGGGATGTCTACTTTTATTAAAAACAAGAAGGAACTTTTTATTTTGAAAAGAAAAATATTTTGTTTTTTAATCTTGTTCAAACGAGATTGACATATCGTCCAAACGAGGTGACATGTCATTAGAAGGACGTTTGATATGTATTTCAAACGAGGTTCAAATGAGAGCTTACTGCCTAAGTTTTTTTCATTTCGTTAGAAGTTAGACGAGTGTCGTTTGCGCGAGATACACATATCGTTCGAAAGACCTTTCGAAATTGTTCAAATGACTACGTTGCCTCAAATTTTGTGAAGGTCCTATAAATACCTATTTCGTATTCATTTTTTAAGACATTTTTCCAGATTCGTTTTTGCATAACTTTTAAGAAAGTTCTTCATGTTTTAGTGTTGCAAAACACTTTTTAGTTCACAACAAACATCCTTGAATATTGTTCCTGTGAATTTGTTTAAACCCTGGAAAGTTTTGTATCTTTGAATACACCTTGTGGAAAGCCATATCCACAGATGCCTTCTGATACTCGAGGGAGATCAGTGCTGAAGACAAAGGCTGAGGCTGAACAGGGAGGACGGCGGTCTTGTGATTTTTGCGTGGATCATTATTTTTCACTGCAGATTTGCAAAGATTAACGCATTATACTTGTGGTGGATATCAACTAGTATGTAAGTCGATTGTCTTGTAGATTTCTAAAGTGAATAAAGGTTCTACCCAAAAGGTTTTTTTTTTTCATTAAACCTTGTCTTTATTGAATGCTTGGTTTGATCTATCTGTTTTATCACATAGATGCATGTTTAGGATAAAAAGATAAAATTGAGTTGAAGATAAAATCGAAATCTTTGTTCATACATGATGTGCATATTTATTTCCGCATGAGCACTTAGTATTTCATTCTACAAATTAGTATCAGAGCCGTTTTCTCCAAGTTATCAAGTGATCCCGTTTTTTTCAATTTTTTTCTCTCGCATACCTTTATTCCCAAAAATTGGTATAATAGAGGGTTGCACTAAGTTATTGTTTTAGAATTCTGTTTATTGCTCTTTGAGTGTTTTGTTTTCTCTCAGTGGATACCCACAGTTTTGACGACTTAGATTGTTTGAATTTGAAGTTTGCTAAAAGGATTAAAATTCTTGAAAAAGAAAATTCTCATTTTAAATCTCTTATGGAACTTTTCCAAACTGTTGAAAATCAAAGAGATGTCTTTCATGAGAAGCTTGTGGGCAGACTTATCACGGTCAATGATCGTGATAAGTCTGTGACAAGTACAATTGTCAAGGACTTGTCACGGTCAAAGACCTTGACAGGCCCGTGACAACTCTTTTAAAAAATAACCTTAGCGCCTATTTTTTCCCACCATTTCCTATCCCTCCATTTTCTCTCTCTTCTCTACGCAACGGTTCCCTCTCTCTCACTACGTTTTCAAGTCATTTATCTCTCTCTCTCCCTCTTTCCTTTGTGTATGTGTGTGTGAGTATATATGTGTGCGTAGGTTTGCGTGTGTGTGTGTTGGTGGGCATATGTGTGTAGGTGTGTGTGTGTGTGGGTCTGTGTGTGTGTAGGTGTGTGGGCGTGGGGTGGGGTTGGGGGAGTAGTGGGGGGAAGTGGTGGGGGTAGGGTTGTGTGTTTGTGTGTAGGTGTGAGGGGGCAGTGGGGGGGAGAAAGGGCGTGTGGGGGGGCATCATTTTGAATTAGAATTAGACGTTTCTATGTGCCCCTAACTTATAATGTGAATTGCATTGGTATTGAAATTGAATTTGAATTGCCTTTAATTGAAATTGAACGAAATTGAAATTGAAATTGAAATTCAATTCCATTTTAATTGAATTGGTATGAATTGAAATTGAATTTGAATTGGTATTGAGATTGGTATAAATTGAAATTGAATTTGAATTGATATTTATATTTTTATAAATTGGTATAGATTGTTATAAATTGAAATTGAATTTGAATTGGTATTGATATTAGTATAAATTAGTATAAATTGGCATAAGTTTTAGTTCTTATGTGTGCTTTAAATTAAATGAAACATACTTTAAATTACATATTTAAATGAAATCTCTCAAATTATGATAAGACTGTGACACCCTGCCCAATTAAATACCGAGTGATCAGTCATTTATTAAATTAAATTAGAGTATACAGTTGGTTTATTCTTAGCATCATTGTCGAAAACCTTTTTATTTTATTAATCACCTAATAATTAATTAAGCTAGTGTCAAAAACTTTAACCATTTAATTAATATCCAAACGCTTATAATAGTAAACACATTCATCATGCTCATGAATTAAATAATAATGAATAATAAACCATCTGACAGAATGAGTAAGACTGGAATAAACATCCCAGTTTGAAGTCTCCGATACAATGATCCATAAAAAATCGGAGTCCAAATAAAACTGAAATATAATAATACAACATCTCTGAAGTAAATGGCAATGAGGAATTGGGCGACCTTCCCTGACTGAGAATAACTATATCAGAATCTGAATGAATAGAAATGAAGGCGTCTAATAACGAGGACCTGTAACTCCCACTACAGATGCAACACGTCGAAATATCTAATAATATACACCTGGCGTCCATGTGGATGGACACCTAAAATAGTTGCATAATAGAAAAGAATATTTATAAGAAACGAGTCAGAGCCTGAGTGTAAAATAGTTTAAAAATGTTATAGCAAGTATTTAAAATGATTACCAGTTGACGTTACATACCTGTTATCTTTTCGAGCTCTCTCTTGAGATTCTCACCTCTCGTCTAATGTGCACACCTAACATACTTCTAAACCCTTCTAGTTACTGTTATCATGCCTAACTAGACTGTAGGCATAAACCTTCTAATTATTACCCATAATAATAACCTGTATTTCCCGCCTAACTAGACTGTAGGCATAATCCTTCTAATTACTACCCATAATAATAACCCGTATTTCCCGCGTAATACTTTATCAAATGTTTTCACAACTTTAATTTCAAATGGGAGTATTCACAAATCAAGTTAAGTGTTCACATACTTGAGTTATTTAGGAATTTTTACTATCTTTCTTATCTATAAATTTCACACAGTAGATAACATCACAAGTATATATATATACATCACTATATTATATATATATACAAATAAGGAACCTCTAGATTCATCTACTGTTCTTGCATACTCGGCTATCAAGTCCCAGTACCTCTCGTACTAATCAAGGACAAGTGACTCGGCTTCTCTCATGAACCATATACACAAATCACACATATTGGAGGTGAGCATAGTCCTAAGCCTCTGGGATATGCACATACCTACACACCCAAATGACCGTGCAATACCATTGTTCTCATAAATGGCAATCCAACCTAAGTTCTATGTTTTGAGGCACCAGATCTAAAATCCCCCCAATGGGCACTCGGGATAAGTTTGTCGCCTTTCAAAAGCAACCTCTCGTGATAGCAAGCAGCGTAGGTATGTCTTACACATAATAAATCATGAAGTAGGTATACACACCACCTTTATAAATATATCATAGTATAGGCATACGCACATCCTATATCATATATACCATACGTAGCATATTTATATCCCAAATATTGTACGCATTAATAATTCTTACATTACTCCTTACCGTACGCATCCCAAGTATTTATCACCACTCAAAGTGTATCCATTATCCTCACACAATATCAGTTGGTCAATTCACTATACCCTACTGGTCTAAATCGTAATTTTATCCCAAGTTCCCGTTACTCGAATAAATCTTTAAATTAGGTATTTCTCTTTATTAAGCCTAATTAAGTTTACCCCTCAATTTCCTCTCATAGAGCCAAGTTCAAAACACATACTAGGCCTACTAGTATTCCCAAATATTCCTAAATATGTTTAAAATTAAATTCCACAATTGAATCGCAAACATCTTCCAAAAAATTTAAATGAACAAGGAAATTTGGCCAAAACTGGGCAGCCGAATCGATTCGTCTACCCATATATCGAAAATCTGTATTCTTAAACCTACGGGTTTCCTCCACTAACAACCCCAAAACCTTCATTAAATCATCCCAAACTCCCAAACAATTGTACTAGATGTATTAACAACCTAATTACATAATTTCTAACGTATAATAATAATAATAAATTCATCATGAATCATCAAATAATGGGGTTAAATCTAGATAAGTTCTTAAGACCCCCCCCCCCCCCCCCCCCTAATTTCTCATTTTTCCTTCAAGAACATCATGCAATTTAGATTTCTTAACCAAGATGCATAAAATTTTGTGGTTTTATGTTACGCATAATATGGATAATCTAGCAAATCATTCCTACTCAAGAACATGAATTTTTACCTAAACCCTTTAAGTCCAAATTCATCAATTTCATAAAAATCAATCCTAATCTAACATTGATGATATAAATTCATAGAGAGAGAAAGATAAACACTTGCCTATGGTATGAAGGTCTGATCCGTTGGAGAAGATGATACTAATGGTGCTCCTCACTTTTCGATCAACTATCCAACGATCTTGGTGGTGGAATTGGTGGAGAGCTGGTGGTTTGGCCTTGAACTTCCTATAATTGGCTCTCCCTCTTACCCCGTGACTCTCCCTTAGGTTTTATGAATAATAACCCAAATACCCAATATTCTAATCTGATATAAACTCTCTAATTTTTGTAGGTACTATTCACCCAAAAATACAAATGATCAAATTGCCCTCCCGAGATGCCGGTCAGGCCTAAAACTATCTCGGGATCCAAACTAAACCCCTAGGTAGGATTTTCAGACTATCTCGACCCGTCTGGACACTTTGGCACACTCAAAATTACCATATGGATGACTTAAAAATAAATCCCTTTTTATTCCATTAAATTAGTCTTGACACGACTAGCACGCATGTCCCGACTTAATTTACCGAAACTGTAGTGTTTCTCACTTTCGACAATTTACATAAATTCATAATCACGTATTACTTTATTCGCTCAGTAATATTCAATTTAATTACCATAAATAAATTCTAACCCTCGACACGCTAGTTAATATTTATTTTAAACCAGATTAATTATCAATTAATTTCCCATATTTAATTTAATTAACCCCCTAAATAAAAATCATTAAAAATACGGGGTGTTACAAGACATAATTGAATGAAACATACTTGAAATTACATATAGTGCGCATAGATACCAGCCTTCTAGTTCTTATGCATACACATTCAATAGCCCTTAGACCCGTCCAAGAGTCATTACCCCTATAATGAGATCTCTTGAATTGTCACGTTTGGACAGTTTGGCGCTGCATAGTTTCTGCATAATAATATTTTTAGTGGCTTAAACTTGTTACTTTTGGCTGAAGTTCTGCAGTCGTATCTTCATGTTCTCTGGGTACATGCTAGATGAAGCAATGTTAAGTGTTATTTCTCACTTGAGAATCTATGTCATGTATGTAATACCTCGTATTTTTGCGTATTTAGAATTTAATTAATTGAGTAATTAAATAGGAAATACGTTTTAATTTAAATTACGTGAGTAGAGTAATTTAATATGATTTAATGATAATTATGATTATTAAGTGAATATAAATAGTTATGATTATAAGAAAGTAATTGAGAGATAGACACAGATTAATATTATGATTTAAATTTACTAAGTGTGAATAGTAAATGTTGATAGTAAATTTGTACGACATAGCGAGTGATATGGACGTAGTTGATTTTTATCTGACCCGGGTGACGTGTGTAAAATAAATTAAGGATGAGATAGGAAATATATTTTTAGTGACTCAAATGATTATTTAGAGGTCACATATGATTACAAAAGGGTCCAATTAGTCAAAATAGTATACCCGGGGGTACTAGTCGGGTACCGGGATATTTTTGGGCTAAATCGGGACCGTATGGGGGTGTTTTAGTCTTTTGGCATATGGGGGTGCGAATACCTACAAATTTTGGAGTGTTTTATCGCTGATTAAAAGTGTGGTTAGGGTTAGAAATCTCATAACACAAAGGGAAACAATTAGAGAGAGAAGAGAGATCATTCTCAAGGCTTAAAAGGAAATTTTTTGGGGATTTCAAGGAGTTCTTGCACCACAAGTGATTGAGGAAGGAATATTGGAAGATAAAGAAACCCAACACCTTCTGCAAACTCGAAATCAGATCACCATCCAATGAAGGCAAGTGGTTATTTACAAATTATTTTGAGTTATAATATCTATGCGTAGGATTTACAAATAAATTGATTTTGATAAATATTCCTGGAGAAAGAGAATTGATTAATTGCATGTTTGGGTATAAATAGAATGTTGTTAGATTTATATCTGTAGAGGATTGAAAATCAGAGGAATCATGGTTTTTAGTAAGGATTAAAAATCTCGGTTGATGATTGAAAACATGGGAAGAACATGTCGTATTAGGGTTCTTGAATAATTAGAAGTTTTGAATTATTTAGGGCTAAATTGGAAGGATTTATAATGTTTAATTCGTTGGAAATCATCCTAGCATATGTAGAAATGGTTATGTATTGTTAGTTACAAGTCCAGTGGATTATCATGTGAGTTATATAATTGAATATGGTGAAAAACGCATGGAGAAGAAGAAGGGTTGCATCTGTCACTGCTCGATCGATCGATCGACCCTTGAATGTCGATTCATCGATGCTCAAGGTCAATCGATCGACCATGGCTGATTTTGGGTTCTTTTGTGGGTCAAGTCCTATTCGATTGCCTACGCTTGACGGGAATCTTAGTGGTGATATTATACCTATGTAGGGACTTAGAGAGTACCAATAGGTGTATAGTGGGGGTCTGTTATAATCATTGAGTGCTAGATTTGAAGTGATGGACCGATGAGGGTAAACCGATCGAGTAGTGCATCGAGAATTTGGGATTTGAGTTACAGAGAGAGTAAATGTCATTCCAAGGAGTATACGAGTAGGTTAGATATATCTTAACTATTAAAATGAGTAGAGGGATAACTAGGTGCCTTAGAGTTGTGTGAGTACTCAATTAAAATGCGATAGTGAAATAAATCGTAAATATTACGTAAATTATTAGGTTGCGTGTATACCTACTGAATTATATATATACTAGGCAATGACCTAAGGATTTTCTTAATGACACGGTTATCGGGAATTTTCTCACCTAGGTTAAATGACGAGTTGACAATATTGGACAACCTAGCATAAAACTCATCAAAAGTCCCACCCTCTAACATCCTAATGGTCTCAAACTGTGTAGTGAGATTTTGAAGTTTTGACGTCCTAACTGTGCTAGTGCCCTCGTGAGTGAGTGCCAAAATATCCCAAGCCTCTTTTGATGTTTCACAAGTCATAATTCTATTATATTCTTCCGATAAGACATGTGAAGAAATAACGTGCAAACCCTTATAATTATATTGTGAAAGTCTATGTTCAGTTTCGGTCCATGACTCGACAGGCTTTAAACTAGTGACCACACCTACAGTAGTGACAGGGAGTGTCCAACCTTTCTCAACTGCTAGCCACACACGCTCATCAATCGATTTTAATGCACTTTTCATTCTCATCTTCCAATAAGTGTAATTAGTGCCATCAAAAACAGGAATTCGAGAAAATCCGTTATAACCAGAATTCATCTTTGAAAACACACGGGATCATAAAACAAATAAACTATATGTTCTAGATCTGATACCAATTTGAAGGACCCTTTTTGTGTGTGTTTCAATTCAAATCAATTTATTACCAAAAATTATCCAACTTTTAATTAGCACCAAACCAAGTTGTGAAAATCCAATTCTTACTTTAAACTAATTTTATCTTGATTAATCCTAAACATGCATCTAGTGATTAAAGAAAGTAAAGTAAAGTAAATAATACTCACAATGTCGGATGTACGATGAAAAACCCAAGACGGGAAAAAAACCTCGGATGGCCCAAGCCAGACAATCACTATGAATAATGGTTTTACAAAGACAGATTAGCCTTACTCAATGACTCGATCCCCACGGGCTTGGCGCTCCTTCTGATCTTCTACCATTCTTCAATAGTGCCCACGCAAAAATTATATCTTCCACAATACATGCCCATAACACACGCGTCCACGTATGTCTCGGTGTCCACCGAATGGCTTGATACATATACGATGTCGAACGAGAAGTCCTTCTCTTTTCTTCACCGCAAAACCAGCAATCACAAGTGTTCAATGATGAACGAAATCAACTTTGGTGCAACAAGATCACGTAAGCATATAAGAATGATAACTCGAATCTTTGCAAACTTCTAAGGATGTGTTTAAGCTTTGAAATCTTAGAAAAATATGTGCAAATAAGTTTCTGGTTCGAATACTATTTTCCAGAATGCACACTTATGAAACTCTAATGAAAACATGCTTTAAATAAGATTTAAACGCCGCCTTGAAAATTGTGTCGATCAAACGACTTATGGATCTCGTTCGCGCGACATAGCCATCTCGTTTGAAAGAGACTGGATGTCGTTTGAATGAGCCCGCGTGTCATTTTAACTTTTTGACTTTTTGATTAAAACGTCTCTTCCAAAAGAGATCCAAATAAGTCAAACACCTTTTCGAGCTTATTATAATAAAAACGTAGTGTAATCCGTTTAAAACATTTTAAAACATCTTTCTTTATGAAAATTACATCCTTATCTTTTATAAAACAATTCCGAGCACCATTAATTATATGCATTCATACCTGAGTGATCTTGAAATGTAATTAACTTGAAGACGAATAAACTTGCACCAATTTAAACTTTGGCATGATTAATTCTTTGAAGCTTTGTTGCAATGTCTTCAATTTCTTCAATACGTCATAGACCGAGTGGGATCGTGACAAAATAAAATCTCCCTATGACATATTACAAACACAGTTTTGTTCACGGAATTAAGTCAAAACAATAAAGGGACTCAATTGGAAATTTATGTCCTTACACATGGACCTCATATCACCAACATAATCCTCTACATTATGTTTATGCTTATGGTAAACAAATAAAACCATATTAAGCAGATACTATCAAGGTTCCAAAGATTCAAAAATACCAAAAGGGCTTGTTTCCTTTTAGAATTTGTTGGAACTATGAGATCCCTTTATACCTCATTCCTCGCTAAGATTAGGTGTCTTCGACTATGATGGTGGTCGTCGGGCTTTTCCTTTTTGTTTATGCTGCTACCATTGATACTTCCACTCCTTCTTTGACCCACAACTTTGCAGTTATTTGCCTTGTGTTGCATCTCATTTATTATGCTTTTTTCTGGGCTTTCATGCCCCACCATTTTGTGTCCCATTTATTCCGCTACCTATGTATTTGTTCCTAGAAAAACTCAGCACCACTATATGTATTTCAGACAAAAATTGTATCCAACGCATAGAGAAACTCATATTCGGTTTATGCATTTGAACGTTTGAGCATACCTGTTTAGACTCAATGTAATATGTTGAATCTGCTGTAATATGCTGCAATGCAGTCATAGCTGCAATATGCTGATTCCCATTTCCTCCTCTCATCCTTTTTTTCCCCTCATTTAGCTCTCGTTTCTCAAACAATTGGTTGGGCTTCTGAAAGAATAACATTTGGCCAATATAGAAGTCATTAAAACTTTAGTACTTTTGACATTTGGCCAATATAGACAAAATAAAAAAAAATGTTCCAACCCAAAACACACTAAAGTTAGAATAACATTAAAATTAAACTAAGATAATACATTATATTGAACCAAAGGCATCACAAATCAAGATATACATTGATTAACAAATGAAATATCAGAAAGCTATAAAGTTTACAAATGCAGTTTTCGGCCTAGAGGCACACAAATTCTTTACAATGATATAAATGGATCAAGGGAACATATACACTTGAATAAAATTAGAAAAAAATGCTACTCACGGCTGTTAATGTGAGTCAATGTCGGTGGTGTTTCAAAATATGAGTCTAAGAAAAACATGAAATAAAAATAAAATTAACTGTAGCTACAACAAACACATGACAGTTATTAACTCAGTTAATGTGAATTGAGTGAGAACTGCTTAAGTTGATAGTTACCCTAAATTCCTTGTACTGGGCACATCAAGTGTGTTCTTGAAGACTTTCTCAATCAGGCCAGCTCGATCCATAAAGAAATAGATCAAATATGTGTAAGTTCATAATAGTCCTACTCGAACAGACCTGCTCCAAGCAAAAAAAAGGAAACACTGATGCTGGCATTTCAGATCTGCTATACCTCGAATAAAGAAGATTTTGATAAATAAATGACAAAGAATTAATCAAACTAATGGAAAAAGTTCGGCTGTAATTGATATCTAACAACATTATACGTCTGAGATATGAGCTCAGAAATATAGAACTAATCAAACTAATGGAAAAAGGTTAGTTCTAACGATATGAACTAAAAAAATATAGACTGATGATACACAATTTGTCTGCCTGAGATGAGGATTATATCATCGAATAAGTCATATGTTTCGGGTGCAGGATGAAGGAGTGAGATCACAGTTATCCCTTGAAGAATTTAATTGGATTTCCTAATGGAATTCACAATCTGAACAGTTATTCAACTGTTCAAACCAATTGATAGTTCATCCATGAAAAGTTTTTTTATTGGTCCAACCATTATCTCCCCTATACCATAATTTGATTAGTGTTTAGAAGAATTTGTCTAATACATGGTGACTGCTATGATTTATTCATTTTTCTTTCAATGCTACCCAACCCTTCTAGGTACAGACCTTACAAATAGAACCATTCTAAATCCACTGTGTTCATAACTAATTCCAGAAATAAAGTCAATAACTCGAGTGGATTGAAATTCACACAACTAATACAATTAATAACCATCCAACTTAAGCGGACTGAAATTTCAATCAATTGTTGTTCAAGATTTAAATCCCGAATTTGTATTCCTTATCGAAACAAAATTGATGAATGTAGAAAAAATAAAGTAAAAAGAAATTTACTTACTGGCCTAAAAATCTCATAAGCTCAAGTCCCACAAAAAATAATTAGTTGTTGCCAATGTACAATCGTCGGTCACGATTCCCACCAATTTACTATTGAAGTGATCGTTGAGAAGATTTTAGCCATCTTAGGTAGCCATTTAAGGACAAAAAACTTGGAAATCACCACTTTTCAATACATTATATACGAAACCAAAATCAAATTCAAACTCAATAGTACTATTGTTGCAAACCAAATTCAATTCATGGTTCTGAAAACACAAAAAATAACTATAGAACAAAAATAACAAATTTTTGCATGCTTTTTATCTAAATGGAAAAATGATCACCTCTGTTGCTAAATTAATCAATATCTAAATCAATCACATATGCAGAACAAAATATTAAGCATAAAGATCTAACTTCACATAATGTAACGACTAGAGGGGGAAACAGAGTAAAGATTGAGAAGGGGAAAACATAATAAAGACAGTACATAGTACACATATTACAAAGTAGTCACACATTTAAACAATGTCACTAGCTAGCATCTTACACTTCAATAATGAGGTCAGTATTAGTGATATTTGGATCATAGTTGACTTTTTCTTCTTCGAGAACTAAACCCGTAAGTGTTGTTTTCACTCCAGCGACCATTGAAATGTCCCGCTCAGTAGAATCTGATGAGCTTCGCAGCATCTGAATTAAAAGAAGAAATATCAAACATTAAAAGGTTAGAATAATATGTGAAGCAAAATTAAGCCACACTAAAATAGAATTGATGAAGCTTAATTTGTTTAGTTTTTTTAGCCAATTTCAAATGAGCTTACAATCCAGCTAAATGTGAATCGTTTTTTTTTTAGTTTCAGGTTGTTTAATTACAAACATAGAGAACAAAGTAAAATAAATTAATGTAATTTAAAGCATGATTAAACTTGATCTATTTATATTATGAATTGGCTGCGAATGGACCTTAGACCAAGTCACCAACTGATAAACGTTTAGCTATAGTGTGACAGTGTAATAAATTACAATAATATGAGAGAGAGCCCAAAATCAAATACTGCAATCTTAGTCGTAAAAAGAAATGATTAGTTGACTTGATACATACATTTTTTATCTGCATTAAGAAATCAGGCATGTGGATCACGTGTTCACTAATAAACAACATATCTTGAAGCCCTTGATGACATTTGTCAAGCAGCTTCCATACGACTACCTGCTAAGATGTTCAACAATATTTTAATGAAATTAATGTTCCATTTACTAACCCATCATATGGAGCATTATATTGCATTATCAGCCAGCTAATTATAAAGCAAAGAAAGATTAGCATCAATAGTCCAAACCTAAACAATTTGTAAATCAATAAAGAAAAGAAAGATTTTAAACTCCATGCTCGATCTAGTAAACTAAAAAACTCTAAAGCAAAGAAAACCAACTAATTATAAAATTAAACCATAAAGTAAAAATAAAACTAAAAATAATAAGAAGTTAAACTTCAAAATTGAGTGAGAACTGTTTAAGTTGACAGTTACCCCAACATCAAAAGTTTCTTTTTCGTTCATTTTGAAGGTTTCAAATTGAGTGGTGAGGTTTTGGAGTTTTAAAGCTTTAACGACACTAGTACCTTCATGAGTGAGTTGTAAAATATCCCAAGCTTCTTTAGCGGTTTCACACATCATAATGCGACGGAATTCATCCGGTGTGACCGCGCTAAACAAGACATTTAAATCACAGGAATTAAAATTAGATAGTTTAAATTCATTCTCACTCCATCTATCGGCGGGTTTGGGAACACGCTCATTATATACTAAATGTGTAGGTGGGGACCACCCGTTAATGACAGACAACCAAACTCTCTCATTGATAGATTTTTGTGCCGATTTCATCCGTGCTTTTCAATACGCGTAATTAGAACCATCGAAAATAGAAAATTTTGAAAATGGGAAAAATTCCATTTTAGCCAAAAGTATCTTAACGAAGTAATTTATCATTTTGGATCTGATACCACTTGAACGTCTTAATTACCCCCAAATTTTAAATTTTTATCAAAAATTAATTATTTCAATTTCCTTTTAGAGATGCGGAATAGAGATGGCTCAACTAAACAAATTTTAATTTCTTTTAAAAAAAACTAAGCACAAAGTGAAATTAAATTAAACAAGAAATACATTGTTCACTTAAACATATTAACTCAACCCAAGTCCTAGAAATTTGCCTAATTAATTAATTAAGTCATTTTTGCAAAGTAGGCCAAACCAAATTTTATCCAATAAAATTAATGACTTGAATTAATTTAATTTTTAACCAAACAAATTAGCACCAAATTAAATATACCAATTTTATCTTTTTACCTGAGAATGAATCTAATGTGATATTTGCAAAAGATAAAATAAGTAAACAACCACTACGCCGCGTTGTACGAGGAAAAACCCACAACGGGAAAGAACCTCGGACGGCCCTAGCCTTAAGTCCACTAAGTATGGTATTTTTACAAGTACAAGAAAAATGACTTACTCAACTTGACTCGACTCCCTTCAAGACCCTGATGCGTCTTATTCCACCAACCTCCGCTTAGTTAACAATCACGAACTCCACCGGAACCTTGGAATCCACCAATGAGGCTTCTAAAACAACCATCAACCCGCACTCGAAGCCTTTCTCCGAGTGGGAACGCCGCAGCAACAAACAAGTCTTCTTCTTTGAGGGATTTAGAAGTAAACCCAAACAACTCTTCAATTAGGTAGAGTAGAACCCGGTGCAAAACACTCCAAACACTTCAACATGAACTTTTGAACTTTGAAATTTTCTCTCAAAAATGTTCTCTCAAAAGCTGTTTAGAAAATGTCAAAAGTTAGTTTTTCAAACTAGGTTCCCGCACATATAACTTCTGTCAAGAGTTAGTGGGTAAAGGTAAGTGGGAACATAGGAAAACTTCTCAAAACTTCCCAAAAAATTTCCCGCCTGAAATCTCGTTCGAACGACCCTTCTAACGAAGTTCCAGTGGCCAATGGTAAAAGTCATTGGAAAACTTGTTCGAATGACATTCTCGTTCGAACGACAATATCAAACAAAGTTCCAGAATGTTCAAAATTCAAGTTTTAGACCAAAAACTATATTATAAAGTTTTAAAGAGACTTTGTAAAAACAAACAACAGTTTAAAATAAAATTACACCCAATAAAAAAAAATGTTCCAAGATCCTATGCATATATGTAATGCATTCATACCTTAGGAGTAATTGGAACTACGTTGATGACGAGAAATGAGGCACATGTAAACCGGCAATGATGAAGTTTTTTAAATCTGGTCACTACGTCTTCAACTTTAGCATGTCATAGGCTTGAAGGATGGTCAAGAACTCTATCCTATGACTTAAACATTTTTATGCGGAATTGATCCAAAACTACAAAGGACTCAATTGAAAATTTGTGTCCTTACATAGACAAATGAATCAAGTTCACCCATAATTGAATTTTGTATATGACAACGAGCATTAATGGAACAAGATTTGCTAGATGAAGGTGCTTAGGTTAATATTATGCCCGTTAGATTATTTTATGCCGCATATATCTCGGAGACAAGGTTGGTCATAATACCTCTCAATCTCAAGTTATGATAACCAGACTTCCAAGTCCATTAGTTATTTGAATGTTGGAATAACGATGGGAAATCTCATGTTGCATATCAAATTCCATGTGAATGAGTTAGCTATGTCATATACTTATTAATTTGGAGGTTTTTGGATGCACCCAAACATAGTTTAGTTCCTTCAACACATCATCAATGTATAAAATCCAATGCAAAAGGAAGAAAGATAGCGATATGAGTTACCAAAAATTCATTTTCAAATAAGGAAGAACATTTTATGGATGTTGCCTTTTATACCAAGTTACATGAGGAAACTTGTATCCTCTAAAGGCGTATCGAAGGGGTACGAGTGACCTCTGTCAATCGAGGAGAAGTGTCTGAACAAGCTTTACAAATTGAACTAGAGAGACAGGTTAGACTTAAAGCTTATTATATCTCCCAAAAACATTTTGGGGAGGAGGTGCAATGATAAAGAACATTAAATAGAGCTAACAGAATAGTGATAGAGCAATAAGGAAACTAAAATAAAAGGAAAGTGCCATTAACTTTTGCATGACAATGCAAGAACGTGGTGCTTAATGATGGAAGTGTGATATATATCCTTTAAATGTGTGAGCGAAAAACTAAAGATCCTGAAGAAGATGACTCGGAATATGAATATTTTTTTATTGATAATAAAGGATAATGTCTTCTCATTCATAATTTAAATATTCAAGAGTTGGTAGAAGAGATTGAAGATGATTCTTGATGTATACAAGATAATCCTAAACCACAAGTTCAGGAGCTAGAAAAGGTGGAATTAGCTGAGGATGGAAATAAACCAAGGACAATCTTCATTTAAGAAATACCTAGAAGATAAGAAGAAGCTGGAACCGATCAAACTCATTCAAAAATTCAAAGACATTTTTGCATGGAAGTACACTGAGATGCCTAGGTTGGATCAAGAAGTGAACTTCCACAAGTTGAATGTTTTCACTTCAGTAATACCTATCAAGAAGTCAACCAGGACGTATAAGACAGAGTTAGACCTCAAAATCAAGGCTGAGATAGAACGATTGCTATCAGCTAGATTTATCAAAGAAATTAAACATCCAATTTTCCTTTCTAACATTTTTCCAATAGGTAAGAAAGATAAAACATAAATTTGCACTTGTGTTGATTTTAGAGATCTTAGCAAAAAGATGAGTTTCTTCTACCTTCAATTGATAACTTGATCGATCCAACTGATGGTCACAAGATATATATCTTTATGGATGGTTGTGTTCATTACAACCAAATTAATATGGATCCAGATGATGCTTAGAAGATAGTGTGACCATCCCAAGGCTTCCCTCTTTTTCTTTTTCGTGGATCCCTTCAGCGTGCGTGCGGGATTGCACCCTTTCCTGGGGCACTCTGTTGTCATCAATGTGGGATAATGTATAGAGATAGAGTCTTCAGTTTATTTTTTAACAAAATAGATAAAAGAAATCTCATCGCCTCGAGAGAACGACTTCAAAGACAATACTGATGCTTGCGAAACCAAGCAGTTCAAAGGTCCAAGGACCAAGTTACGGAATGGGAATATTTTAGGAACCCATCCCGCCCTTTCGATCTCTTATGGGCATGCGTTAATATTCTCATGTTAGACTCCGTGAAGTGTGTGTTTATATGCATAATATAGATTAATAATGGAATCATTCAACTTGCGTCATGGAAAAGGATGGAGTGAAGTCATCCTTAGGAGTGTTCCCAAAACACGAGCATAACACACACACACACACACATATATATATATATATATATATATATATATATATATATATATATATATATATATATATATATATATAAGTCTCTAATAAGGACTCTTTATGGTGCAGACCCTGGTACATGTCATTATATTGAAATAGTAAAAGAATGAATTTTTTTATGAAAATTCATGGATATCACCTCCACTTGAGAAGAAAATCTCCAATTTTTTTCATCAAAAAATTCAACAAAATATCGTTAAGATGAGGTGATATGTAAAAAAAGGTATAAATATTCATTTTTTACTGTTGAAATTTTAGGTTTGTGCCGGTCACTTGCTTAATTGATTTTTTTTATGAAACTTCATGGATATGATCTTCTCCTTGTTGATATCATATCCATGAAGTTTCACCAAAAAATTTAATCAAAAAGTAAGTGAGATGATCGTCAAAATTTCAACGGTCGAAAATGCATATTTATACCATTGGTTACATATCACCTCATCTCAACGATATTTATTGAATTTTTTGATGAAAAAAATTGGAGACGATCTTCTCACCGTGAAGATCATATCCATGAAGTTTCATAAAAAAATCACCTTTTTTTTAAATGATATGTACTGGGGTTTGCACTATAAGGAATCCTTACAAGAAGGGGCTTCTCTCTCTCCCTCTCAATGTCAATATATATATATATATATATATATATATATATATATATATATATATATATGTGTGTGTGTGTGTGTGTGTGTGTGTGTGTGTGTAGATGTAGGCTCAAGTGAGGTCCTCGGTTTGAAGACCAATTTTGATAAAATAGAAAGAAAAAAATTGAGTTGATTTTTTTCATGGTTTTTAAACATTCCAGTAGGACCATAAAGACAAAATCAGCTCAAAATGAATTTATTTGCTATTTTAAAAAATCGATCAAACTTTGTCAGTGTTTAACAGCTTAAAAGCTACTTAAAACTGACAGTTTGACCGATTTTTTAAAAATAGCAAAAAAATTCATTTCGAGCTGATTTTGTTTATGGTCCTACTAAAATGTTTAAAAACCATAAAAAAATCAGCCCAAAAATATTTTTTTTACTATTTTTAAAAATTGGTCTGCAAGTGAGGTCCTCAAACTGGGACCTCACTTGATCCTGCCTCTATATGTGTGTGTGTGTGTGTGTGTGTGTGTGAAAACAATATTACATGTGCATAAGGGAGGAATCAAGTCTCGGGATTTTCCCAAGACGCCTCATGTCCCAAGGGGCGTCAAAGTCCACATAGTTCGAATATAACATGGTATGGGGTTCAATCTATAAATCCAAATGGGTGATTTCTCTTATTTGTGTATGTAGAGAAAATATACTTTAAAAAGTAAGAATGTGACATGAGAATCCCTCTTTTGGAATTTATAGATAAACCCTTCTTTTCCTGGTTTTGGTTTTTTTAATGACAATGGAGTATGTGAATTTACTACTAATAAAGGTTTAAGATTAATATAAGTGATGTAATGAAATAAAGTGCTAAAGTAGAAACAAAGCAACTAATACTAAAATAAAAGAATTAGAGAAAAGGATGGAGAATTGGACCTCCTTATAAATGCTTGAAGTTGATCTTCAGTGTAGATATACTGACCTTGTAACGGGATGAAAGCGGTATGATGAGATGGGGGGATTTACTAAACGAAGTAATAAAGTGATGGAATGGAATGTGGGAGATAGGTTTTAGGAAGGGAACAGCTCGGAATTCAAGAGAATATTCTTTGAATTGTTAAGATACTTTTTTAGGGATGTTAGGGGTTCTTTTCAATGTGAGGTCATGGACTCTATTTATAAGGACAACAGGACTGCCGATTGGCAGGTTCCTGGACCTGCGTATTGGCACAGCACCCCAAGCACATTGTGAAAAGGTTGGATCCTAAGGGTTCTATTCGGCAGTCTGGAACAGGTTTTTTGAAAAATAGTCGTAGAACGAAATTCGTAAGTTAGAATTGCACATGGGGGTAGACCGTTAGAAAGGGTATTCAGAGCCCTTCAATCATCCATTGAGTCACACCCGAGTTTGGGAGTTGATCAAGGCCAAACGAGTCCCAAAATTTCCCATTGGTCTCACACAAGAAATCCTGATAGGAAAATGAATCGTTCGTCCGTACCGTAAGGATGATTCGCACATGGGACGGACATTTGGAAAGGGTATTTAGTGACCTCAATATTTCATTTATCTTCGTGTGGGTTTGAGAGTTGACCAAGGTCAAATGGGGCCAAAAAACTCTCAATGACCTTTCAAAGTAAAATGGGTCATTCGTCCGTACCGTAAGGGTGATTTAAGCATGGGATAGACCATTGGAAATGGGATTCAGTGTCCTTATGGATTTCATTAAGCTTCGCTTAAGTTGGAGAGTTGAACGGAGTCAAATGGGGCCCAAGGGCACCCGATGATCTCTAAATTGGTTTTTGGAGTAAAATGGATTGTTCGTCCAAATCGTAAGTTCGATTCACGCATAAAATGGACTGTTGGAATGGGGATTCAGAGACCTTTGAAGATTCATTGATATTTTTCTTAGATAAAAAATTTAACCAGAGTCATATAGGGCTCAAGAGTTCCTAGTGGCCTCTAGATCAAAACTCGGAGTATGACTTAGAATTTATGATGGATGGATGAGTGCTAAGTATCTAAGGAGATGCTTAGGGGCTTCTAGGATAAGGTGTCTATAAATAACCCCTTGACGGGTGAGCTTAGAACAAGTGAATGTTGTCAAATGATAGAGAGCACATCGATGTTTGGGAAGAGGATTTTAGGTCAATTTTGGGGACCTAAAGGATCAAGGTGACCTGATTTAGAGTGTCAAGGTCAGTTCTGAGGAACTAAGGAGACAAGGACGACCAATTCAGTGGGTCGAGGAGGTGTTAAGGTTAATTTTAAGGGGATAGGGTGACCAATTCAACGGGTCGAGGTTAATTCTAAAGTTATGTTAGGGGTGACCAATTCTTTAGGTCAAAGTTGTAATGACCATTTCTGAGGATCTAAAGTTAGAGCAACCCATTATGTAGGTCGAGGTTGATTCAAAAGTCATAACGACCAATTCTAAGGGCCAAAGTCAATTTTGAGGACCTAAAGTTACGACGAATGATTCGACGGATCGAGGTCAATTCTGAGGACTTATAGTTGCGATGACCAATTTGAGGGTCGAGGTGAAATCTAAGGACCTATAGTTATGAAAACCAATTCTGAGGGTCGAGGTCACTATGAGTACCTAAAGTTAGGAAGACCGATTATGAAGGTTGAGTTCAATTCTGAGGACGTAAATTAGGGGAGATTAATGCGGCGGGTTAAGGTTTTAACGATCAATTCTGTCGATCGAGGTTGATTCTAAGGACCTAAAGTTGTGGTGACCAATTCGGAGGGTCTAGGTCAATTATGATGACCAAATGTTATGACGACCGATTATGTGGGCTGAGTTCAATTCCGATGACCTAAAGTTGTGATGAATAATTCTGAAGGTTGAGGTCATTTGTGAGGACCTAAAGTTATAACGACCAATTTTACGGGTCGAGGTCAATTCTGAGGACCTAAAGTTGTGATGACCAAGTCTCCATGTCGAGGTAAATTCTGAGGACCTAAAGTTGGGACGACCAATTATGTAGGCCAAGGACAATTTTGATGACCTTAAGTTATGACGACCATTTCTATGGGCCAAAGTCAATTCTGAGAAATAAAAGTTGGGGCTAAAAATTCTGCGAGCCGAGGTTGTAACAATCAATTCAGTTCATTGAGGTCAATTTTAAGGATCTAAAGTTGTGATGACCAATTTTTATGGCCAGGTCAATCGTGAGGACCTAATGTTGTGATGATCAATTTTGTGGGCCGAGGTCAATTCGAAGGACCTAAAGTTAGGGAGACCAATTCTAAGGGACGAGGTAATTCTGAGGACCTAAAGTTTTGATGACCAATTATGAAGGTCGGGGTTATAACGACCACTTCTACGGGTCGAGGTCAATTCTAAGGACCTAAAGTTGTAGCACGGGGAATTACTCCCTTGGGGAAATTTAAATTATCTTAGGCGTCCAGGTGCACTTGTGGTTCTATTGGGGATTATGTTGTCTTAAAACTCCACTTGGGAATGTTTAGTTTTGAGGTCCTCGCTGGGTAATTGTAGTAGACTTGGATACCAGTGCATCACTGGTTCCATTGTGGAGTACGCTAGGGATAAAAGTTTAAGATTAATCTAGCAGGGGAATTCGAGAGTTTATAAGGGGAATAGTGATCCAAAAAGTGATTTTCTTTAAAGAAAATAGTATTATGGAATTTTGGGGAATTTTCTAGAATTTTTTGGTATTTTCTTTTACAAAATCTTAGGGGGCTGTCAACAGGAAGGCTTGAGAGGATGCCAATCGGTAATGGCACAAACTCATGGCTTTCTTGGGAAGAGTGAAAGGCAGATTTGAGGGATGTGGGTAGAATCATGTTGGAGGATTCTATTCGAATTTTTTTCTTGAAGGATGTGTTGATGAAGAGGAGGGTGGATGTGATGGATGGGAGTCAGGTGAGGTAGATGGCCCGTCTATTTATTTTTCTTTTTCTTGGGGGTTCTTAGTGGCGACAAGCAGCGACATCGTCCATCTTTGGTTATTATCGTGTTCGAGGATGATTTCTGATGTACATCTATACGATTGGGGGACCGTTACTTTGGCATCTCATTATTCTTTCCTAAATTCATTCATCCAGTGTTGTCAAAACACCTTTAAAGGATCCATGTACCTTATGGAGGTAATTTTGGATTTATTTTTCTTTTTATGCATTTTCTTGCATTTTTCTTTGTTGATTTCTATCTGTTGTAGACGTGTTTCAATGTGGTGATAGGGCATAACGCGGTTTTGATGGACCTGAATGATAAGGATATGGGGGACTTCTGTTAGATGTTTCGATTGTGCAATTCCAACCGGCAATCGAATCAGTCCTTATCTTTGGTTGACATGTGTCAGGTCTTGAATACCCTGATGAGCGATCAGGTTATATGTTTATCTTTTCTGAGTTCTTCTTTGCATCTTTATTTCTTAAGTAGATATTGATTCTCTATTGGGGATTTCCAGCTACCATTGTGGGTGATTCTGCAGGACACATGAGTTACGGGCATGCTTGCGCAGATGTGGCAATTGATTACGTATGGTACCTGGGAGAGAGGGTGGTGAGGAAAATCATGCAGGAGGTGGTGGTAGTCCCACTATCGGTGCCCCTTATTTATATGAGGCGGGCAAGGTAGATGTCTGATAGTGCCAGGGGGTAGCGATGATAGGCGAGCCCTATACGCACTACATGGATATCGTGGAGAGCAATGATTATTTAGACATTATGACGAGATGGTTGATGTCCTACTATATTTATGACGTGTAGAACATGACTCCACCTGCCACATCTTCATATAGGGGTACCAATGTATCAATGGATTTAGCGTGCAACACATGTGGTGGTACGTCGGCAGTTACGGTGGAAAATGAGACTCTGTTTATTTAGGTGACTCCCCCTTTTTCTAATTTTCGATTGGATAGTGGGGACTCACTGAGTGTGCCACACCTTCATCATATGGTGGTGTCTGGGTTGATAGGGCATACGGATGAGGCCCTCCAACCTGAGGTATATTCCTTCTCTTTATCTTTTCTATTTCCATTTATTCTTTCTTTACTTCTTTATTGACTGGATCACCTTTTGTCGCTCTTTTTTCTTGCAGTATGTTCATGTGCCAACCATCTAGCTACGAGATAACAAGGATTGGATGTCCTCTATGTATATGTATATTAAGAAGTCATATATTTCCTACTTTGTGTTGCTTGCCACTTCAGATGAGGGTTTTGGTTCTGGGAGTGAAGGATGCTCCGCTCATCACCGAGGGTAGTGTGTGCTCCGCAGGGGCTGAGGGTTTTTTGTAATACATATATATGGCTTGAGCAAAGTCCCATTGTCTTTTTATCTTTTCCTTTTTTTTCATACCTACGAAATATGTAATACATATATATATATAGGGAATTACCTTTCTTTTTTTATATTTTTCTCATCGATTAAGTGACTTATCCTATACGCAGTTTTTTAATTTTCAACAGAGACTGTTTATTTTATGTAAAGATAGAGATGAATATGAAAATATTGAAAAAGGGAAAAAATGTTTATCATATAAAGAGGGAAAGTGAAATTCATTTTAGTTAATATTCTATAAAAAGGAAAAATATTTTTTAAATAAAGGGGTGTCGATCGACATACCCCTTGACCTGCCTATCGGCGTGGAGGTCAAGTCAAATCACTCTTAGGCTTTGATTGCACTTCCTGCATACTTGTGTACTTCTGTAGGGCTGAGAATTAAACGGGTTTCAAGAAATTTTAATTTTTTTCCAAGGATTTTGGGTATAATGTGATGGGTATAGGGTTTGTTTTCTTTACCAAAACCCACATTTATTCTATTACATTTCATTTCCAATTCCCCAAATGCATATTCCTATGTATGAAGAATTATTATCTTGCAGTTTTAGAGGCCACGTGCCTTTACAATGTTAACTATGATACTTTCATCTTGCGTCGAGTTTCTCTATGGCACAATCAAGCCATAGATTGGAATTTGCTAGCAGCGGCGGTACATTTTTGGTTCCCTGATGACCATGCCTTCCATTTTGTCTGGATGAGGTGTGTCTTACTAAGAGGAATTATCATCCTTGTTGGGGGTTAGCCCTAGTGTTGTGGAGGTCATGCCCAACTTTTCTCATTCTCCCTGGGCATTTCGGGCGGAGCTACACCATATTTCTCCTTTAGCGGCTCGATAGTTGGTTAATGGAGGGACTATTTCTCTTCAGACATTCATGTAGTTAGTGCATTACATGGGCTTAAATAATGCTAACTTCATCGAAGTTGTTGCTTTGGGCCTTACTACGAGGCTTCTACTGGTGACAGGGGACTTGATAGTTGATCCCCAAGTGGATGCGATAATGACATTGATTTCTTACCACTATAATTATGCGACGGTGGCGCTGGCGGAGACCCTGAATGGTTAAACGATTGGAATGAGGGCCGTTATGATTTTTTTAGGGGATGTCACATTATGTTGTTCATGTGTCTTACATAAAGGTTTCATCTCGCGGCCTCGGATGAGTATCCATTGGCAGGTGTGCCTAATTTCTTTATGCGAATTTTTTTTAACTTCGGCCCATTGGTAGAAAACTGGGTCAACTGGTTTGTGGAGCACGGAGCCTAGTGTCTTCATTAGTCAGTGCCATAGTGGGGATATTTGCATCATGTTTTACCGCTAGGAGAGTACCAATATGTGCAATTGGTTGGCCTTTTCTAGACTTCCTTTTATTTCTCCTCGTGGCTTCTACGCCAATTCGTAGGGGAACAAATTATTCCCCCTCGCATAACGAACTTCTTCCACGTAGACAACATGACTAAATCACTGCAGATGATGTTGGGTTCCTTATGGCGATGCCACTAACCATCTACCCGTCCATCATAATCTATAGTAGGGGTATGTCATGTGTCTAGGGACTACCTGAGGTTGTTGTGGAAGTGGGTATTAGAGAAGGTTATGGAGGATGAGACTGGTCAAAGGTGGTTTGTTGCCTTCGACACCATAGAGGATGGTGTTATGGTTTCGTTCAAGGTTGTCAGGGAGTATCGCTCCATGGAGTAGAAATGGATTGTTAACAAAGTGTGGGAGACTGGGAGACCTTAGAGGGTAGGGAATGATGATGATGCAAGGCCATTTGAATGTTTAAGAAATCAAAAGTAAAGTTAGGGCAACATTTTGTGAATCCCGGTTAATATGTATTTTGGAGTTTTGGGGTTTTCTATTTTTTTGTGGGGTTAGGGATAATTTTGTGAAGCTGGTAGGGATTAGGTTTGTTTAAGATGGTTTTGGTCAGGGGAAAGGGGGTGGTCTATTTATCTCCCTTAACTGATACTTTATGTAACGATGTTGTATTCCCTTATTGAAAAAAAATTATTCTGATCATATTTTATTATGCTTCTTGATGAGTTTTACGCTTGAATTGTCTATACCAATCACTAAAGGATACATAATCCTTTTGTTCATGTGAATGATGAAATGTACCGCAGCATTTGGGAGTTGGAAAATAATAGTAGTTTATGAAAAAGGGGATCGTGCCCATGTATGGCGTACGGGGTGCCTATGTACCTCTAGGGTTTTGAAAATTTTCAAGAGTTTCCTTTTTGAAAAAAGAAATTTGTGATAGGATCAGGTCCCACGTAGATCTAGGTAGGAGGAAATGAATATTTTATTTAGAATATAAAGGGGATTAGAAGAGTCATAGCGCGCCAATATTTCACACTAAGACACACCATTTCTTCTCCGTCGAGGTCTGTGAGCATAGCGGCACCGCCTGACATAATTTTCTTTATAATGTAGGGGTCACTCTAATTCAATTTTAATTTCCCTCTAGAGTCCCAAATGGGTTTTATTATCTCTTTAAGATCAAGATCTTCTTCCCGAACACCGCAGTTCATGAATTTTTGATCGAATGATCACGTTATTTGGAGAAGATGTCCATGATTGTTGTATAGAGCCTTAAGTCTATTTTCATCTAAGAGTGATAGTTTGTCAAAGAGGATCTGATGTCAGTCTTTTTTGCTGACTTTGCTCACGAGCAAGATGCGTAGGGAAGGTAGTTCTAGCTTAATGACTAGGACTTCTTCCATGTCGTATACTAGAGAATAAGGGGTAGCCCCAGTAAGTGTTCTGATTGAAGTACGAAAGCCCAGAAGACGTATAAAATCCGATCGGCCCAATCTCTGTAATTATCAATCATCTTGCTGATGATGAGTTAGAAGCTTTTATTGGAGGCTTTGACTTTGGGGTTGATAGGGAGAATATTGGTGTCTTTGAATCCCATACTCATCGACTAGTTCTGTGAACTCGGCTTTGAAGTGGAGTCCATTATCTAATACTAACTCGTGGAGAATATCGTATCGACAAATGATTATTTTTTTGATAAATTTGGCCACTTTCTTGGCTTTCAGCACTATGTAGGACTCTGCTTCGACCCATTTAGTTAAGTAGTCAAAGGCAAATAGGAAAAAATCGTGACTGTTAGAAGCTTTGGGAGTGACATTCCTTATGATGTCAATGCCCTAGGTGGAGAAAGGCCAAGTAGAGGTCGTGTTATACAATTCTCGAGGAGGAAAGTGTTGGCAAACTTTTAACACTTGAGGCATCTTCGAATATAGGCAGTCCAATCTTAAACCATGGTGGTCCAATAGTGTCCTTGATGGAATGTCTTCTTGTGCGTATGATCATTCATATGGGGCCCATATTCTTGACTATTTATTTTTTACATCATTTCTTCGATATCAACCCCTGTTATGCAGTGTAAAAAGGTTTAATCAAAGTTTCTCTTCAAAAGTACTCTGTCGCAAATGATATACTGGGCAACTAATTTGCAAAGGGTGGGATGATCTTTCTTATTTGCATCTTGGGGATATCTACCATGTTTAAGGAGGCACCAAATGTCGCAGTTCCATAACTCGGCCATATTGTTATCTTCCTTAGTGATGAGCTCTAAGATTTGGTAGTGAGTTGGCATGGCTTGGGTTTTGAATCAGGAGAGGGGCCATTGTTATTCCTTTAGGCATATCGACCATGGAGGTAAGGGTTGAGAGGGCATAAACTAAGATGTTCTTTGCATGAGGAAGGCAATGGAAGGCGACATCTCTAAACTGGGAGGCCAGATCTTCAAAGTGGGCGTGAAAGGGTGGGAGCTTCTCTTCTTTGACTTTCCATTTTTTGAGAATTTGGCCAACAACGAGGGTAGAGTCCCCGTATATGTCTAGGTGTGTGATATATTTCTTGAGAGTTATTTTGAGGCCTACGATGCATGCCTAATACTCAGTCATATTATTGGTGCGGGGGAAGTCCAACTTGATGGCAATGGGGGATCGAAAGTCATTAGGGGAGATTAGAAGTATCCTAATTTCGTATCCTCTCTTGTTGGCAGCTCCATCAAAGAACATTTTCCATCTAAGGTCCTCTTGGGAGGCACGCAGAATGTCTTAATTCATAAATTCAGAGACCCAAACATCATTTCCTCCCATGGGGTAATTGATAAGGTAGTTAGAGATGTCTCTCCCTTTTCATGGATTTATGCGTGAAGTATACGATGTCAAACTCAGTTAGTAATAATTACCAACAAACCATTCAACTGGCCAAAGAGGGTTTCTCTTGTAAGTATTTTATGGGATCCATTCGGGATACTAGTATGATGGAAAAGTCAAACATGTAGTGTCATAAGTTCTGTGAGACCTAAACAAAGGCGACACGTGCTTTTTTCAAAGAAGTTTATTTAACTTTGTACCCGAATATTTTTTACTAGTGTAATAGATGGCTCTTTCCTTATGGGATTTTTCAATGTATTGGGCTAGCAAAACTCCTTTTGTGGTATCTGTGACGGTCAAGTATAAGAGGAGGGGGAGACCTGGCTGCGGAGGCATGAGCATCGTAGGTCGGGTGAGGTATCTCTTTATTTGGTCAAAGGCTTCTTGGCATTCCTCATTCCAAAATTTAGTTGAACTATTTCAAAGAAGTTCAAAAATGGATTCACAGATAGAGGATAACTGGCTGATTAAAGAGTTGTAATTTGAAGATTGTAGGGACAAGTTTCTAATAGATTCAATTTGTATGAATTTTGGATTTATTTCGTGTTTGGACCAAATTGTTTGAGTCATATTTTAGAACTTGAGTGTGTTAACCTTTGAATCCTATGACGTGGTTTCTTGAAGATGTAGCGACTAAAATAGAAGATCTTCATCATCGTGTCACATTTCATGCTCATTGTTGTCTTCAAGTTCCAATGATCTCTTAGGTATGCATGGATAAATGTTTTGATCATTGGAGATTATATATTTTGGAGTTAGGATTTTATAAAATAATTAAAATGATTTTACCTTCTTTTAATATTTATAAAAGAATTTTTTTGTGAGGTTTTTAGAACAACATTGGGTAAGTCATTCGAATGACATAGTGTACCTCGTTAAAATGGGTTCCAACAAACTTCAAACAAACCATCTTTGGCCATAAATTGAATGTCGTTTGATAGCTGGTTGGATACGTGTTCGATTGAGATCTTATACATCGTTCGAACGAGGTTCAAAGTCATTTGAACATGCCTGCAATTTTTAGTAGATTCAATATTTTCCAAAATTGGTTTTTACCCTTATCTCGATTTTGGAAAACCTCCTACAAATAAGAGTGTGGATCAGCAGTATTATAAGGGAGAAAAAACTTATGTTTTTTGGTTAACAAAATCTATCAAAAGCTCTCAAAAACCCTTGTTTATACATAAGTTATTTAGGATCCAATTGTTTATCTTATTAGGCTTTAAGACCATATTTTAGGTACCGTTGGTTTGTTCTTGCATCTAGTTAAGAATCATTTCAAAAGATGGAATACATGTCTGCGGTGTTGCGGTGAAGAAGCAATGTATTTCATTATTTGATCCGTATACTTTTTCTACCATGGCATGTATAGACTCACACGTTGTGGCATTGCACGAGTGAACTCTTACGTGTCAATGTGCAAATATTTAATGAACGAAGATCATCAAGTCTTGCGAGGGTTTTAGATATGTGCTATAAGTGTATTGGTATGTCCCTTGTAACTCAATTCATTGTGAATTTATGTGGCTAGGCCTTCCGAGGTTTTTCTCATTGTGAGTTTTCCATATACTTCGGGCATGGTGTGATTGCTTATTTTACTTTATTGAGATATCGCCTAGATTCATGTTTTAGGATAAAAGAAAATTGGTTTACACAACTTTCGTTTAAAATTGGTGCACCGTATTACTTTGGGTTAAAAAATTTAAGTTTAATATTTAATTTTATAAAATTAAAAATTGACTTTTGTTTACCATGTCCATATTAGAACCCTAAAGCCTATAGGACTTTTTAATGGGTAACATACTTAGATTACTAAGTTCTTGTGTTATATTCCTATTTAGGCATGAATTTTAGCAATTCTTATATGAAAGGGTTAATCATGTTCTAGACCACCTTAGTTTGATGGGTCTAATAGCACATACTAGAAAGTGCTTATGAAATCAGAACATATGTCATTACATGAGAGGGTGTGGCATGGGATTATTGAGGGTTGGTCCCAACCCACATCCTTAGTTGGTGATTATAGTATTTCCAAACCCATAAAAACCTGGAGTAAGGATGAGCTTAAACTATCTAACAATAATTCTCGTGATCAGAATGCTTTGTTTTGTACGACCACATCGGAGGAGTTCCATTGTATTATGACATGTGAAATATTTAAAGAGACTTGGTACATACTCTAACTAACTCAGTAGTGTACTAGTGTTGTTAATGCTTCAAAACTCAAAAACCACACCACTCAATTTGAAACCATTAGGATGGAGGAAAGTGAATCCTTTAATCAGTTATATGCTAGACTATCCGATATCATGAACTCGTCAATTAACTTATGGGAGAGAATATCTAAAACTCATGTTGCCAAGAAAATCTTAAGATACTTACCATAAAGACTTAATTCAAATGTGACAGTTTTGAATTACTTGGGTACTTTGGAATCTATTAAACTTGAAGAGCTTGTAGGTGATCTTCAAGCTTATGAGTTTGGCATGATTTCTTCCAAAAAGATGAATAAGAATAAGGTCATTACTTTGAAAGGCCGAAAGAAAGAAACATTTGTTTCGAATGACGAGTGTGACATTGATTATGATGACATGCCCATTTAGCAAAGAAGCTTAAGAAATTTCTCAAGTTTGAAAAACAATCGAAAGATGAAAATAGGTTTGATAAAATCAATTTTAATGAGGCTATAAATCCCTAAAAATCGTAATGATGATTCAATGAGGTATAATTTGGATAGATTCTTTGGATGTGTAACACTCGCCCCCATGATTTTGATAGTACCCATGAAATTTGGTAACTTTATGTGACTCAATTGACCATTAAACATTATAAGATGAATTGTGGGTAACGTTTGGACAATGTAGTGTCATTGGTGAAATTAATTGGATAAAATGGCCTTATATTTAGTTTGGATAAAAGGGATTATCGTTCGAACGAGATCCTTGATCGATCAAACTATATTCCTATCTCATTTGAACGATGCTTCAAATGACCTTCCCACGACCCATCCCTATTTAGAAAACCTACTCTAATCAGAACTTCGTTCGAAGTACGTTTGAATGAGATGGAATTCTCATTGGAATGAGATCCAGTTTGGTTCGAATGACATAGTAGTTCTCGTTCGAGCGAGATCCATTCTCGTTAGAATGAGACTAAAAAAATTAGTTTTTATAGGATCAAAAAATGCTATCAAATTCCTGAACATTGGATTAAAACATGTGTTAAGCTCCCACAATAGCAGATCAACTCAGCGCATGTGTTCGTGGATATTTTAGGGGCTTAACCCGTAAGGGTTTGGGGGCATTTAAAGTGGTTTTGGACCATTTATGTCATTCTCCATCATATTTTTCTCTCTCGCTCTAACACTTAAGGATTTTATGGAACTCCTCCACCATCCATCACCTTAGAACCACCAACCCTCCACTCTAAACAACCATATTTATATTCTACCACATTTAAGAATATAAAACCCATATACACCATTGTTAGGAAAAGTTATAATTATGGAGATGTTGTTGGGTATTTTAGAGAATAAAGGAAGAACAAACATTGGAGTATTTTCTTTGAGAATTAAGGGAGCAAACTAGTGGATCTAGACAACCTTTTTAAGGCCACCTTAGGAGGTGGAAGGTTGCGATCACCTTCTTATCCATCCAATCACGTTTAAGGCATCTTTTAGTTGGGAAACTCTACTCTTTAGCTTAAGACATCTATTTTCCACAGTATTGGTTTCCTAGTTAGAGTTTTTAAGAGAGGAATGCATAAACGATTTTTAATAAGGTTATTTCTTATGGCTTTATGTAAAAAGGTTTAGAAATGATTCAAGAGTTTTGAGTAAAATGATATATTTCAAGAAAACTTGGTATTTAAACATATTAGGGAATAAAATTTTTGAATAATATTTATCTTGTTGGAAATATTTTATGAACAAATATCTCAAAGTTTTCTTGTAAAAATAGGGATTTTATGAAGTTAGACATTTACTCAGGTTTGAAGAATAAAAATATCGTTTACTTTTAAAGGCATGTTTTTGCAAGTATTATGAAATCTCTTGAATAAATCATGTGTTAAACTCATTTTCTTGGACTTTTGAACATTAAATCCCTTTTCCCATGTATATAAAGTTGTAGTAATTTGGAAATGAACATATGAATAAGTTTATTAATGGTTTTAATGGGTTTTAAATGAAATAAATAAAATAGAAATTTCATCCCTTAAAGTGTTTTAGTAGATGTAGAGAATGTGATAAGTGGACATTTCAGGACTGCATATGATAATAAAGGGAAAAAGGCATTTTCTTGCAAAGTAGTTGCAAAATGTCAAAGGTTTCCTTAGTAAAGAAGGTAATGAAATTAAGATATTTTCAAACTAAAAAGTGTGTCACTCTAAGGTGTTAAAGAATTTTTAATGAGTTGAAAGCATTTAAGAAGTTAGTGTGATAACTTGACAATGTTTTGGAAAGATAGCACTTGTGAAAATGGAGAAAAATGTAAGTTTGGAAACAAATGAGTAAAATGGTAATTTTGCGTAAAGTGGTACTTTTTTTTGCATCAAAAATATTGGAAAAGGTTTCATACAAATGGACCTAAATAAAATCAACGCAACGTGTAAAAGAAAAGAAATGGTGATTTTTAATGTGTAACACAGGGTGGGGTAAAATTCCCGAGTTTTGGCTTTGGACGATAAAAGTGGAATAATATCGACATTTGAAAAATGTTAAAACACATTAATATGGACTAGGATGAGATGGGGAAATAAATAAGAAGGGCCATGAGCCCTGGGGTGAAAAACCCAAAATACTGTAGAATTATTTGGAGGATTCCGGGAAAAGAGAAAAATGGAACATGTTAAGAAAAAGTGAGTTGTGTGGTGAATATACAAAAAGGCAATCTAACTTGAAATGAAATAGATAAATGTTCTGGTTGAAAGATAATGTGGACAAATAATATTAGAAATTAGCTAATGTCCATGTAACGTGAAATGAATTGAAAAATGAAGCGATTAAATGGGTAATTAATCAACCTAAGTAGGTTTTGACCTATAATTAGCACAAGTGTGTGTGTGTTTCCAAAAGGTTTTCAGCGAAAATCAAGTATTTTTTTAATACAGAGCATGCATGTGTTGAAATGTCATTTTTAAAGAAAATACTAAGGTAAATTCGATGCGAGTAAATGGGTTATTTCGATAAAATAAGTATTCCTTCTAAACAAATGGTATTTTTTTTTTTAAGTATTTAACTTGGTGAGTTAAATATGGAAATTTGGTAAGTTAAGAAAAAATGGTCTCCTTGTAGGATTAATGTAAATTAATCAAAACAAGTAACATTTTTGGAATAAAAATGGTCACATGCATTAATGTATGTATATGTATGAGGTACTTGGATGTGCATGTAGGTATAGCGTGTTAGAGTCTCTTTTATGTCGTTCGATTATATGTTGTATTGTTTTATTTTCCATTGAGCATTCAACTTATTCATTCTTCTTCATTATGGCAGGTTGTGTGTGGTTCCGTATTTTGAGAGAATTGTATAGGTAAGTATCCCTTTTATCTTACGTTAGTAACTCTGAATGCTTGAACTCCGGGAATGCTTCGTATGGTCCCTCACGTCGCATGATATGAATCGTAATTGCATGCTAAACTAGTGGAATGTTAATTAAATAAAGATCAACTAGTAACATTAGTTAGGTTGTGTCATTTCACTTCACACCTAACATTTGAGTCAGACCGGGTAACTCATAAATTCGGGGTGAGCATTAAAATGGTATCAAAGCTCTAGGTTCAAGGTTCCTTTTGTAAGTGAAGTGATAAGGTCGGTTGTGGATCCTTAAATGTCGATGTTGGTTTTAGGCCGATCATGCTAGATAGGTGACAATTTCGGTTTATGTTTTCAAAAAATGGAGTTAAGTAGATTAGCACAACAAGAAATTTATTTCCAAGTGGAAAGTGGAAAAGTTAGTTTCCAGTAACAATTCTCAACACTTCTGATGTAAATGTATTAGTAACTTGGGCATGTCTGCAAAAATCATTAGTGGTGAGACCACATTCTTTAGTGTGAGGTGCTTTTTTGTCCACCATCGATGATATTAGGAACTCACTAAGATGTTAATAAGGTTCAATATCGTACCTCGATGTAAAGGTGTAAGATGTTTAAGTCAACTGTGGAAATTAGATGGTTAGAATTGTTGACTTTGATAAAACCTTTGCTTTGTTAGTGTTATGGGGAAAGTATACTTTTTTGGTCCTTGTCTAATAGTCAGTCTGAGTGAGAATCTTTTAGAAAAAGGTTTTTACTTGGGAAAATATCTACTCCATCTGACCTATGAGATCAATTGCATGTGGCATTTTTGGTAATAGAAATCAACTTGTTGTGGCCCCTTGAGGTTTTCAATGACTATAGATCACCAGGTGAGGAGATTGTTGGCCGGTATCCTTGCGGGTATTTAATAGTTGTTGGATGGATATTAGGAAATCATTAAACAATACCTTCTAGGAGGAAATTATGTGTGATGAAATAGTGTTCGGTTTTTGGTAACTTTTCCATTGAGGTATGACTGGTGCCCTTAGGAAGCAAACTAAGTTCCTTGTTATGGAGTGAAAGTGTTCTAATAGCGGTTGTATTAAGGGTCATGTGATGATCTCGGGTTATTAATCAAATTCAAGGGAGTCAAATTTTTTGGCCTTTGTGAGTTCATCAATTCTAGTATAAATAAGTAGTGCAATCGTCCAAAGGAAACTCGAGATTAGTGTTGTGATTGGATATAATTCACATTATCATAAGATGACTAGCATAGTAAGTGTCGTACTTGATTATGATGAGTACTATGAAATTTTGTAACACCCGTCCTCGCAATTTTGATCGTACCCATGTGATTTGATAACTTGGTACTAACCATTTGCAATTTATACTTGTTAATATAGATTATGGATCAAATTTGGGTAACAAAGTAGCCCCGGTGCAATTAAACTGGATTCTAGTGCCCTAAAGATTATATAAAGAAATTAGTCTGATGTTCGAATGACTTACTGATGTCGTTCGAACGAGAAAGGTTACTTTGTTTGAACGAGGTTCGAATGACCTTCTAATGAAAAAGACCTGTTCATTTTCCATCATTCTCTAGAATCTCGTTGGAATGCCCTCATTCTAACGAGGTGCGGCATCATCTGAACGAAGGGTGCATTGTAGTTCGAATGAACAAAGGTTTTACCCTATTTTGTAACGACGTTTGATGCTCACTACAACTCTCATTCGAACTTGATGTGATCTCATTCGAATGAGGTCAAAGGTCGTTCGAACAATCAAGAAAAATTGAGATAAATCTGCACATTTTTATGTATTATCACGACCTGGATCGTCGAATTAGATGACATGTTGATCTTTCAAAGACTCAGATCAAAATATGGGTTAAAGGCTTGATGAATCAATAGATAAAGGTTTGAATTTAAGGTCATTTTTAGGATTTAATCCATTTGGTTTTGGAGTATTTAAAGTGGGTTTTTATTCATTTGAACACTCAAATCAGATGTTTCCTCTCTCTCTCTCTCTCTATCTCGTGGAGCTTCTCCTCCACTAACCACCACACACCACCTTAGCACCTCTATCCCTCCATCCAAAACCACCATAATATAACCCTCTTCCCCTCTATTCAAGGTCATAAAACCCAAAAACACCTCACATTTACTCAAGGCTGGTTTTTATGGAGATGTTGATAGGTATTTTTAAAGAAAAAAGAAGAACAATAAGGGCGATAGAAGGGGATTTTGCTTCGAAATTTCATGGAGCACATTTGGAAGCTAGGCAAACTTCTTGAGTACACCTTAGGAGGTGGGAGGTTTCCATCACCATATTATTCATCCTACCATTGTTGTATCTTCTTTAAGGTTGGAAACTCTACTCTTTAGCTTAAGAACTTTATTTTCCATAGTATTGGTCTTGTAGTTAGAGTTTGAAAGCGTAGAATAAATATATGATTTATGAAGGTTATTTCTTATGGTTTTGTGTCAAATAGTTTACAAATTATATATTTCAATAAATTTTCATATTTAAACATTTTATGGAATAAAATGTTGATATAATATTTATCTTGTTGAAAATATTTTATGAGCAAATGTCTAATGGTTTTCTTGTGAAAATTGCAATTTTTATAAAATTAGACATTTATTCTAGTTTTGAATAATCAAAAATGTCTTTGGCCTTGAAAAGCATGTTTGTGCAAATATTATGAAATTTATAGAATTAATCATGTGTGAAACCCATTTAATGGGATTTTTGGTCTTAAAAAACATCTTCCTATGTATATGAACTTGTAGTAATTTGGTATTGACCATATAGACGAGTTTAATGAAGGTTTAATTGGGTTTTAACATGAAACAAAGAAAATAGAAATCTTAACCCCTAAATTATGTTAAAAGGTATATAAATTGTGATAAGTGGGTATTTCAAGACTAAATACGAAAATAATGGGAAAATTGTATTTTCTTATAAAGTAGTTTTAAAAATGACAAAGATTTTCTTAATAAACAATGTAGTGAAATAAAGAGATTTTCAACTTGAAAAGGGTGTTAATTACAAAGTGTGGAATGAGTGTTATAAAGTTAAAACATTTGAGAAGTTGGTATCTATAACTTAATAATATTTTTGGGAAGATAACACTTGTGAAAATGGAGGAAAATGGGAGTTTGGAAACAAATGGGTAAAATGGAAATTTTATGTAAAGTGGAACATTTTTATGAAATAAAAATGTTAGAAAGAGGTGGTGCACACAAGCTCCTAAATAAAAGTTATTTTTATAATAAAATTAACTCAAGTGTATAAAGTACAAGAAATGGTGATTTTCATTGTGTAAGACAAGGTGGGGGGAAATCCCCGAGTTTTTCTTTCGGCCGGTAAAGGTTGAATAATGTGGACATTTTACAAATGTTAAAACACATTAGTATGGACTCGGATGAGATCGGGAAGGAGTTAAAAATGTCCCAAAGTCCTAGGGTGAAAGGCTAAAGACACTGGCCAGAGCATATGGTAGTGTTGTCGGCATGTAGGTCCCGTTAAAGTACACAGTTATTTGGAGGATTCCGAGAAAATATAATGAAAAGTGGGACATGTCAAAAAGTTGGTTGTGTGGTGAGTATAAGAAAATACAACCGGACTTGAATGAAATTAATACATGTTCCGGTTGAAAAATAATGTGGACGAGTAATGTGAGAAATGGGCTAATGTCCACGAAATAAAAAGAATGATAAAATGAAGTAATTAAATGGGTAATTAAGCAACCTAAAGAGGTTTAACCCATAATTAACACAAGTATATGTTTATGAAAAAATTTCAACGAAAATAAGTATTTTCTAACACGGTGCATACGTGTGTTGAACGGTGATTTTCAAGGAAAATACTAAGGTAAATTTGGTGTGAGTAAATGGGTAATTTCAGTGAAAGAAGTGCTTTGCCATGAAAAAAGGTATTTTGTGTAGAGCATTTAACTGGGTGCATTAAATCGGGAAATAAATGTCAAGCCAAGTACAAGGGGGTCATTCTATAGGATTAATGTTTTTGGAATAAAGCGGTTTCATGCATTAATTATATGTGTGTGTGTGTGTGTGTATGTGTGTGTGTGTGTGTGTGTATATACGTATATGAAGTAATTGCATGAGCATGCCGGTAAATGTGTTAGAGTCACTTTCTACTATTCAATTATATATTGCATTAGTGTATTTTCCAACTAGGCATTCAGCTCATTCCCTCTTATTTGTTACGACACGATGTATGAGGTTTCGTATATGAGTGTATTACATAGGTATCACCAAGTCAATATATATATATATATATGTACACACGTATATGAAGTAATTGCATAAGCATGCCGGTAAATGTGTTAGAGTCTCTTTCTACTATTCAATTATATATTGCATTAGTGTATTTTCCAACTAGGCATTCAGCTCATTCCTCGTATTTGTTACGACACGATGTACTAGGTTTCGTATATGAGTTTATTACATAGGTATCACCAAGTCAAGATGAAAATCTGAACTCAAACCAGTTCAACAATGGATTATTTGCAGAAATGTAAAAGTGGAAAGAGATGAGGCCAAGAGGGAGATAAAACCAAATATAAGTGGTTCAGCCAATTCTGGCCTACATCCACTGTGTGAGTGTGTGTAAAATCCACTAAATAAGGTATATTATGGCCATAGGATCTATGCAGTGAGTTTGATAGAGTTTGATTAGGGTTTACAATATTCCCTCCTTTCTTCTGGAGAAGAAGGTGGTTTATATAGTGTTGGGGATGTGTATTGCCCCCCCCCCCCCGGCATAAAATAGACATGTGCATGACGCGACTTCCACTAAGATGAGGACACCTATCCCTGGTACATGTATGTAATAATGATGTAATATTCCCTCACATGAGGGAATGATTTTATTGCAATGGTTTTGCCCACATAGGATCTGCCAGCTTAGAACCCTATACTAGTCCTGCTGAGAGTATTAGTTGATGGACCTCGGCCTGGACGAGTATGAAACCCTTGAGGAAACCTGTTCAATACTTTGGTGAAAGCGTGGTGTCGGTCGAATGTCTCTAGAAGAGGCATTCCAGCCGAGGTCTCTTCCGGTCTCAGTCGGAGTAATGGATGAGATGCGAGTATGTGGTTGCGATATTACACTGAGTCTTCAGTATGTCCCAGGGGGCCCTTTTGTGACTCGGTTGTCTCTATGTTGACCCTCATACATGGACGAGGTTAAACTTTGGTAATATAAATCACCCCTAGCCCTTATCCATCTATAAGAAGAGGTGGTTGAGGGGTATGAGTTGGTGCAGCCTCCGAGTTATTTCTGGTACGTCGGAGGTTCATAGCTCTGTGTATGGGGAAATGACACATGTCCTTGACTTATGAAGTACCGTCTGTCCCAAGTTCGATGTGGTGGCTGAACACTTAGGGTTTCGCACCACTCATGATAAGATGTCTAGGGAAATGCGCACCATCATTTAAAAGATACTTAAGCCAACAAATAATTTCACGTTCCTCATTTGCAGAAAACACTCCCACCTCAAACTTTCTGTAAAATCGCCATAGTTGTACTCCTTGAACATCCCATAATTCCTTCAGTCTCTTAAGTTCTTTCATCTTATCATCCTTTTTAAGGGTTCTTCTACTCCACGTAACCATTTTTCTGTAACTTTTCTATTGTTCTCAATTCATATTTTATTACATTTGAATTTTTCGACGAACTTTGGCTTTTCAGTGAGGCTGTGAGGCAATTTTTGGACTTTAAATCCCCTTCATTTCACGTTCGTTGAGTTAGTGGCAGTGATAGAGATATCCGTTAGTCAGTTTTGGTGTTTGATCACCTTAGGAAGGGTTTTCAGGTGATCTCCGATCATCTTCTCTGGTGGGATTTCTTAGGTTGGTTTTCGTTGTTCTTCATCAGGAACGATTGAACTTCCAACTTTAAATCTTTAGGTCAACAAAAGTCAACTTTTAAATGGTTTGCTTCCTTTTACATTTCAACCAAGTGTAGCCTCGTCTCATTCAGGTTAAAGCGTATGTATGAATTGGCTAAGGATTTTCCAAACCTCAAGGATAGGTGTTTTCAGGATATTAGGAAGATAGATCTTGAGGAAGCTAAGAGGCAAAAAATCGAGTCCTTTCCTCACTAACCCATTTATCCTTCCCCATTAGCTGTCGTCCATCCTTTAACTGCCGAGCCTAGTGACCCTATACCTGGGTCGGCCTCCTCATCCGACAACAGTATGTCCATATTTGAACCGTCTGAGAGTGATGACTCCCTTGATGAGTCCATAGCCCTCTCATCATCTCATGTTGATGAGTCTAAGGTAAATGAGGTCTCTTCTCATGTCTCGTCTCGTCTTCTTAGAGGGCCGAGTAATCAAATTAGTCTGATGCCTCCATTGAGGTAGTTGAGCCCAGCGTCATCATACCTCCCCCATTTGATGCTATTCCACTGTCGGATGCGATGAGGGGTGAGTTTATGAAATAATTTCCAAGTGGTGACCCAAATATCCCCCAAACTGAGGATTCTGAAGATAGTGGTGAGGAGAGTGAGCTTGACACCTCTGTAGTCAGGTCCTATAAAGGCACTATTATTGAAGTCAATCTTCTGACTTGGAGACACTTATATGGCATTGGTCCCTTTATCTCTATAAGGAAACCATCCGACGACAAGAGAGACTTCGATGGACGAGAGGGTGAGCTATGTGTTTATGAGCAGATGTTCAAGGTTGGCTTTTGACTACCAATTCACCCTTCCATACGAGCTATTTTATCCCGCTTAGGGGTTACCCTAACACAGCTCTCTCCAAACGCCTGGAGAGTTATATCGGCTTTGTCTCTTTCTGGAAGAGAGTTCACAAAATCGACCTTTCAGTTGCCATTTTTATGGCTTATTGCACTTTGTCGTCCCCAAAAACTCAACCTGGATACTATCACCTCATAGCTAGGAAATCCTCGAAGAAGGTTCTGCTAGTAAACTAAATTTCAAACCATGATTGGAAACCTCATTATTTCTTCGTCTCGGGGGCTTGGGAGTTTAATCCAAATGAAGCTTGTGGTACCTCTGAGCCCAGTGTCCCTAAGAGGTGGGCTAAGGTCTCTGCATCGACAAAACTCGATCCGGGCTTGAGACCTAATGCTACTAAGAAGGTTCAGAAGCTTCAAGACCATGGCAATGGTCATCTCGTTAAGTTTAAGCAGTTGATGACCCCTTACTATTTATCTCAGACAGGTTTGGGGGTCGTCCCCCTAGATGAGCTCTGTAAGTAGTTTTTCTTGCTAACTGTCGTATCGTATCTTTTTATCATTTTATTACCGACATCATTTATTTTTTATAGATCATCCAGAAAACGTGTCGAACTTACTTTGGGAAATGGTGGCCAAAAATCTTAGCAAACTTGTCGGCAGACACAACAAGAAATTTGATGCCCCTGCTACCACCACTGCTAAAACCACTATAGGTGGTCCCAGCCGAGTCGTTAAAGCTGGGAAGAAGAGTAAGGGCCGAGATGAAGACCCTCTAACCCCAAAATCGTCGAAGAATAGCTGCACTGAAAAAATTATCCCCATTTCTATTGATGAGGTTCTGGCAGCCCGACTCTCCCAACTAAAATTGGACGATGGTAGCATCATTGGCCATGCTAGAAAGGCTTACGATGGTGTTGGCTCTTTAAACTTCGATATTGTTAGGCATTTTCTCCAAGCTACGAACATCTCCTTCCTTATTGAATTTTCCATCCATAGGACTGTTCAGGCATCTTAAGAAAATTTATCAAGTGTATTCTCTTACATTGCTTACAAGTATTGACTCGACTATCTATCTATTTGATTGTAGGGTCTTGTTTCCATATATTGGATGGGAGGCTAGATTAATAAGAAACTCCCTTTGATTAAGAAGGGGAGAGATGTTGAGGCCACTGAGAGGGATCTATGGATGAAGCTTCAATAGGCTCAGTCTGACCTTGAGAAATGTAAGGAGGAGATGGAAAATAGAAGGTTGAGCACGCTAACTCTTTGAAGAATATGGCCGATGACAACAGGTCAAAATTGATGCTGCAGTCCATGCAGCTCTGGATATCTACAAGGATTCAGACGAGTATAACGACTTTGCCTTTGAATGTCTTAAGAGTAGCATAAGGACTGTTGGCCAATGGGTTACCCTTAAGCATGCTAAGGTTAGGGGCATAATCCCCCAGGACTTCGTGGGTCTTAAATTCAGTGACCCTCTTCTCGAAATGGCTCTAGCTAATATTGAGATGCCTAAGGTTACCTTAGAGGTCAACCAAGAGTTTATCAAGACCAATTATCCTATAGCCGAGATGAGCATTAATGCTGGCAGAACTGAGGCTACTAATCCTGAGGTTAAGGTTCCTCCTGTTGATGGATATGCTCCTGGGGATGCTGATCTGACTGATAGGTCAGCTCAAGTGGAAACTGAGGGAACCCAGGCGACTTGACCTTCTTTAATTTTGTCAGGGTGGTCATTTGTGACCTAATGCCCTCTACCTGATGTAACTTATGAACACTTTTAAGTCTGTATAACTTTTACTTTTGCTTGAGGAAGTTTACTCTCGTCCACTATTGCTGAATGCGAATGTTTGCATCTTTTACTTATTTTTTTCATTGTGTTATATTGGTGGAAATTTTAGCACCAAGTTAAGATGCTTAAGAAGAACCACAACTAAGTGATTTTGAGTTTGAATTCACCAAATTATGGTGTCAATTATAAGTCCCCTCTCGTCATTTTTTAGAGTGTATGAATGAGAGTCATCTTGTCCATACACTATCATCTCGACCGAGAGAGTTTATCCACCAAATTAATGATGTTTAAGAAGAACCACAACTAAGTAATTTTGAATTTGAATTCACAAAATTATGGTGTTAATCACAAATCCCCTCTCATCGTTTTGAGAGTGTATGGATGAGAGTCATCTCGTCCATACATTGTCGTCTTGGCCGAGAGAGTTTATCCACTAAATTAATGGTGTTTAAGAAGAACCACAACTAAGGGATGCATAATTTGAATTCACCAAATTATGGTATTAACACAAGTCCCCTCTCGTCGTTTTGAGAGTGTATAAACGATCATCTCGTCCATGCACTATCGTCTCGACCGAGAGTGTTTATCCACCAAATTAATGATGTTTAAAGTATAAGATCACCAAATTAATGATGTTTAAAGTATGAGATCACCAAATTAATGATGTTTAAAGTAAGATATCACCAAGTTAATTATGTTTTAAGTATTACATCACTAAGTTAATGATGTTTGTCTCATATGTTCCCGCCTCTCGGTGTTATTGAGAGTATATAGACGAGGTTGACCCCATCTATACTATCATGTCACCGAGATCTACGGGGGAGCTACTTCCCCACAAATGATGTTATATAGCCTAAGTTTAACTAATGCATTCAATCAAAAATCATTCAAATAATAAAATAGAAGAGAGTCGATATGTTCCTATTTCATTCATAGTCTTTCTTTCGTGTACATATACAGATGAAACAGATTTCAAATAAGTAAAACTAATATAAGATGGTCGACAATCCAAGGGTTAGAGAATGGTTCTCCATCCAAATTTTCCAGCCTATATGTCCCCGGAACCACTTCTTCGGACACTCTGTAAGGGCCATGCCCGTTTGGATGAATTTTGTTCGATTTCTGTCAGTTTTTTTTTAGAATAAGGTCTCCCACTTTCAACAGTCTAGCTTTTACCCTCTTATTGTAGAATTTTATTTTCATCTGTTGGTAGGCAGCCTACCTAACCTCTACGTCCTCTTTTCATTCTTTTACTAGGTCTAAATCAAGTCTTCGCTCGGTGTTGTTCTCTTTCGGGTCATACGTATTAACCCTGTGGGTTGGGAGACCAATTTTTGTGGGCACTACGACCTCTGATCCGTAAGCCAACATAAAATGAGTCTTCCCTATAGGGGTCCTCTCCTCTGTCTTGTATGCTCATAGGATAGCATATACATCTTCGACCCATCTTCCCTTAGCATCTTCTAAATTCTTCTTGATCTCATCAAGAATTGTCCTATTTATCACTTATGTCTGCCCGTTGGCCTGGGATCGGCTAGGAGTTGAGAAGAACTGCTTGATCCCAACCTTCTTGCAATAGTATTCTAAGGACACATTCCTAAACTGCTTCCTATTATCTGAGATCAGAGTGTTAGGTAGACCATACCTTCAAATTATATTCTTCTAGATGAACTGAAAGGTCTTCTTTTCTGTTATCGTTATCATCGGCTCAGCCTCTACCTAATTTGAGAAGTAATCGATTGCTACGATCAAGTAGCGGTAGTTGTTCGCAACCCTCATTAAAGGTCCTACCAAATTGATCCCCCACACTGGAAATGGATAGGTAGAGGTGATGGAAGTTAGAGTTTGGTGAGGTTGATGGGGGATGGTGGCGAACCGTTGACACTTATCACAGTTCGGCACATAGTTAACTGCATCTTTGGCCAATGTCGGCGACCAATACTCTTGGGTGACAATTCTTTTCGCCATTGATCTGCCTCCTATGTGGTTGGATCATAATCCCTCATATATGTCCCTCAATATGTACTCTACCTCGATTGGGTGAACACACCTAAGCAATGGGAGGAGGAATCCTTTTTTGTAGAGGATGTCCCCAAAGATGGAAAATTTTATTTCCATATACTTCAGCTTCCTCCTCTCATCCTTTGAATCAGGCAACTCCCCGTCTATGATATAACGGATGATGGGGTCCATCCATGAAGCACCTGGGTCCAAATTTAAACAAAACTTGAACGTCCTTTTTTCATCTTCAATGGTCGACTGATTAATATCTCTACCGGTATCGACCTTCTGATCTCTATTTTTATAGCTGAGCCTAACCTTGCCAAAGTATTGGCTCAGCTATTGTCCAGCCGAGGTATCCTCTTCAATTTTACCCCTCTAAACTTCTTTAGCATAGTTCTTACCCTTCCCAGGTATTTGGCCATTCGGTCGTCCTTGGACTCATATGCCCCTAGAATTTGATTCACTACTAACCTGGAGTCACTATGCACTAGGAGTTAATCGGTGTGCAGTGCCCTAGCAAGGGAGAGGCCTGCTAGGAGAGCTTCATACTCTGACTCGTTATTGGAGGCTTTAAAGCTAAATCTCAAGGCATATTCAATATCGGTCCCATCTAGGGACGACACTATAAGACCTGCTCTGCTGCCTGCTTCAAATGAGGAGCCATTAACAAATAGGCTCCATACTGTTCCATCCTTTTCAAAATTACCCTCTTTCAGGGTTCCATTCTGAAGACATATCCTTCTTCTTCATTATCATAAACTCTATCTCTTCTCGTACTTGTCTCATCTTGGGTTGAGGGTTGACATATTCTTCTTTTGATTCCATCGTCTGAAGGCTCCATTTCCTCTGGCTTGGCCTCATCCCAAGTGAACTCGGCCATGAAGTATGCCAATGCCTTCCCCTTGATGATTGTCCTCGACTGGTAGATGATATCAAATTCTCCTAACTCAATTGCCCAAGCCATTAGTCTTCCTGACTTCTCGGGCTTGTGGATGACCTGCCGAAGTAGATAGTCTATGAGGATGACCATGGTATGGGCCTGGAAGTACAACTTCATTTTTCTTGAAGCATGGATCAGTACATAGGAAAACTTTTCCATCTTAGGGTACATTTTCTCATCCCCTAGAGGACCTTGATGTTGAAATACACTGGCTTATGAACCCCATCCTCATCTCTTACTATAGCAACATCGGTATCCGACTCTAAGACCACTAGATATAGATACAAATTTTCCCCCTGTACTGGTCTCGACAACATCAATGGAGAGCCGAGGTTGGACTTCAACTCTTGGAAATCCTTGGCGCACTCCTCATTCCATTCAAAAGCTTTTCTGACCACTTTAAAGAACAAAAGACATTTATCTGTGGCCCTATAGATAAACCACTTAAGTGATGCCACCCGTCCAGTCAATCTCTGCACTTCTTTAATCATCATCGGAGTCTTCATCTCCACTAAGGCTTTGACTTTCTAGGGATTTGCTTCGATCCCCCTCTAATTTATAATGAACCCCAAATACTTGCCAGCCCCAAGCCAAAGACACACTTGGCGGGATTTAATTTCATATGGTACTTGTTCATTGTATCAAAGGTCTGCTCAAGGTCAACCACATAGGCATCAGCCTTAAGAGTTTTTATCAGCATATCATCAACTTAAACTTTCATTGCCTTCCCGATATGATCCTCAAACATTTTCTTAATTAGCATCTCATATGTCCCCCCTGCGTTCTTCAATTCGAATGGCATGACTTTGTAGCAATAACTCCCCTTATTGATTATCATCGAACTGGTCCATGGATATATGGTTGTATCCTGAGTAAGCATCCACGAAGCTCATCAGCTCATGGACAACAGTGGCATCAACCATCTAGTCAATTCTCGGCAAAGGAAAACTGTCCTTGGGGAAATCCTTGTTGTGATCGATGAAGTCGACACACATCCTCCATTTTTGTTAGCCGTGAGGACGATGACTACATTTGACAACCATTCTAGGTATACGACATTCCTTATGAAATCATCCCTCTATAACTTTTTCACCTCTTCTTGTACAACCTCATATTTCTCTCGGGAATAAATTCTCCTCTTTTGTTGTATCAGCCTTAAGTCCTCGGCCACATTCAGCTTATGGCATAAAATCTCCGAATCATTGGTCGGCATGTCCTTATGACTCCATGCAAAGATGCTCTGTCTTTTTTTCAACAACCTGATTAACTCATCTTTGATTTCTTTTTTCATGGTTTTGCCGATCTGGACGATTTTTTCTGGCTCGTTCTCATTAAAGATGATGGATTCTACCTCTTCTATGACCTCACCCTTCTTCAACTTTGTTTCATCCCTGGGATCCAGTGTATCAATGTTGTATGTTGTTGTGTCCTTCTTATGAGCTTCCCTCTCCTCAGCTGAATTGAAGTAGCATTCACGTGCCAACACTTGATCGCCTTGGACTTCCCCTACCCCATAAGGGGTTATAAAATTTACCATTTGGTGTACAGTAGAAGTCACGGCGTCAAACTCCTTGAAGGCTACTCTTCCCATGATAATATTATAAGCCAAGTATACACTTTCATCTATCATAAAGAAATTGACCTTCTTGGTAAGCTTCTTCAGCCAGACATCCCCCATCCTGACGTCCACCTCATACATCTCTAATGGGTGGACTTTCTCACCACTGAATCCTATCGGGGGATGATGACACGGTACAAGCCTCTTTTGTTGAGTCCCGAGTCTTTAAAATATGGACGAAACATAATATCGATTGAACTCCCTATGTCGACCAGTATTCTCCGTACATCATACCCATGTACTCTGGTTATGATCACTAAAGGGTCATCTTGGGGAGTTAAGATACCCTTGAAGTCAAGTCTTGAGAAACCCACAATCATAGTGTCCATATTTACTTCCTCCTCTTCTCGGGTTTCGTACTTAATGCGGTCGAGTTAACTGCTTCAACCTTAGGAATTGCCTTGGCCTCTGTGACGTGTGCCTTTCTATCGGCCACCTTTGATCCTCTTCCTGTTAGGCCTCCGTAAATCATCATTATATCGAACGAGATCATATTAAGACGATCTTTGGGATCATCGTCCCTTGGTGGCAAGTCAGGGTCGTCCTCATCATCATCATCTGAGGCATCATTCTTTCTCCATGGTGCGTCCTTTTAGCATTTGTCAGCTCTTCTTTTCCTGAGGACATCTCGTCCTCCCCTAGACCTTCCACTGTTCACATATTTCCTCAATTTCCAAGCCTTTAACATCTTCTCTATTTCATTTTTCAGAGCGAAACATTTGTCGGTCAGGTGCCCACGGTCTTGGTTGAATTCACGCCATAGAATTGTGTTACTCTTGTGAGGAGGAGATTTTAGCTTTTTGGTCCACCTCAGGGACCGATCAATTTTTATCTCGTTTAAGATATGCTCATAGCTGACCGTGAGAGGGGTGTAGTCGGCAAGCTTATTATCTGCTGACCTTTTTTTCTATCCTTACTCTTTTTTTGGAACTTGACCCCACTGCTCGTCCCTTTTTCATCCTTATACTTTGCAGCCATAGATTTTTTGGTATTCATGACCTTACTGACCATTGCCAACAGCTTGGCCATGGACTTTGGTGGGTCCTCGGTAAGCTCCCAGAGCAATTTACCCTTCTATAGGCCTCCTATAAGTGTTGTCATTGCAATTCTTTCTTCATAATCTTCAACTTCTAACTTTCTTTGTTAAACCTCGCAATATACTCTTTGAGACTCTCATTCTTCCCTTACTTAACGTACAGGAGATGTGTAGTCTTCTTTCGGGGTCTTATCCCCAAAGCAGAAGTTTTGTATGAATCTCTCTGCTAGTTGTTTGAAATTTTCAACCGAATTCTTTGGGAGCGACATGAACCATACATGGGTTGCGCCAGTCAGTGTGCTTGAGAAAGCTCGGCACCTCATCTCATTTGAGACTGAATAAATTTCGATTGCTGATTAGTATATCTCCACGTGGTAAACTGGGTTAGTACTTCATCATACTTGGTAGTGATCGCCGACAGTTTAAACTTGGCCCGGGTTGGAAAACTAACCATCCTTTCCACGAACGGAGAGCCTTCGGAGTAGCCCCTCTGCAAGGGGTCTCGACTCTTTAGGATGTCACCAATTTTATCCTCTAACCTCTAAATCAAGTCATTCCAGGGCCTCTCGGTGGATACTATAACATTGGTCGGGACGATATTATCCCCAGCCCCTTTCTGGCATTTAGACGTATTGATTGATCCCTAGGAGCTGTCCTTTGTTGACTATTCACCTCTCTTTGCTCACCACCTCAGTCTCTTGAAGCTCAACGTTCATCAGCTCCCTAATTCCTTCTAGAGCCTACAATGCTCCTAGATATGGAAAGGCGGTTCCTCAAATCGTATGCCATCGGGCCAAGCCTATCAAAGTTCGATCCCCGACTCAATTTTCCCAATGTTGATGCCCTTGGCCTTGGTTCACGTTCTCTGCTCGGCCTCCTACTATGGCCTTGACTTTGCTTAAGAGGTCTCATAGTGTCTCCCATAATTTGGTAAGGCTCCCAACAACTCCTGTCGTCCTCACCACCATATTGTTCCTCCTCATCATCATATTGTTCTTCCTCTTCATCTGGGCATTCGCGACTCGGCCTCCCCAAGCGTAAACGCCTAGGGTCGATCACATCTCTTTGCCTTTGTCGAGAAGGTAAATCGTTATTTGGGGCCTGGAGTGGTCCCTTGGCCATCGAATTTTGATGGCCTTCATGAGTTATCGGAGATACCAAATTATCTCCGACGGGCCTAAACACATTTTGGCTAAAAGTAGAGAATTATTATTGCATCAACTATTGGCTGGACACAAGGGAGTGGAGATCTACTGCTATCTCAGTCATCTCCGACTGAGGAGGCTGACTGGTACTAGGTCTGCCACCCCCAGATGGTGGTGGTGGATCTACTGCCATGCTTTAAACTTGATGGATGAGTTGTGATATAAATAGTAGAAACTTAAAAACTCAACAAGAGCTCTTTTAATGGTAAAACAACTCCACAAGAAGGGAGGATTGGTTCACCACCAGAGACTCCGTTGAGTTTAAGTCAAAGAAGGTAAGAGATGATAATCCTCTTCTCATAGACGGCGCTAGGTTGATGATAGCAAATCTGGTATCACTAAGTCAAGATGAAAATATGATCTCAAATCAGTTCAACAATGGAGTATTTGCATAAATGTAAAAGTAAAAAGAGATGAGGCAAAGAGGGAGATAAAACTGAATATAAGTGGTTCAGCCAATTCTGACCTACGTCCACTGTGTGATTGTGAGTGAAATCCACTAAATAAGGGCTCTAATGGCCTTGGGATACAACACTCAAGCTTTCTCTCTCTATGTTGTGAGTTTAATAAAGCTTTAGTAGGGTTTACAATATGCCCTCCTTTCTTCTGGAGAAGAAGGTGGTTTATATAGTGTTGGGGGGTGTATTGCACCCCCAGGCATGCAATGGACATGTGCATGATGAGACTTCCACTCAGATGAGGACACCTTTCCTTGAAACACATATGTAATAATGATGTAATATTCCCTCATGTGAGGGAACGATCTTATTGCAACGATTTAGCCCACGTGGGATCTGCCAGCTTGGAACCCTGTACTAGTCGTGCTGAGAGTATCGAATGATGGACCTCGACCTGGCCGAGTACGAAAACCTTAAGGAGCCTTGTTCAATACTTTGGTGCAAGCGTGCTATCGATAGAATATCTCGAGACGAGGCATTCCAACCAAGGTCTCTACCCGTCTCAGTCAGAGTAACGAATGAGACGAGAGTATGTGATCGTGATATTACGCCGAGCCTTCAGTATGTCCGAGGGGGGACCTTTTGCGACTCGGTTGTGTTTCTGATGACCCTCGTACTTGGACGAGGTTACACTTTGGTAATATATATATATGCGTAATTGCATGAGCATGTCGGTAAATGTGTTAGAGTCTCTTTCTACTGTTTAATTCTATATTGCATTAGTGTATTTTCCAACAAGGCATTCAGCTCATTTCCTCTTATTTATTACGACATGGCGTATGAGGTTTCGTATATAAGTGTATTACATAGGTAGGTGTTCTTTTTATTTTACGTTAGTAGCTCTGTATGCTTGGATTTTGGGGATGAGGTCCCACGCATAGCTTTAATCAAATTTGAATCGCATGTTAAATAAGTAAAATATTAACTAAATAAAACTGAGCTAGCAACATTATTTAGGTAGACTCGTCGCACTTCACACCTAATATTCGAGTCGGACTAGATTGACCTCTGATAACCCATGAATCCGTGTCATGGCGTTACGAATTATACCAGAGCTTTAGGTTTAAGGTTCCTTTAAGGAGTGATGTGGTGAGGTCAGTAATGGATCTTTAAACGTCCATGTTAGTTTTGGGATAGTCACATTTGACAAGTGATTATTTTGGGTCATGTTCTCGACGATAGAGTTAAGGAGATTAGCATGACATGAGATTTATAGCCACGTAGCAAGTTTCAAAGTTAGTTCCATTAATAGTTCTTGACGTTTCTCATGTATATGTGTTTGTAATTTTTGAGTCTCTACGTAAGCCGTTAGTGGCGACACCATATTCTCTAGTGTGAGGTGCCTGTATGCCAACCCTTGATGATGTGAGAGATTAATTAAGATGTTAATAAGGATAAATATCATCCATTTAATTAGAGACATGAGTTGTGTAAAGTCAACTTTAGAGATTAGGTGACTAGAGTGTCATGTCTAAGCAGTATTGATTATGTGATAAGGAAGCATTAGGTTCTTTTGTTGGGTATTCACGGGTAGTTAAGAATGATGATGTCATTAGGCGAACTTGATACTTAAGGTAGTGTCATGTTGTAACCATTTGACAATTTGGTAGACATGTGGACCCGTATCGGTCATTACTTGAGAATGTGTGTTCGGGCCTTAGTTTATAGGATACTATCATTGTAGGTGAGTGCCTTAGTGATTGTTGAGTGAAATTTGTATCTCGTGAGATATGATGAAAATTATTAGCCATTGGTGGAAAACGTGTTACATGTGTAACAATGATGAGTTTAAGTGACATAAGAGTTCACCTTAAGTAGTCTTCTATGTTGTGGTTTTAAAGAATATGATGCGACATTTAAGGAATAAAATCCCTTGAGACATTAGTAGTATAGACTTTGAGTCTGATAGATTGTACATTGTATGTCATTTTTGAATCCTTAGTAGTGTCATCTTGCAGTTTAATATGTGGCATGTGGCATTAGTTGTTTGAATGGAAGTCGATAGAGTATCTTTGGGACTTGGTACGTGTCGCCTACTTGGGTATACAAATAGACTTATTGTGATGCTTTAAGATGTTCAAATGATTGCAGTTTTCCATGTATGAAGACTTTTAGGCTAGTGTGTTTGGGAATATCTACCAGTCGCGGGATGGATATTTGAATATCGATAGGGCATACCTGCTATGAGGAAATCATGGGTGATGAAATATTCTCAAGTACTTGGTGACAATTACGTTGGGTTATGATCGGTGTCCTAAGGTAACGAGTTAAGTTCGGTATTATGGGGTGCATGTATCCTAGTGAGACTTGTATTGAAGGTCATGTGGTGATCTAAAGTTATTGGCTCGGTTGAGTGGAATAGTGTAAGCCTTGGGTAATGTCATTCATATTAGACGAATAGGTGATGTAACCTTCTAAGAGAAATTGGAGATTTATGTCATGATTGGGCATGATGCTCGATTTTCATAGGATGACTAATGTGCGAAGTGTCTTACTTGATGCCGATGAATATTAAAAAATGCACTGGAGATATGGAGGGTTAAGGTCATGATTAAGGTCTTATGAAAAGAACCCATATGAGATATCAAAGTATGATTAGAGTATCGACATGTGTCGACAATATAAGTTAGAATCACCCCAGTAGGGAAATGCTTGGTTCTTGGTACATCTTACCAAACCGTACGAATTAGGAGGTGTATCCTTATATAGTACTTGTCATACTTATAGTGATAATGATAACCTATGTGGTCACCACGTAGATTCATATTGGGTATATTTTGAAGATAGGCGCAACGATGACCTTGTGTCATTGGTGGTTGTAATAAGGCAAACATTTTTTTTTCAAATTGGGAAGTGCCCAGAGAAATGTTGGATACAACCATGGTGCGATGAAGTATACAATAAACTAGGAGTGTTAGGTTTGTCATGATTTCACGTTGACTAGAGAGATGGGCAGGTCAGTGTTAACAAATAAGTTTTCCATTCAACAACTAGAACAATTTGTATTGGTAGAAGATGAAAGGAGGGGGCATTACTCCTAAGGAAGGAAGCCCAATGTTGATTTCTCAAGGGACAATATGTTTTTATTTTACTTTTGTTTCATGGGGATGAATGGTTAATGATCTAATTCGAAACAGTTAGTTACTCAAGCCATGGTATATGGCTAGGCTAGGATCCGATGAGGACATCTAAGAGGAGGGGTAGACTTCAAGCGTATGGCATAGGTTCTCCTTTTATAAACCATAGTCTATTGCATGAAAATGGGATTCTCTTGGAATGATTGTTCATTCGTTCTGATTCATTGTGTTCCTTTAGTTCTGATAGTTGAGGATTGTGTTCCCTTGGTTGCGATAGTCGGGGATCGTATCTTGTTATTATTAAGGTGATTTTGGCTCAGTAAAGTGCAGTTTGACCTAACCTAGTTAATACAACTAGATAATTGGGTGAGCCCTTATTTAAAGTATCATTTGTATTACTCAATGTTTTGTGTCTGTGTGGTTATGCATTCGGCAGAACGATTTGCTCGTAGTATCTGTTTTCCTTAAGATTAGGAACCTTGAGTATTGGTCGACATGGCAATTAAAAACTCTAGTTTTGAAGAATGGGATTGTGATTTGAGGACATCGTATAGATTAATGAAGCATGGCACGTAGTGTTGTTTTGAAATGGTGGGTGGATTAGTGTAATACTCGAACGAGTGTTCCATAGTTGGACACTTAGAGTGATCCTAGGTTCAAAGAAGGACACCACGGGAAATATTAATAGGACGCATGATTTTAGACTCAGTTGGTATGTCGCCCCTCAGGGTGAGCAACTAGCGATTCAAGGTTAGTATCAAGTTTAAGTGAATTTGTGTGGACATGATGACCCGAGAATTAATGGAGACTCAGAGTGTGTAGTCATAAGAATTGAAATAATTTACAATGATGGATAGGATGTTAGTTATGTATCGATTTTCACTTGGGTAAGTTTCAATCACTTGGAAGTATTGTCTCGGTAGATGTGTTGGTATGTCTTGGGTGTTAGGAAAGAAACCTTAGGACTTCATTGAGTATAATTACCGGGTAAGTGGAGACTCGAGTGTTGTTATGTGACTTTTTATGACTACCCAGATGGTGAGAATTAAGACGTGTTGTATGTCGAGTCCTTAGGTGACAATCTCTTGTGAAATGATGTATGATGACTTATTAATAATTGAATATTTAGAGGGCATGGACTTGAAAGATCCCTATGACTTGGAATAAAATTTGATAACCCCCAGGAACATAGGGAATTAATGGATTAAGAATTTCGAGGATGAAATTCCCTAAGGAGGCAAGAATGTAACACCCATCCCCGTGATTTTGACCATACCCATGTGATTTTGTAACTTGATATGACCAGCTTGCGCTTTAAACTTGGTAAGATCGATTATGGATCAAATTTGGGTAACATAGTAGCCCCGATACAATTAAATTAGATTTGAGTGTCCTAAAGCTTATATAAAGATATTAGGATCTCGTCCTAATAAGGTACTAATGTTGTTCAAACGATAAAGGTTCCATCATTCGAATGAGGTTTGAACGACCTTCTAATGAAAAAGACCTGTTCATTTTCCATTGCTCTTTGGAATTTCATAGGAACGCCTTCGTTCGAATGATGTGCATCATCGTTTGAACGAAGGGTGAATTGTCATTCTAATGAGCAAAGGTTTTACCTTATTTTTAAACGACGTTTGATGCTCGTTGTCACTCTCATTCGAATGAGAAGTGATCTCATTTGAACGAATTTAAAATTCATATAAACAATCATGGAAAATTTAGAAGAATATTCACATTTTTATGTGTTGTCACACGTGGATCGACATATTGGATGATGTGTCGAGCTCTCAATCGCTCAGATCAAAACCTGGGTTAAAGGCTTGATGGATGAATGAACAAAGGGTTGAGTTTAAGGGAATTTTTTGTGTTTAATCCTTAGGTTTTTTGAGTTTTTAATGTGGGTTTGGGCTCATTTGTGCACCCTAATCAGATTTTCTCTCTCTCTCTCTCTCTAGCTCTTGGATCTTCTTCTACACCAACCGTCATACACCACTTTAGGACCTCCATCACTTCACCCAAAACAACCACTGGCCAACCCTCTTCCATGATATTTAAGCTCATTAAACCCAAATATAACACGTGTTTAAGAAAGATGGGTTTTTATTGTTGAGGATTTTTGGAGAAGAAGAGAACGACAAGGGAGCTAGAAGGGGGTTTTGTTTGGAGATTACATGGAGCACATTTATGAAGCTAGAAAACCTCCTTCAGGAAACTTTAGGAGGTGGGAGGTTAACATCACCACCTTCTTCATCCAACGATTTTTGGAGATTAATTAATGTGGGAAAATCTACTATTTATCTTAAGAACTCTATTTTCGATACTATTGATCTTGCAGTTAGAATTTGCAAGAGTAGAAAGCATATATGATTTAAGAAGGTTATTTCTTATGATTTTGTATGAAACAGTAGATTACCTCTCCAATGGTTTGCCCCGTGCACGATTTGAATCAACGGATTGCGTTCTACGACTATTTTTCTTGAAAAATCTGCATGAGACTGCCAATTGGCAGGTCCATTTCCCTGCTTATCGGCAGTGTGTCTAGGGTTTTCTGCCCATAGGAAGTGCAAGGACAATGTCGATCGACGGTCCCCTACCCTATATAAGGAGGGCATGAGCTCACTTTCAAGACACACCTCAGATCCATCAGCATCAGTGATCTCAGCAACATTCTCTTTCTATCAGCAAGTTTCCTTGTGTGGAAATCCTTTCCACCTTTCACTCCCATCCTTTTCCAATCTAATATAAATTCTCCAACATTCTTCACTTGCAAGGAAGATCTCCATCAACTAATATCAAGCCTCAAGTCTTCAAAGAAGGTCAAACATTCTTCATTCTCTTTGGATTTCTTTACTTTTGCATTAGTTACATAAATTCTCCATTTAGTCTTTTATTTTAGATCATACGCATTAACATCCCATTCCTTTATTAGTATATTGCACATAAGTTATTTTCTATAAAAAAAAAAAAAGGGTTATACTCATAAATTTCGACGGGATTCTTCATCAAACCTTTTCAAAACTAAACACGTCTTTTTTACACACACATATCATAAACTCTCATTTGAATCTATGGGGTAAATCCCACCCTTATGCCGCATGTGAACTACGTGGACTTTGATGCCTTTATAGGCTACGTAGGCATCTCGAGGTAAAACTCGAGACTCGAGTCCTATTTCTCATTTTCTTATTTTTATATTTTCATATTTATCCATATATATCATATTTGTCATCCACATATCGCGTTTTATCCAACATATATTGTCGTTTCATCATAACGATCAATATCCCTATAAGCGCACATATCATATTTTCTAAAATATTATTTTGAGAACATCCTTTGGATGACCTCACTCCATCTTTTCCATGATGCGAGTTGAGCGATTTCCCTCTCCATTTAAATCTACATGCAAAAACGCTTCACAGAGAAATTAAGGAAAATAGTAACACAAGTCCATGAGAGACCAAAAGGGCAGGATGGGTGCCTAACACCTTCCCATTCCGTAACTTAGCCCTCGAACCTCTGAACTATTGGTTTCGTAAGTATCAGTTAGTCTTTTATGTTGTCTCTCGAGTCGGCGACATGTTCTTTTACCTGTTTTGTGCAAAATAGGTTGGCGACTCCATCTCTTCACATCACCCCACATCGACGACAGCCGAAGCGCTCCTCCATTGAACAAAAGTGCCAAGGTGCGAGACCTTTATTTAATTACTCCCCCCTCCATCCTTTTTGGGAAGCGCCCCGGAGAGGAAGGGAGGAGATAGATCTCGCGATGGCCACAACCACAATAAAATTTAATAACAATGATCAAAATTTTAGTTGGATACGCACATTTTCAACTTTACATTAAATTATGGGTCATTTGCATTTTAGAATACATTTGTTCTTGGTTATTATGGTTGAGTGCCAAAGTTTTTACTATTGCTCACTGGGGGGCATTTTTAACATATTCTCTTAAACACAAACTTTGATCATTAGTCTCTCTCTCTCTCTCTCTCTCTCTCTCTCTCCAAGTTTTGAACATTTTTATCATTCTTTATATAATTACTTTGTTTACATAAAAAGTATTTTTTACATAATTATACAAAACAAATTTGTTTACATATAAAGACTATTTTTATAAAAATAAAAACAAATTTTTAACTTTTTTCAAAAGTTTTTCCCCAATAAATAGATGATCGTTTTTATAAAAATAAAAAAGGAACTCTTTTTTAATAAATAAAAAATGACTTTTTATTTTATAAAAGCATCTTTTTTATAATTTTTTTAACAAAACAACTTATTTTATTTTAAAAAAATATAAAAATCAAAAACATACTTTTTTTTATAGACAAAAGACTTTTTTTATATATAAAAACTAACTTTTTATTTTATAAAACATGTTTTTTGTAAATTTTTTTTAAAACGGATTATTTATTTATTAAAAAAATTATAAAAATCATAAACTGTCTTTTTTATAAATAAATAAAAGACTGTTTTTTATAAAAAAAATTACAAAATCGCTTATTTAATTATAAAAAGTAAAAAAAGTACTTTTTTTAAATAAAAATTGTTTTTTATGAATAAAAAATTGACCTTCTATTTTTTAGAAGCATTTTTATAAACTTTTTTACAAAATAACTTATTTATTTATAATAAATTATAAAAATCAAAATCACATTTTTTTTACAAGTAAAAGAATTTTTTTATAAATAAAAAACTCATCTTTATTTTTTTAAAACATCTTTTTTATAAGGTTTTTTGCAAAACAACTTATTTATTTATAAAAAAAAAAGTATAAAAATCAAAAACCGATTTTTCTATAAATTGAAGACTGTTTTTATAAATTAAAAAAAATGACTATTTATTTTTTAAAAGCATTTTTTTATAACCTTTTTTACAAAACAACTTATTAATTTATAAAAAAAAAAAGTCTAAATATTAAAAAAAAATGCCTATTTTTAAAATAAATGAATTTTTTTATAAATAAAAAATGACTTTTTATTTTATAAAGCATTTGTTATAACTCTTGTTTACAAAACAACTTATTTTTTATAAAAAAAAGTATTAAAATAAAAAACTGGATTTTTAAATATAAATAAAATAACGTTTTCATAAATAAAAACTGGCTTTTATTTTATAAAAGCATGTTTTTTATAACTTTTTTAAAAAAAATATTATTTATTTATAAAAAAGTTATAAAATGAAAATTTGATTTTTTTTTATAAATAAAAGAGTATTTTTATAAAATATTTTTTTTACAAAACAACTTATTTATTCATAAAAAAATGTTTAAAATCAAAAACTGGTTTTTTATCAATAAAAGACTGTAATTTACATATGAAATTTGGATTTTTTTAACAATCCGAAAAACCCAAATGTAGTGAAGTCCATGTTTTAAGTCACATTTGGTGGTTTATACGCAAACTCAATTCAGAAAACACTCCAAAAAAATTTTGATAATTTTTTCGCATTGTTAGCAGATTTGAAGTAAAAATACCAATTGGTTTTCGGTACTATATGTGAACTTTGTGTATCCTACCCTACTCCATTAGATTTTTTTATGAAAAATGCTAAGGAGACCCATTTCGTGGACACATTTTGTGGACACATTACATTAAAAACTTATACCTTATTGTTTTGGGTCCCGCCAGGGCATCAACCAATGCATTAAAAACTGGTACCTATTTTTGTCTTATTCACGGGTCCACGAAATGTGTTCACGAAGTGGGGCTTCCTAGCATTACTCTTTTTTTATCTTTCAGCTCTTTTCTTTTTTCCTTTCAAGAATTTAGAGAGAAAATGTAGTAACATGTTGCTTTTTGTCTCTCCAATCTAAAAACACAAGTATGCCTTTTCTTGATTCCTCCTCAATATTCTCTGTAAAAGTTTCACACACATCAATACAGAAACTAAATTATAATTTGCTCATTTTTTTATGAAACAAAAAGAAACTCGGTATTGGAATTTCAAAAGGTATACCAAGTTTCAGCAACTTTTGAAAAACTGAGCTAAATTGAAACGAACAAAGTTGATATGGTATTTAGCAGAATAAACTATTGGGTTTTCAAAAGGTGAACGAAACTGAATTGAAAAGGAACAAAGTTGAATTATACCAAGTTTGGCAACTTTTGAAAATCCAAAAGATACACCTTTTCGTATCCAAAAAATTAAAGGACGCAATTAATTAAATTTATCCTCACAAAAATATGAAAGGTCAAAAAGTTAATAAGAGGCAACTAATTATTGAAAATCTAAGAGCGTTAAATATTCACTAGCATGTAACCCGCGAGATGCGCGACGAATTATAGTAAATTAAAAAAGATTGATACATTAGCTACTCTAACCATTATCCATATGAAATAATGTTCCATAGTATCTTTTAAACTAATTTATCTTATCAAATAAATGGAATTGATCTTTAACAACTTTAATCATTGGTATTGAGTCAGTAGTTATATCAAATTTCGAGGATATTGCCCCACTAAGATAACATTTTTCTCATACTATAAATAAAGTATTTCCTTCATAAGATTTTCTCAAATCATCTAAACAAAAATGTTTATATAAAAAATAAAGAGGTGTCTTCAACAACAACAACTTATAATAAACCTTATAAGATTGGAGATACAAAATCACCTCACATTTAAATTTATTGAGTTAAAAATAACTTTGGATAAATATTTACATAAACAACAAATATGCAAATGCAAAAACAAAAACAAAGTATGTTGCTCATAAAACGTGAACAAATTAACACTTTGAAAGTCTCAAGTAACTATAAATTTAAAGGGTAAGAAGATAGAATTATTTACTTATACATAAATAGAAACATATATTTATATAGAGAAAAAAAATATTGATATAAGAATATACATGAACGAAGGTAGGTGGGGGCAAATGGGGGCTCAAGCCCCCACAGTTTTCTTTTTAAAAAAAATTACCAGTTTATGTTGAGAAATTTTTAGGGGTAAAAAGATAAAAGTTTGAAACATTAGGGTCAATTTTTGGGTGTTGATTGATTTCATTAAGAATTTCTCAGTTTTAATGTTAGGGTTCATTTAAGGGATGGTTAAATTAATTTTAGTGCTAAAGCTTAGGTTAATTTTATATTCAAATGTATAAATATGATGCAATGTAAATTTCAAAATTGAAATGTTACTATGTTAGAGATTGAAATGCTATAATAAAGATTAATGTTGATTAAAATTTTAGGAAGTGTGATTTTATGAACCTTTGATATTACAGACTATTTTAGGATTTACTTGATTGTTAGTAATTAATTGAGTACCTATTTGATTGATAAATATTTAAGAAATTATTTGGTAAATACTTAAGAATAACCTTAGAAAAATCGATTTGGTGGTTTCCGCCCTCGGGCCCTCGAAAATTATTAGCCCCCGCTCTCAGAATATACTGGCTCCGTCCCTGAGTATATAGATGGTGGAATCAAACTTGATTATGGAGAAAGTAAATAAATGGAATAATATCATTGTTATTCATTTGCCAAATTCAATTCAAGCTTCATAAAGTAAATAGATGGAATAATACCAATGTTATTCATTTGCCAAATTCAATTCAAGTTTCATTCCATGGATCCCACATTGCAGCACCCACATAATTTTCACACCATTGGATATACCAAACCAACCATAATAAAGAAACAAAATAATTACTTAAAAGCTTAGAAGTTGACAAATTTCTCAGATGAGAAATTAATACACTAAACAGTAGTACCATGGACAAAAAATACCCAAATAGTTAACATAAAGAAATAGAATTTAAATAAAAATAACTAACTAACTGATATATACATATACATAAAAAAAAATCCTTTTGTGAGCGGAGATAAGATCTTCTATTGGAAGGAGTCTGTTTTTTTACAGACACATCACTTTATTCTCTCTGATAACTTCTCATAGTCCTTCCCTGTTTTTACTGGGTTCCCATATACATTTTGTAGGAAATAATATATGCAGAATAAACGAAAAAATCCAAATTCGAAATAGATAAAATTAGAAGGACTTATCGATCGAGGTTTGTGTTTGACATAAAGTCCTAAAGGTGAAATTGTTCGCTAATATTTGTACCTGTCAGTCTCGTGAACATACACCTCTCAGGATTCAACGATCAGATTTACACACCAGCTTTGTGTAAAATCTTTGAACTCTCAGGATACTCCAGCACTCCCAAAAAAATAACGAAAAGTAGAAAGTAGCAAAATTATTTTTACAGAGAAAGTGAGAGAGATAGAATTTTTCTGTATGTTTTTTTTTGAAAATGTCAATTTCAAATAAGTGCGCTGAGTTTCCTTTCGTGTATGAAATTATTAACTACTCTATAACGATTATAAATAATAAATTTGAGGAATAATAAATCATTATAATATTTTCACCGTGCCATCGGCACGGGTACACCCTAGTATATATATAAGTGATAAGGGTGTTTTACTGTTCCAACGAATCAATATTTGAAATTGAATTTTTTAGAACGATCTAAGGATATGAGATTGTCCCACGTCACCATTTAACCAACTTGACATGGAAAATGGGGAGAAAAAATCACTTGAACCACCCGCCAAAAATCACGTGGAACAGCCTTTCAATCTCACGAGCCTCTCAATCTGCCATCTACCTTGAGCCTCGCAACAGGTATTGGAACTCAAAACTGAAGATATGAGGTCATATCATATCTCATATCTGCTCTTAACATATGACAACCAACTTCTTTACCAAGATAAGAGAGAGAAAGATTACATTTTTACTAAGAATACAACAGCTGAGTCCATTACTGAGTAGCGTAGGAGGCATGGATGTGTTTAAACTCCATGTACTGAGTAGATTTTAGTTTAGCACTAGCATGAAGGCCACGCGATGCGTGACTGAGTATTTATAGACAGAGCCTGTTAAATTGATATTAAATTCATCATGAAAAGATAAAATTAAATTACGAAAAGAAAGGGAGGACATTAAAACTATAAAAATCAAAGGCTCCTTTTTCTGCCAACGATGCATAAATGAATGTAAATAAAAAAATCGAGTTGTAGTCATTTACTATGTAAGAATTAAATCCAAATTTCATTCTAAAATCACCAATCTTTGTTAAAATCTAAAAATTAAAAATATAATAAAAATCTAGTATTTACGGAAAGATAATTTTAAAGATATAAAAAAGTTGAAAAATATGGAAAATATTGAAAATAATATTAAAAATATAGAAATGACAAAAATATATTTAAATATTAAAAAATACAGAAAATTATTTAGAAAATCTAGAAAATAATACATAAATATTAAAAACCAGAAAAAAGTGAAAATACTTAACAATCTGGAAGTGACAAAAAATATATTTTAAATTTCATAAAATCAAAGAAAATAATTTACAAAACTAAATCAAAAAATTTGATTTCAAACAAAAATATCAAAAAAAAAATTCAAATGCATGCATTTTTTTTGCTATTCAACAATTTGTGTAAAATATTCTTAAACATCTTTTTAACATAAATTTAAGATTATTTCTCATTTTAAGTAAATGCCTAAAAATGTTTGGCACCAGCATGTAGAAATAAAGAATAGCTGGTCCCTAGTGGGTGGTGGTTGCTATTGTCACTTTTCATATCCCACTTCCTCTATCATATTAAGATAATGTTAGGGGCTTGTACTGACTTATATATAATATAACCAAAAGATTAGATATATTAGATACATATACACACACCCACTAAAACATATATACCAGCACACACGCACACACGCCATCAACAAAACACACCCACTTTCTAAACCTCCAAGGATATATACCCCAAACTGTTTGAAACCAAATAACCTCCACAATAGCTACACATTCTTGGCTACCCAAGTTTTAAAACTAACTCAAAACAAAAAAACCAGTTTTTCTTTCTCTATCTATATATACATCACTATGTGTGTGCACACACAGACACACCACCAGATACCTGTATATATTCTCAATCCTCCATGAAAGCTTGTAACCAAACCTTCCTCCATGAGAGCTTGCAACCAAACCTTTAACAAAAAAAAAAACAGTTGCCATTATACAGGTATCTGGTGTGTCTGTGTGTGTGTGTGTGTGTGTGTATATATATATATATATAAAATAATAAAAACGAAGGAGAAGACATACCTAGTTAAAAACCTTCGATTTTTGTTTGACAAAATATCCCATGGTGTTTTGGGAAGAAGATAGAGGAAGTGGGTTTTTCGGTTTCAAAGAAATGGTTTTTTCTTTCTTTTTGGTTTGTGGGTTCTTGTTTGTAGGAGATGAAGTGAAGTTTTTTTCCCTTTCTCCTCCCCTATTCATGTAGAAGACGATTAGTTGTTAAATAGAAGTGGGATATGAAAAGTTAGTTCATGCATCTCTTGCTTTATAATTCCAAGAAAACACACGGCTGATGTAAGTTTAATAATATCTCAGTTAGCAAACATTTATTATTGTCATGTGTCACCTTTTCCTCATGTTGATAAATATCATTTATTAGAGGAGAGAGAATACTGATCATTTATGTTATTAGTCTATTTTACCCAATATGTTCTACGAATAAAATAATATTGAATTTTAAATTAATATTAAAAATCGTATGAACGACATTCAATAAATGCAATCCATATTTTTAATTTCGAGAATACATTAACATCTACTCTTTTTTCTTCGATTTTTTTGAGAAAATATTTTTACATCGTATTTCATAATCTTTCGTAGTTTCATACCATGTACACCAGGGATCTCAGTAATCCATTTCATATGCTAGTCAGGTTATTTCCATATCATCCATAAAAAAATGGAAAAACTTGTTAAAAGGTTGCTAAAAATGCTAAAACGTTTCCTAAAAAATAGTAGGGCATTTTGTGAAGCGCTTGAAATTCAACAGTAGATGTGAAAAAAATTACCTGGGAGAGAGAGAAAAGAGATGGGGTCAGACTGATTTGGTATTAAGAGAATAATACATAACAAATCAAATCCAAACTTGCTTACCAGTGAGGAGTTACCAAATCAGTTTTACAAATGTATAATAATATACCAAAAATATTTCTCATTTCAATTTTTTCCCTGAGTAAGAGGACAATACATAACCAAATCAAATCCAAACGTGCTTAGCGGTGAGGAGTTACCAAATCAGTGTTACAAATGGATAATGATACACCCAAAGCATTTCTCATTTGGATTTTTTCCTGATTAAGAGAACAGTATATAACCAAATGGATGGGTGTGTTGTAAACTTTCTTACCAGTAGACTAAGAAACGAAATCCAAACTCAATGTACCCATTGAGTATATTCATAGGAAGATTTGTGTTAGCAATGGGTGATTTCTTCAATCCATCCATCGCTTCACCTCTTCCCTAACCGAACTCAACTCCCTCAACCAAAATCACTTTGGGATTTTTATTCAATTTTTTTGCGTTGGGGTACTGATTGGGAATGATGTTGTATGAAGAGATGTTACATGACTTTGCCATTGCCCTAATATGAAGTTACCGTTGCATTTGACCATCGGATTCCCGTCCCCAACCACCATCTCCATAAAATGACGACTCAAAGGATATTTTCTCTCCTCATTTTCACTTTGCCTTTTTTCCTCATGTACAGCAAGTAGGTGGGTCTTGTGAATATATAAACATATGTATAAGAAAGAAGGAAGGGGAAAGGTTGCAAGAAATGGAAGGGCAACAACAGGTGGTTTTATTTATTTATTTTGTTTTCTTTTTTCAAAATGTTGGAAGAAAATACCTGTCGTTTTCTCTTTTCGAAACGTTTTGTTCTCTTTTCGAAACTTAGGAAGAAGTGCGTTTACAATATTTGCTTAAATAAGGGAGCCAGGCTTAAATAAGGAGGCCACGTGTAAGTTGAAGTCTTTCTTATTGCCAATGTCAATGTTCTCACATGAATTGGAGTAAGTATTTATGACTGTCATGTGTCACTCAGAGAATTTGGGTCTATTGCCAAGTCTCACATGAATTTGAGTAAGTATTTATGACTGTTATGTGTCATTCTTTGAGAATTTGGGTCTACAATTTTTATTAGATATATAGATGTGTGATCACGTGGGAGAGAGAGACCCAACAAATAAAATGCAAGCGGATGAAAAGATAAAACCATTTGGAAGAGGATAGTCTGTTCGTTTCTCATGAAAGAAAGATTTGATAAATGAATAGAATAAATTTAAAGTACATTAAATTATATTAAGTACCATGCAATCCGCACGATCTGCGGGCGAGATACATAAAACATTTATAATATGTGAATGATTATTCCCACACCCCTCTCATCCTCCCTCACATCATTTGGTATGAAATGACCACTGTGCTCTTAAACTTGTCCAATGTTTTTTGCATCCAACACATCCAATTGACAAAAAATAAAAAATTTGTACTTTCAATAAAAAAACAAATATAAAATGACTATTTTTAGTAAGAAACTATTTTTAAAATAAAAAAATTTGTTTAGACTTTTTATAACTGTTTTTAAAAAAACATTTTAAATATTTAAAAAAATTATCTCTTTTTTTAATTAAAAAACTATTTATAAAAACTCAAAAAATAGTTTTATATAAAATAAAAATTCTTTTTAAAAAAATAAACATTTTTAACAATTAAAAAACAACATTATTTAATTTTTTTCTATGCAAAAACTGTTTTTTATAAATAAAATGAAATAAAAATAAAAAATCTGTATTTTCAACAAAAAAACTTTTTATAATAAAAAAATATTTTTAAATAAGAATATTTTTTAAAAATTAAAATAAATGTCTTATGATGAATTTTAAATAGAATAAAAACAATTAAATTAATTAACTAATTGTTTTAAAAAAAAATCTCCTTCAGACACACATATTTATATTTGACATAATATAGGATGTTTATTTATTTTATTTTTTAAAAATTATATTATAAATGAAAACAATTTTTAAAACATGTCTCTTGTAAAAAATAACTAAAAAATGTTTTTAAACGGTTAAAAATATTATTTTTTTAAAAAACAATTTTTATTTTACATAAAACATTTTTATGCTTATAAAGAGTTTTAATAAATAAAATGCAGATAAGAAGTTTTTTTAAACAGTTGAAATGTTTTTTGTAAACAATTAAGAATGTTAAAAACAATATTTTTAAAAACAGTTTGTTATTAAAAATATTTTTTTATTAAAAAAATTAGATCAAAATACAGATTTATTATTTGGATAATTTTGAGTTTTCTCCCCGTTTTTGTGACCAGTTTTGCAATACACCCTCACTTTTTTAAAAATTTGCAACACACCCCCATTCTGTTAACTTTCCATCCAAACCATTAGTACTATTTACATTTTGTGTTTTCCCCCTACTTTTATGCCCAATTTTGCTGAAGACCCCCATTTTTAAAAATATCGAAAAAATTATTATAATTTAACATTAATAGCCATCTTTACATTAAAAAAATATTTTTTTATTATAATTTCATATTAATAAAATGTACCCAATATTTATTTATAGAAAACAGTTAAAAGATTAAATATAAATAAAGTTTGACTTTATACGAAACATACATTTTTTATATAAAAAAAGTCAAAAATACTATAAAATAATGTATGTGACTTCATCAAATGGTACTACAATTAAAAAAAAAAACGTTTTAACTGGTTTTCATATATATATATATATATATACAAAAATCGTTAAAATATTTTTCAACTGAGAAAAACTATTAAAATATTTTTTAAACAATTGAAAAATCATTTAAACCATTACATTTTTTTTTGTTTTTAAAAGTAGTTTTTTGTATAGACAAAACAGATTTTTTCAATAAAACTGTTTAAAAGTTGTTTTGACAATTTTAAAAGTTGTTCTCACTATTTTGAAAGTTATTTTTTAAACAAAAACTATTTTTATACCTTTTATTAAAAAATCTGTTTTGTCTATAAATAAAACTGTTTTTTTTATAAAAAGATTTTTTCCTTGGAAAACGATTTTTATATAAAATAAATTATTTTTATTGCAAACAACTTTACATTATTGGACTTTTTTTTACTAAAAATCAAAGTTGTGCTATTAAAAAAAACGACACTTTATTTATTAGCTTAACAAACAGTTTTTTGTTTTTATAAAACGGTTAACTCGGTATAAAAAATAGATTCTTCTATAAAGAAAAAAAAAATTGATAAAATAACTTTTTTTTATATGAAACAATTTTTTAAAACTAAAAAATTGTAATGGTTTTACAAATTTTTAATCGTTTAAAAAATATTTTAATAATTTTTCCCAATTTTTATTTATTTTTTCCAATTTTTTTTTTTGGGAATTTTTTCAATTTTTTTTAAATGGGGGCTTTTGCAAAACTGGTCAAAAAAGTGGGGAAAAACACAAAATGTAAATAGTACTAACGGTTTGGATGGAATATTAAAAGAATGGGGGTGTATTGCAAATTTTTAAAAAAGTGGGGGTGTATTGCAAAACTGGTCACAAAAGTGGGGGGAAAACTCAAAATAACCCTTATTATTTTTATAAAACAAAACAGTTTTTGAAACAGTTTTTTTATAAAAGATTTAAAAATGTTGTTTTTTAATAGTTAAGACAGTTTATTTTTGTAAAAAAGTTTTTATTTTATATAAAACTATTTTTTGCTTTTTGTAAACAGTTTTTAATTAAAAAAAACTAATAAGTTTTTATTAAGAGTTAAGAGGTTTTTCTAAATAGTTATAAAATGATAAAAACATTTTTTTCTTTTTAAAATATTTTCTTATTAAAAACGTTTTTTTACCAAAAAAAATATTTTTTTTATTGAAAATACAGAGATTGCTAATAGAGTTCTCTGATATGCATAGCAAACATCAATGTTGTAATTTCTATTTAAGAAGGGGGCTTCCCTTAGCCTAGGACTAAACTTACCTGGTGGTTATAAAAAGAATGATGAATTAGCCTTTTCTGATTAATAATATTATTATATATCTAGAAAGGAAAAGAAAAAGAGAACTATACACTTGAAACATAATGTTGAAAGCTTCAATATCCTATTAAATTTTGGTATTATAGATGACATTATATGCCATCTCAAATTAAAAATTAAAAGTTTTGAATCTCAGAATTCTCATTAAGCTTCAAACAATTATTTCCATGAATTCATTTGGGGAATGTTACAAAATATAATATAGCAAATTCCCGAGCCGATATAACTAACCTAAGGTGTAATTGAGTTTTGGATACACCATGGGTCTACAACAAGTGAAGGTAGCAAGCATGCCCTAGGATTTCAAGCCCAATAAACTATCATGGCATAGAAACACAAATAATCTAGTTAACCATAAGAATTGAACATCACAAATTTCATCCAGTTTTTACCAGTCCTATATTTAATAATTTAAAGAAAGAAGTAAACATTGGAAGGAATACAATACCCCAAAAAATGAACATAAGACATAAGACACTTAAATAGCTTAAAACTTTCTGCTGTAAAGAGTCACTATAATAGCAACAATAGGTTTACAATAGCATAGCAAGCTACTACTAAAAATAAGAAGAAATATTCACCAGTCAAATTGCACCAATAGTGAACTAATCCTCAAGTTCATCACAAATTTTAGATTAAAAACAATACAAAAAAAACTACTAACAAATTCATAATCTGATCCCGTGATATGGATGTTAAACCAGCAAAGCCTACCTACTAAAAAACTATTTATGCCTACAAACACTACCTAAGCATATTTCTTAATTCTTGTACTTATAAACACAACCTAAAATTATCACCCTGAAAATATAACACATGGAATTAATCATTAAAATATTAAAATACTTTCTACCCAAAATAAGCAAAATTAAAGGATTACCAAATCAGTATATCATAAAAAAAAAACACTACCATAATTAGTTTAATACTTTAGATGTGGGAAGATTACCAAATCCTTAATTGTCGAAACTCTCAAACCCAACATAAACTAAAAAAAATATGCGAAGAAAATAACCGAAAAAAGAAAATCAAAATGAACTTCTATAAAATCGAGATATCAAGTGACTAAACCCCTACTTAGCAATCGATCACAAATTACACCACTAACGAACCTCGACACAAAGAACCCCGAGAGCCACTAACCCAAATGATAGATAACGATAGTGATTGACCGTAAACTCCAGTGGGCATCATCAACACATATCATTTCTCTGGAAAAACACACACCAACCAATTTTAGCATGCATTGTAACACAAAAATCAACACCTAAATATCCAAGAGCCGAAGGATAAGAAGTACATGTGTTCCTGTGGTGATATAATAATGCCACAGTTTACAAAGAAAAAAGGCGTGTATGTAAAATGATATGCAACATACTTATGGTTCTCTCTAAATCCAGGCTAATCCCATACTTATCAAAGAATTAGAGTTATGAAACCATATTAAACAAATAGTTTAAAACATAATAACATTAACAAAGGATTTACTTTTTCTTTAAAAAAATTAAAACATGAACTTTACTAGAATATGAAAACACTGTATAAAAATCAAGAGTTGTATCCAAAAGTCTAAAATAAAATAGTTGCGACCAAAAACTATATAATAAGTAAAAATATTAGAATTAATTTTACCATTCCATTACTCCGAGTAAAAGCATTGCCATTCCAATACTCCCGGTAAAAGCATTTTAAATGTATTTCCATTGAATATTCAAGAAAATAGATCCCAACATAACTATGGTATTATTTATACCTCCTACTGTATCTGTTATAACTATGGTAATATATTCAAGAAAATAGCCTATCCCCTCTAATTTCCTCCATAAAACCTAACATCAAATAGAAAAACAAAACCCCCACATTTAATATAAAAACTGCAAAAGAATATTCAAGATGGAATTGTATTGTTTGCTAGATAAAATAGACACCAAGAATATGATGCAATGGTTGTATGTAAGCTTTGAGATCAATAGTGAAAATAGAGAGACAGATACTATTAGTAAAAAACAGAGACATATAGAGGTAGTAAAAAACAGAGAGGTAGAAAATCGGAGATAATGTAAAGACTTAATTTTTATATAAAAAAGGTATACGCGAGAGTTTAAGTTAGGAAAGATCTTACCTGCAATAAAGAAATAAAATTAGTAAATATAAACAAAAATTAAGACCTTAGTTTTACGAAAAAAAACACAAAATATTAGAGAGAGAGAGAGAGAGAGAGAGAGAGGCGCAAAAGAAAACAAAAGAACAATAAAATTTAACAAAACCTCATGAGGCCACCAAATTTTGGAGGGAACCCCAAAAATTAGATAAAGACACAACATCGTGTTCCATTTACGTCTCCAATACATGTGTAACATGTATACAACATCGTGTTGCGCCGATAGCACATACAACACCAAAGGCTTTTTTTAATATTGAAATTTAATTAGTCAGCTTCACAGTCATGTTCGATACTGTGCGTCCCTATAAGAACAAATAATTAAGAAGATCCCAATTTAAATCAATGTGCTAAATAAATGAAAATAAGTAGTGAACTCAGGCTTAAGTCACGATCAACATGGTAGAATATAAATAATTCAGAATACTTGGGCTTAACACACTTTCATTGAGCACCCAAGCATTTTATAGCAAAAACACACACTTTAATTCTGGTGAAGTATGCAAGTTAGAAGAGCCTTAACTTACCCCAATTTATTACAAATAATTATTTGGAGAAAATTCATAACAAAAACAAATTCAAATATAAAATATTCTTAGGAGAGAACTCAAAACTCATAATGGAAATAAAATAATCAAATACACATATCATGAAATGATCTAAAATTAATATGCATTTACAATAAACAAAAATTATATCACCAACTCACATATTCATCAAAGGATTTAAAGTAAAAAAGACTTCCACAATTGTTTCAGGTCCGAATGTTACTTCCAAATCATGTGTGACAGATTACCTTGAACTTCTTTACGTTTAGCTCGTGCAGTTTTGTACTTACACCGCCCTACAACCATTGAACTTACTGAATGGTCCTAACACTTTTAATCTTGTTACAATGCAAAACAAAACAATAAAAAACAAAGGCAATTTAAGAGATCACTTTTTCCAGTTCTTACTCATGTCACTTCATCACTCACAGAGTGAAAGCTAAACATATATAAGAAAATACAAAACTGCAGATCAAATTTAAAAATAGAAGATTGATGTGAAGCATATGTGATATGTAGTTCATTAGTACTGTTTCTTGCTCAAGGATTCATACATTGCTTCTAACAATTCTCATTATAAAAATAGATTAACATAAATAACTGAATAAGTTACATCCATGAAGTATGTCACAAATATTGTTTTGACCAAGAGAGTGATTTTCTTAATTTAAACTTTGAAATAATTTAAACAATATATTTTATGTAAAACCAACCAAAGGACATGAAAAAATCAAAACATTTAATTAATTTATACCTCAAGATCTCGAAAACTGGGACCTCAACTATCAATTCTCTGGTTAAAAAACCAAAAACAAAATGCCATATAAGAAGCAGGTTTAGGTAAATAATGAACCCACCAAATAATGAGAGTGCAAACATTTTAAAGAAACCAGTAAGAGGGAAAATTATGGAAATTATATAAAAATACAACACTATGGAAATTGTATAACAATTCAAAAAAATAAATTAATAAAAAACATAAAGAACGCGAAATAGAACTATGAAAAGATTAACAAAATACCAACACCCAAAATGCATGAAACTTAACATAGGAAAGAAATTAGCTTTGATCATTTTTTAAAATCACAGTTCTGCCTATGTAAAAAATGAATTCCGCAATACATAACAAATGTCAACAATATTTGAAAACTCCTGGGATACGACACAAAATTTGAGGTGTAACTCATCCATATAGTAAGATTTAATGATTTATCAGATTGATATTAAAATTGGGTCAAGACTAATTAAATAAAAAAAGATAAAAGACCATTTTATACAATAGCACAACCCTAAAAAATGTGGATCGACCTAAAATCTCAGCCCGAATTTTAAAAGATATGAATATCGCCATCTTATAACATTGTCTAATGTAAAGAAAGGAAAAAACTTGAATGAGCATCCAAAAACTAACAAAATATGCGGCCAAAAAGAAGTTTGTTTTTGTTTTGTAGGTATAATTAACACTTGAACATAGATATGTTTTTATGTGTACAGTATGACAAAAAAAGTAACAAAGAAACAAAAAGATATCCAAAAAATAAAAATGGAATGGGAGAGCAAGGGAAACAGAGAGAGTCGAGAGGAAATACCTGAGAGAGATGATATAAAAAGATGAATGTTGAAGACATGTGAAGCATTTAGAGAAAGCATTCTTTGGTCACCAAAAAGATCCCAAATGTAAAATCCAAAAACCAAGCACCAAAGTCGATTCAAAGATGGCATGAAAAAAATACATCAAAATTTGTCCCACCTTATCACAAAGTAATATCATATAAATACCAAACCTCAATGTAAGACCCAAATACACATTGAGATATTTTTTATCAATGCTGTGACACCCCCTAATTAAATACCGAGTGATCAATCATTTATTAAATTAGATTAAAATTTATAAATTAGTTCATTTTTAGCATCACTGTCGAAAACCAAATTAATTACTAATCACCTATTATTTAATTAAACCGGTGCCAAATTTTCTCTTTAGTTAAACATCAAATAACATGCGAAAACTGATATACGAATCAAACACCATAAAAATAGTCTGAACACCTCAAGTAATATAAATGAACAAAGTCTTGTCGAATAAACCATCGGCTAAATCCAAACTAATTAAAAACCAATAATAAAAACAACTAATGTCTAGACTGGATCTGAATAAATACTGAAGGACGACATGTCCATACTGAGATACTGAAATCCTACACTAGATCAGAATGAATAATGGAAGCGTCTAAGCAATCTCCGGTAACATCCAACTGTGTTGCAGCTCCGTCTCCCTGGAACAGAAAGTCAAGTCTGGCGCCCATGTGACTGGACACCTAAAAGGTTTTGAAAATATCTTATAGCAAGAGTTAGTACTCAAAACATTTTAAAAATATTTATCAAGAGTTTATCATAATTTAAAATTGGTATTGATTACACATGTTAGGTTCTCGTACACTCCCTTGAGATTCCTCATCCCTCAACTATTGTGCACGTCTAACGTTCTCTACTTAGCCCACCTAGCCGTACTACTGAAGCAAACTAGACATATGTATTTGTCTGGACTAATCTCATCTAAGTCCCCATACCGCCCATACAGTTTGCTAAATGATTTACCATTTCTCGTATGTTTTATCTTTATAAGTAACATTACTCATATGTCCTCTTTCATGATTTAATTAAGTTTCTCTACTTAATTCGTTACATAGATGCATATCATATAATGGTCTACTATAATACACAAGTAGATTGTTCCCACGTATATATTTCACACTCAATATATACTATAAATGTACACTTTATTATAAAGCCCCTGTATCACACATTAAGGACAATTAGTTCGGAATGTCTCATCGAACTTGGTTCAGAATGTCTCATCGAACATTGGTTCTGAATGTCTCATCGAACATGGTTCTGAATGTATCATCGAACACATCAATCAAATATATAATAGGTATTCACTCCACCTATAATTTAAATCAGTAGGTATTCACACAACCTAATAATCATGCACGTACGTGGTATATTTCTCTCAAATACTCACCACACATATACTTCACGATTCACCTTGCTATCGTATATAGTTAAGTATTTTTCTCTACTCTAAGGGCCCTAGTTACCCCTTAATTTACTTCAGTAGTCAAGTATTCCTCAAAAATTCAACCAATAAAATTTTCTGGGCAGACGGATGACGAGATCTGGTATGTGGTCGACCGAATTTGGCCGATCTAATGCTCAGGCCGAACAGATTATGGTCGAACACATTTGGGGGGCGAACTGATGCTCAGGCCAAACTAATACTGAAGCCGAACTGCCCTGAGGTCGAACTAATATCGAGGCCGAATTAATACTGCGACCGAACTAATACCGAGGCCGAAACTGACCTGAGGCCAAACTAATACTGAGGCCTAATTAATACTGAGGCCGAACTAATACTGAGGCCGAACTCCCTGGGACTTCATCTTCCCCATTTTTACGAATTTCACCATTTTAACCCAAAATTTCTTCATACAAACATACCTAACTCCAATATGATTTAGCCCACCATCAAATATGAGTTTATATAACAATTCTAACAAACATCATTAAAACTATACGTCTCAAGATTTCATCAAGGTTTTCTACACAAACCCTAGTTATGGTGTTCTTCATATAAGTTCATCGAAACGCAGATTTCATTCGTGGATAATAACGAATAATCTCGTATTTATTATCTTCTAGAGATATCAAATCCCTCTACATGTGATTCCTACCCAAGCATGCATTTAAATTATTATTTTCTTCCAAGAATTATTAAATTAGTCAATATCATTGAAACCCTAGTCACATGGGTATTATAACTTCATATTGATTGGCAATAAACACTTGCCTTATAGTTTATAGGGTTTGATTCCTTTGGTGTTGATGATGATTTCACAAAGAACACCCTCAATTGCTCCTTGATTCGTCTCCCAAAAGATCCCCAATTACTCCCTCTATTTTTCTCTCAAGTTCTTAGGTTTAGAAAAGTGTTACTGTCATTCAACCTCTTAAGGCTTAGGTTAAATATCATAAATACCGTTTTTAGGCTAATGGACCGAGCCCAATTAACCCGTATACCCACCTGTGGGCCCGGTTATGCCTAAAAATGCTCTGAGACCTATTTACTACCTTCCGGTACTCTTTTCCGACTATCTCGACCTATCTGGAATCAACCGTGCACTCAGAATTTTCATCCGAAATACTTTATAACATTATCTAATATTCATCCTCAGGATGCGACACAAAATAATCCGAATAATTAAATCTAAATTCGCCAAATTAAATAAATCCTCCAATTTAAATAATTTATCCAAATCAATAAATTTAGATATTCTCCAGATAAAATAAATTTCTATTTCTCCCAAAAATAATAAAATTCAATGTCCTCAAAATTACAGGGTATTCCAAATGTTAATTAAAAGTAAACAAATTGTTACCTTGTAACGGCGACGGCAATGGGTAACGGCGATGACTATGGAGAACGAAGAGATTTGTGGGGGGTAAATAGCGGTGGATGAATATTGTCCACATAAAGTAGCGGGTGATGGAGAATGGTGCCAGTGGAAATGGCGATGAACGAATATCTATATTTTTATAGGGGTTAGATTGAATGCCTCACGGGATTTGGACACTTTTAAAAGAGAAAGGGAGGAGAAGAAATGACGTAGATTTGGACGTTTTGGTTTCAACAGGCATTAAAAAAAAGGAAGTCGACTAGCTTTTTAAGGTAACGAATGAGTATTCTCCGATATGGAATTGAAGAGCAGGTACGATTGAGGAGAGAAACGAGAGGTATCAAGTTGCATTTACACCTATAACACTATTGTATTACCTCTAATACTATTATATTAGATGTATAATATAGACTATTAACCTCTAATACTACCGTATTAAAGGTTTAATAAAGATTACTTGACATGAAAAAACATGAATTCACATTTAAACTTTAAATTTAAAGTCTAGATAAAAAAAAGTATAATATAATATACTTCGTAATTGGTCAATATGACTCCCTAGTATAATTCATCTTAACCTTTCTGCTCCGTTTGGTTGTCAAGAAAGTTGAGCGGGAAAATTATTCTCGGGAAAATTGCAATGAAGTAAAGGAAAAAAAAATACTTTCTTTTGTGTGTTTGGTTAACATGAGGAAAATTGTAAAAAAGTTATAAATAAAAAATTATATACATAGAGACACATATACAATTATAACTTTACGATAAAAAGTATAATATATTCTCTTATTTCAATTACCAAAAAAATTTGTAAAGTACTCATTCTGGTACTAAGGGTAGGTTGGTAACCCACGGTGAAAGGCATTCTACCCAATAAGGCAGATCCTACTTGGACGAAACGAAATATATTGTCGATAAATAGAAGTACGTCTTATTCATTACCATCTCGAAAATGTATATAAATTACATTCAATACACAATATATCAGAGTATATGGTATAATTTTAAGAACAAAACTTAAGAACACAATATTACATTCAATACATAATAAATTACATCAAATACATTATGAAATCATTTTTGTACTTTGTGATCAAGTGAAAATGAATAAAAAACTTGATTGATTTAGGGTTTACAAAATAGAAAACCTAAAAAATCTAATAATATATGAGCATGGATTAATACCTGCTAGTGTTGTTTGGAATAATCTAATTGAGAATAAGAATCGTTTGTTAGAACTTTGACGATTTGAGTTTGATTGGAAGAGAGAGAATCGGAGGTTTTGATCGTTCACGCTTATAAGATGTGTTCATTTGAGATTTGAAGGTATTTATTTATATGATAAATCTAGGGAGGGGCTATTCTCACACCCCTTTTAGCTTTCCCCGTACATTTTATTGTTTTAAGACAAAAATACCCCAATTTTTCATCATCTTTTATCATTAATTACCCAACATAGAGTACCACTTTGTTAGTAGTATACTACAAAGTCAAATATATCATTGCAGAGTTTTTTTGGCCGTTTATGTACCTAATTAAAAAAATCTATTTAGGAACATGAAATACAGTGTTGTAAACTGCTTTAACTGTTAAAAAAACAGTGTTTGTAATATTTTTTTAAATAAAATACTTGTATTAAAAACTGTTTGTTTTATAAAAAAAATTGTATTTTTTATATAAAAAAATGTGTTTTATAAAAAAACTGCTTTTTAAAAACAAAAAATATTTTCTATATAAAACTGTCTTTTCTAAAAAAAACGGCAAGTTGTTTTTCGAAAAAATGTTTTCTTCCAAAAAAGGAAAAAAAATGTTTTCTATACATCATTTAATAAATGTGGGTCCGCGCCAGCGCCACATATCACATCAATTTTTTTCCACAAAAACTGTACAAGTTTTTAAAAACTAATTTATAAAAAATAAATTCTTACATTGTTTTCTATAAATATATATAAAAATTAGGATATGGTTGTTTTTAAAAAAAACAGAAAGAAAACAGTTTCTTAACGGTTAAAACAGTTTGTTATATAAAAAAAATAACACTTTTTTTTAAAAGTTTTTTTAAAAACAACTTTTTACGTTTTAGAGACAACTTTTATTTTTGTGATTTTTCTTTTTTTCACAACTTTAAGAGTTTTTTGTGTGTTTAATTTCTTCATGAAATAAATTTTTGAATTTTTCATTTTAGAGTTTTTTTTCCTAAACTTATATTATGCTTCCATTCCACCACATAAACCTATAGAAATGAAAGATTTGTTAACCCCAAAAGAGTGAGTTATGGGAATATCGCCCATTTGTAAAAAGTTGTTTCTAAAAAGTAAAAAGTTGTTTTTAAAAAAACTTAAAAAAAAAAACAATCTTATTTATTTATATAACAAACTCTTTTAACCGTTAAGAAATTGTTTTCTTTATAAAAAAAATTGTTTTTTGAAAAACAATTGTTTTCCTAGTTTTATATATATTTATAGAAAACAATGTAAGAATATTTTTTTTTAAATTAATTTTTAAAAACTTGTAAAGTTTTTATGCCAAAAAAAAATTTATGTGGTTTGTTGCGCTGACGAGGACCCACATCCATTAAATGATATGTCGAAAACATTTTTTTACCTTTTTTGGAAGAAAATATCTTTTGAAAAAAAAACTTGCCCTTTTTTATATATAAAAAAAGACAGTTTTTATATAGGAAATATTTCTTATTTTTAAAAAGCAATTTTTTTTATAAAACACATTTTTTTATATAAAAAATACATATTTTATATAAAACAAATAGTTTTTAATGCAGGTCTTTTATTAAAAAAAATATTTCAAAAACTATTTTTTTAATAGTTAAAGCAGTTTACAACACCGTATTTCATGTTCCTAATTAGATTTTTTTTAATTAGGTACATAAACGGAAAAAAAACTGTACAAGGATATATTTGACTTTGTAGTACACTACTAAAAAAGTGGTAAAGATGATGAAAAATGGGGGTATTTTTATCTTGAAACAATAAAAGGTGTGGGGGAAGCTAAAAGGGGTGTGGGAATAACCCCTCCCTAAATCAAATCGTTTAAAATTGGGTCATGATAATTCCACCCAAAAAATCCCTCCAAAACACCACAAAAAAATTAAATACAAACTTTACTAACCACACCCAAAAGTGTTGTACCTTTTATTTCCCTTAAAATGTCTAATATACCCCAAACTAAACAAAAAAAATTACACACAAATAACACCAGATAATCTAAAACAACCCTTAAAACAAAACAAAAAAACTCCTCAACTTCCCACCGAAACATTCAAACCCACGGTTAAACCTAGCTTAAATCATCATGTTCATTTCTCCCCAAATCCCCATTTTTGTGTGTTTGTTGTGTTGTTGTGGGCTTTGTTGTGTTGTTTGTATACAGAAATCAAGATAAAGGGGCTACATTGCAATGGTTGAGGAAAATAAAGTTGATGTTCAAGCTTCCCAAACTCAGAACACCCAATGCTCTTTTGATGATTTTGAGGTATTCAAACGCCTCTACACACTATATAATCTGTAAAACAACCTTTAAAATGATGAAAATATTTTTAAAAAAAAAACGGGTTGACTGCACTTACGGCCACCCGTTGCCATAAGTGATGGAAACAAATCGGTTATAAGTGATCGTATCATATTGTACCACGGTTTCATTTCACCGTGGGTTACTGTTAGTCAATAATTGAATCACGGTTGAATGAGGTCGTGGGATCATACACTGCGATTTCATATAACCGTGTTAAGGATTCCCCGGTTAGAAGTGGACGTGGTTGTACCGTTCACGGTTACCTTACACCGTATGTATCCCTATAGTGGTTGTAATTATTCTTGGTTTCCATATTGAAATTAAAGTTCAATTATTAAATGGTACATGTATTTTTATTGATTTTTGTTATTATATTGTATTATCATTTTAGTTAGATGACTCGGTACTTCATGATACATTTTGGAAAGATATAGACAATATTATTATACTGAGTGTATCTACTGAACGTGCTTCCACCGAGGAACCGAATATGCGTGAACCGAATGAACGTGAGGCGAATATGAGTGAACAAGCAAAGAAATCAACCTCGCCTAAATGTTTGCGCGATTTGTTTCCAGATTTCACATCGTCTATGGTAAAAAAACATATCACGTAATTAAATTTCAACAATTTGAGATTTTAAACGTATGACATGATTGTTTAACATAATTTGATTGTATGCGTTGTTATAATGGAGCAATAGAAGAAGGATTGGATGTTAATGTGATTAAGCAAGACCATATAGTCGAATTCACTACTGAGGAGGCATGTTTAGTTTATTTATATTGCACTCAACATGATTTTTCATTTATACTTGAAATTTCCATTTAAACTATTCGTTCATCTAATAATGTTCGTCTTGTACATATTTTTTATGACCGTGGAAAGATGATTGATTGGTGTCAACAAGTTGGTCGCAAGCTTCATGCGGTCATGGTCATTCTGAAATTCGGAAAGGCCAGTTTAGTCCGAAGGGGGAGGATCGTACTTAGTTGTGAGTGAAGAGAGCTTTATAGACCCAAAATAGACGAGCAGATGAACAAGAAGAGGAAGCGGTGTTTTGGAACACGAAAGTGTGATTGTCCCTTTCAATTGAAAGTTTTTCCCCACAATGATGGTCGTTGGGGGGTGGAATTTATCTGTGGGATACACAACCACGAGGTGTCTAAATCACTTGTCAGAAACCCTTATGCCGATCGACTCTCCCAAGAAGAGTGGAATATTGACTCTGAGATGATCAATAATGGGGTGGGCCCAAAGGAAGTACTCTACACATTAAAAAAGAGATCGGGATATAATTGTTCATCCATACGAACAATTTATAACGCTAAAAGAAAAATGAAGAACGTTGCGATGCAAGGGCAAATCGTCATGCAATAGTTGAGGCATTTGCTCACGGACAAGAATTATATCCACTGGCATAGAAGGAATGAGCAAACTGATGTGGTGGAGGATTTATTTTTCGCACATCCCACCTCTTGCTTGTTAGTGAAATGCTTCCTGAGTGTACCGGTGATCGATTGCACCTACAAGACCCAATCGGTACAATATGTCATTATTTGAGATGATTGGGGTCACTTCCACCGGGCAATCGTTTTGCATTGCATTTTCTTTTATGAAGAGTGAGAAAGATGAGAATTTTAGCTGGGCTCTGCATCATTTATGGTCACTATACGAGCCAGAAGCTTTGTCACAAGTTATTGTATCTGATAAACAACAATCATGTCTAAATGCTTTGCCAAACGTGTTTCCACTTGCCACCATTCTATTATGCTTATTCCATGTTCAAAAAAATATAGAAGGTGCATGTGTGAAACACAACATCAAAGACCATGACAAGAAGGTATTTATGGAGGGTTGGATTGGGGTTGTGGAGTCATAGAATCCGAGCAACTTTGAGAATGCATGGCTAGTTTTCTGCAAAATTGGCAAAACCACCCGAACATGATTGGGTACATACAGAAGAACTAGATGCCTTTGTGTTTTAAGTTCGCACATGCTTGGACTAATCACGTATTCCACTGTGGCAGCTGCATAACTAACAGGGCAGAGGGTTCCCATGCCCAACTGAAAAAATACTTAATTAATAGCATCGGTTCATTTGCGACGATGTGGAAGGGTATTGACGCATTACTTGGCCACCAAGTCACTCAAATACAAATGGAGTTTCAGAAATCCATCCAATCCACCATGCATGGTCATAATGATGCGTTGTTATGCGAGATCCGTGTTAGGACATCTCACTATGCCTTGAACCTAATTGTTGTTGAGATTGATTGCATGCGATCGGTGTTGAGAGTATCAACCGCTAACACTCAATATACAGAGATACGATGCTCCCACACACTTCACACCATCTACAGATTACCATGTGTCCACGGGTTGGCCCAATGGGTGAAGCTCGGCCAAGCAATTCCACTGTGGGCACCAGACGATCATTAAAAGAAACTTGCCATTATCCCGTACATCCCTCGATATCGTGACCTTGAATATATCACTGAGATGATATTATTTAAAAAATGGTGGACTAAGGTCGGTGAAGCCGTTAGAAATATGAAGTTAAGAAAGTTAATGGAAATTGCTCAACCCTCTAGCATGCCCTTGATGGAGCCCGTAAAAATTCGGTAAAAGGGTAGGCCACCTAAGGGGAAAAAGGTTATTGATATATCTACGAAAATAACCCTTTGTGCTTGGGAGCAAGATGTACCGTCCACAGCGAAACTTAAAAAAATCTTTGCAAACAAGACCCTATTGACAGGCGCAAAACTGGAGTCTTAGTCGCGAGAGAAGAAGATGTATATGAAGCATGTTCCCGAGTTCTTCCAATCATTTGTGGATGATATATATGATGTAAAATCAGATGAGAACTGTGCATATAGGGCTATTTCCAAAGGTGAGGGTGTTGGGGATGGACTAGAACATTCTCATTCTATTCGTAGTGCTTTGTTGTCCAAAATATGTAGGGATAAGCAGTTTTGGGCTTCTATTATGACCTCATACGATATTAATGAGTATGAGAAGAGATTAGAATATTTCATACACTTAGGCACAAGCAAACATTGGTTTATAATGCTAGAGTTTGGCTACCTTGCGGTGAATGCACTTAAGCTAATGGTTGTATTGATACCCAAATTACAATGCTTAACTTTTCTTCCATTCGACGTTGGGCCAAAATCTATGATGGAAGATAATTGCATCATCTTTATACTCGACGTATCAAATATTCGTTGGGTGAGTTTGAAATGCTCAAGATTTTGTCCCATATTTTTTTTTTTTTGAAAAGGGAAAAAACCCCTAAATTATATAACTGAAGGAGAAATAGCCTCTCCTAGATGGCAAACAATTACTGAAGGAAATAAAGAGAATTCAAGGGATTACTTTGAACAAAAACCACAACAAAAACAATGAAAGAAACCATAAAACTAAGTGAAATGTCTGATTGAAGGCATGCCAATCTCACTGAAGATTTTGTCCCATATCACCAATTGCATATCACTGAAGATTGAGGGCCAATCCAGATGTCGTAGAGTGGCTTACTGTGTTTAAGTCCCGATTACAAATGTTTCAGAATATATGTCCTAAAGACATTGCGACGAAAGATGAACCGTGCGTGATATTGTCGGATGAAGACGATGACTTGATGACTGCTTAAATTGGTGAAAATCATAGGGATGATTATAACTTTTTATTGTAAATTTTGGTTATAAGTAAATTGGTTATTGGAGAAAGTATTGGGGATGATTGTAACTTTTTGCAATCATTGATTATATGTAAATGGATCGTAATTTTTTGTATCTTTTTGCAATCATTGATTATATGTAATATCTTGGGGTTCTTACCAATTATTGATTGTAACTTTTTGTATCTTTTTGCAATCATTAATATTTTTTTGCAATCATTGATTATAATCTTTTTAATAATTTATTATAACCTTTAAACTGGTTAGCATATAACATTTTGTAACTTTTGAAATCAAGGGTTACTGTAAGAAACCTACGGTCTCTTGAGACAGCGTGTATGTACCCACGATGACATCACATCGTGAAAGCACATACACGGTGACACCACACCGTGATATCACAATCCAAAATTTAAACTCACCGTCCCATTAAGGTAGAGAGTTGTGTCTTTTTTCAACCCAGAAATCAAGGTCCAATGCAACCGTGGTAAAAATTAACATGGTGGACACCACACCGTGATATCACCATCCACGATTTAAACTCACCGTCCCATTGAAGCAGATAGTTGGGTCTTTTTTCAACCCATAAATCATGGTTTAATGAAACCGTGGTAAACATTAACATGGTGGGTACTAGCCGTGATATCACCATCCACGGTTTAAACTCACCTTCCCATTGAGTTAGAGAGTTGGGTCTTTTTTCAACCAAGCAATCACGGTCCAATGCAACCGTGGTAAACATTAATGCGGTGGACACCAAACCGTGATATCACCATCCACGATTTAAACTCACCGTCCCATTGAGGCGGAGAGTTGGATCTTTTTTCAACCCACAGATAACGGTCCGATGAAACCGTGGTAAACATTAACACGGTGAGTACTAGCCGTGATATCACCATCCAAGGTTTAAACTCACAGTCCCATTTAGGCAGAGAGTTGGGTCTTTTTTCAACCCAGCAACCATGGTCCAATGAAATTATGGTAATTATATCACAGTGACACCACACCGTGATGTGTGGACATACGTTCACACCACACCATATACCAATTATCCATGATTGGATCCCACCGTACCGTTTATGCTACTTGGTAAATATTTATAATGTATTTATTTATAATTAATTTACAATGAACCAAGTATTTATTTATAATTAAAGGATTACAAACAAGAGTTATATTCAAAAATAATATTATTTACATTCAAACACGTAACACAATTTTGTGCATACAAACTACTTGTTTCAAAATTGTTCCAATATGTGATGATTCAAAATTGTGATACTTTACAATCAAATTGTTTTAAAATACAGCTACAATGAAATCGTTCCAATAAATTCTGTCTATTTTCTCTTTAAATGCTTCTTCAGTTTTTTTTACTTGGGGGCCTTTTGCTTGGGGGTTGGATCGTGTCGTGCCTTGGTCTGATATTCTTGACACACCGGTGCCCTTCTCTATTATGTATGTGTGTGCGTTCCCTTGGCCTCAAGCAGGGCATCAAGCGCCACACGTGATAGTTCAAGGACATCCGTAACCTCCTGGTTTGAGCCGGCTTCAATAGCCTCTTGAAGCAGGCTAAAGGCTAAGTCTATCCCGTGGGCCTATATATAAATTAACATCAAATGTGTTAGACAATACTTGAACAAAATAAATCAATTTATGGATAAATTTTGAAACATTTACCATTTTATCCGAGTGCTTTAACTCTGGCTTGCATAGTCTATGCTTGTGATTTTGAATGTATGAATTGGATCTTTCTAGGTACCAAGGCATATACCCATCCACAGATTCCCAAGGCACGAACCTCACCACGGTCAAGCGTCTGACATCGGAAAGAACATGGTCGACCCAGTTAAGTTGATACCATTTCTCGATATCAAATTTTAATTTGTAATGGGTCTGGGTCTTTCCCCTCTCCTCTGATAAAGGGCACATTGGCGGTCTAGGGATTGTTTATACTTGTCCAGCCTAGCATAGGACCCTCTTCGAGTAATAGGTTTCACCGACGTCATAGCAAATTAGGAGGCCATTATACCATGAGACCTCCTGAAATGCGTAGGCCTCATTATTTTAAGATTAGGGATCCCATATAACCTAAACATATTTCCAAATATTAGTAAATAAATAAAGAAAATAAATACTAACTTTAAAACAAATAATACTTACGTCTAAAGCTTTTAAATAGTCTAAGGTTTCCCTTAGCTCCAGTATATGTGCAAAGGCATCACCTGACACCGTTTGCGCCCTCCCTTTGCATAGACGCGTCTCTCTATGCTAAAACTCGAGATTTCTAACACCCCTGGCCAAATTGAAGTGGTCATATATCCACGCCTGCAGTCAAATAGACATATTAATTAGAAAATTAAAAATTAAAAGCACATGTTAAATTTAAAATACATACCACGAGAAGGGGAAGATATCCGACCACCTGTCGAACGTCTACCCTCAAGGCAATCCCCAATTTTTGATATAAATGGGTCAATACACCCATCCTCCAAGCATGGTCTTTGCATTTACCGACTTTTTGCAAAGATTGCGGGTAGTACACTGAGACTCGCTTGCCCGATTTGTCCGGAAACAACAAGCAATCGACCATGAAAAGAAAGTGCCCCTAGCATCCTGCTCAATCTGTCTCTTCGTGACAGCCTCCCCCAACTTCTTAACCCTCCCCTTGAACAAATTCATTATCCAGTCAAAACAAAAAGCATAGACAGACTTGCACTCCTCCTTAGCCTCCGCCTTGGTGCAACCCATATATTTCATAAGCCATTCGATTTGGGCCACCTTCTCCTCGGCTTTCCAAAAACTTTACCGTACACAAGTTTACCAACTACTGAGATATGGAGGAGATGGTACACATCGTTAAGGGTGCTGGTCATCACGCCAAACGACATATGAAATGAATTCATCTCCGACTACCACCGTTCGATGAATGCCAACACAAATACATAGTATATGTACCGATAGGATCGTTTTATCAGACCGTATAGATTCGAGTTCCTCACCAACTCTATAACCCGCTCATCATCCGTCTATATGTCCCACTCAACAAATTTTTTGAAGTGGTACACGCACTTCAATATGGCCCCCTCCTCATCTCGGTTCCATATATAATATCTGATATGGTTATGAAAAAATTTCAGCAGTTCGGGGTTACTTGGGGTGCACCCCTCAAGCGGTTGGGAATCAGAGTGACTTATTTTTTTAAGAGCTTTCTTCTCAAGGGTTTTATATGCGGACGATTGGATTTCATCTTTCGGTGAAGAAGACTCATCCGTACACCCCTCTTCCTCTGCTACTTTCTACCCTTCACCCTTTCCTTATTCGTCTCTCTCGTCCTCTCTTTCCTCCTCTCTCTCTTCCTCTCGTGATTTTTCATATTTTTTTTCTTCCTCTTTATCTCCCGCTCTTACCTCACCCCCTTCACTAACCCCAAACAAATCACCTACCACCGCCTCAACCACTTGCTCAATTAACTGCGCCGTAGCACCCTCTCCAACAGTAAGTAAACCGCCTACCACTTGGTCAAATACTTTATTGTAATGCCCCGGCCCGGATATATGGGTTACCCGTGAGTCAACCCGATCCAAACCGAGCGTTATGTGTGAAGTGCAATGGAACAACATATATAATATTGCTAGGACAGTTTTATTTTAAATTAACATTTCACTTGTTTACCATGCGATTCCAGTTTCAAGATAAACTACATGTGGGACCCACGTAGAGCACCCCGAAGTCCAAGTAAACAGAGCTACTAACGTAAAATAAATAAAGTGATTACCCGTACAACGCTCTCGAAATACGAAACTGCTATCAACCTGCCGTGACAAAAGCGAGGGTGGGAATATACAAAGTAGTATAGAAACGAACAAAAGAAAGAGACCCAAAATGTTATAACAACTTATACATCCAACTTCCTTATATATACATACCTATACATGCTTTAATGCACCAAAACTGTTTTTATGCAAAAATGTTACTCGCACGGATTAATTCACCTTAATCTCAAGAAAGAACTTCATATTAATACTTAGCGTTTATTCCTGCATTTAACTCACGCAATTGAATACTTAAACCACTAGACTTGTTTACTGAAAATCATGCCTTTACCAGAATTTCTCTAGTGTACACAACTAACTCATTTAGTATTTTCATTGAAAGCACCCATTCAACACACATGCACACCGCGTTGGAATATTCTCATTTATCTTATGGAAAACCTTCACAAAAGCATTCTTGTGTTAATTATGGGTTGAACCTCTAAAGTCGATTAAGTCACCCTTTAACCACTATACAATTACGCTTTTCATTCACTTTATGGACATTATTCACTTGCACATTACTAGTCCACTTAACCCATAACCGAAACACTTATTAATTCGTTCAAGTTAGGTTGTACTCGCACGTTTCACCAAGCAACCCATTTCTTGATATGTTCCATATTCCATTACCTTTTTTTCTCGGAATCATTCATATTAACCACATACTTTAATGGGCTCCACACCGCCAGCTATGTGCACCATATGCTCTGGCCAGTGATTTAGGGATTTTAACCCAAGGGCTCCGGTCCCTTTTTTCTTATCTTCCAGTTGCATCCAAGTCTTCATTAATGTGTTTAACAGTATGCATATTTCCACATTATTCCGTTTATTTACCTTGGCCCGGACGAAGCCAAAACCCGGACTTAACCGTTTGTTTTTCCCTTAACACTTGGAAAATGATTTCTTTTTCTTTTAAGTCCCTTACTTACACACACATGATTTATATAAAAATCATTCACGATTTAGGACTTAATTAATTATTTACCCATACTAGTGTAAGGCATTCTTTTGATATTTTTACGCCATAAAAATATTCCACTTTAAGTAAATTACCAATTTACCCTTTGATTACCAAACTTACACTTTAGTCCTTTAACAAGTATTATTTCTCAAAATGGTTATTAAGTTTCCAACTTACTATCTAAAACACCTAGGGCCATTTTAACACTTGTTCGATACCACACTATTACCCAATTGTCACACTTGACACTTTTACACCGTGAATATATAAAATCACACCTTCACATAATAAAATCCCATTTTCACACATTCTTTAAAGACCAAAATTCTCATTTGTCTTATTTCAAGTTTAGACCCAATTAAAACTTTCCATAAACTTGTTCACATATTTATTATCGAAATACATCAAGTTTATATGCATGAGAGAGTGGACTTTAATTTTTTATAATCCTTTTACATGGTTTAAACATACATGCAGGGGTGTGCAAAAAAACGGACCAAACCAACAAACAGACAAAATCGAGCCGAACCGAAAATTTTCGGGCCGGGTTTTTTTGAGGGTCGGTTCGGTTCGGTTTAATCAGGTATAAAACCGACAGGGTCGGTTCGGTTTTCGGTTTTGGCATAAAAAAAATCGATTTTGAACCGAACCAAACCGAATTAATTTTTATACTTTTTAATTTTATATTTTATATTATATTTATATTAGTGTTGACATATTATATTATATTTTTTAATTTTATATTTATATTAGGTATTAAAAATATATATTTTTTATTAAAATAAAGGAAAACACTGAACCCGCCCTATATAAAATCGGCCCTGTCAAAAACCGACGGGCAAATCGAACCGGCCCTGTCAAAAACCGACCCGATTCGGTTCGGTTCGGTTCGGTTTTTCAGCATTTTCGGTTCGGTTCTCCTCCTCCAAAAACCGACATGGTCGGTTCGGCCCAAAAAACCCGGTCAAAACCGAACCGACCGACCCGTGAACACCCCTACATACATGCATTCTAGAATGTATACCATTTGTAACAAGCATGCATTTTCCTTTTATTCTAAGCAAGAATAATAATTCCTTACATTTTTATTCCATAAAAATATTTATTATTTCTTTTTACTAGAAATACACCAAAATGATATTTTCTTACATTTTTATTCCATAAAAATGTTTATTATTTCTTTTTACTAGAAATACACCAAAATGACATTTTCCTACATTTTTATTCCATAAAAATGGTCATTACTTTCCTTTACTAGAAAACATACTACAATAGCATTTTTTATACATTTTTATTCCATAAAAATGTCCATTACTTTCCTTTACTAGAAAACATACTAGAATAACATTTTTATACATTTTTATTCCATAAAAATGTTCATTATTTTCTTCTACTAGAAATACACACAATTAATATTTTCTTACATTTTTATACCATAAAAATGTCCAATATTATATTCTAAAATTTATTATATTTTCAAGACTTAATTCATATCATCATTTTGATACCATTTCATACAAATACTAATATGACTAATAATCAACACTAGGATGCAAGCCAATAAACTAGACATATATATTTTACCTAATATATTTAAATAACATGCTGAAATATACTCAACATTAAACTTAAATCAAAGTTAGTATTTCCCACCTAAAAGACTCTAAGATGGTGGTGGTGATGAAGATGGGTGACTCCCCCAACTCCCTAAAGGGCATCACAAAAAGCTCCACCAAGCAGTCATCCATGACTACACCATTAAAACCCTCTTCAAATCTCTATATACTATAAAATGTTATACAAAGAGTTGTGACTTCTTCCTATTAAGTTATCCACGTGGAAAACTCAATTACAACACTAATATTTTATCTTATTTTATAAAAGAAACTTGGTATTAATATATACATATTTATCACTCTCTTCTCCCAAGTGGATAACATACCAATTAATATAAATGTGGTTTTGGTCGTCTTCTTACGTTTTCTTACGGCTCTTGATTTCTTTTTTTTTATCTTCACAGATTTCTTCTTTAATTTGCCTCTTCGTTTTATTTACTTATAAGGTTGTGTTGCTCCAGATGACCTATTATAAATATCCAAAATGGCTTGAGTTCACTCAAAAGTCATCAAATTAAGGGAATGAGAAAGGGTTGTAAACATAATTGTGAAGTTAAAGGGTTGAGATTAGTTCGGATATATTTGGATATTTTTTTCATTTGGAAGACACGGGTGGAATAGGATCTCTAGTGGAAGTAAGATCAGCTGGGTAGAAGGCAGCGACTGCCTTGGTGGACATATTTGGGTGCGGGTTATGGGGTTTGAGCAGGGATGGGGTTCAGAGCTGCCCGAGTTTGTGCTTTGGAGTCGGGTTTTGGTTATGGCAGGAGCTTCCATGGTTGGGTTCGGAGTGGAGTTTAGATGGGTCGCGAGTAAGAGGGTTATGGTGGGTCGGATATGGTGCAAATAAGTAGATGGAAGTCATGAGGTTTTTAGGTGGTGGTCGGATTGGTGATTTCAAACCAGGTTAGGAGGTGGATATAGGTAGAGTGGAGAGGGATCCCATGGTGGTATGGGTATAGAGATGGGGCAGGTCGGGTTGTGGTAGAAGGTCTGAGATGGTTTTGGATAGTAGGGTGGCTGTTTAGGTAGTAAGGTGTTTAGGGAGTTTTGTTTTAATGGAGGAAGAGAGAGAGTGAAAATGGATGAGAGGTTCAAGATGATGATGAGAGGAGAGAAAAAGGAAAAATAAAATTTGGTTAGTGGGTGTGTTGAACATGTGAGGTATGAAATGTTATTGTGTGTAAGGGGTACGAGAAGAAGGTATATGTGAGGGAATGTGTTTGTTGTATGTGTGTGTGTGTGTGTGTGTGTGTGTGTGTGTGTATATCTATATAATAAGGTGGAATGGTATTTTCACTGTTCCATAAGTTGATAACATAATGGACGGCTGAGATTGAAGCCAGCAATGCAATGATATTACGGTTCAAAGTGTTTTATTGAAAGCTTACTTTGACACACTCACATAACTTTAACAGCTCATACAAAATGGAAGGGACAAGACTAGGCTGTCAAAAGGTAACTGTTGTGTGGCTAGAGAAGGATGGCAAAGGGTTCTTTACCTCCATATCTCTCTCCACACTTCTTTATGTAAAAGGCCAAAACCCAGCTCCCACTCTCTCCGAAATTCTCTCTGCTAAAATGCTAGAGCTTCGAATAAAGATCTGCTTGAGATGCTTGAAATTTTATTAAAGATGCAAATTTGCTGGAGATTGTTAGAGATATAACTGCTGGAGGCTCCGTGTTTGGTATCTTTTTTATTTGGTAATTTCTTCAATGTTTTAACATTTTTGAAAAGTGGGTTTTGTTAAATCCCATCCGGGCTTCATCTCCCCTTTATTTCATTTAGAAAAAATATCTATTAATGGCAATAGTCATCTGTCCTTTTCTTCAACAGGAAAAACGTAGAAAAAAAGGCATATTAGAGAGCAAGGCCATATCAGAGACCAAGGTCGGATCAGAGAGAAAAAAACCATATTGGAGAGGAAAAACATAGATCGGAGAGTTCCGTGTTGCGTGACCGACGTTTGGTAAACATGTTTTGTATCTATCTTACTTTTGTGCACAAAACCAATTGTACGGAACTTAATTCCACGCCAGTTCATTTCCTGATCAGTGGATAAATTTAATGTGCCATGCTTGATAGTTGAGAAATAACATCTTACGTCAAAACTGATTGTACCGCTCTGACAATTTGTACCCACTAAAAGCATAAGGCTCGAAATATTCAGTGCTAATTTATTTTCTCTAACTGTAGTTTTTATAGTAACTTTGGCTTTATCTCCATAAATTTTGGGTTTTACGCTTTACGGGAAACAACAGCGGAAGATCTCCTCTTTCAAGTTCCTTTTCTTTTTTCTTTTTTCTTTTTCCTGAATCTATTTTAAGTTTCTATATTTATGTATTTTAAATTTGTATCCCCTATTAATTTTTTGTTCTATTTGCTATCACATTCAGCGCTTCTAGAATGTCATCTCATATGTCATATGTTGAAATTTGTCATAATCCTCCCACATGGATTTAAATTTAATGTTTGATTGATCATATGTTATACAGAGAAACTATAAACTGATTTTATTTTATTGGTGGTCTATGTGGTTGTTGCTAAAGTTGACTGGATGTAATTATAAAATATCTTATGTGTACGAAAAATTGGTGTTGGATTAAGAACACTGTAAAAAATAAACGATGATTTCTTAGGGTGACTGATAAGTTTAATTTTAATGTGCATTCTTATTTATGTAAATTGAGAGTGAAGGGGACATTTTTTTCTTTTTCATTTTGTCACAGAGTAGACTTTTAAGATTAAAAAAATAAATAAATATGGAATGACTCCCATTCCCCCACTTTCCAATGTTCCACGACATTGTCCATTACAAGTTTTTAATTTATTTTTTCATCAAAATATCGACAATTATTTTTAAATAAGGGAAAATTGTCTCATTTTTTAAAAAATCTAACTATGAAGTATTTTTTTAAATAAGGGAAAATTTGTTGCATTTTTTAAAAAATTTGTGAAGGTCAGTGTTGAAGTATTTGTTAAAGTATTTGTTAGATGAATTTAAAATTTAGAAGAAGGGTTAAATATGTCGTTTTACGATTATCTCGAACGCGACCAAAGTAAAAGTGACAGAACACAATATTTTTTTAATCGAATACAGATTGACTAAAAGAAACACGACACTACATGAATTTTTTTTACCAATCATGAACACTACCACTACCAGTTTTCAAAATAGTCATATAAACAAAGGATATAAAGGCTATTTTTTTTAAATTTCACTTTGTTTTGTCGGGGATCAAAATTTTCATCATTTTGCGATTACATATTTTGGAAATTTTTGCCACTTTTTTATTACGTATTTTTGAAATTTTTGTCGTGCCTTCAGGCACGGGCATATCCTAGTATATATATATATATATATATGGGTAACCATGAGTATTGTTGTACGCACAATTTTCCAATTAGCATGGATAGTGTTATATGTATAACTCATTGTTATTTTATTGGCATTAATGTGTTTAAATAATATATATGATGTGTAGGTACTTACGTGATTCAGTAAGCACACATATTTTGTAATATAAATTTTAGAGTTTAAATACTGCTTATTTAATGTTGGAGTTACACATGTTTTAGCACCAGATTCTTTGTTAACTCATCATATCAAATTTGTATTATTTTGTAAAAAAGTCAAGTCCACTCATAGTGCAGGTTCAAAACTCGTCCCTCTAATAATGTATTCTTCTTCTTCTAAAAATAATTCTTCAAACACCCATAATAACCCCCAACAACAACCCTCAAATCTCATAGCCTTTATTTTAACAGTGGGAAGAATAGTTGTCTGAGGTGTGACTGATTAACACTAGACTCGGAAAGTGGAGGAAAACAGTGTTAAAAGAGGAATAGTGAATTCTTGAGAGAGATGTTATAGGTATGGTAATAGTGATATTATTATCCCACGCCTCTTAAGTAGTTTTGCACAATCAAGGGAACCCTAATCCCATATAAACACTTCATCAGATCCATATCAGTCATGAACCTCCAAGATTTTGACCCGTAACTGTCGATCCATGGCCATCATCTTGACAGCCAATATGGCAGTCTGTTAGCTGATTACATTTCGCATGATTCCTTATATCATCTACGAGGCAAAAACCACCACTTTTCTCATAAGTTTCGTATACCCTCATACAGAGTGTCAGGCCCATGAGCTGACACCATAAATTTTGGATGCGTGGCTTAAATGCTGACAGCAAGTGGGAGACTGGTTTATCGGTGTCGTTTGAATGACAATTGTCCTTCATTTGAGTGGCCTTATACGTCGTTTAAACGACGGTAGAAAGAGGGCTGAAATTTGTTTTCTATCCTTGCACAATGTAATATCCCGTATTTTTACGCTTTTTAAATTTAGGAATTTATTAAATTTAATTTGAGATATTAATTTAATATTAATCCGGAAATTATTTTAAATATTTACTAGCGTGATGAGAGTTAGTAATTATTGGAATTTTGTTGAATATTACTTAACGGATAAAGTAATAGGTATAATCGAATTTATTAAAATTATCACGAGTATATATATTGATAAGTGTGGAAATTAAATCGGGACACGCCGATGTCGTGTCGGGATTAAATTAGTATTATTAAAAGTGAATAAATTATAAGTCACCTATATGGTCATTTCGAGTGCGCCAATGTGTCCTGAAGGGTCGAGATAGTCAAAATAATGTACCCGGGGGTTTAGTTTGGATCTCGGGGCGTTTTTAGGCCTAATTAGCATCCCGGGAGGGCGTTTTGGACATTTCGTATTTTTGGGCAATTAAACCCACGAATTTTCCAAGGTTATACCAGATGTTAGGAGTTGTCATCTAGGGTTAACAAAAGCAAAACCAAAGAACGACCATTGGAGAATAAGTGGAGAAGCTTTCCAAGGAGTTCTAGACCAAAAAAAAACTTCGTCGTTTGCACCGCCACCATCGCCAAATTGTAGATCGCCCAACGAGGAACACAACCACGCCACTTTCTTCCACAAATCAGAAAAAAAAAATCCAGGCAAGTATCTATCTTGCTTTATTTTAGTTAATGCCTCAATTATGTTAGTGTAGGTTTGCTTAGAACTAGATTCATGATAGAAAGTGAAATTTGGAGACTAGAATTCGCATGTTGTAGAGGTAATAATCATATCCTGGACATCTAATTCACATGTAGAGGATACACCACCAATTTCCATTGATTTAGAAGTAGAAAATCTGAAAAAGAATTGGAAGAATTGAAATTTAAAGAAAATATTAGGGTTCTTGAAGTTATGTAGATTTTACCCATTTAAATAGTTATACTTGATGAAAACCCACATGTTTTACATAGGAAATTATGTATTGGGGTATATAGTACTTGTATTATCATTTGTTGGGAGTTTGGGAGTTAAATGTGATGATTTGGTTGAGTTTGTAGAAGGATTCCCGTAACTGGGTTTCTGCAGTTTCGCAATTACTGCTTGATCGATCGATCGACCCCCTTCCATCGATCGATCGATCGACCCCCTTCCATCGATCGATCGACCCCTCCTGGAAAATTGCATATTCCTCTTATAATAGTTATTCCGATTAAAATGCGTAGTATCCCTTGAGTATTATTGTTAGAAAATTTTGGGACATAAAGAGGACCAGTAGGGTTTAGTAAAAAGCGAGTATTTAATGTAAGATGAAATTTAGGGTTAATGGGGAGTGATTTACACATATGAGATTATGGGAACGTTTAACTAAAAGAGTGAGACTCGTAGGGAAGTTACGGTAGAAAATAAGAGAGTGCCTACTGAGATTACACTTAGAAAGATAGAACACTTCGAGAGAAATGAAGTAAGTATGGAATAACCTATAAATGAGAATAAAAAAGACGAGTCCATTATACGGGATACTCGAATAAAATGTATAACTATAGTTAGGGTTAGTGTGTACCTACTCTAGAAGTGTGTGTGTATATATATATATATATATATATATATATATATATATATATGACTGTGGGTTTGTGCATATTATATGTGTGTAAAAATCGTACCCGAGCTACTTGCTATCACGGGGGGTTTTCGCGCCGGAACAATCTTATCTCGATGGGACCTTTACGGGGGATAATGACTTCTACCCTAGAACATATGATTCCTTGATACAGGCTATCTGAATTGATAGTCAAACGATCCTAAGAGACGTGAGGGCATGTGTTGACCTCTTAGTGTCTTGGAACTATGCTTTGCCTCCATTTGTTTATGTTTTATGTTAATACAATTCGAGAGTAATTTCGAACTAGTATTTCCCTTAGTACGAGTGATACGGGGAGTTGATAGCAGAGTATGTCCGCACCATAAATTTTATGTGGGGTGCCGATAGTATATGTATTATATGAGTGGTTAATATATATAGAGAGAGAGACTTGAAACAGGGAACTTTCTACTGTGAATAAAAGTAGTCAAGGAATGAATAAATACTTCGACTTTATTATAAGTGTTTGAAAATTTTGTGACAGCACTGGAATATTTTAAAATGAAATGAAATATATGTGTGAACTTTATTTTCAAAAAAAATTTATCTTAACCCTAGTAATTGTCGGCATGAAACCTTATGAAAGATTTAAGTAAGCTAAACTTTTGGGATAAATAGTACGATAGGCGTGCACACTAGATAAGAGGTGAGAATTTCTCAAAAGAGTGTCGCATACTAACATGATTGTTGCATTAGTTGGTAAGCATTTTAAATACTTGCTAAACTAAATTTTAAACTGTTTTACAATTGGGCTCTGACCCGTTTCCTGATATCTCTTCTCTCTTGTATATATATGTATATTACAGGTGCCCAGCCACAGGGGCGTCATGCTTAGGATTCTTTGGACGGAACGTGCTGCAGCTTATGTGGGAGTTGCAGGCCATTTGCTTAGACGACCTCATTATTGACTCCACTCTTAGTTCTGTTTTAATTAATTGGGCATGTGTCGCCCTTTTCCTTATTTAGTTGGATCTGTCAGAGATTATGTTCATTGACTTTTAGTATTTTACTTTGGGATTTGTTTACTGTTAGGATGTTTTTCCTTTGTGGTTTTAATGTTGGTATTAGAAAGTTGAATGCTTAAATTCTTGGATGTTCATTTCCAGTCTTAATAATTGTGTGACTCTTAAACTGTTAATAGTTACAGGATTTTATAATTGGATTTAAATAAAATGGAAATAACATTTTAAATGATTTTGACACTTAACTTAATTATTTAGGGTGTTTAAATTGGAAAGTTTATTTTGCTACAGTGATGTTAAGAATGAACCAACCGTTCACCTTGAATATAATTTAATAAAGGACTGATCACCCGGTATTTAATTAGGCGGGGTGTTACAGGTGGTATCAGAGCATCAGGTTCTAGTGTCCTTTAGGATCTGTACGGCTTATTTCGCTTCCAGCTTAGCATTCTTGAGATAGAGCCCTTTTTTTAGGATTGTTGTATTCTTGCATTTACGCTTACGTCTTCAGCTATTTGAGATTTGTTAATAATTGTAGACTAATAAACTTCCTTCTCGTTTCAGATGCCTCCGAGACGCGCACTTAAGAACAGACATGCCCAAGCCGAGCAGCCAGCAGCTCCGGCTCAGGGAATGATAAACGCAACCGAGGTAGCCTCCATTGTTGCTCAGGTGGTGAATGTCGCATTAGCAGTAGTGCAGCAGGCTCCACCCCAAATTCAGGCAGTGGCGCCAGTACCAGCACAGCTTCCATCTGCATGGGAGCAGGTTAGGGATGCCTTTCAGAAGGCGCATCCCCCGGAGTTCTCGGGTAGTTCGAATATCATAGTTGCCAGCCAATGGAAGAAAGATATCCAGAGGCATCTGCACATGTACGAGTGCACGGACGTGCAAAAATAACTGTTGGCTTCCTTCAAGCTAGTGGGGGCCGCTTTGCAGTGATGGGAGTCCACCACCACCTTAGAGGAGAGGGACATTATTACGATTCAGTCATTCTAGGAGCGGTTTGATCGCAAATACTTCCCATCCGCCGTGTAGACTGAGATGAGGTGGAAGTTGCTAAGTCTGAAATAGGAGAATATGATTGTTGCTGAGTACGAGGAGGATTTCACTAGACTTCTCACTATAGTGCCAGATGAGGCACCCACAAAGGGGAAGAAAATACTACTGTTTGTGGATGGATTGGCATGGAGGATCCGCCAGCACCTCATAGGCAATCTATCACTAAGTACCTACACGGATGTACTCAATGCTGGGTTGTTACACTGTCAAAAAAATCACTTCCATCTGCAGGGAAGAAAACGAGCAGGAGAGTCCAGCAGTAGGGCAAGACAGGGGGCAGTAATACTGGTGGGGCACCGGCAGCCCAGGGGCAGACACGTCATAATGAGCAGAGTTCCCATCAAGGGGACCCTGCCAAGCAGTTCCGATCAGGTGACTCTAGGCAGGGATTTGGAGGCTTTATACAGGGCCAACACCGTCAGCAGCAGGGTCAGCAGCAGGGCCATCAGGGCTAACAACGTTTCTAGCAGGGCCAGTGGCGGGGTGGTAACGGCCAACAGGGTCGTGGTCAGCAGGGACAGATGGGAGGTAACTTCAGGAGCCGATGTTTCGGATGTGGCAAGAATGTCCATAGACGCCAGGATTGTCCAGAGGGAGATAGGGCCCCACAGAAGCAGGGTGCCCGTAATGAGCCACAGAGACCACTCTTTCCAGCTGCCCTCCCAGCACCAGCCATTCCAGCAGCTCCAGTACAGTAGGGGCAGTTACAGTACGGACGTGTCTATAACGTCCACCAGGCAGCAGCTCCTCAGGTACTACTCGTAATTAAGGGTACGTTCCCTATCCATGGCACTATGGGTCGGGTGTTATTTGATACTGGGGCGACACACTATTTTATAGCTACTCATTTTGTAAAATCTTAGGATTATTAGCCACGGCAGAGAGCACTGTAACGTTCGTAAACTCACCACTGGGGAATGGGTCGTTGATTTTCTTTATATGCTGGGGCGTGGGAGTAGAGATTGGTAGCTTAATTTTACCAGCAAACATGTTAGTCTTAGAGATGCACGAGAATGATGTTATTATTGGCATGGATTGGCTCGCCGCATACAGAGCTATGATAGATTATTTCGGTGGGAGTATTATCTTTGCCATTCTGGGATAGGAGATGTTTTTGGTGGAGATGGGGGAGGCTCTTCCGCTCATTTATATTACATAGAGGAGGATACCTCTATGGAGGTCGTGATTCCCTTAAATTCGATCCCAGTTATTCATGAGTATTCTGATGTATTTTAGGAAATACCGGGCCTACCCCCCAGTCAAGAGATAAATTTAGCCATAGACTTGTTGCCAGATACTCGACTGATAGCACGTGCTCCGTACCGTATGGCTCCAGCAGAAATAAGAGAGTTACGGGATCAGATAGAGCAACTGTTAGGTCAGGGCTTCATTCGTAGGATCACCTCACCTTGGGGCACTCCAGTTTTGTTTGTGAAGAAGAGAGATGGTTCACTGAGGTTATGCGTGGATTACCGGGAGTTGAATATGGTCACGATATGGAACAAATATCCATTGCCTCGAATCGATGACCTGTTCGACCAGCTAAGAGGAGCAACCTTTTTTCGAAGATCAACTTGGGATTGGGATACCATCAACTACGAATTAGGAAGCAGGATGTGTCGAAGACTGCTTTCTTGACGAGGTATGGGTCCTATGAGTTCAAAGTCATGCCGTTTGGGCTGACAAATGCTCCAGCCGTATTCATGGACTTAATGAACCGAGTGTTCAGAGAGTTCTTGGATCAGTTTTTCATCGTCTTCATAGATGACATCTTGATATATTCACACACTGAGGAGGAGCATGCTGAGCACATGGGGTAGGTTCTTCAGACTCTGTGAGAGCATCAGTTGTATGCTAAGTACGAGAAGTGCAAATTTTAGTTACGGGAGGTGAAGTTTTTGGGACATGTTGTGTCCGAATTGGGGATAGCGGTTGACCCAAGTAAAGTATCAGCAGTGAGGGAGTGGGGATAGCCCACGACACCGACGGAAGTGAGTAGTTTCTTGAGGTTAGCCGGGTACTACAAGAGATTCATCCGAGGTTTCTCCAAGATAGCAGGTCCATTGACGAATTTGACTCGCAAGGGGGTACCGTATGTTTGGGACGATGCTTGTCAATTATCTTTCGAAGAGTTGAAAGATAAGATGACTTAGACACCAGTTCTTGCTCTACCCAATACGGGAGTGGAGTATCTGGTTTACACCGAAGCCTCTTTATGGGTACTCGGGGGAGTACTTCAGCAGGAAGAGAAGGCCATAGCTTTTGCCTCCCGCAAGCTTAAGATGCACGAAAGAAATTATCCCATCCATAACCTAAAGCTAGCAGTTTCCGTTTTTACATTGAGGATATGGAGACATTATTTATTGGGGGAGAAGTTTTGCTTGTTCACAGACCACAATTCATTGCAGTACCTATTCACTCAGCGAGAGCTGAATATGCGTCATCGCAGATGGTTAGAGTTTAGGAAAGACTATCAGTTCGACATACAGTACCATCCGGGGAAGGCTAACGTGGTCGCTGATGCGTTGAGTCGTAGACCGGTAGGCGACGTAGCGGACGTCTGGAAAGCAAAGTGGAAATAGTTGGGTCACCAGGACGCGGTATCCCGTTCCTTCATATCTGTCATGACAGTCACACCCGAGATTGTTATGAGGGTAATACAAGCACAGATAGCGGATTCATTTTGCTAGGAGCAGATTGTACATCTTTTAGCTGAGGGCACTGAGTCCTATTCAGTAGGTCCCGATGGAGGTTTGAGGTTTAATGGGAGATTGGTGGTCCCAGAAGGGGAAGACTTACGTCATGCAGTGATGACATAGTCTCACGGGTCCAGATTTATGGTGCATCCCGGGGGAGATAAGATGTACCAGGATATGAGGTGGCAGTACTCATGGAGTGGGATGAAGAAGGACATTACTGAGTTCGCACTTGCCATATGGTAAAAGTAGACCACCAGAGACCTTCGGGATTACTTCAGCCGTTGGAGATACCTACGTGGAAGTGGGAGAGTATTTATATGGACTTCATTACTGGGCTACCTGCATCACAGCGGGGTCACGACTCCATCTGAGTGATTATGGACTGTTTGACCAAGGTTGCTCATTTTCTTCCAGTATGGACAGACTATTGATTAGGCACAAATTCTTCCAAATTTATCCCTTTAATTTAGTTACTTTTAGCACCTTGAACAACGTAATCGATTTTATTTTATCTCATAATCTTGCTACTGACTTATTCTAATGAGTACCCCAAGTTTCTGGTATTTCGTATTAATTTTATAGGTATTTGATGTCAATAAAGAAAGAAAGAAAGCGGAAGAATAAAGAAAGAAAAGAAGGAAAGTCAAAAGGGAAAAGTTATAATTTTTACCCAGAATTTGAATGAGGCATCTCAAGAAAAGTTGAAGATATCAAGTTTACAAGAACATAGGAAGAAACGACACCTTAATCGAAGTCCCGGTGTGAAAGTTATAGGCAGTCAAAGATAGAAGAAAAAGTCAAAGAAAATCGGACCGATCCGGATCAGACCGATTCGAAATGAAAACTTTCAGTGAACCTCGAACCAAAGACAGATCGAAGCTGAGAGAAATTAAACAAACCGATCCTTATCGGACCGATCCGGATTCCAGTCGAACCGAACCGAAGGAGGACCGGACCGGTCCGACTGTCAAATCTTGTTTTTTTACTCTTCCTCCAATGGAGAGTCCTGGTTCAGCAAAAACTCTTGGAGTATTATAGGGTATTTAAACCCGATTTATTATCATTCTAAAGGATGGAAAAATCATATAATTTTTCCCTTTTCTGTTAAAACCCTAGTTTGAAGATTTATTGCAAATTTAATTCCAAGATTGAAGTTTGTTCAGATTTTTGTGATTACAAGTAATTTTAGTTGATGCTTTTAGTGCTTTGGTAAGTTAGTTGATTGCTTTTTTCTATTTAGTATTTCAACTACATCATTCTTTAATTCGCCTTTAGTGTAATCATGATTTCCTGCAATTCAATAATCGTTTTCATTACTTTCATCATGGTAGGCTAGACTTTTAAAGGTCGGGATACATGAACCCAACCTGATGTGGTAGTTGCATGTGTATAAAATTAATCCTCTGAATTTAATGGATTATTACGACCGTATTGCCTAGCATCACAACAATTGTAGATCTTTGGATCTCGTTTGCTTTAGGGTAACCAGGATGCTTCAGAATGCAATTCGAGTGTAACTATCGCAATACTGATTTACTCGTCATCTAATTAAGTATGGTGCGGGCTTGAACCTCATATACGTAATGCTTGGGAGTACTAAATTATGTGTCTAATTAATCACTTAAATTTACGATTAGTTTTATACCATCAATACACTAGGGTTGAGGGATTGTATTCCCGTCCTGTTTTCTTCATCATATAGTTCGAGTTTTAAATCATTCATCGTTAGTATTTTAGGTCATTTAGAATAGTTGCATTTCTTTCATATTTTCAAAATTGCATTTAGTCATAGCCAAATCTCAAAACCAAATCACCTTTTCCTTTTCTTTTTAGAGTCAGAGTTTAGATTCCTTCATTTGTCCAACGTCGTTATAATTCCATTGTCCTATTTTCCTGTGGATACGATCCTGACTTATCGGGTTTATTACTAACGCGACAGGCTTGCACTTGAGCCTAAAGAGAACACACATTAGAGACACTTTCTATGTCACGTCAAGTTTTTGGCGCCGTTGTCGGGGATTTAGGTAGACTTAGGATTAGATCGAGTCAATCTAAAACTTTTACCAAAAATTTCTAAAAAATCCAAAAACATATAAAAATTTGAAAAAGCACGAAAAGATTCATCATCATCTCTCATAAGATGTTAATGAAAAATTCTGAACTCACTCCAACTCCCCATAATACTCCAATCCACATTCACGAAAACCCGATAGGAGAGTAAAACCCTGATAGCCCTCACACTCCTAACGATCCACAATTCTGGGTTCCACCTCCCACACTGTCACACTCAATCGCAAATAACACTTCGTTTTCCCTCTTAGGGCACACTTCAGAGGACTCCCCGAGCATACCAAGTGAGGACACCGAGTCATTAAGAGAGAGAGATGTGTCGCAACATGGTAGTGCAGCCCCGGTGAAGAAGAGGCCCCATACCGCCCATTGAGAGAAATCTTATATCCCGAGCGCACTATCACTCCGGGATGCATTATACTCCCATATAATGCAGGGAAATTTCGATTTAAAAATGGGATGATCCATATGCTCCACCACTACCATGGGATGGATTTTGAAAAGCCATATCTCCACATCAGGGAATTTGAGGATGTGTGTGAAACTCTCAATGATCAAACTTGCACACAAGAGGTGATCCGCCTCAAACTCTTTCCATTCTTGCTAAAAGATAAGTCTAAGACATGGCTATAGTCTTTACCTCCAAGCTCGATTGCATCCTGGAATGAGTTGCAATCTAAATTTTTCAAGAAATTCTTTCCCACACATCGAACGATCTCCATCAAGGCTCAAATTCAAGCTTTCCGACAATTGGAAAATGAGTCGTTTCATCGATGCTACGAGAATTTCAATGAGTTAATTACTTCGTGTCCCTATCATGGATTTAATACACCGCAAATCATTTCCTTTCTTTATAATGGGCTGAAACTTAATTCCAAGCAACTCGTTGAAACCATGGGTAGTGGTCCATTTGTCGACTTAGACGCGCACGATGTTGAGCTGCACCTAAGGTATGTCACCGAGACTACCCAATCCTGGGATATATCTGACCCTAATGCTCAAAATCAAAATCGCCAAGTGACCACCACTCCATCGGCGTCCGACCTATTTCACGTAGATAAGAATTCTATGACGGACAGTCGATTAGATGTACTTGAGAAAGGAATGCGAGATCTACTTGAGGTATATGGAAGAGGACTAACTAGATCCATCCCAAACCCCATCGAGAAGGTGTGTGTGATTTGTGAAGTGGGTTATTCAACTGAGGAATGCCCGATTATACCCCCCTACAAAGTAATGCTTTAAGAGCAAGTCAGTGGTATAGAAGGATTCAAGGGTAATTTCGGTGCACCGCAAGAGAATTCTTACAACCCTTCATGGAAAAACCATCTTGGTTTTAGCTATGGGCAACAACATGTTGCGATGAATCCTAATTCACATGTTGCCCCTCCTCCACCACCTCACTTTCAAGGTCATGTGCAAGCACCACCACCTCAAGGAACATATATAACTCCACCGCGGAGAACTCTCGAGGATACGATGAAACTATTTATCAATAACCAGAGTGCAGCCAATGCTAGATATGATAGCCTGATCAGCGACATAAATGCAAATATTTTAAATATACAATTATCGTTGAGTGTCCAAGAGAAGGGAAAGTTTCCTGCCCAGGGCCAAAGACCTCCCCAAGGTCAAACTAGTGTTAGCACCACCTCTACTGAACATTAGGAGCAATGTCAAGCTGTGACCACTCTTCGTAGTGGGAGAGTCATTGATTTATCACCTCCCCCACACGACACAACCAAAGACAAGGAGATTTCTCCCGGCACGAAAGAGGCCGAAGATGTCCCCTTGAATGAGAGTGATAAAGAAGACACTAGTGAGCCCGAGGTGGTAGTGAAACCACCCACCGCGGCACCGTTTCCTCAAAGGTTGATTCCTTCCCACAAAGGAAATCCTCGTGATGAAGTGCTAGACGTGCTAAAGCAAGTAAAGTTAAATTTACCTTTCCTCGATGCCATTAAGCAAATTTCAGCTTATGCAAAAGTCATCAAAGACTTGTTGACGGTAAAGATGAGGATGAAGGTAAAGAAAAATGTCTTTCTAGCACAGAACGTGAGCTCCATTCTACTTAACGATCTCCCGCCTAAATTCAAAGATCCCGGTGCACCCACCATTTCCTGCATCATGGGAGAAAATAAAATTGAAAAATCCTTACTTGACTTGGGATCAAGTGTCAATATCCTCCCTTACGCCATATATAGGCAACTTTATCTGGGCGACCTTAAGCCCACAAGGATCACTCTCCAATTAGCGGATCGAACCGTGAAGATCCCACGAGGTGTAGTTGAGGGCGTAATCGTCCAAGTTTACACTTTCTACTTACCAGTAGACTATGTCATTTGGGACACGGAGCCCTCCTTCACTTCGAGAAATCTTGTTCCCATCATTCTTGGGTGCCCATTCTTAGCTACGGCTAACGCTATCATCAACACTCGGAATAGGCAGATGCAACTCACTTTTGGGAACATGACCTTAGAGACTAACATCATCCATATAGCCCAACATACGGGGGAAGAAGATGACGAGTCTAATAGATGAGATCGTAGAGGAGTATTTTGAGGAAAACTATTATGAAGACGACCTAGGGTCCCGTTTAGTGTCGAGCCACGAGAGTGAGGGGACGTACACCAAATTTGAAAGGGATGTTAAGGAATTGAGCAAGCTACTTAGAGTGTCGAATGAGGACGTGAGAGATGTAAGTTGGGTTTCTATATTCGAAGAGTTACCACCGAGGGATACACGCATGGTTCCCTCCAGCGATAAATTTCTAACTCTCGAATTGAAGAAACTACCCTCCCATATTAGATATGCATACCTAGAAGAGGACGAGACATTTCCTATTGTTGTCTCCTCTAGCCTAGATGAAGAGCAGGAGGTTAAACTGTTGAAACTTCTGAAGAAGCACCAAGATGATTTCGGTTGGTGTATTGCTGATTTGAAGGGGATAAGTCCTTTGATTTTCACTCATAAGATCCATCTCGAAGAGGATGTTAAGCCCTCGAGAGAAATGCAAAGAAGGCTAAATCCCAATATAAAAGAAGTGGTGCGAATCGAAATTATCAAGTTATTGGATGCCGGGATTATCTATCCAATCTCGGATAGCAAGTGGGTAAGCCTTATTCAAGTTGTCTCGAAGAAGTCGAGCATGACAGTGGTTGAGAATGCGAAGGGAGAGTTAGTTCCCCAATGTACCACCACCGGGTGGCGCATTTGCATTGATTACCGGAAAATCAATGCGGGAACTAGGAAAGACCATTTCCCCTTGCCATTTATTAATCAGATACTTGAGAGAGTAGCGGGACACCCTTACTATTGCTTCCTTGATAGTTATTCTGGATAACCAAATTGAGGTAGATGTACTTGGCCAGGAGAAAACGACCTTCGCTTTCCCCTTTGGTACGTTTGCCTACAAATGTATGCCATTCGGCTTGTGTAATGCACCCGCGACTTTTCAAATGTGCATGTTGAGTTTATTTAGTGACATGGTCGAAAGAGGACTCGAAGTGTACATGGACGATTTCAGCATTTTTGGCACCTCTTTCGATCTTTGTCTAGCAAAGCTGGAAAAAGTACTTGCCCTGTGTGTGGAAAAGAACTTAGTGCTAAATTGAGAGAAATGCCATTTTATGGTCACTGAAGGAATAGTTCTTGGCCACATAGTTTCATCCAAGGGGATAGAAGTTGATAGAGCTAAGATAGATGTCATAGCCGATCTACCCCCACCAAAATTGCTCAAAGACGTGTGCTCATTCTTGGGCCACGCGGGGTTTTATCGAAAGTTCATTTACGACTTTAGTGCCATCGCTAGACCCTTAAGCAACCTACTCATGAAGGACACCCCATTTGAGTGGACGGAAGCATGACATAGCGCTTTTGAAAAACTAAAAACCATGCTTGTGTTCGCTCCCATCATGCAAGTTCCAAATTGGTCTTTACCTTTCGAACTCATGTGTGATGCTAGCGATTATGTGATGGGGGCTGTTTTAGGCCAAAGAAAAGACAAACAGGCTCACGTCATCTACTACGCTAGCCGGACTCTTACCGGGCCACAACTCAATTATTCTACGACAGAGAAGGAGTTACTAGCTGTAGTCTTTGCCCTTGACAAATTTTGGTCCTACCTTATCAGTTCTCCTATCACTTGCTTCACCGACCACGCGGCATTGAAATACCTACTTACGAAGAAAGACGCAAAACCGCACCTCATAAGGTGGATCCTACTCCTACAAGAGTTTAATCTCTCCATTAAAGATAAGAAACGAGTAGAAAACGTCGTACCAATCACGGCTTTCATCCGACGTACCTAGTGATCCAATACCCATAGACGAATACTTTTCGGATGAGCAACTCTTTGCTACCTCTTCTTTGCCCTAGTTTGCAGACATAGTGAACTTCCTTGTCACGGGAGCCGTCCCTCCCAATTGGACACCGCAAGATAAGAAGAGGTTTATTACTTGGTCATGTATGTTTTTCTATGACGACCCTTTCCTGTTTAAATATTGCGCCGACCAAATCATTCGACGATGTGTACCGGATGACAAGATTCCAAAAGTCATCCAATTTTGTCATTCGGAAGCTTATGGAGGCCACTTTTCAACAAAAAAGACGGCCGCTAAAATTCTTCAACGCTACCTCTATTGGCCCACAATATTCCGGGATGTGAACAATGCTTGTAAATCTTGCAATAGGTGTCAAAGGATGGGAGATATTACCCGACGAGACATGATGCCATTAACCCCGATACTCATTATTGAGATCTTCGACTGTTGGGGTATTGACTTCATGGGTCCTTTCCCCCCGTCCTTTGGTTTCCTATACATCCTTGTTGCAGTTGACTACGTTTCCAATTGGGTGGAAGCCATAACAACCAAGACAAATGATAATAAAGTGGTGATTAAGTTCCTATAGGAACACATACTTTCCCGCTTCGATGCTCCAAAAGCGATAATTAGTGATAATGGCACGCACTTTTGTAATAGGCCATTCGAGAAGCTCATAGAAAGTATGGCGTCGTCCATAAGGTTGGAACGAATTATCACCCACAAATGAATGGGCAGGTCGAACTAGCGAATCGGGAAATCAAGAACATTCTCGAAAAGACCATCAATCCTACCCGAAAAGATTGGTCACTTAGATTGAACGATTCGCTATGGGCCTATCGTACCGCATACAAAAATCTACTCAGCATGTCCCCTTTCCACTTTGTGTATGGAAAACCTCTCCCTCTTCTCGTGGAATTAGAGCACAAGGCGTATTGGGCAATTAAAAAGTTGAATTACGACATGGATAAAGTCAGTGAAGTTCGCAAGCTTCAGTTAAATGAGTTAGAAGAGATACACAATGATGCGTATGAAAACGCAAAAAATTCCAAAGAAAGGATTAAACTCGCTCACGATAACATCATTCGACGCAAAGAGTTTTTTCCCGAACAAAAAGTGCTTCTCTATAACTCTCGGCTCCATCCATTTCCGAGCAAGTTAAGGTCACGACGGTCTAGCCCGTTCGTTATAAAGAATGTAGTCCCGCACAGAGTTGTCGAGTTCGACGATTTAAAAGGGGGAAATACATTCAAAGTAAATGAACAACACCTAAAGCTATATCTAGAGGCGTGTGTAGAAGAAGTTGACACCGTGTGGTTATCGGACCCCATTTATGGGGTCGAATGAGATGAAAAAGAGAGGTCGTCGCACCCCCAACGCGTATGGGGTGAATTTTTGTGTATAGTAGATAAGAGTCGCTTAAGTCGTGAGAGTCCCTAGGATTAGGATCAATGAGGTTAGAGCATTCACATGTTTCGGGAAATTGAGTCAAGTTACGTTGACCATAGGTATCGAGAGGGTTTTGAGTCCAAATTGATAGGAAGCAGTGCTGAGAGTCGAAAACTTTTGGAGAAGAGCGATCGCATTTAAGTTAGGGGAGAAATCTTGCTCAATGCAAGAACCAGACCGATTCTTTTATTTTTTAGTCGGGCCGGTCCGCCCCGGATCGCTTCATTTATTTTACAGCCGGATCGATCCGATGATTAAAAGGCTCAAAAATTATAAGGACCGGATCGGTCCGGTCTTGGAACAGTCGGATCGATCCGGTTTTCTGTAGTCTTTCCTCCTTCCCTAGGTATGCCCCCCTTCTCCCCAATATATTCCCTTCCCTCCCAATTCGTCCAACCACTTCCTCCCCTTCATTTTCCCTCCAAAATACATCCCTATTTCCCTCCAAACTCTTTCGCTCCATTTCCAAACCCTACCCACACTCCTCACCTATAAACACACACCCAAATCCTCCTTTTTTCTCCATACCATCAACTGCATCACTTCCCTCACCTCTCTACCTATTTTTCTAACACCCTCTCCTTGTCATAATGGCCCAAAGACCTGCCCCCATTAAATATGACTCCACCAAAATCCTACCTTCCGGCCATGATGATTTTTGCTCCCGCCAAGAGGAGCGTTGGTGCAACCTCTTTTTTGGTTCGGATCGCAAACTCCAGATGGAGCGCGCTGTCCAATGGACAGGGCTGCCCAATTTCATCACCACCCTCTTCATGCCTAGGGGTTGGTGTCATTTCCTTAATGAACCATACGAAGCGGTTTGGGCCGTCGAGGTACGCTCTTTCTATGGATCCCTTATTCGAACAGGCTAATTCGAGTCTTAAGCCTATGTCGATGGTACCGTTATTCCCTTCTCTTTGGTTATTCTCATCGCCAAGTTGGGAGAATATGACGTTTAGGACCTTCAAGACTATACATACCCAAGGAATGTCCCCCCAGTAATCAAGGAACTGATTATGGAAAGAATTGCCCCCGGTGTTGCATGGCAGGTGGAGACTGTCCTTGTTAGCCGACTTAACGAGACAGCACGCCTCACATTCAAAATTATGTGTGCTAACATTTTGTAAATGTCCAACGATTCCGCAATGCATCCCCGTCAAGCCACATTGACGTACCACCTCTTCGATCCCAACACTTCCATTAACCTGGCTCGCACCCTATACGCCGATATTATCGTTGCATCTATGGATGAGAAAGGTGCAGCACCACTCCCATATGCATGCCTGATTACCTCCATTCTCAAAGACGCTGGCTTGAGGCTCCACTAGACCGTACCCAAATCCCCCGTCCCTTTGGACAAGGAACCCGCACTCGGAGCGCCAAACAGCTAGTCATCCTTCGGGCGAGGCGTGGAAGTGATGACGAGGCTGATGATGCCTTGAGTGAGGAAGAAGAAGAGGCAGGTGCCGATGTGGAGATAGGAGAAGTGGGGGTAGATGAAGAGTCGGCCGAAGAAGAAGAAGACCCAGATTTAGAATGGGGTGGCGAGCTCACGAATAGAATGTCGACTCTCGAGACGAAACTCAACAACTTTATGATCGACTACCGACACGATACAAGTATGATGCTTCGTTTCCAAGCGCACTTGTACAGATGCCAAGGGGATCCAAACGAGCCATTGCCATCTTACTTCTATGACCTTTATGGCCCCGACGCGCCTAGCTCTTCCCACCCACCGCCCCAGTGAAGCTTTGTTGGTTTCTGGCATTTTTTTAGTATTTCACTTGATCACATGGGTGTATGCTTTTTCCTGTTATTGTACCACAGTCCTTATGTATAAAAATCTGCATTTTCTCCATTTATTTTTTTTATTTATCGCACTTCTTATTTTGCCTTGTTTAGCTTTTCGTTCTTTTGATTGAGGACAATGCAAAAGTCTAAGTTAGGGGGGGTGGCAAGTGCGTATTTCTAAAACTTCACAAATTTTCAAAAATGACCAGAAATTCCAAAAAAAACTGAAAAATTTTGAAAACCCCAAAGATATTTTTTTGTTCAAAATAAATAAAAATCAGAATTCAAATTTTTTGAAAATATCATTAAAAGTTGGTTTAAAGTCTCAAGTTGTAAAATTCAAAATACACAAAGTCGAAATTGACCAAAGATGAAAATTGACTACTTAACGAATAAATGTGGAGATTAACAAACCCAGTGAGATTCGAGCCTGTCATCTTTGTGAAAAATATAAATCAATCCGAGTTAATTATTTACTCAAAGTCCTTTTCAGCGCCTAAAAAGTCGTCAAGGATCTCAATCCTTTCATTTTGATCGGTTACGGAAAATGTGTGTGATATTATCTCGAAAAGCGTGCTACAAATCTCTAAATTAAATTCATCTCGAAACGCATATGGTAATTAATAAGTAATTCAGATAATGAAGTAGGCCATCATTTGTTACCCAAAAATATTAGCCATAAAAAGATGTGAAAATTATCCCTTTGAGGACCAAATTGAGCTGAATAAAATTTATCCTTTTCGTTTGTTAACCCGAAAAACCTAAGTAGCTCGGAATTGCGAAAATGGAATATTGATTAAAGTCCGGAAAGTGCATAATAAGGGGAAAGAAAAAGAATAGAAATGCTCAACAAAAATAGCAAGAAAAGAAAAGAAGTGAAAAACATAAAAAATAGAGAAAAGGAATAGAAAATGAGCAAAAGCTCGAAAAAGCACTGAGGGTCATCATAAGCAAAATTTTCCAATTCCGAATTTCCCAACCATTTCCATATTACCTAATACACCAAAAGCCCGAAAAAGTTCTAACCGAGTTCGGGTTGATAAATTAATTACCGCGTGGAGAGCTAAGACACAAAAAGATAATAAAAGAGATTAAATGCGTGAAAAAGAGGCGATGTTCCCGTTTCACAATGATCGTATTCCGATGATGAGATCTATTCACCATAAATATCCGTCTTTCTACTTGTGTTCGTGACTTTGCATCCATTACATTTACTCTTTTTATCACGCACACCGAGAGAATAGCCACATTCCGAGTGATTCATTTGAGAGAGTAGTCCATGAGATTTTGAAATCAAAACGAATTTTCGGATAAGTAACGTAATGGTAAATCGGTGGAAATCCGCGGTTAAATTTCTGGCTTCGCACACACGCACTATGATTTGAGACTCTTGAACATGACTTGATGATGATTATTTTCTGGGAAAGTTTGAATTATACAATTTTTCCATATTTTGAAGTTTCTTTAAGTCGAATTTTGTGGGTATATTCTCTACAAACCCTCACGAGACACAACTCGTCCTACTAGGATAACCTAGGGGTTTAAAGGCTTGTTGCATACGCTAAATGCAATCGCTTACCCGCAAAAAAGGTATTCTATCCCAATAAAATAATTTTCAAGAGTTGAGCCTTGCTAGGATTATTTTACATTGCTCGGGATGCACAAAGTTCTAAGTTAGGGGATTTTATTAGGCATAAATTCTTCCAAATTTATCCCTTTAATTTAGTTACTTTTAGCACCTTGAACAACGTAATCGATTTGATTTTATCTTATAATCTTGCTACTGACTTATTCTAATGAGTACCCCGAGTTTCTGGTATTTCGTACTAATTTTACAGGTATTTGACGTCAATAAAGAAAGACAGAAACCGGAAGAATAGAGAAAGAAAAGAAGGAAAGTTAAAAGGGAAAGGTTGTAATTTTTACCTAGAATTCGGATGAGGAATCTCAAGAAAAGTTGAAGATATCAAGTTTACACGAATATAGGAAGAAACGGCACCTCAATCGGAGTCCCGGTGTGAAAGTTATAAGCAGTTAAAGATAAAAGAAAAAGTCAAAAAAAATCGAACTAATCCGGATTAGACCGATCCGAAATGCAAACTTCCAATTCAATGAACCGATTCATACTGGACCGATTCGGCTAGAAATAAAAATAACCGATCCAGATTCCAGTCGAACCGAACCGAAGGAGGATCGGACCGGTCCGACTGTCGATTTTTTTTTTTTTTTACTCTTCCTCCAATGGAGAGTCATGGTTCAGCTAAAACTCTTGGAGTCTTATAAGTCATTTAAAATCGATTTATTATCATTCTAAAGGACGAAAAAATCATATAATTTTTCCCTTTTATGTTAAAACCCTAGTTTGAAGATTTATTACAAATTTAATTCCAAGATTGAAGTTTGTTCAGATTTCTGTGATTACAAGTAATTTTAGTTGATGCTTTTAGTTCTTTGGCAAGTTAGTTGATTTCTTTCTTCTATTTAGTCTTTCTTCAACATCATTATTCAATTCGCCCTTAGTGTAATCATGATTTCTGCAATTCAACAATCGTTTTCATTACTTTCATCATGGTAGGTTTGACTTTTAAAGGTCGGGATACATGAACCCAACCTGATGTGGTAGTTACATGTGTATAAAATTAATCCTCTGAATTTAATGGATTATTACGCCCGTATTGCATAGCATGACGATAATTATAGATCTTTGGATCTCATTTGCTTCAGGGTAACCAGGGTGCTTGAGAATGCAATTCGAGTGTAACTATCGCAATACCAATTTACTCATCCTCTTATTAAGTATGGTGTGGGCTTGAACCTCATATACGTAATGCTTGGGAGTACTAAATTTTGGGTCTAATTAATCACTTAAATTTACGATCAGTTTTATACCATCAATGCACTAGGGTTGAGGGAATGTATTCCCGTCCTGTTTTCTTCATCATATAGTTCGAGTTTTAAATCATTCATCGCTAGTATTTTAGGTAATTTAAAATAGTTGCATTTCTTTCATATTTTCAAAATTGCATTTAGTCATAGCCAATTCTCAAAACCAAATCACCTTTTCCTTTTTTTTTAGAGTCAGAGTTAGGATTCCTTCATCTGTCCAACGTCGTTTCAATTCTATTATCCTATTTCTCGGTGGATACGATCCTGACTTACCGGGTTTATTACTAACGCGACAGGATTGCACTTGAGCCTAGAGAGAACACACATTAGAGACACTTTCTGAGTCGCGTCAACTATACCACGGGCCAGTATGCTCAGTTGTTCATTGTCGAGATTGTTTGACTACATGGGGTGCCCCTGGATATTGTGTCAGATAGAGACAAGATTTTTGTGTCGCGTTTCTGGGAGAGCTTTCAGGAGGCCATGGGTGCAGAGTTGAGAATGAGTTCAGCTTATCACCCATAGACGGATGGACAAACAGAGCATACCAATTAGATGTTGGAAGATATGTTACGCATGTGTGTCCTTGATTTTAGAGGGAAGATGGGAGCCACATCTTCTACTGGTGGAGTTTGCTTACAATAACTCCTATCAGTTCACGATTGGCATGGCTCCATTTGAGGCATTGTATGGAAGGCATTATCGTTCCCCAATTTTTTGGCTAGAAGTGGGGGACAACAAGTTACTCGGACCATAGGTGATCCAGGAAACCTCAGCTAGGATTGATCTTATCAGGAGTCGCATTCGGGTAGCCCAGGACAGGCAGAAAAGCTACGCCGATGCAAAATAGTTTTTCCAAGAATTTAATGTGGGGGACCAAGTATTACTGCGCGTGTCTCCTATGAGAGGAGTGATGTGGTTTGGGAAGTAGAGAAGTTGGCCCCAAGGTATGTGGGACTATTTCCCATTATTGAGATGATTGGGCCGGTATCATACAGATTGAGACTGCCAGAACACTTACACCGCATTCACGATGTATTCCACATTTCATCGTTGAGACGATACTTTTGGGATGATATGTCCCACACCCACATCGCGATAGAGGAGATTGACTTGCAGCCCGACAACTCTTATGAGGAGAGGCCAGTGGCTATCCTAGACCATAGCGAAAGGATATTGAGGTCGAAGGTAGTTTTACTTGTACAGGTCCAGTGGGAGCATCATAATGTGGAGGAATCCACTTGGGAGCATGAGGCAGACATGCTTGAGAAATACCTAGAGTTATTTTTACCAGGTATGCCCTATTTTTCGAATTTCGGGATGAAATGTCGTTATTAGGGGGAAGTATGTAATACCCCGTATTTTTATGACTTTTAAATTTGGGAATTTATTAAATTTAATTTGAGATATTAATTTAATATTAATTCGAAAATTATTTTAAATATTTACTAGCGCGATGAGAGTTAGTAATTATTGGGATTTCGTTGAATATTACTTAACGGATAAAGTAATAGGTATAATTGAACTTATTAATATTATCACGAGTATATAAATTGATAAGTGTGGAAATTAAATCGGGACACGCCTGTGTCGTGTCGGGATTAAATTAGTATTATTAAAAGTGAATAAATTATAAGTCACCCATATGGTCATTTCGAGTGCGCCAATGTGTCCGGAAGGGTCGAGATAGTCAAAATAATGTACCCGGGGGTTTAGTTTGGGTCTCAGGACGTTTTTAAGCCTAATTAGCATCTCGGGAGGGCATTTTGGACATTTCATATTTTTGGGCAATTAAACCCACGAATTTTCCAAGGTTATATCAGATGTTAGGAGTTGTCATCTAGGGTTAACAAAAGAAAAACCAAAGAACGACCATTGGAGAAGAAGTGGAGAAGCTTTCCAAGGAATTCTAGGCCAAAAAAAAACTTCGTCGTTTGCACCGCCACCACCGCCAAATCGTAGATCGCGCGACGAGGAACACAACCACACCACTTTCTTCCACAAATCAGAAACAAAATTTCCATGCAAGTATCTATCTTGCTTTATTTTAGTTAATGCCTCAATTATGTTAATCTAAGGTTGCTTAGAACTAGATTCATGATAGAAAGTGATATTTGGAGACTAGAATTCGCATGTTGTAGAGGTAATAATCATATTCTGGACATCTAATTCACATGTAGAGGATACACCACGAATTTCCATTGATTTAGAAGTATAAAATGTGAAAAAGAATTGGAAGAATTAAAATTTAAAGAAAAGATTAGGGTTCTTGAAGTTATGTAGATTTTACCCATTTAAATAGTTATACTTGATGAAAACCCACATATTTTACATAGAAAATGATGTATTTGGGTATATAGTACTTGTAGTATCATTTGTTGGGAGTTAAATGTGATGATTTGGTTGAGTTTGGAGAAGGATTCCCGTAACTGGGTTTCTGCAGTTTCACCATAACTGCCTGATCGGTCGATCGACCAAAGATCATCGATCGATCAATGATCGATCGATCTATCCCCTTCCATCGATCGATCGACCCCTCCTGGAAAACTGCATAATCTATTATAATAGTAATTCCGGTTAAAATGCGTAGTATCCCTTGAGTATTATTTTTCGAACATTTTGGGACATAAAGAGGACCAGTAGGGTTTAGTAAAAAGCGAGTATTTAATGTAAGACGAAATTTAGGGTTAACGGGGAGTGATTTACACATATGAGATTATGGGAACGTTTAACTAAAAGAGTGAGACTCGTAGGGAAGTTACGCTAGAAAATAAGAGAGTACCTACTGAGATTACACTTAGAAGGATAGAACACTTCGAGAGAAATGAAGTAAGTATGGAATAACCTATAAATGAGAATAAAAGAGAGGAGTCCGTTATACGGGATACTCGAATAAAATGTACAATTATAGTTAGGGTTAATGTGTGTACCTACTCTAGAAGTGTGTATAGTAATATATATATATATATATATATATGACTCTGGGTTTGTGCATATTATATGTGTGTAAAAATCGTCCCCGAGCTACTTGCTATCACGGGAGGTTTTCGCACTGGGATAGTCTTATCTCGATGCGACCTTTACGAGGGATAACGACTTGTACCCTAGAACATAGGATTCCTTGGTACAGGCTATCCGAATTGATAGTGAGACGGTCCTAAGAGACGTGAGGGTATGTGCTGACCTCTTAGTGGCTTGGAACTATGATTCGTCTCCATTTGTTAATGTTTTATGTTAATACAGTTCGAGAGTAATTCTGAACTAGTATTTCCCTTGGTACGAGTGATACGGGAACTTGATAGTAGAGTATGCCCGCACCATAAATTTTATGTGGGGTGCCGATAGTATATATATTATAAGAGTGATTAATATATATATATATATATATATATATATATATAGAGAGAGAGAGAGAGAGAGAGAGAGAGAGAGAGAGAGAGAGACTTGAAACTGGGAACTTTCTATTGAGAATAAAAGTAGTCAAAGAATGAATAAATACTCCGACTTTATTATAAGTGTTTGAAAAATTTGTGACACCACTGGAATATTTTAAAATGAAATGAAATATACGTGTGAACTTTATTTTCAGAAATTGTTTATCTTAGCCCTAGTAATTGTCGGCATGAAACCTTATTAGAGATTTAAGTAAGCTAAACTTTTGGGATAAATAGTACGGTAGGCGTGCACACTAGATGAGAGTTGAGAATTTCTCAAGAGAGTGTCGCATACTAACATGATTGTTGCATTAGCCGGTAAGTGTTTTAAATACTTGCTAAACTAAATTTTAAACTGTTTTACAATCGGGCTCTGACCCGTTTCCTGTTATCTCTTCTCTCTTGTATATATATGTATATTACAGGTGCCCAGCCACAGGGGCGTCATGCTTATGATTCTTTGGACGTAACGTGCTACAACTTATGTGGGAGTTGCAGGCCATTTGCTTAGAAGACCTCTTTATTGACTCCACTCTTAGTTCTGTTTTAATTAATTGGGCATGTGTCGCCCTTTTCTTTATTTAGTTGGATCTGTTAGAGATTATGCTCATTGACTTTTAGTATTTTACTTTGGGATTTGTTTACTGTCAGGATGTTTTTCCTTTGTGGTTTTAATGTTGGTATTAGATAGTTGAATGCTTAAATTCTTGGATGTTCATTTCCAGTCTTAATAATTGTGTGACTCTTAAACTGTTAATTGTTAAAGGATTTTATAATTGGATTTAAATAAAATGGAAATAACGTTTTAAATGATTTTGACACTTAGCTTAATTATTTAGGGTGTTTAAATTGGAAATTTTATTTTGCGACAGTGATGCTAAGAATGAACCAACCGTTCACCTTGAATATAATTTAATAAATGACTGATCACCCGGTATTTAATTAGGCGGGGTTTTACACACAACTCATTCCTTCATATATATATATACCTTTTTGTATTATAACCGTCCATATATATCCCTCACCTATTAATTCTTTCAATATATTTTTCTTCTTATTAATTTCCTCGACATATGTTTTTATAATACTTTTATATATACTCCATAATTCAATCATTTTCTTCAACTCAAATTTATACCACGTCGTATATAATTCGTATATGTAATTTGATTAATTTATTTGGTGTGATATTACAAAATTCCTGGAACAACCCGCGTAATTTTTTGGGTATTTTCAAAATAAAGAGGAAAAATAAATTTTGAGATAAATTATTTTTATTGCTCAAATATGTTGGTTATTAATTTTAATGGCGAGAATTTCAAACGGTTTCGAAAACACAGTTAAAACGGATTTTATATTTATTTTTAAAATAATTGTCTCTTATAAAAATTTTAAGGCGAACTGCCAGATTTCCTAGGCGATCGATCGATCGACGCCAGGGGATCGATCGATCGATCCCTTCATAAATCGTTCACATCAATCAAATTTTGAGAGTTTATTTTTTTTAAACTCCTACTTCTTTGCCTTATAAAATAAGGTCGTGGGTGACCCTTTTTGGTACAACTTTTTGGCAGCAAACATGTTTTTAATTCCTCTTCTTTTTATACACTTTGCCCCTTTGATTTATGCTTTCAACTCTTAGGTTTTGGAGGTGTTCTTGGGGCTGTTTTGAGGTTGATCTTGGAGGAGTATTTGGTGATCTTTGTGGGATGTTTTGATGGCTTAATATGTCATTTCTGGGAAGATTCTTATTGGTATTCTTTTGGTGGTTTAAGGTATGGGGTTTTACATAATGTGCTCCTAAACCTCTTCTGTCGTATTGTGTACTTTCCCATATTATCTTTAGTTGGCAGGTTAACATGGATTTTGGACGCTTTGAATTTGTCTGGGATGATTTTTAGCATGGATTGTTTTGGGTAGAAATACAAGAGAGAATATTGTATTATTTTGATGTATAGAGCATTGGAGATTTATTTTTAGTTGTTGTATTTATTCGAGAGACTTGTTGTATTTATTTTAAGAGATTTGAGATTTGTGGGTTCTCTTTGGTTATTGTGGGATTTAGATGCTCTATACCCTGCGTATTGTGGATTTGTTTAGTTTTATCGATAGTGGCGCTCTGTTCGCTCTCCCCGGGCGGGCGGGGTGTTACAGAATGGTATCAGAGCTTAGGTATACGACCACCCTTGGGTCTTGGGTTTTGGGTTTGTTGCTTTTTTGTGGCTCATAATTAGAGATAGAAGTTTAGATGATCATTTCGTGTTAGGCATCTAGATTAGATATGAGGAATTTACTTTTTGGTGACGAGATTATTTTTGGAAAGTGTTGGCCTGATTTTTTAGAGTTAGGTATTCGGCGAATTTCGAGGGTGAAATTCCATTGTCGGTGGGGCAGTGTAACAACCCGCGTAATTTTGGGGGTATTTTCAAAACAAAGAGGAAAAATAAATTTTGAGATAAAATTATTTTTATTGCTCAAATATGTTGGTTATTATTTTTAAAGGCGAGAATTTCAAACAGTTTCGAAAACGGAGTTAAAATGGATTTTATATTGATTTTTAAAATAAATGTCCCTTATAAAATTTTTAAGGCGAATTGCCAGATTTCCTGGGCAATTGATCCATCAACGCCTGGGGATCTATCGATCGATCCCTTCAGAAATCGTGCCCAACAAGCAAACTTTGAGAGTTTGTTTTGTTTTAAACTCCGACTTCTTTGCCATATAAAATAAGGTCGTGGGTGATCCTTTTTGGTACAACTTTTTGGAAGCAAACATGTTTTTAATTCCTCTTCTTTTTATACACTTTGCCCCTTTGAATTATGCTTTCAACCCTTAGGTTTTTGGAGGTGTTCTTGGGGCTATTTTGAGGTTGATCTTGGAGGAGTTTTTGGTGATCTTTGTGGGTTGTTTTGATGGCTTAATCTGTGATTTTTGGGTTGATTCTTGTTGGTATTCTTTTGGTGGTTTAAGGTATGGGGTTTTACACAATATGCTCCTAAATCTCGCGAGTGTTACTCCCTTTGGTTTCATGTGATTATTGACTAATATTTGAATTGTTAAATTCATTGGAAATTTGGAAAATATTTGTTGGAATCTGATTTTGATTCATGTGGTATGATTATTGTGTTGGGCATATTATCATGAGATTTTATTATGGCACTGATGTTGGCCATCCGCGAATATTCCTGTTCCGGCTACTTGATAAAGTATGGCGCGGTATGGTGAGTCCTGGTGGCGCTGATTAATGTGTTGTTGAGAAATTATATTGGTAAAATGCTATTGTGATTCGCATTTGATTTTAATATTTGTATTCGTATTGTTACGTTTTATTCACCGTTAATATCTGTTGATCATCTTTGCTGTCATATTATGTACTTCCCCATATTTTCTTTAGTTGGCAAGTTAGCGTGGATTTTGGACGCTTTGAATTTGTCTGCGATGATTTTTAGCGTGGATTATTTTGGGAAGAATATTCGAGAATACAAGAGAGAAGCTTGTATTATTTTGATGTATAAAGCATTGGAGATTTATTTTTAGTTGTTGTATTTATTCGAGAGACTTCTTGTATTTATTTGAAGAGATTTGATATTTGTTGGCTCTCTTTTGTTGTTGTGGGATTTAGATGCTCTATACCCTGTGTATTGTGGATTTGTTTAGTTTTATGTTTAGTGGCGCTATGTTCTTTCTCCCCGAACGGGTGGGGCGTTACATAATGGTATCAGAGCTTAGGTATACGACCACCCTCGAGTCTTGGGTTTTGGGTCTGTTGCGTTTTTATGGCGTGTAATTGGAGATAGAAGTTTAGATGATCGTTTTGTGTTAGGCATCTAAATTAGATGTGTGGAATTTGTTTTTTGGTGACGAGATTATTTTTGGAGAGTGTTGGCCTGATTTTTGAGAGTTAGGTATTCGGCGAATTTCGAGAGCGAAATTCCATTGTTAGTGGGGAAGTGTAACAACCCGCATAATTTTTTGGGCATTTTCAAAATAAAGAGGAAAAATAAATTTTGAGATAAAATTATTTTTATTGCTCAAATATTTTGGTTATTATTTTTAAAGGCGAGAATTTCAAACGGTTTCGAAAACGGAGTTAAAATGAATTTTATATTGATTTTTAAAATAATTGTCCCTTATAAAAATTTTAAGGTGAATTGCCAGATTTCCTAGGCGATCGATCGATCAATGCCTGGGGATCAATCGATCGATCCCTTCAGAAATCGCAAACAAATTTTGAGAGTTTGTTTTGTTTTAAACTCCTACTTATTTGCCTTATAAAATAAGGTCGTGGATGACCCTTTTTGGTACAACTTTTTGGCAGCAAACATTTTTTTAATTCCTCTTCTTTTTATACACTTTGCCCCTTTGATTTATGCTTTCAACCCTTAGGTTTTTGGAGGTGTTCTTGGGGCTGATTTGAGGTTGATCTTAGAGGAGTTTTTGGTGATCTTTGTGGGCTGTTTTGATGGCTTAATCTGTGATTTCTGGGCAGATTCTTGTTGGAATTCTTTTGGTGGTTTAAGGTATAGGGTTTTACACAATATGCTCCTAAATATCGCGAGTGTTACTCCCTTTGGTTTCATGTCATTATTGACTCATATTTGAATTGTTAAATTCATTAGAAATCTGGAAAATATTTGTTGGAATCTAATTTTGATTCATGTGGTATTATTATTGTGTTGGACATATTGTTATGAGATTTTAATATGGCGCTGATGTTGGGCACCCGCCAATATTCCTGTTACAGCTACTTGATAAAGTATGGCGCGGTATGGTGAGGCCTGGTGGCGTTGATTATTGTGTTATTGAGAAATTTTATTGGTAAAATACTACTGTGATTCGCATTTGATTTGAATATTCGTATTCGCATTGTTACGTTTTATTCACTGCTAATATTATTTGAGCATCTTTCATGTCGTATTGTGTACTTTCCCATATTTTCTTTAGTTGGCTGGTTAGCGTGGATTTTGGGCGCTTTGGATTTGTCTGGGATGATTTTTAGCGTGAATTATTTTGGGAAGAATATTCGGGAATACAAGAGGGAAGATTGTATTATTTTGATGTATAGAGCATTGGAGATTTATTTTTAGTTGTTGTATTTATTCGAGAGACTTATTACATTTATTTGAAGAGATTTGAGATTTGTGGGTTCTCTTTTGTTGTGGTGGGATTTAGATGCTCTATACCCTGAGTATTGTGGTTTTGTTTAGTTTTATCGATAGTGGCGCTCCGTTCGCTCTCCCCGGGAAGGCGGGGTGTTAGAGAATGGTATCAGAGCTTAGGTATACGACCACCCTCGGGTCCTGGGTTTTGGGTCTGTTGCGTTTTTGTGGCGCATAATTGGAGATAGAAGTTTAGATAATCGTTTCGTGTTAGGCATCTAGATTAGATGTGAGGAATTTATTTTTTGGTGACGAGATTATTTTTGGAGAGTGTTGGGCTGATTTTTTAGAGTTAGGTATTCAGCGAATTTCGAAGGCGAAATTCCATTGTTAGTGGGGAAGTGTACCAACCTGCGTAAGTTTTGGTGTATTTTCAAAATAAAGAGGAAAAATAAATTTTGAGATAAAATTATTTTTATTGCTCAAATATGTTAGTTATTATTTTTAAAGGCGAGAATTTCAAACGGTTTCGAAAACGGAGTTAAAATGGATTTTATATTGATTTTTAAAATAATTATCCCTTATAAAATTTTTAAGGCGAATTGCCAAATTTCTTGGGCGATCGATCGATCAACGCCTGGGGATCGATCGATCGATCACTTCCGAAATCGTGTGCAGCAAGCAAATTTTGAGAGTTTGTTTTGTTTTAAACTCCTACTTCTTTGCCTTGTAAAATAAGGTCGTGGGTGACCCATTTTGGCAGCAAACTTGTTTTTAATTCCTCTTCTTTTTACACACTTTTCCCCTTTGATTTATGCTTTCAACCCTTAGGTTTTTGGAGGTGTTCTTGGGGCTGTTTTGAGGTTGATGCTGGAGGAGTTTTTGGTGATCTTTGTGGGCTGTTTTGATGGCTTAATTTGTGATTTCTGGGCTGATTCTTGTTGATATTCTTTTGGTGGTTTAAGGTATGGGATTTTACACAATATGCTCCTAAATCTCGCGAGTGTTACTCCCTTTGGTTTCATGTGATTATTTACTCATATTTCAAATTGTTAAATTCATTGGAAATCTGGAAAATATTTGTTGGAATCTAATTTTGATTCATGTGGTATTATTATTGTGTTGGGCATATTGTCATGAGATTTTAATATGGCACTGATGTTGGGCACCCGCCAATATTCCTGTTCCAGCTACTTGATAAAGTATGGCGCGGTATTATGAGGCCTGGTGGCGCTGATTAATGTGTTGTTGAGAAATTATATTGGTAAAATGCTATTGTGATTCGCATTTGATTTCAATATTCGTATTCGTATTGTTACATTGTATTCACCGCTAATATTTGGTGAGCATCTTTCCTATCATATTGTGTACTTCCCCAGATTTTCTTTAGTTGGCAGGTTAGCGTGGATTTTGAGAGCTTTGGATTTGTCTGGGATGATTTTTAGCGTGGATTATTTTGGGAAGAATATTCGAGAGTACAAGAGAGAAGATTGTATTATTTTGATGTATAGAGTATTAGAGATTTATTTTTAGTTGTTGTATTTATTCGAGAGACTTGTTGTATTTATTTGAAAAGATTGGAGATTTGTGGGTTCTCTTTTGTTGTTGTGGGATTGATGCTCTATACCCTGTGTATTGTGGATTTGTTTTGTTTTATCGATAGTGGGGCTCCGTTCGCTCTCTCCGGGCGGGTCACAACCTATGTTTTCTCAATAATTCTTGGATCACGTCTAGTCTAGGCTGATACAACCTCAGAACTTATAATCGCACACTGACGATTGCTAAGACTTTCACCTTATCACATAAGTCTACCCGATCGATATCTCCCACGATATCCTTATGCTAACTTAGAGTCATCCTAGGTGTCATAACACAATCATACATGATCGATCACACCCTCAATCCAGACAACTCCTAACAGAGTGCAACACTAATATTAATCGTTTCATCGAGTCCTGATACTCACAATATTCACAAGTCATAGCCTTGGAACACACAATCAAATCATAATAAGCTATATCGATTAACTAACAAAACATGTTAACCTAAGGCAATTGATTAACATATGAAACCCACATGCAACAAGCACGAGACCACATGTGCACACAAAGAAGTGTAAGACAAAGGGGTTTTCGAAGAAGAGAGCACTCATATACCGTAACACATCTGCCACAACTAACCTAACCCGTATCACAATTGCGCGTACACATCGCCACACTAGAATTAAAACAAATTGACAACTTCCCATTACTAGGATCAAGGAAGGAACAAGAATGCAACGAATCAAGCGATTGCCATGCCAAAAGAAGATAATCTAATTCCGATAATGAATCGAACCACGTGAAGTACGAACACACAATGTACACTAAAAGTCTCTAACTTTTATCGGTACTTGTTAAGTACCACGGCCTTTTCGTGCATCTTGGCTTGGCCAAATTTCTTCGAGGAGCTGAAATGCTAGGCTTCCCTCCTTAGGACTGACGCTACCTATCCATCACTGGTAAGAATAACGATCATAATTCAAGGCGGAGTTACTTCTCTCATCACTAATCATTAGTCACCCACCTATCACAACTAGGCTTCCAAAATTTCACAATTAAATTCTTGAACCATTACTACAAGCCTTAGCACCGTCTACATGATCTCGAGTCATAATCATTATAATGTTATCTCAACTTTCAAGAATCATTCATGCCCATTGATTTCTCTCAATAGAGTCATTACTAAACATATAAGTAGCACACGTAGGTGCTATAATCAAGCCTAACACTTTATCGCAAGTGCTATCTCTAAAAGTCATGACGGACACCCTCGTATTTTAGGTCTCCCAGGTGCACCCCCTAGCATTAATCCACCCAATTTTGAAATCATTCTCGAAGGTCTTATCATGACACATGCCTAAAAATAAGAGATGTAGCTCTAACTCTAAGGCACCGTCACAAGTCAGCATGATCTAACCGTATTACAATCGTCATTGGTCAACCATCCCTTATGTAAACTTTAATACAATAATTATTCCTAATGCCTCATGGGAAATGATGGCAAACTCGATTATTTCTCTAAGCAGTTTACATGTCTATTATAAGAAACCACGAGTCATTCCATGACCTATGCTACGATACCTCGATTCACTGTTACTAGGGAATGGCTATCACTTGCATTAATATTTCATTAGATAACCCTTAGTATATATCTCCATGGAAATTTCTCAATATTATTTCACATGCCTATATCCTTTAATACTTAATGAGTGTTCAACCACTATAGCCTAATTACCTTACCATGCAAACCTCATACTACGTGCTAATCTACCAAGTAACACAACTATATATTTTGTTTTGGTAGGATAAAGGACGTCGGGTATTGCCTATGAACACTAAGGCCTATGCTCACGAACACCACAAGAGATCCTATTCCTCAATGACAAGCTAAAATCACCAAACTAAAATAACACCTAGGTTCTAGTAGGACACATGACGTCGGGTATTTCCCAAGAGGAGGCCCACCCTAATGACGTCGAAAGAGGTCCTATTCTAAAACATCACAACACATTCATTAAATACTAAGTCACCAAGGTTATTCAGATTTACTCCTAGGTTACCTCAATCATCCTGATTATCTAAATCCATTTTACAGTCAAGGCACATGAATCGGGATGTACTAAATCTAATTGTAAGGACATTTTTGTCCATTATCAATTTGTATGTCGTACGCCGTTACACCGTTGAAGAAATTCAAGATTGCATCTACATCAACGGATCCGAATATCAAAGCGTCTTCAACATCATAGCCTCTGCGAGAATGAACTTGGTAAAATTTTGTTTCTACGTTCCTTAAAGTTCATATTTAGTATTGGGAAATTTTTATAAAATGTTTTTTATAAAAATAAGGCGTAAGTTTTTTCAAGCAAAATGAGGCATTTATTATTCTGGCTCAACCGGACCGATCCGGTCACAAACGGACCGATCCGTTTTGCTGAAGGCCAGTATACCCCGGACCGATGGCAAACCGATGAGGAGATATAGCCGAACCGATCCGACCTCATTCGGACCGATCCGCCTCTTAATAAAAGAACCGATCCGGTCAAATCGGACCGATCCGCCCTCAATCCGGACCGATCCGACGGGGATAATCACTGCCAGATTCGCTGCAGATTTTTTAGGCTCAAAGACTTCTTATTTAAATCCAGCTTCGGGGAGTTATTTTTTAAGACTTACATACACGATTTTCAGAGTCCTAAATACTCTAAGTCTTCACCTTTTGGATGTGCAAAACATCTTTTTGATTCACACAAAAATTCCCAATTACTTTTGTGAATCTTTTGGAACCCTAGAACACAAGCTTTGCTATTGTTCAACCCTTGTGGAGAAGCCGTTCTCTTCTTCATTGCAGCCCTACTGGACAGGGATAGTTCCAGCCGCCAACCCTACTGGAAAGGGATATTCCAGCCGCGACTACAGAATCCGATACCCGAGGGTAATTCTTAGTCAAAAAATCTTGTATTTCAGTGTAATCCGATTGTAAGCCGTTTCTCTTACAAATTATAGTGATATACAAGTGGTTTTGCCCCTGTGGGGGATTTTTCCTTAAACTTTGTGTGTTGAATAATTCTTGCATGATTTCATATTGTTTCAATCACACCTAGTTGCATGTTTAGGGTTTAACTAAAATTTGGGTTTAATTAAAAACTGGATTTTATTTGAGAAGTCGCAATATTTCCGCTGTTGCTGCACTCTCAAATTGGTATCAGAGCCAGGTTACGCTAATTTATCGCGTGATCCTGATTTTTCAAGGATTTATTTTTTTGTGATACAATTTGACTTCTCACGTCGTCAAATTGGTATCAGAGCCTGTTGCACTAAGTTATTGTGCTTTGATCCTGTTTTTGCAAAAATGGCTTTTGATGGTTTTGATGATCTTCGATGTCAAATTTTTGAAAAAATTAATTGGAAAATTCGCACGAACTCTTGTTTTAAATCTTCTGTTGAAAACGAATCTGAGAGGTGTCCTTGTTGTGAGGGTGTTGGTCACACGTTACATGAGTGTACCACAAATTTAAAGAAGAAATTGAATAAACCGATTTCTCATGTTTCTACCCTTAGTGATTGTGATTCGGAAGAAGAAGTTTTTTATGCTTCTAGGCGAGAGTTTCCCATCCATGTGATTAGTGATAGTGAAGGTGATGGGAGTGTGGATGAAAGTGAGGAGGAAAGTGTAGATGAGCATGACTTGCAAACTGCTTTCAATGAACTTTATGCTGAAACTTTGAAAACAAAGAAAGAAAATTTGAAATTGAAAGCTCAATTGAAAGAGTGTGCCATAAAAAATAATGATTTTTTAGTTGAAGAACTTAGGGCTCATGTGAAAATTTTGAAAGAGAAGCTTGAGTACGTCGAGGGTGAGAGAGATAGTCTTAGAGGGTTGATGGAGACTATGAAAAAGGAGCTTTTAGAGTTTGAGGATTCTAAACGAGTACTTGAATCTAGGATAGGTGAACTTGAGGTGAAATTGAAAGATTCAAGTAAAGTGAAATTTGATTTGGAGTCTAGGTCTGAAAAACTTGATAAGATTTTAGGCACAGTCGAGATCAAAACTGATAGGGGTGGGATTGGTCTTGAAAAATATGTTGCACCCATTCCCACACGTGTGAGAGAGCCTCCTAGGTTTGTTAAGAAAGAGACACCTACGGGTGTTAGGAAAGAGCCCCCTAGGAACATCGTGAGAGTGCCTCCTAGGATCATTAGGAGAGATCCACCTAAGCAAATTCAGAAAGCGCCACCTAGGAAATTGAGGAGAGGGCCACCTTTAGGTAACACACACCGCCCGATTTACACTTGCACACATTGCGGTAGGCAAGGTCATCTTAGGCGATTTTGTTACCAGCTTTTAAATGGACCCAGGAAGGTTAATGAAAGAATAAATTCGATTCCCAAAACCCCCACACTTCATTACAAATCTATTTGGGTTAGAAAATCGGATTTAGAGGCTTATGGTTTATTTGTCCATGATTCCCGTTTGCTTGCACGTGATTCACCCCATGTGAAATCTTTTGGTTGATTGTGATTGCATGTTTGTCATACACTAGTTGTGGTTTCATGTTATATTTTTACTAGTGTGATGACTTGTACTTTTTGTATAAATTCTTGTTTTTGAATTTAGTTTTTGAAAAATACAAAAAGATTTTATTTTGATAAAACTTTTGAAAAATCCAAAAAGATTTTTATTTTTTTAGTTTACACCGTTTATGGATGAACACTGTGGATGACCGAGTCACAACATCATTCCATTATTTTCATGTGACTATTTGATAGTGTTTTGAGACAATAGGTCAATTCATCCATGTGCTTTATAATGTTTGGAGTCATTAAGATGTAATTAAGTGTTACTTCCTACATGTTTGACTCATGTTTCCTTTATTGCACACATGCACGGATTTGTTTGATTATTGTGCTTGTCTTATCACATGTTGGTTGGGTGTTTTCACTTCAATCATGTCCTTAAAACGAACCAAGCGCGATAAATTTGATAAGGAAATTGTGCATATAAAAACCGTTTTGTGAGTTTGTGTGTTTTGTTTGAAAAACGGGGAAGGGCTGCGAAAGGTTCTTTAGCCTTTGCGAATACTAAGCCACCGTTAAAAAGGGCCTAAAAAATTGAGGAATTTTATTATCCGAGGTCCAAAGAGGTTAAAAGAGCCCGGAAAAAATTGAAAGGCAATAAAAAGAAATTCATGCCAAATATGGGCCATTTAGGTTTTTGCACCAATTCTCCAAAGTTTGAGAATTTAGATTACCTCTAATAGAAAATATTTATGAGGGAGTTTGGTTGGAGTATTAAAACGGGTTTGCACGTCCTTAAAATTCTTTAAAATGCGCTACATAATTTTGGACGTTATTGGTGTGGAAATCACTTTGACTTTGATTTGTTGATTTGCATAAGACGATGTCATCTAAATTCAACAATTTTTTCACCTAAGGATACTTTTGATGTTCATTCGTTAGGGGTACACATATGCATCGTGCACATATGATTGATTGAGTTGATTTACCTATCGAATGTGTTCACACCCATTCATTTCGTTTCCATGACTTGGTTGTTTGAGTTTAAATCCATGGTGTGATTTTTGTATCATATTTGTTCAAATTGGTATCCTATCTTTGTATGAAAAATTTGAAAAAATCAAAAATAGTTTGTATTTATTTTGTGTACCGTGACACCCCGATTTCGCTTATTTGATTCATTCTTCTCATTTGTCTATTTGAGGACATCATAAAAAGGGGGAGAAAGAATTATCATATTATGGGGGAGTTTGAATTTTGGGGGAGTTTTTGAGATGCTGCTTATGTTTTTATCATATATTGATATCCATGTTTATCTCATTTCAAACTCGATATGTCACGTGGTATTTGCTTTGTCTCATGTGTGTAGGTATGAAGATTGAAGATCAATATGTTGCACACCCTGATGAGAGATTTAATGATTGTTGAAGATTGAAGAACAAACGATGAAGATTTATACCTTTGTATCTTTCCATCTTTAGGGTTCATGGGAGGGTAGATGTGTATAGGTCATTAGTTGATAATTCGGATATTTTTTATGTATGTACCGGCATAGACATAGGGGGAGATTTGTAAGGACATTTTTGTCCATTATCAATTTGTATGTCGTACGCCGTTACACCGTTGAAGAAATTCAAGATTGCATCTACATCAACGGATCCGAATATCAAAGCGTCTTCAACATCATAGCCTCTGCGAGAATGAACTTGGTAAAATTTTGTTTCTACGTTCCTTAAAGTTCATATTTAGTATTGGGAAATTTTTATAAAATGTTTTTTATAAAAATAAGGCGTAAGTTTTTTCAAGCAAAATGAGGCATTTATTATTCTGGCTCAACCGGACCGATCCGGTCACAAACGGACCGATCCGTTTTGCTGAAGGCCAGTATACCCCGGACCGATGGCAACCCGATGAGGAGATATAGCCGAACCGATCCGACCTCATTCGGACCGATCCGCCTCTTAATAAAAGAACCGATCCGGTCAAATCGGACCGATCCGCCCTCAATCCGGACCGATCCGACGGGGATAATCACTGCCAGATTCGCTGCAGATTTTTTAGGCTCAAAGACTTCTTATTTAAATCCAACTTCGGGGAGTTATTTTTTAAGACTTACATACACGATTTTCAGAGTCCTAAATACTCTAAGTCTTCACCTTTTGGATGTGCAAAACATCTTTTTGATTCACACAAAAATTCCCAATTACTTTTGTGAATCTTTTGGAACCCTAGAACACAAGCTTTGCTATTGTTCAACCCTTGTGGAGAAGCCGTTCTCTTCTTCATTGCAGCCCTACTGGACAGGGATAGTTCCAGCCGCCAACCCTACTGGAAAGGGATATTCCAGCCGCGACTACAGAATCCGATACCCGAGGGTAATTCTTAGTCAAAAAATCTTGTATTTCAGTGTAATCCGATTGTAAGCCGTTTCTCTTACAAATTATAGTGATATACAAGTGGTTTTGCCCCTGTGGGGGATTTTTCCTTAAACTTTGTGTGTTGAATAATTCTTGCATGATTTCATATTGTTTCAATCACACCTAGTTGCATGTTTAGGGTTTAACTAAAATTTGGGTTTAATTAAAAACTGGATTTTATTTGAGAAGTCGCAATATTTCCGCTGTTGCTGCACTCTCACTAATCCCATAACCAGAGGACCCAATATGTTCTTACCACAAAACTAACACTATCAACCATATTACTCCCTATCGTCACTCCGTGACCCTACTCAAGGCTTATATGATATACTCATACGATAACAATCACCAAGTCATTCTTTCACAAGAACAAAATCCAATTAATTTTCCATCAATCACGGTGTTATCCCAAGGATCGGATTTGCCTAATCATAACATTGACATTGACCCCTCATATGTGTCACGCCTTAAAACTGAATATAATTTGAAATCACAATTTCCCATTTATGACACCCTATCTATCAATCCATGCCATTGGTTATATACAAATTTTGCTACCTGCCCTATGGGCATTATCTCATTCTATTAATATCTCCAAAGACTCTACGTCATCAAATGTTGAAACAAGCACCTCATACTAGGAACCATGGTGTCCCCACTTACTGGCTTACGTGGAAACCCGTAAATTATTACGTAGTTAATCACAAATGCGAAAGCGATTTATAACAATTAACTTGATCGTGTTCCACTTAGCACTAACTTACTTGTCGTGCTAACCTCTTGGACCATACGGTCGAGGACACGAACTAAACCGTCATTAACTAGCATGACCAGCCCAAACTACACCAACGCCGAAAGATCCGCTACCGACCTCACCACGTCACTCCCCAAAGGAACCTAGAACCTAGAGCTCTGATACCATTTGCAACGCCCCTGTCCGGATATATGGGTCACCCGCGAGTTAACTTGGTCTGAACTGAGAGTTAGGTGTGAAGTGCAATGGAACCACCTATATAATGTTGCTAGTGCATTTCTATTTTAAATTAACGTTTCACTTGTTTAGCATGCGATTCCAGTTTCAAGATAAACAACGTGTGGGACCCATGGGGAGCACCCCGAAGTCCAAGTAAATAGAGCTATTAACGTAAAATAAATAAGGTGCTTACATGTACAACGCTCTTGAAATACAAAACTACTATCAACCTGTCGTGACAAAAGCGAGGGTGTGAGCCGATGCCTAGTGGGAATATACAAAGCAGTATAAAAACGAACGTTAGAAAGAGACTCAACATGTTATAACCACGTATACATGCAACTTCCTTATATATACATACCTATACATGCTTCAATGCACCCAAACCATTTTTATGCAAAAATGTTACTCAGTCGGATTAATTCACCTTAATCTCGTGAAAGAACTTCATATTAATACTTAGCATTTATTCCTGCATTTAACTCATGTGATTGAATACTTAAACCACTACACTTGTTTACTAAAAATCATACCTTTACCAGAATTTCCCTTGTGTACACAACTAACTCATTTAGTATTTTCATTGAAAGCACCCATTCAACACACTTGCACACCACGTTGGAATATACTCATTTATCTTATGGAAAACCTTCACAAAAGCATTCTTGTGTTAATTACGGGTTGAACCTCTAAGGCCGACTCACCCTTTAACCACTATACAATTACGCTTTTCATTCACTTTATGGACATTATTCACTTGCACATTACTAGTCCACTTAACCCATAACCGGAATACTTATTAATTCGTTCAAGTTAGGTTTTACTCACACATTTCACCACGCAACCCATTTCTTGATATGTTCCATATTCCATTACCTTTTTTTCTCGGAATCATTCATATGAACCACATACTCTAATGGGCTCCACGCCGTTGACTGTGTGCACCATATGGTTTGGCGAGTGATTTAGGGCTTTTCACCCAAGGGCTCCGGGCCCTTCTTACTTATTTCTCGGTTGCATTTGAGTCTTTATTAATGTGTTTAACATTATACAAATATCCACATTATTTCGTTTATTTACCTTTACCCGTCCGAAACCAAAACCCGGACTTAAACGTCTATTTTTCCCTTAACACTTTGAAAATTATTTCTTTCTCTTTTAAGTCCCTTACTTACACACATTATTTATACAAAAATCGTTCACGCTTCAAGACTTAATTCATTATTTACCCATACTAGTTTAAGACATTCTTTTGACATTTTTACTCTATTAAAATGTTCCACTTTAAGTAAATTATCAATTCACCCTTTGATTACCAAACTTACACTTTAGTCCTTTAATAAGTATTATTTCTCAAAAAGGTTATTAAGTTTCCAACTTACTGTCTAAAACACCTCGGGCCATTTTAACACTTGTTCGATACCACACTGTTATCCAATTGTCACACTTGACACTTTTACACTGTGAATATATAAAATCACATCTTCACATAATAAACTCCCATTTTCACACATTCTTTAAAGACCAAAATTCTCATTTGTCTTATTTCATATTTAGACCCAATCAAAACTTTCCATAAACTTGTTCACATATTTATTATCGAAATACTACAAGTTTATATGCATGAGAGAGTGGACTTTAATATTCTATAATCCTTTTACATGGTTTAAACATACATTCATTCTAGAATTTATACCATTTGTAACAAACATGCATTTTTATTTTATTCTAAGCAAGAATAATAATTCCTCACGTTTTTATTCCATAAAAATATTTATTATTTTTTTTACTAGAAATACACCAAAATGACATTTTCTTACATTTTTATTCCATAAAAATGTTTATTATTTATTTTTTTACTAGAAATACACCAAAATGACATTTTCCTATATTTTTATTCCATAAAAATGTTCATTACTTTCCTTTCCTAGAAAGCATACTAAAATAACATTTTTATACATTTTTATTCGATAAAAATGTTCATTACTTTCCTTTACTAGAAAACATACTATAATAAGATTTTTATACATTTTTATTCCATAAAAATGTCCATTATTTTCTTCTACTAGAAATACACACAATTAACAGTTTCTTACGTATTATACCATAGAAATGTCCAATATTATATTCTGAAATTTATTTTATTTTCAAGACTAATTTCATATCATCCTTTTGATACCATTTCATACAAAGACTAAGATGACTAATAATCAACACTATAATGCAAGCCAATAAACTACACACATATATTTAGCCTAATATATGTAAATAACATGCTGAAATATACTCAACGTTAAACTTAAATCGAAGTTAGTATTTCCCACCTAAAAGACTCCATGATGGTGGGGGCGATGAAGATGCGTGACTCCCCCACCTCCAAAGGTGGCCCTAAAGGGCGTCACAAAAACCTCCACCAAGCAGTCATCCATGACTACACCATTAAAACCCTATTCAAATTCCTCCAATAATGTATTCTTCTTCTTCTTCTTAAAATAATTCTTCAAACACCCGTAACAACCCCAACAGAAACCCTCAAATTCCGTAGCCTTTATTTTAATAATGGGAAGAATAGTTGTTTGAGGTATGACTGATTAACACTAGACTCGAAAAGTGGAGGAAAACAGTTTTGGTTGAGGATAGGGATAGTGAACTCTTTAGAGAGATGTTAGAGGTATGGTAATAGTGATATTATTATCCCACACCTCTTACGCAGTGATGCACAACCAACAGAACCATCATCCCATATAAACACTGTAAGGACATTTTTGTCCATTGTCAATATGTATGTCGTCCGCCGTTACACCGTTGAAGAAATTCAAGATCACATTTACATCAACGGATCCGAATATTAAAAGCATCTCCATCTTGGAATCAGTTTTCTGGTAAATCGGACCGGTCCACCCCTTTTAAAAATGAACCAATCCGCATTCAAATCGGATCGATCCGCTGTGCACCAAAACCAGTAAACCCCGGATCGCAGGCAAACCGAAGAAGCCTCTTTAAAAAACGAACTGATCCGACCACGGACCGATCCGCCTCCAAAACGGACCGATCCGCTTCTAATTATTTCGAACAGATCCGTGAGAGTTTTATCCACCGACTCAAATTTCCTATATATATACCTATTTCGGTGGTGTATTTTTTAAGTCTTTGAGAAAACGCTTCTAAGAGTTCAAACACAACAAGACTTCGATTTTTGATGCGTCAAACATCTTTTCAGATTCACACACAAAAATCCCAATTACTTTTGTGAATCTTTTGGAACCCTAGAACACAAGCTTTGCTATTGTTCAACCTTTATGGGGAGATCTTTGCAACCGAGGGCTGTGTGTCATTGCTGAGGGAGTCTCTACAAAGTGTTATGGATGCATGTCATTGAGGAGAGTTGTGGTTCTTCCTTTCTAGTTTGGGCTGCGAGTCCTTGGAGGGTGTTGCGTGTATTCTCTTGCTAACTTCAAGACTGCGTGTCTTTGTGGGTTGGCTGCGCGTTGATCCATTGCAGATTTCTCTATGTAATTGTAAGTTACGATTTATATATTCATAGTGAAATAAAGGTTTTACCCAAAAGGGTTTTTTTTCCTGAAATTTGTGTCTCAGCATATTTTTGTGTCACATGCTTTCTTTATTCATGGATTGACACACGCACCTTAGATGCATGTTTAGGGGCTGAATTAAATAAAGGTTGATTGAAAACTTGCGAATTTTAATTTAATCAATTATCACACAGTCGCACTTTTCAAATTGGTATCAGAGCAGGTTACGTTAATTTATCGTGTATTCCTATTTTCCGCAAAATCGTGTGATATTAATTTTTTTTGAAAAATCAGTTTTGTGAAAATTCGCATTTTTTCCTATGGAGCGCTTATATAATCAGATGCCTATTTTTGACGGGTCTAATTATGCCTACTGGAAAGCTCGTATGAAATTGATTTTAAAATCTATTGATGAGCGTGTTTGGTTGCTTAGTGAAAATGGTTGGACTCCTCCCACGGTCACAGTTAATAACGACACCTCTCTAAAACCCGTGTCAGCATGGACTGAAGATGATTATAAATTGTCCAATTTTAATTCTCGTGGTCTGAGTGCAATTTCTGGAGCTGTCACTCCTGACGAGTTCCACCGAATTATGACGTGCACCATGTCTAAAAAGGCTTGGGATGTTTTGAAATTGACACATGAGGGTACGAACACGGTTAAAGAATCACAATTATAAAATTTGGCCACCCAATTTGAGACTATCACCATGTCTGAGTCTGAAGGCTTTGATGATTTTTATGCACGTGTGTCGGACATTGTTAACACATGTTTTAATTTGGGCGAGGTGATTGATAACACGCGTGTCGTTAAAAATATTTTGAGATCTCTCCCAAAGCGCTTTATTCCTAAAGTCACTGTTTTGAACTCTTTGGAAAATTTGAAATCCCTTAACTTGGAAGAACTTGTAGGAGATCTTCAAACCTATGAGATTGACATGTTTCCCAAAACCATTAAGGCAAAGGATAATGGCATTGCTTTAAAGACTCATTGTAAGAAAAAGAATGAAAAAGTTTGTGAGTCTGATTACGAGGGAGACTTTGATTTTAATGATATGGACTTGTTTGCAAAGAATTTTAAAAAGTTTCTCAACATGAAGAAAAATAATTTTTCCAACAAAAATGGATTTTTTGAGAAAAATAAAAAGAAAGGAAAGGCCAAAGAAAGCGATGAGAGGGAAAAAGAGAATGACTCCAATGAGGAGTGTGAGGAAGATTTTGATAATGTGACTTGATTTGAATGTGGGGGTAAGGCGCATAAGTCGTTTGAGTGTCCTACGTGGCTTAGAAAGAAAGGAAAGAAAGTAGACATGCCATCCACACTTAGTGATAGTAGTGAAGGTGAGGGTAATGAGACTAGTGGTGAGAAGTTTGTAGGTTTTTCGAGTCATGTGAGTACACCCACTTTGTATCACGTTGATAAAGGTCATGAGAGCACCGGTGATGACTCGAGAGTTTCTAATGGAGATGAGAGCGAGTTTGAGAGTGGAGATGAAAGTGATCTTCAAAAAGCTTTTAGAGATTTGTACACTGAGACCTTGAAAACTAAGATGTATAATCGTGACTTAGGTCATCGGGTTTTAGATTTGGAGAGAGAGAAGGAGGTTTTGAGAAAGGAGAAGTCTGATTTTACCAAAACGTTGTCTAGTCTGACGCCACGTGTATCCCAACTCGAGAGTGATCTCGAACGTGCTAGGGAGGTCAAAATCAATTTCGAGAACGCACCTAAAAATGTTGAAAAGGTGGTTCTTAAGGGTAAAGGTGAGAAGTTAGGAATAAGTCATGACGGTGCTTCTACTTCCCAATTAGCACCCGAGTCGGTTCCCACTTTAGTGACAGTGTCACATGTGTCTCACCCTAATCCACCTAGGCATCCCATTCCTATTAGGAGAGAGTGTCCTAGAGTTTTTGAGAAAGGTGTTCCTAGGCCTATTTATGTTTGTTCCCATTGCAAGAGGAGAGGACATCTTAGGGAATTTTACTTTAAGTTGGGTTATGTGTCACGTTTTGCTTCTACGCGTGTTTCTGGAACACATGCACCCACACATGATACTTTACATGCTCTCGGAGACTACATGAGAGAGTTTGCACATTTAGGTGAGCAAGTTAAGTTTTTGGTCAAAACTTCACAAGAATTTGTGGAGGTTTTTCATAAGTTGTCACCACCTTAGGAAAACCTCTCCGCACCTAATGATTGGGGTTTGACTTGTTTACTAGCATAGGGTGATTTTCATGATGACATTGTTTGCCTATTGATAATATGTATCATTTTTGTATGTTTTATTTTTTTTCGATAAAATTTTGAGAAAATCCAAAAAGATTTTTGTATTTTGTCTTGCACCATATATGGATAGACACTTAGGATGATCAAGTCACAATTTCATTCCATTTCTTCATGTGACTATTTGATAGTGTTTTGAGATAATATATCATGTCATCTTTGTGCTTTATAATGTTTGGAGTCATTAAGATGTAATTAAGTGTTACTACCTATATGTTTGACTCATGGTTCCCTTTATTGCACACATGCACGCATTTGTTTGATTATTGTGCTTGTCTTGTCACATGTTGGTTGGGTGTTTTCACTTCAATCCTGTCCTTTAAAACAAACCAAGCGCGATAATTTTTATAAGAAAATTGTGCATATAAGAACCATTTTGTGAGTTTCTGTGCCTTGTTTAAAACGGGAAAGGGCTGCGAAAGGTTCATTTTGCCTTTGCGAATACTAAGCCACCGTTATATTGGACCTAAAAAATGGAGGAATTTTTTATCCGGGGTCCAAAGAGGTTTAAAAGAGCCCGAAATTTTTTTAAAAGGCAATAAAAGGAAATTCATGCCAATTATGGGCCATTTAGGTTTTTGCACCAATTCTCCAAAGTTTGAGAATTTAGATTACCTCTAAAAGAAAATATATATGAGGGTGTTTGGTTAGAGATTTTAAACGGGTTTGCACGTCCTTGAAAGTCTTGAAAAAGCGCTAATAGTTTTGGACGTTATTGGTGTGGAAATCATTTTGACTTTGATTTGTTGATTTGCATAAGACGATGTCATCTAAATTCAACAATCTTTTCACCTAATGATACTTTTGATGTTCATTCGTTAGGGGTACACATATGCATCGTGCACATATGATTGATTGAGTTGATTTACCTATCGAATGTGTTCACACCCATTCATTCCATTTCCATGACTTGGTTGTTTGAGTCTAAATCCATGGTATGCTTTTTGTAGCGTATTTTTTTTCAAATGTATCTTATTTTTGTATGAAAAATTGAAAAATCAAAAATAGTTTGTGCATTTATTTTTTAGCATCTCCTTGCAAGAGCACGTTTACCATATTGTTTGATGCCCTGTTTTGTGTACCGTGACACCCCGTTTTTGCTTATTTGATTCATTCTTCTCATTTGTCTATTTTGGGACATCATAAAAAGGGGGAGAAAGAATTCTCATATTATGGGGGAGTTTGAATTTTAAGGGAGTTTTTGAGATTTAACTTATGTTTTTATCATAAATTAGTATTTATGTTTATCTCATTTCAAACTCGATATGTCACGTGGTATTTGCTTTGTCTCGTGTGTGTAGGTATGAAGATTGAAGATCAATATGTTGCACACCCTGATGAGAAAAGCTTTGTGATTCGATGATTGTTGAAGATTGAAGAACAAACGATGAAGATTTAAACATTTGTATCTTTCCATCTTTAGGGTTCATGGGAGGATAGATTTGTATAGGTCATTAGTTGATAATTCGGATATTTTTTATGTATGTACCGGCATAGACATAAGGGGAGATTTGTAAGGACATTTTTGTCCATTGTCAATATTTATGTCGTACGTCGTTACACCGTTGAAGAAATTCAAGATCACATTTACATCAACATATCCGAATATCAAAAGCATCTTCATCTTGGAATCAGTTTTCTGGTAAACCGGACCGATTCGCCCCTTTTAAAAATGAACTGATCCGCCACTGGATCGATTCGCATCCAAATCGGATCGATTCGCTGTGCACCAAAACCAGTAAACCCTGGATTGCAGGCAAACCGAAGAAGCCTCTTTTAAAAATGAACCGATCCGACCACAGATCGATCCGCCTCCAAAACGGACCGATCCGCTTCTGATTATTTCGAACAGATCCGTGAGAGTTTTATCCACCGACTCAAATTTCCTATATATATACCTATTTTGATGGTGTATTTTTTAAGTCTTTGAGAAAACGTTTTTAAGAGTTCAAACGCAACAAGACTTCGATTTTTGATGTGCCAAACATCTTTTTAGATTCACACATAAAAATCCCAATTACTTTTGTGAATATTTTGGAACCCTAGAACACAAGCTTTTCTATTATTCAACCTTTATGGCGAGATATTTGCAACCGAGGGCTACGTGTCATTGCTGAGGGAGTCTCTACAAAGTGTTATGGTTGCGTGTCATTGAGGAGAGCTGTGGTTCTTCCTTTCTAGTTGGGGCTGCGAGTCCTTGGAGGGTGCTGCGTGTATTCTCTTACTGAGTTCAAGACTGCGTGTCTTTGTGGGTTGGCTGCGCGTTGATCCATTGCAGATTTCTCTATGTAATTGTAAGTTGCGATTTATATATTCATAGTGAAATAAAGGTTTTACCCGAAAGGTTTTTTTTCTTAAAATCTATGTCTCAGCATATTTTTGTGTCACATGCTTTCTTGATTTATGGGTTGACACACGCACCTTAAATGCATGTTTAGGGGCTGAATTAAATAAAGGTTGATTGGAAACTTGCGAATTTTAATTTAATCAATTATCACGCAGTCGCACTTTTCAAACACCTCATCAGATCCATATCAGTTACCAACCTCCAAGATTTTGACATGTAACTGTCGATCCATGTCCATCATCTCGGCAACCAATTGTAACAACCCGCGTAATTTTGGGGGTATTTTCAAAATAGAGGAAAAATAAATTTTGAGATTAAATTATTTTTATTGTTCAAATATTTTGGCTATTATTTTTCATGGCGAGAATTTCAAACTGTTTCGGAAACGGAGTTAAAACGGATTTTATATTGATTTTTAAATATTTGTCCCTTTTAATTATTTTTGGCCGAACTACCAAAATACCTGGGTGATCGATCGATCGACGCCAGGGATCGATCGATCGATCCCCTCAGGTTTCGTGCTCAGCAGGCTTTGTTAAGAGTTTGTTTTAGTTTCCAACTCTTATATTTTTGCCTTAAAAAAAGGGATCGTGGGCTATTATTTTGGAACAGCCTTGTGGCACAAAAATACCCAGAAAATATATTTTATTTTCCTTTCTTTTATACACAAATAGTACCCTTTAATTTATGCATTCAGCCTTAGGTTTTGAGGTGTTCTTGGGGGCTATTTTGGTGTTTGTTCTTGGAGGAGTTTTTGATGATGGGTGGGATGTTTTGACGGCTTAATCTGACTTTTCTGGACAATTTCTTGTTGGTTCTTTTTGGTGGTTTAAGGTATGGGGTTTTTACGCAATATGCTCCTTAATCTCGTGAGTGTTATTCTTTTTGATTTCATGTGATTATTGAACTCATATTTGAATTGCTAAATTCTTTTGGAAATCTGGAAAATTATTGTTGGAATCTAAGTTTGATTCATGTGGTGTTATTATTGTGTTGGGCATATTTTTATGAGATTTCAATATGACACTGACGTTGGGCACCTGCCAAGACTCCAATTTTCGGCTACTTGATAAAGTATGAGTGTTGTATGGTGAGGCATGGTGACTCTGATTAATGTATTGTTGAGAAATTTTATTGATAAAAATGCTATTGAGATTCGCATTTGATTTGAATATTCGTACTCGTATTGTTACGTTTTATTCACCGCTAATCTTTGTTGAGCATCTTTCCTGTCGTATTGTGTACTTCTCTATATTTTCTTTAGTTGACATGTTAGCGTGGATTGGGATGCTATAGAACAATTGGGGTAATTTTAGCGTGGATTATTTGGGAAGAATTTTTAATACAACATATAAGACTTGTATTTATTATTGATGTATAGAGCATTGGAGATTTATTTTTGTTGTTGTATTTATTCGAGAGAATTGTTGTATTTGAGGAGATTTGAGATTAGTGGTTTCTCTTTTGTTGTTGTGGGTTTTTAGATGCTCTATACCTTGTATTTTGTGGAATTGGATTTAGTTTATCGAATAGTAGCGCTTCGTTCGCTCTCCCCAGGCGGGCGGGGTGTTACAGAATGGTATCAGCGCTTAGGTATAAAACCACCCTCGGGTCTTGGGTTTTGGGTCTGTTGCATTTTTGTGGCGCGTATTTGGATATAGAGATTTTAGATGATCGTTGCGTGTTAGGCATCTAGATTAGATGTGAGGAATTTATTTTTGGTGACGATATTATTTTTGGAGAGTGTTGGCCTGATTTTTTTAGAGTTAGGCATTCGACGAATTTCGAGGGCGAAATTCCATTATTAGTGGGGAAGTGTAACAACACGCGTAATTTTTGGGGTGTTTTCAAAATAGAGGAAAAATAAATTTTGTGATAAAATTATTTGTATTGCTCAAAAATGTTGGTTATTATTTTTAAAGGGCGAGAATTTCAAACGGTTTCGAAAACGGAGTTAAAACGGAGTTAAAAAGGAGTTAAAACGGATTTTATATTAATTTTTAAATATTTATCCCTTTTAATTATTTTTTGCCGAACTACCAAAATATCTGGGCGATAGATCGATCGACGCCAGGGATCGATCGATCGATCCCCTCAGGTTTCGTGCGCAATAGGCTTTGTTAAGAGTTTGTTTTGGTTTCCAACTCTTATATTTTTACCTTATAAAAAGGGATCGTGGGCTATTGTTTTGGAACAGCCTTGTAGCACAAAAATACCAAAAAAATATATTTTCTTTTCCTCTCTTTTATACACAAACAGTAGCCTTTAATTTATGCATGCAACCTTAGGTTTTGAGGTGTTCTTGGGGGCTGTTTTGGTATTTGTTCTTGGACGAGTTTTTGATGATCTTTGTGGGTTGTTTTGATGGCTTAATCTGACTTTTCTAGGAAGATTCTTGTTGGTTCTTTTTGGTGGTTTAAGGTATGGGGTTTTACACATTATGCTCCTTAACCTCGCGAGTGTTATTCCCTTTGATTTCATGTGATTATTGAACTCATATTTGAATTGCTAAATTCTTTTGGAAATTTGAAAAATTATTATTGGAATCTCATTTTGATTCATGTGGTATTATGATTGTGTTGGGCATATTGTCACGAGATTTTAATATGGCACTGATGTTGGGCACCCACCAAGACTCCAATTTCCGGTTACTTGATAAAGTATGGGCGCGGTATGGTGAGGCCTGTTGACTCTAATTAATGTGTTGTTGAGAAATTTTATTAATAAAAATGCTATTGATATTCGTATTTGATTTGAATATTCGTACTCGTATCGTTACGTTTTATTCATCGCTAATATTTGTTGAGCATCTTTCTTGTCGTATTGTGTACTTTTCCATATTTTCTTTAGTTGGCAGGTTAGCGTGGATTGGGATGCTATGGACCAATTGGGATGATTTTAGCGTGGATTATTTGGGAAGAATTTTAATACAAGTTGGAAGAATTGTATTTTTTTGATGTATAGAGCATTGGAGATTTATTTTAGTTGTTGTATTTTTTTTTATGTATAGAGCATTGGAGATTTATTTTAGTTGTTGTATGTATTCGATAAAATTGTTGTATTTTATTTGAAGATTTGATATTAGTGGTTTCTCGTTTGTTTTATTGTGGGATTTAGATGATGTATACCTTGTTATTTGTGGAATTGGATTTAGTTTATCGATAGTAGCGCTCCGTTCGCTCTCCCCGGGCGGGCGGGGTATTACACCAATATGCCAGTCTATTACCTGTTTACAATTCACACGATTCCTTAAACCATCTACAAGCCAAAACCCACCACTTATCTCATAAGTTTCGTTTACCCTCATACAGAGTGTCAGACCCATGAGCTGACACCATAAATTTTGGATTCATGGCTTACATGCTGACTGCGAATGGGAGAATGGTTTATCAGCGTCATTCGAAGGACAGGGTCTGTCGTTCAAATGACAATTGTCCTTCGTTTGAGCGACCTTATACGTCGTTTGAGCGATGGTATAAAGAGGGCTGAAGTTTGTTTACTATCCTTGCACAACTCATTCTTTCATAATATATATATATATATATATATCCTTATCCCTTTTTGTATTATAACCATCCATATATATCCCTCAGCTATTAATTCTTTCAATATATTTTTCTCCTTATTAATTTCCTCAACATATGTTTTTATAAGACTTTTATATATAGTCCATAATTCAATCATTGTCTTCAACTCAAATTTATACCTCATCGCATATAATCCATATATGTAATTTGATTAATTTATTGGGTGGGATATTACATTTATCGAACGACCTCGTAGGAGAATATCCATTGGTTGAACTAGCGGCCTCACCGACACTGCTACTACTAGAGGAAGACACGGGTGTTCATACTCCCTTCGCCGTCTCCAACCTCCTCTTCCGCTCGGATGCCATAGGAGGATTTTAGCTTCTTCCTATTTATATGACCTACATAAGTGTTGATGCCAAAAATTATCCATCTACATGGACCACTAAAAAATTGACACGTGTCATCCTACATGGCGATTAAGCACTTGGTCGACTCCCGAGGAGACTTAGTTGGCACCCGAGGAGAATTGGGCGGCATACCGGTTGACCAACCAAAAGAAGACAAACCATCCAGAAGATCAAAAGCCATTGGTGTAGACTCACCAATAGTCATTGTATCCTAGAAGACCAATGTGACACCCCGACTAATTAAATACCGGGTAGGTACTCCTTTATTCAAATTAATACAAAATGTCAAGTTGGTTCAGTTCATAGCATCTCTGTCAAAAACATTTTTTTTAAATAATTACTAGCCACCTAATATATAAAAAGTGAGTTGTCAAATTTTATTACATTAAATTAACATGCAATCCATCAAATAATTATTATCTAAAGATAACGCAATTACATCACAGTCACATCATAATATAAATGAAATAATAAATGAGTCTGGAGTAACACTCCTCAGAATAATCCCAAATACTGAATAAAACCAAATACAACGTCTGAATAATAAATGAATTAACTCCAAAACTGAAATGAAACTGAGTATGATAAAACTGTCTCTAAAAGAAATGGGGCGACATGCCCTAACAACTGATTAAGTCTGAAGTGGAATCAATATAGAAGGTGGAGGCGTCTATCATCAAGATCCTGTAACTTCCACAACGGCTACAACACGTCACTGAAATGGAACTCCTAAGCTTGGCGTCTCTATGGTTGGGCACCTAAAAGGTTTTTCAAAAAATAGATTTGCAAGCAAACGGGTCAGAGCCCGATGTGAAAACAGTTTAAAATATAGCAAATGTTTAATTGCATTAAATAATGAATATTAAGTACATGTTAGTTCCGTGATCTCACATGAGTTTCTCACCTCTCAACTAATGTGCACGCTTAACGTATATCCATAACCCATCCTAGTTATGCCGCTAACTAACTAGCCTATACCACAACCTGTCCTCACATGATAATATTGGGGTTTGTTCAAGACATTCCAATCTAACTGATGTGAATATAACTTTTCATTTCTCAGATTAATTTATATTAATTCCTATAGGGAATTCTCATTTCTAATTTTACTCAAAGTGTCACAAACATTCACACACATTTACAAGGAGTCTTTTATAATCACCAATATTAATTTCAACATATTTATATAATTTGGGCACCCCTAGGCTAAGTTGCGGTGCACACATACTCTGCTATCGAATCCCGGTACACCACTTACATAAGGACTATGTATTCCGAATCTCTCAGGAACCGTTTCAATAAGCAAAATCACACATATTGGAGGTGAATATAGTTCACATACCCGTGGGTCACGCACATACCTACACTCCCATAGTCAGCTGACTTATCAACTCACAAATAAGTCATTCACAGCCCTATGTCCTTAAGGTACCAATCTGAATCCCCCCGTAGGCACACAAGGATTAGATGGCCCTGTTCGAAAGCCGACCTCCCGTGATAGCAAGCATGGTAGGTATGTCATACACATATAAATCCATTTACTAAGCATTTACACACTTAGATAATTTATAATATTATTAAAGGTATGTTCTCAATGCCTATACCATTAATCCAATTAGTACAGTTTTATACTTACGGATAATTATATAATATAGTTCACCGACACATCTCACGTCGTAATTTCAAGTACTTAAAACCTAACTCATAAAGGTTACTAAGTCTCCTATTATTCCCACACTTTAATCCAATACTCTTAATGTCCATATTTCTTCCACTAATCTTATATTATCAACTACATAGATTTAACTCATTTAATCGCAGTCTTTAATAGTACCTCACTCGTCGAACCTTATTAGGCCTAACATAACTCCCAATTTAACTCTAATAATAATCCGGGTCTCACATACACGCCTACTGGTCTTCTTTAAATTAAAAAGTGTTCACAATTTCCCCACCAATAATTCTCTAGGGTCGAAATTGTTAAAATTCAATAAGAGAAAAAATATCACAAATTCTGGGAAGGTCGATCGATCGACCTTGAATGTCGATCGATCGATGGTGGTCGATCGATCGACCTATGAATGTCGATCGATCGATCGCACCGGATAATGCTACGGACTGCTGCATTTTTCAGTCCCAAATTTGTCCCCAAACTCCATTACAAGGTATGAAATTCTAAACTAAGGATGTAGGATCATTTTACTACCTAAATACAATATTTTTAACGTTCCAAAACCATTACATCATCAACAATTAATCTTATATGGATCAAATCTTAATAAAAAACCTAGTTTTCTATTTTCTTCAAGCATCATGATATTTCTCTTCTTTAATCCGTTCTTAATTCATCAAGGGTTATATTTTGGTTACTGAATTTCGTCCAGAACTAATCTACATGCAATTCCTAACCAAGATTTATAGTTCTACCTCAAATTTCATGGGTTTTTATCATCTTTCAAGACTAATATCAATTTCTACACTACCATGGAAGATATATTCGCTGAAAATTAATGGAATTAAATCACTTGCCTTAAGTTTGATGTTCAGAATCGTTGATGGTGTCCGAGGGTTGGTTCTTTCCTTCTTTTCGGTCACAATTCCGTCAAGATTTGGTGGTGGTTGGTGGTGGCTAGGGTTTGGAAACCTCTTGCAACTTCTCCTCTAACTCACGTAGCCCACTCTTTGTTTTTGGCTGATAATGGCCTTCCCAATAATTAAATAAACCCTAAAATTAGTGGGTCTTATTTCCTTAAATTTTTAAATGACCAAAATACCCTCCCGGGTTGTTGGTTTGACCTACAAATTCCCCGGGACCCAAACTAAACCCCCGGCTAGTGTTTTCTGACTATCTTCACCTCTCCGGACACGTTGGCGTACTCAAAATGACCATACGATTGATCAAATTACAATTTACTTTTTAATCTAATTAACTTGATTTCTGACGCAACTAGCACGCGCGTCCCAACTTAATTTTCCAAATTGTCGTATTTGTGACTCGCGACAATTTTAAAAATTTCCATAATCATATATTATCATATAAATTCAGTAATACTCAATATTATCATCATAATCAAATACCAACTCACGTCTCGCTAGTATTTAAATCCGGAATTTCTAATTAATCCCCATTTAATTTAATTAATCCAATTAAATAAAATCAATAAAATTACAGGGTATTACAACCAATAATTATATTTATTATGTACAGATGTAAATGTCTAAATATATAAAGACATTCCATCTCTTGGACTCCCCTGACTATAAATACATAGTCTCCCATAGCAAAAGGGGACAAGTGATTCATTCACAGCATATCCTACTGTGCCTTTGTAACCATGAGAAATAAAATAACAGTGGACGTAGGCTTTATTTAATAGCTGAACCACTTTAAAAACCTTTGTCTCTTACATGTTTGATGTGATTGTTTATCTTCATTTTATCTTCAATCTCATCTTCATCACTTTATCTGCTGTTGACACACAAAAATGATATAAATGCCATTTTAAGTCTTCAACAAATTTGTGTCGTCTGTGGAAAAAGACAAAAAATTCTTTCATTATTATTATTAGAAGAGATGAAGATCATCATCAAAAGCTAAGTTTTCCTTTCTCTGCATATAGACCATATAGACAATTACATACTATGTATACAATTTTTTTATTAAATCGTGATCCTCACATGTTTATATTCATAATCTGATTCCTCAATTTTTATTTACGGATCTTCATAAGAAAAATTTCCTCATTACTAATGTTTGAGAAATTACTATGTAGACACATTTATACATAGATATATTTTGAATGTCATCTCTCATATTGTATGATAAGAAATAAACCTGACAAAATTCTCTCTCAAGGTAAACTTTTTCTGCACTATATATATATATATATATTGATTCTTATAGATCCACCATCGTATCTTGATTTGAAACCCTCGTCGAATTGACTCATTACAAGCAAAAGGGATCACTGTTTGTTAATTTTAAAAAATACCGCAAGTGCATGGGCTATTATAGAATAACGAGTGTAAGTACGTGTCGAACCCATAGAGAATTGTCAATTTTTTCGTTCAAAATAATTGTGATTGCCCAACTAGACTAAATGGGATAGAGAATGATTATGAACTACACTAAATAAAAGCAACTACGATAAATGAGGGTAACACAAGATATTTGTAAATAATTAGGAAATAATTAGGATTCGGGGTCTATTTATCAAGTAACTAATATTGCACACTAATTTAATATTGTCATTCCCTTTTTATAACTCAAATTAAACCGACTCTCGTCACGTTTAATTCGAAAAATATGACGGTTATGATCAAAATATTTTTAACGTCTCTAATAGATGGCTAAAATCCCTATTCCCCTAGAAAATACAAGAATAAAGTTCGCAAATGTATTTAAGCATGGACTATCAAAACAATCAAAGTGCAAGCATGATCCGTAAAAAATTACTACTTTTAAATCTCAAAACTTGATTTGACAAAACAATTTTGAAGGTTAAAAACGCACTCTCGTGTCGTTTTAAAATGAATACCGAATCTTTGAAAACAATTAAAACAAGTAGGGAATAAACAACAATCAAATTTGCGTGACAATATTAGCTAACTATGATAAACTTCATCCTAATCCTAATAAAATAATCAAGCTATCATAATGAAAGAGAAATCGCAAGAATGAGTAGAGATTTTCATTAATAAATCAAACTTACAAATAGTTCTCTCAAAACAATCTTCAATCCTCTCAAAAAATGATAAAGACTTGTCCCTCAAATTGAATACAATGCCTCAAAAATTACGCTCTCTTTAAATCTCCACAAAAATAATGAACCAAAGGGTCTTATTTATAGGCTTAAGAATGAGGTGTTTGAATTGAAGTGAAACTCTCTTTGATTGGTTGTATTTGAGCTGATAACTATCCCATAGAGTCTTGGGAAGAGTTAGAGATAATTAAAAAAAAAATTAATTTAATTATCCTCAATTTCATCACTATTCACAGCACCATCTTTAATCGCATTTTTGACACCCAAAACTTCAAAATCTCATTTTTGTCTGAACTTCAAAGTTGTGAGTCTTGTAAAGATCTTTCTGAAAAGCTATGGCACAGCCTCAACGGACACTCGAGCTATTTTATAAAAAATATTTATTACAGCTATGTCAACCGTGTCGTGTCGCGACGTATCGTAACAATTTTTGCACATCGACTCCTTTGTTGTCCAAATTTTCGGGTTACCTGTAAAAATGAAAAATAAAAATAATTAATTCAAATTTAGGAACATAAATATTTTAAAAATTACAGAATTACCCCTCTTTGCATTTTAGCCCCCGAAATTTAAAAATTGCTCATTTTAATTTAGAATTCAACCAAATTTCAGAGAGAACTTTATTTTGCTTAGATAAATATTTAAAAATTATTTTCAAGCCCATAAAGTTTGGAAAATTATGATTTCACCCTTCAGGTTACTAAAATTGTATTTTTAACTCAAATTTTATTCAAACTTGCATTTTTCTTTTATTTTTCGAAAATGACTCTAATAGCTCATTATTTACAATACAAAAGGTCTAACAAGGTCTAGATTTGGACATAATTCATGCAAAATAATGCACTCATCAACATCAGTCACCAATTGAAACTAAGAATGGATGCCGAAATAGACGACCCAATCGGTATATCTGACGATAAAGCTTCCTCTTAAATCATATGGGTGGAGGAAAAAATGTTTGAGCTCTCTGGTTCAGCAAATCATCTTTCAAACTCCCTAAATGGCTTCACAACAACCGTGGTTTGAATCCGATCCATTTTAGAACCAAATTGGTTCGTAAAACCCTTGCCCATCCTAAAGGAGATCTCAACACAGAGGGAATACAAATTGGAGAAACTCTTATTTTATTAGAGAGAGAGGATTTTGGAACCACTTATTTTATAGATCTATTACCGGCTGCCAACCATCCCAATTCCAACGTTCTACAGTCACGAATTGGCAATCAGATCTAAATTCCATCACCCCTAATACGAGGTCTTTTGATTTTGAGTCAATCCGATATAAACTCCCAATCCGATATATATATATATATATATCCTACCAATTATGGCCCGTGATCCAAAAATCAAGCAGGCACCCTTCAGCAACATCGCAGGTAGTCGGCGACCACCAAATATGCAGTCCCACACAAAAATCGTCAGAGATATCCATTCAACACTGACCTATTACTAGTCGGAAACACGGATACATTGGTCGGTCTAACCAATTATTGGTTCACAGCTTAGGCCCCAACTAAGAAGAAGCAGTTCTCTTAAAAAACACCAACACAACTGGCTTCACTCCTCAGATTATTAGTCAGCGTCATCAATTTGTGCTCGGCAGCATCTATTTGTGATCGGCGAAGAGTATCACTATTATTGGTCGGCGGCAAGTTAGCTATAGTTGGTTGGCATTATCTATATGTTGGTTGGCAACCCTGGAAGAAATTTCAATACTGGTCAACAAAATCTATTGAAGGTCAGAAGCATAAGTTATAGAGGTAGGAGATCATCGATTAAGAGTCGGAGAAAGGTTGGGAGCTTCCCATACGCATATACCTAGTCGGCGAATAAAGTACGGATTGTGCTACTCCTCAACGACATCGTCGGATTACTCCTTAATGGTCGGCGCAGAACATGTCAATAAAATTCTGAAACACCATATGATTTAGCGACGCTATACCAGAGTCTCCTCAGCTCAAAATTGTAACAAGTTAGAGATTTCCCGACCTCCCATTATTGGTCGACAGTGATGACTTCTTCTAGCATCAAAGAAATTGTTGGTCGGTGGCATAAAAAGCCATTATTTGTCGGCAATGAGTTTTATACTAAACAAAAGTTTCCTGACTATATATAACTGGTCAACAGCGTGTATAAAACCACAACGAAGGCTTCCCGACATCCCAACAGTGACTCGCTGCTGGTCGGCGATATACACTGCTTGGTGATGGTTATCACCTATTGACGATAAGTGCTTGAATGGAGAAATGGCAATTTTGTTTGCCCAGATTATTGATTTTGACTTAAAAGACAAATTCTCCATTCAAACACTTATCGTCAATAGGTAATACAAATTTGTCTTTTATTTGCCCAGACCTAATAATTTTAATTTTATTAGGTCTTTTACTTAAAATTAAAATTATTTTCTACAAATTTAGAATCAAACTTCATGTCTAGCATGTTTAATAAAAATCTGCTCACATGACACCTATTCGGAACAAAACATATTATTTCATGTTTTGATATTTGTGACACCCCGCCTAATTAAATATTGGGTGATGAGTCATTTATTATATTAAAATAAGTTTCTCATTTGGTTCACTCTTAGCATCACTGTCGAAAAACTTTTTAATTACTAATCACTTATTAGTTAATTAAACGGGTGTCAAAATTTTATCTTTAATTAACATAACAACTGCGGAACATCAACAATAATATAATAATCAAACACATGCAAATTCCTCAAACCATCATATAAAATAAATACAGTCTTGCCGAGTAAACCACCGGCTAAAAATCCAAAGTAAATAAACTACTAAATCAACTGAAGTCTAAATACTGAATGTGAAAGGAGTGAGCCCTAAAAGTAAATCTGATAACTAGAAATAGATTCCAACACTGGGAATGATAAATAGAAGCATCTAAGCAAAGTTCGATAAGAATCCACCCTTATCACAGCTACATCTCCCTGGATCAGAATGTCAAGCCTGGTGTCCCTGTGGCTGAACACCTAAAAGGTTTTTGGAAAATATTTTATAGCAAGAGTTAGTACTCAAAACATTATGAAAATATTTAGCAAAAGTTTATCACAATTCAAAGTGCGGTTATTGATTACACATGTTAGGTTCTCGTACACTCTCTTGAGTTTTCCTTACCCCTCATCTATAGAGCACTCCTAACGTTCTATACTTAGTCTACCTAGCCATACTACCCAAGCTAACTAGACTACACTATTCTTCCAAACTTATTTATATGTCTAAGTTCCCGTACCACCCATACATTATGTATATTATTAACATCTCCAGTGTTAATTAATACGCTATAGCATTTCACATATGTTATACTCCAATCTGTATAATTAAGCCTCACTACTTAATTTATTTCAATGATATTTACAATCTACATTCAATCGGTTAATTAAGTCTCTCTCCTTACTTATTATTCGATTATATATATATATATATATATATATCCAGTCTAATATCACCCATAAGTAGATTATCCATACGGTATATATTTCACACACAATATGTATATAGAATTTACACTTTATTCTTATTATGTCCCCGTATCACACATTGAGGACTTATTAGTTCGAAATCTCCCCTCGAACTTAGTTCGGAATATCTCATCGAATATGGTTCGGAATGTCTCATCAAACATGGTTCGGGATGTCTCGTCGAACATGGTTCGAAATGTCTCATCGAACTTAACAATCGATTCACATGCAATTACATAATAGGCATATACTTCACCTATAGGTAACTTAGTAGGTATACGCAAAACCTAAACATTCCCTTAGTACGTAGTATATTTCTCCCTAATACTTACCGTACATTTTGTTTTACGAATTATCAAACTATCGTATGCATTTGAGTATCCACATAACTCTAGGGGTCCATGTTACCCCTATATCATCACAGTAGTTAATTAATCTCTAATCTAATGGTCTTCCATAAGTCCAAGAAACCTCTAAAACTTGGACTATCAAAAACAAAACGAACCGAACCGAACCGAACCGATGGTTTCTAAAATGAATCGATCGAATTTCTCAATCTGGACTGTTAAAATAAAAAATGAATCGAACCGATGGTTCCTAAAATGAACCGATATGATTTCTCAATTTGGTTTGCCAAAACATAAATGAACTGAATCGATAGTTTTTAAAACGAGCCGGTCCGATGACCCAAATCGAACCCCATTCTTATCGGTTCGACGTGTTCAGTTCGGGAGTTCCTCCTCTTTTCCCAGTTACGATTTTCTCCATTTTCGATCCATAAATCTCTCATTACACAATTTGGAAATCCCTCCCAGTATAACCAAACATTCACAACATGTATATGGATCATTCCTAACGAAAATATATCAACAACTCTTTACGAAACCTCTCTAAGAATCATCATAATCCAATTATCATAATAACCCTAGAAAATGGTGTTCTTCATTTTTAATCAACATAAACCCATAATTAAATCCGTAGTGACAACCATATTTCTTCTGATTTTCAACCCTCTATAGATGTTAATTTCGACTACATGCAATCCTAACCAAACATGTATTCTAATCATTTTTTTTTCTCTAAGAAGATTAATAATTTAGACTAATCATGCAAGCCTACGCATGGGTATTATAACTTTAATTATTTTTGCAAATAAACACTTGCCTCAATGTTTGTAGGTTCTGATTTCGTTGTTGATGGTGGGTTTATGTTATTCTCCCTCAATCCTTCCTCTTTGAATGATTTGGGTGCAAGGTTCAAGTCCAATCCTTCAAGAATCCCTCCTTAAGCTTTGGAATTGGTCTCTCTCTTCTCTCTAATCGCCTCTCTAGGTTTTATGAGTTATGAACCTTAACTCCCAATTCTAATTATCAGATATAGTGAGTTAATTTTCGTAGGTCTGTTAACCGTTATATTTAAAATGACCAAAATACCCTCGTACGATCCCGGTTTAGTCCAAAATTGACCCGTGACTCAATCAACATCCCTGGGTACACTATTTTGACTAATTCGACCCTTCCAGACTCATTCATGGTTGTGGCCTTTAAATTATCATCTGAGTCACTAAAAATATATTTCCTATCTTGACCTCAATTCTAGTCTATACGCGACTTCCGGTTGAGGTACAATTAAATACATTCATATCACTCACTATAACGTAAATCAATAATCATAAATTATTTACTATTCATGCTTAGTAAATTTCATAATGTAGTATTAATCAGACTTTATATCTTGATTAATATTTAATCATCACATTAAATTACGTCACACATGTAATTTAACTAAAACGTATTTTCCCCATTTAATTTCTGAATTAATTAAATCATAAATACATAGAAATACGAGGTATTACATACTCCCCCACTTATAAAGGAATTTCATCCCCGAAATTAGGTCATACCTGCGGTAAATAACTCTAGATACTACTCTCGCATATCATCCTCCCGCTCCCAAGAAGACTCATCAACGTTGTGGTGTCCCCACTGAACTCTGACTAAGGGCACCACCTTAGATCGCAACTTAGGTTCATTACGATCCATAATGTCCATAAGTCTCTCCTCGTACGATACATCTGGCTGCAACTCAATCTCCTCCAGTGGAACATGTCAAAATGCCCTCTTACTCCTCCTGTATTTCTTCAACGATGCCACATGGAACACATCGTGTATCTGCTGAAGATGATCTGGCAAACCCAGTCTATAAGCCAGTGGTCCTACTCTCTCAATGATAGGGAAATGTACCACATATCTCGGTGCGAGCTTCCCCTTCTTCCCAAATCTCATGATTCCCTTCATGGGGGACACTCCGACCAATACTTGGTCCCCAACCTCTAACTCCACGTGTCCCTTAGAGGCATCACCATAACTTTTCTGTCGGTCTTGAGCTATCCGTATGTGTCCCCGAATTAGCTCAATCTTGGCAGTCGTCTCCTGAATCATCTCAGGTCCCAATAACTTATTATCCCCCACCTCTAACCAGCAGGCGGGTGAATGACACGGCCTCCCATATAATGCCTCAAACGGTGCCATTTCGATGGTAAATTGTTAAGAGTTATTATAAGCAAACTCTACCAATGGAAGATATCTCTCCCATCCTCCCCCAAAGTCCAGAATACACATCCTCGGCATGTCCTCAAGCATCTAATTGACCCTCTCAGTCTGGCCGTCTTTCTGTGGATGGTAAGAGATGCTTAACCACAAGTCTGTGCCCATGGCCTCCTGAAAGCTCTGCCAGAAGTGAGACACAAAGATCTTATCTCTATCGGACACTATATTAATTGGCACTCCATGCGGCTTCACTATTTCTGAAATGAACAGATGTGCATACTGCATCATCGCAAAATCAGTGCGGACTGGTAAGAAGTGAGTTACCTTGGTAAACCGATCAACTATCACCCATATTGAATATTGACCCCTCTGCGACGTCGGCAGCCCTATAATGAAGTCCATAGAAATGAACTCCCACTTTCACACGGGAATCTTGAGTGGCTGTAGCATCCCTGATGATCTTTGGTGAATAAATTTCACAAGATAACATGTCACACACTTTGAGACAAACTCTGTTATGTCTCGCTTCATATCTGTCCACTAATACTGTCTCCTCGTGTCCTGGTATATTTTATCCACGCCGAGATGTACCGCAAATCTCAAACCATAAGCCTCCATCATCACTGCGTGCCTCAAGTCCTCATCCTTGGGCACAATAATCCTCCTATTAAAGCGTAGGCCACCCTCTGAGCTGATCGTGTAAGACTCTGCACCATCAACTAACAACTGTCGTACCCTATCCTGACAGAAATGGTCCTCCGCCTGTGCTTTCACTACCCGCATCACAATCTCGGGTGTGATAGCCATAACTGACGTACATGCTCTGGCAACCTCATCGTCATATCGAAGCTCCTCCAACTTAGATTTCTATACCTATGCTAACTCCCCAGTGGGTCTCCGACTCAACACGTCAGCCACTACATTAGCCTTACCTGGATGATACTGTATATCGAACTGGTAGTCTTTCACGAATTCAAGCCACCGCCTCTACCTCATATTCATATCCTTCTGCGTTAACAGATACTAAAGTGACTTGTGATCCGTGAACAAGGTAAATTTCTCCCCCTAGAAGATAATGTCTCTATATCCTCGAGGCAAAAATGACAATTGCTAACTCAAGGTCATGGGTGGGGTAATTCTTCTCATGGGGCTTAAGCTTTCTAGACGCATAAGCTATTTCCCTCTATTACTGTTGTAATACACCCCCAAGTCCCTGCAAGGATGCATCAGTATAGACCCGATACTCTAATTCTCCTTTAGGCAAAGTAAGTACAGGGGATGATGTCAGTCTGTCCTTTAGCTCGTTGAATGCCAACTAACAATGATCGTTCAACACAAATGGTGCCCCTTTGTGAGTCAAATTTGTCAATGGACCTGCAACCTTCGAGAACCCCTTTATGAAGCGACGATAATATCTGCCCAATCCTAAAAAGCTGTGAATCTCGATCGGTGTCATGGGCTACCCCCACTCCCTCACCGTCGATACCTTACTCAGATTGACAATAATGCCCCTTTCGGACACGATGTGGCCCAGAAACTACCCGTCCCTAAGCCAAAATCCATACTTCCCGAATTTGGCATAAATATAATGATCACGTAGTGTCTGTAGAACCATACGTAAGTGCACTAAATGCTCCTGCTCGGTACGAGAGTAAACTAGAATATCGTCTATGAATATGATCATAAACTGGTCGAGAAACTCCCTGAAAACCCTATTCATGAGATCCATGAACACTGCACGCGCATTGGTGAGCCCAAACGACATCATCCTAAACTCATAGGATCCATACCACGACAAGAAAGCGGTCTTAGGAGCATCCTCCTCACGAATACGCAACTGGTGATAACTCGATCTTAAGTCAATCTTGGAGAAGTATGCTACCCCTCTCAATTGATCAAACAGTTCATCGATCCTAGGTAATGGATACTTATTTCGTATCGTCACCTTATTCAGCTTCCTGTAATCAACACATAAGTGGAGTGAACCATCCCTTTTCTTCACAAATAGTACCGGTGAACCCCACGGCGATGTGCTCTGCCGAATAAAACCTTGACCCAAGAGTTGTCGAATCTTCTCTCTCAACTCCCGCATCTTAAAAGGGGCCATACGGTAAGGTGCTCGTGTGATCGGTCGTGAGCTCGGTACCAAATCGATAATAAACTCAATCTTTCGACTGGGTGGCAATCCTGATATGTCTGGAAATATGCCCTCGAAGTCCCTCACGACTAGGATCGAGTCCAACGGAACCACAATCTTCTTTGAGGTCTCCTCCTCAATGTAATATAAGTAAGTGTGTGACCCTCCCTCAGGAAAAGGCATCGCTACCAGGAACATCTTCTACCTCGAAATAAAGAACACAATATTCCTCTCATAACAATCTACCATTCCCCGGTATCCGACTAGCCAATCCATACATAGAATCACGTCGTACCCCTTCATGTCTAACACTAGAAGGTCTATCTCCAAGCTCAGCCTCCTAATAATAATATCGACTCCTCAACATATCAAACGTATAAGCGAATCACTACCCATCGGTGACTCAACACAGATAAGGAGGTTGTCGGCTATCTCTAATAAGCCAGCGGCTCGTGCAAATATAGTCTTAAGAAAAGAGTGTGATGCCCCCGTATCAAACAAAATCCTACCCTCAAGCCCATGAATAGGGAACGTACCCTCAACTGCCGGTGGTGCCTGAGGTGCTGGTGGAAAGAGACAATCTCGGACGTTATACACACGTTCATAGTGCAACTGACCTTGCTGCTGCTGGAACTAGGGGTGTTCACTGTTCGGTCCGATTTTGAGGTATTTGTGGGACCAGACCGCATTAATCGGTCCCAAAATGGACCGAGATCGGGCCGAAATAATCGGTCTCGGTCCTATTCGGTTTTCAATCGATCCGTGTTCGATCTCGATCCTATTCGGTCCATACACAATTAGTATAAAAAATAACTAATACAAAAAATAACACGTTTTTCATAAAAATAACACGTTTTATATAAAAATGGTAAAAAAAATAGTGCATTTGGTATAAAACAACAGCGCGTTTTATGAAAAACAGTACATTTTTTTTTTATTAAAAAGAACACTTTTTAAAAAAAAACAGCACAAAAAAATTAGATTCACACAAAAAAAAAATAATACCTCTGATTGTGAGTGTGTTTCCCCATTAAAAGCCAAGAATGTGGTGCCCATAAAGCCTGTAATGATCAGAAATTAAATCTAGGGAAAATAAGGAAGAAGGGCTTACACAATATGGTGCCCATAAAGCCAAGAATATACAGAATTGACATGGCTTTTGAATTTAATAATTTGACGTCCAAAACTTTCAAAATTACACTTACAATTAAATAAAGCGTACATGAAGGGTAATTTTTTTTCATCACTCTATTAAAATCATCTCTACTATTAGAGCAGTCAAAATTACAACTACAATGCTTACACATAAAAAAATGAAATAATGTGCCAATTAGATTACCCCCCATATGGATCATCTTCCCCAGTTTCGTTTTTTTGTTGCAAACAAGTTTGAGTAAAACCAGTGAAGGCGAGTGATATTCACAAGTTCTGAACAGATTTACAGTCACAAGAATGAAGATTAAGAACCTTTTTTTGATTTAAACTTTCATGGGTTCAAACTTTCAACAATGAAGATTAAGAACTCATATGAACCTTTTATTGATTAAGAACCAGTGAAGGCAAGTGACATTCACTGGTCCAAACTTTTAAAATTACAATTACAAAAACTACAGTGCAAAAATGAAGAAGAGAGAGATGAGATGAGATTAGCTCATCGGCCGACTGTTTGCGATTCCCTCACCGATCAAAAATGATGAGATGAGATGAGATCGATTGGGTTGGGGATCTTGGGTGGGGATGGCCGTATAGAGAGAGAGCATAGATTTAGGTTTGCTGAGTGTTAAAGTGTGCTTGTTAAAGTTAGTTTTTATTTTTAGTTATTTTTCTAGTTAGCTATACATTATGTATTTAACATATATAAATTTTTATTATTATTTATAAATGCGGTCCAGTCCATTCTAAACCCGCATTTTTATACCCAAGATCGAGACCGGACTGATTTATTAAATCCTTTATAATTTTGGACCGCATTGAAACCGCATTTATAAAAAGCCGCAAATTTAGGTTCGGTTCGGTTATTTCGATCCATTCGGGTTTATGCACACCCATAGCTGGAGCTATCGGAGCCTGCTGCCTTGATTGGGCACCCTGTCGCTGCGTCCTATCCTACTGTGGGCATTGTCTCTGCCTGTGACCTTCCTAGCCACATATGAAATACTGCCCCAAAAAAGGTCTCCTCTGGCCCTGCTGCCCTGACGCTATCCCTAATGGCCTTGGCCTTGTTGGCCCCCCTGGTTCCCTTGGCCCTGACGACCCTGAGGAACCTGCTGCTATTGGGGACCCTGTTGGCCCTACCTAAATCCCCCATTGGGGCGAAAACCTCTAGATTTGAACCTATTGGCAGAGTTCCCCTATCGAGAATCCTGCCCCTGTTGACTCGTGACCTGCTGCTGGGATGGGGTCCCATCGGAGCTGTTTCCCCCGGCCTTACCTTGCTTGCTAGGCTTAACTCTCTTGTTCCCCTTTGCATGGAAGCGATGATCCTAACAGTGTAAAAGCGTGACATTGACGACATCAGTGTAAGTCGCCAATGTGGGGTTACCAATCAAGTGTTGCCTCGTCCTCCAGGCTAAGCCATCCATGAACTTGACTTTCTACTTCTTCTCATTGCTCACCTCGTCTGGCACAAAGTTAGCTAGGCGGGTGAACTCCTCCTCGTAGTCTGCTACCAGACGGTCACCCTGAATTACGTCACTGAATTTCTTCCTCGTCTCTGACTCCACTGTAGGCGGGAAGTACTTGCATCAAACCGCACCCAAAACTCACTAACTATCATCAGATCCCTCTTCTCAGCGGTGGTCATCGACTCCCGCCACTATAAGGCTGTTCCCGCTGATCTGAAAGTAGCCAACATCTATTTATGTACCTCAGTACACTCCAGCATGCGCAGGTGACGCTGAATATTTTTCTTCCAATAGTAAGTTGCCACTACATCAGTAGTGCCCTAAAACTCAGGTGGATGGCCCTTCTGGAAGGTCTCCCTAACTCTCTGCCATGTAGAAGGCCCCATCACAGCCTAAAATACTGGTGCCAATGGTGGTTGTGCCTGGGGATGAGGGAACTGCACTGCCATGGCCCTCATAGATATCTCAACGGCCTGAGCCACTATCATTGCCACCTGAGTAGTGGAAATCATCTCTGGTGGCGGTGGCGATACCTGCTGCTCCTGAGGGTCCTCCCTAGCCTCAGCTCTGGTTGTTGCCCTCTCTGCTTGCTCTCTCCTCGGCGATATACTGAAAACAGAATTAGATTGTATAAGTACATAGTTTGTACATAATTCTAATAGTAGAAGTACGTAAGTCTCAAACACGTGAAATCGTGCACATCAATCCTAATAATAGGGCTCTATGACAAAAGAATGATGAACGATGCACTGAAAACATAGTAGGCCTTTACAGATTCCTATGGACACTAGAACCTGATGCTCTGATACCATCTGTGACACCCTGCCTAATTAAATATATGGTGATCAGTCCTTTATTAGATTAAAACAGGTTTCTCATTTGGTTCATTCTTAGCATCACTGTCGAAAAACTTTTTAATTACTAATCACCTATTAGTTAACTAAACCGGTGTCAAAATTTTATCTTGCATTAACATAACAATTGCGGAACATCAATAATAATATAATAATCAAACACATACAAATTCCCCAAACCATCATATAAAATAAACAAAGTCTTGTCGAGTAAACCATCGGCTAAAAATCCAAAGTAAATAAACTACTAAATCAACTGAAGTCTAAATATTGAATCTAAAAGGAGTGGGCAACATGCCCTAAAAGTAAAATTGATAACTGGAAATAGATTCCTACACTAGGAATGATAAATATAAGCGTCTAAGCAAAGTCTGATAAGAATCCACCCTTATCACAGCTGTGTCTCCCTGGATAAGACTGTCAAGCCTGGCGTCCCTGTAGCTGAACACCTAAAAGGTTTTGGGAAAATATTTTATAGCAAGAGTTAGAACTTAAAATATTTTGAAAATATCTACCAAGAGTTTATCACAGTTTAAAATGCGGTTATTGATTATACATGTTGGGTTCTCGTACATTCTCTTGAGTTTTCCTCACCCCTCATCTATAGTGCACTCCTAACGTTATATACTTAGTCAACCTAGCTATACTACCCAAGATAACTATACTACATTATTCTTCTGAACTTATTTATACGTCTAAGTTCCCGTACCGCCCGTACAGTACGTACATTATTAACATCTCTCCAGTGTTAATTAATACCCAATCGAATTTCACATATGTTATACTATAATATGTATAATTAAGCCTCACAACTTAATTTATTTCAATGATATTTACAATCTACATTCAATCGATTAATTAAGTCTCTTGCCTTAATTATTATTCGAATATATATATCTATATATATCTATATGTATAACATTATCCAGTCTAATATCACCCATAAGTAGATTATCCATACGATATATATTTCACCCACAATATATACATAAAATTTGCACTTTATTCTTATTATGTCCCCGTATCACACATTGAGGACTTATTAGTTCGGAATGTCCCCTTGAACTTAGTTCGGAATGTCTCATTGAACATTACAATCGATTCGCATGCAATTACATAATAGGCATATATTTCACCTATAGGTAACTCAGTAGGTATACGCACAACCTAAACAGTCTCTTTGTACGTAGTATATTTCTCCCTAATACTTACCGTACATTTTGTTTTACGAATTATCATATTAGCGTATGCATTTGAGTATTCACACAACTCTAAGGGTCCTCGTTACCCCTCTATCATCGCAGTAGTTAATTAATCTCTAACCTACTGGTCTTCCCCAAGTCTAAGAAACTTCTTAAATTTGGACTATCAAAAACAAAATGACCCGAATCGATGGTTCCTAAAACGAATCAATTAAATTTTTTAATTTGGTCTGTCAAAACATAAACGAACCGAACCGATGGTTTCTAAAATGAACCGGTCCGGTGACCCAAATCGAACCGCATTCTTATTGGTTCAACGTGTTCAGTTCGGGAGTTCCTCCTCTTCTCCCAGTTACGGTTTCCTCCATTTTCGATCCATAAATATCTCATTACACAATCTGTAAATCCCTCCCAATATAACCAAACATTCACAACATGTATACGGATCATTCCTAACGTAAACATATCAACAACTCTTTACCAAACCTATCTGAGAATCATCATAATCCAATTATCATAATAACCTAGAAAATATTGTTCTTCATTTTTAATCAACAAAAACCTAGAATTAAATCCGTAGTGACAACCATATTTCTTCCGATTTTCAATCCTCTACAGATGTTAATTTCAACTACATGCAATCCTAACCAAACATGTATTCTAATAATTTTTTTTCTCGAAGAAGATTAATAATTTAGACTAATCATGCAAGCCTACGCATTGGTATTATAACTTTGATTTGATTTGGAAATAAACACTTGCCTCAATGTTTATAGGTTCTAATTTCGTTGTTGATGGTGGGTTGATGTTCTTCTCCCTCAATCCTTCCTCCTTGAATGGTTTGGGTGCAAGGTTCAAGTCCAATTCTTCAAGAATCCTCCTTAAGCTTTGGAATTGGTCTCTTTTTTCTCTCTAATGGCCTCTATAGGTTTTGTGAGTTATGAACCCTAACTCCCAATTCTAATTATCAGATATAGGGTGTTAATTTTTATAGGTCTCTTAACCCCTATATTTAAAATTACCAAAACGCCCTCGTACAGTCCCAGTTTAGCCCAAAATTGACCCGTGACTTAATCAACATCCCTGGGTACACTATTTGGACTAATTCGACCCTTCCGGACTCATTCGTGGTCGTGACCTCTAAATTATCATCCGAGTCACTGGAAATATAATTCCTATCTCGACCTCAATTCTAGTCTACACGCGATTCCCGGTTGAGGTATAATTAAATACGTTCATATCACTCGTTATGACGAAAATCAATAATCACCAATTATTTACTATTCACACTTAGTAAATTTCCTAATGCAGTATTAATCAGCCTCCATCTCTCGATTAATATTTAATCATCACATTAAATTATGTCACACATGTAATTTAACAAAAACGTATTTTCCACATTCAATTTATGAATTAATTAAATCATAAATACGTAGAAATATAGGGTATTAAAATATTTTTATTGCCCAAGAAAATACATATCATACATTATTTGGCTGAATAATTATTCCAATGATAGTTTCTATGTGATTCGGCCTCAACAGGTGTTCAGGAAATTTATTAAATTCCACATATATAAGATTCAATCCCTACGAATGCTCGGACACAAGCCTAAGATCTTAGGAATATTATTGCTCGGCACCCTGCAATTTTGCCTCGACATATCAGCCAGGCACTATTTATCTTCTCGAGCATAAATCGCTCAATATATCTACTCGGATGGGTGCATATTCATTATTCATCTCAGCATGGAGCTCGACAAAGTATTTATTGTCATATATTTATCCCCCAAAAGATCTGCCACACTCATTATATTTTACCACCAACGGACAATTGGTCGGGATAATTCTTATACATCCCCAGAAAGTGTGAAATGCTCTAACAACCTGAGATCAGGTTGAATGCAAGAAGACATTCCAAATGGAATAACCGAGTTAAATAAACTTGGTCACCATGGGTAACTAGTTAAATCTGGATCAAGATATCTAGGTACGCTAGTAGAACCTATGGAAACCACGGGTAACTAGTTAAATCTGGATTAAGATATCTAGGTACACTAGTGGAACCTATGGGATCAACTCTGATAACTAATGAACAACATTAGTAAAATCTAAGGCATTACAATCATTACTGATTCGACTAACTAATCTATACAGATTACCTAGTCGACAAGATCATCAACTATTTATTTCTATGGTTACATCAAGACAGTACGAAAACACAAGCATGCAGAGCTCTTTGAAGTCATTTCAAGGAATGTTTCCTCGACATTATCTTCCTAAAAAGACTAGCATACGTAAAGGCCAAGAAAGTATTCAAAGCTTTCAACAAATCTTCAAAACATTAGGGTCATCTATTACAGAGTTAATTACTACTTCCTAACAACGCATTATGGAAAATAAAAAAAAAATATCAAATAGTACCAGCAGAAGCAGCAACATCAATACACTTATCTTCCCAAGAAGACACCCCATCATCAACATTTAGTCGGCTTTAGACTCAACTGGTTGGCACACTAACCGATCAACTCTAGAAGGCAATGAGAAACATTTCAGAATAAATACTCCATCCACTCTCTAAACCATCAAGCATGGAGCATTGGGGACTTATGTTGGCGCCCAAAATTCTCCATCTACATGGACCACTAATAAATTGGCACATGTTATCCTATACGACGATTAAATACTTGGTCGGCTCCTGAGGAGAGTTAGTCAGCAACCGAGGAGAGTTGGTCGGCATACCGACCGATCAACCTAAAAAAGACGAACCATTCAGAAGATCAAAATCCATTGGTGTAGACTCACCAACAGTCATTGTAGTCGAGAAGACAAACAATTATATTTATTATGTATAGATGTAAATGTCTGAATATATAAAGACATGCCATCTTTTAGACTCCCCTTACTATAAATACATAGTCTCCCATAGCAAAAGGGGGCAAGTGATTCATTCACAGCATATCCTAATGTGCTTTTGTAACCACGAGAAATAAAATAACAGTGGACGTATGCTTTATTCAATAGCCGAACCACTTAAAAAAATTTTGTCTCTTATACGTTTGATGTGATTGTTTATCTTCATTTCAACTTCAATCTCATCTTCATCACTTTATCTGCAAAATGGCATCTATGTCATTTTTGTCCGTCAACAATAAGAAATTAACAAAATTATATGAGCAAATGGACATCATTAAAAATTATATTAGAAATTAATAAGTTCATACCACGAATATATGAAATGATAAATATATTAAAAATAACTATAAATATTTTAAATATGAAGAAAATATAAAATGGATGGTTGTCCAATAATATGTAAATCCCCTAAAAATGGGTTGCATTACTAAACATACATGAATATATGAAATATGAAATACATTGGTACAAACGGTGACTATTGACCGGGGAATAACACACCGCGGTGAGAAATGGCTGTGAAATCCCAAAACACGGTGGTCTATGGCCGTGATAACCCAACAAACAGTGATAAATTGCCATAACTAAGTGAATCACGGTTGCTTTTGACCGTATACCCTTGGCACCTTCGGGGACGGGAAATCGAAGGTGCAAAGAACAATTTTTTTTCTTTTTTCAAATCGAGAAACCCTAGTTTTTTCAAATGGGTTAAACCCTAACTTTTTTTCGCGCAAATGCAATATATTTCCAGTTAGATTAATTAGGGTCTCATTTTGTATGGTTTAATGAGTTTATAATGAATTTTTCATATGTAGTTTGCATGATAGGATTTAATACACATAATGAAAGCATGACAGTAATGAGAGTAAGTTTTAATGGTGTAACATACCAGAAATTAAGTTTTGGGGTAAGTAGTAGGATTCAAGAGAAATTTGAAATAAGTTTAAAGGTTGAAAGGTTTGGGAGAGAAGTTAGAGAGAGAGGAAATAAAAAAGTGAGGTTTAAATTTTTTTGAGTTTTTATATGGGGTTTGGTGTTTCATACAAATATTAAGTACTTATATGGGGTTTTGAACAAAAAAGTGTTATGAAGAGAGTTTTTGTGTGAAATTATAAGTACCCTTTGGGTCCGTTTGAGAACCCAATTCCAAGACATGAAAACGGAATTGGAAGATCAATTTTAATTCCATAAAATTGAAATTGACCTTCCAATTTCAATTCCAATTCCAAACGTTGAAATTGGGTTGACAAACGATCTCTTTAAAATTTGTTAGCTCCGATTTATACTCCAAAATTGTTATAATATATTCCGTAATTGGTAAACGTGATTCATGTAATCATCTCCCTTTTATCTTTCTATTTTTTTCAAATATTTCTCTCACTCTTTTTATCTCAAATCACAACCAACTTACTAATATTAAATTATAATTTTAACAACATAAAAAAAATGCACATTTCAACTAGTAAATAAAATGCAAATTTTATCCACTAGAAAATAGAGCACGAACCAATATAGACACAACACGTCAGTGAGTCGCATAAAATGAGTCGAATTCGTGAGTCGCCTTTAAACTGTCGGAGGAAAAACAGGAAAAAATAGCCAAAAACTAGATCTAATATTTTAAAATAATTGTACAATATTTTTAAAAAATATCTAAAAAGTTGTGTTTTATAAAAACTGAATTTTACAAAACTGTGTTTAATTAAAAAATGGTTTACAAAACGGGAAAAAAAAATTGTATAAAAAAATTGATTTATAAAAAATGAATTTTTTATATAAAAAACTTGTGCTTTTGTAAATTAATAAAACAATCCGACCCAATTAAATGAGATAAAAAACAATCTTTTTTTTTACTAAATACGAACGTGACCTAATTAAAACATGACCGCATTTTTTTGTTTGTTAAAATCAGTTTTAACACTTTTTTTGGGGTGATTTTTTTTGGAACAAAATAGAATAACTCAAAGTGTGCCGCTGGCACGGACCTTTTAAAAAAAGAGAATATTGGTTAAATTAGTGTTTGAAGTTTTTTTTGGAACAAAATAAAAATATTCAAAGTGTGTCGCTGGTGCAGACCTTTAAAAATAAAAGAATATTGGTTAAATTAGTGTTTGAGGTCTTTTGGAACAAAATAAAATCACTTGAAGTGTGCCGCTAGCGCGGACCATTAAAAATAAGATAATATTAATTAAATTAGTGTTTGAGGAATTTTTTGGAAAAAAATAAAAACACTCAAAGTGTGCCGCTGACGCGGACCTTTAAAAATAAGAGAATATTGATTAAATTAGTGTTTGAGGTCTTTTGGAACAAAATAAAAAGGATTAGACTAAATGTGTATTAAAAAATGTTTGAGGAACTTTCTAATAATTAATCATTAAATTTTAATTTAATGTAAAATTAATTTATCTGTAAAATAAATCATAACTCTAATTATTAATTTTTTATTAAGTTTAAAAAAAATAAGAGAGTATCTTTTAATTTTTGTTTAAAATAAATAACAAGTGTAGGAATATAATGTATTTAAAAAAAATCAAGGGTCAAAATTGTTTTGACTGAAATAAAGGTTGGGATGGAATGGGAAATCGGATCGGTAGACTCCCTTTCGGGGATTCTATCATTATTCTTATAGTTTATGTGGGGCCAACATCCACACGAAACGTACTTGCCTTATTTTAACCACAATATTCCAACCCACCGCAATTAACCTCAACTCATTTACTAGAAGGCGAAGATACCTTAATAGGTATCGTCTTTTTACCCTAGGTCGGCCTCAAGTTTTCCTTCCTCTGATTGCTTCTCATTATTTATTGCTTATACTATATTATGCTTCTATCTAAGCTTTAGCTCCATGTTCATTA